>JAKZGU010000064.1:0-600000 GCA_022837005.1 Calonectria pteridis
GTACTTTAATAGTTATATAAATAATACAAAATTTATAAGATTAATTAAATTAATAATAATAATATTTTATTAATATTATAATAAAAACTTTACTAAATAAAATATTAAGAAAGCTTATTAGTTTAAATAAGATTATAATTTAAATTAATAAGTAAATTAAATATAATTAATATAATAAATAATAAATATTTATTTTTATTAATTTAATATAAAATTATATTTAATTTTTAGTTTTTCTTATAATTAATTTATAAATTCTATTTATAATTATTATATTTATTTTTATATACTTAAAAAGTAGTTAATAGTTTAGTACAAGGGCAATTGCACTAATAGACCGAAAAGTCTATGTGTTTATAACTCACTCTATTAAACTGTTCCTCTTTAAAGGAACTAAAAAAATTAATTTTAATATATTTAAAAAGAAAAGTTATTGATATTAAAATAAATAATAAACTTAATTATATAAAGACTACTAATACTATTAATATATATATAATCAATATACTATAATAAGAGAAATATTTAAGCTAGCTAGATAAATTAATTAATAAGAAATAAGATTTATTTTATTTGCTATTTTATACTAATACTTTTATTATTTTTATATAAATCTAATAAATATAAAATTAAATTTATAAATTTTTATTAAGTTTCTAAAAACCTAATTTCTATAAACTCTTTTTTTATATTTTAAATTATCATAATAAAAACTTTTAATTCAAAATATAAATCATAATTTAAAATTATAATTATTAAATTAAATTAAATAAATAAAATAAAAATATATTAATTTTAAATTATAAAATTTATTTAGCTAATTATAATTTTTTATAAGATATTAATTATTAATTTTAGTATTAATATAATAATATATAATTATTATTAAATATAAAAAACTAATTTTATTAAATTCTTTTTAAATAAAACTTTTTATAATACTACAGATCTTATAGTAGGGAGAGACCACTAAACGGGCTGCGAAAGGTGTTATATATAGGTGTGTGCTATAGGGTAATTGCAATGACTACGTTTAATCCTGCTAGATCTTTTGCCTCAGCGGACAGCTGTTGCAATGACTGGTATTGGAACCCAGTGAATGGCACCACCGCTTATTACACATTTAATATATTATAATATTAAAATAATATAATTAATTAATTTAATTAAAAAGCTAATTAAATTAATTAAATAATATTAAATTTAAAAATAAATAATAATAATAATAATTTTAATAATAAAATTATATTATATAATATAAAATCTTAATATTTAATTTAAAAACTAAAATTATTTATTTAAATAATTAATTTTATTAAAATATTATCTTTATTCTTATTCTTTTATAAATCTATTTTATTAAATACTCTTATTCTATTCTCTAGTTCTTCTACTTTTCAAGTTTATCAGCAGCCGCTTCTATATCGGTTCCGCTACCCACCTTATTTCATTTCTCAATCGGCTCCGATTCCATCACGCAAATCAGGCTAGCCTAGACCGAGGTTGCAGATCTCACAATAGACTAAAATGCGGGGTATGCACAAAGTTTGAGGGGTTGGTACTGAAAATACATTTCAACCTCAAATGGGACCGATCAAGAACGGATAGGCGATCTGACGCTTCATTATAATGCCCCTTTGGAATGACACGCCCCGGTGTGATGCCGTATTCGATCTGTGGTCAAGGGCTAGGTCATACTTGACAACGTGATGGCGGGCTGCACCTAAGCATAACACCATCATTCGGCTTCTCTTCTGGTGACTCGCAACCTAGGCGGAATCTTGTACCCGATTGCAAGGATTCAGGGATATCTCACTGGCGGGTATGCAACTCTTTGTGGGTCAACCTTGTGACTTATGGAATGATGCCTCACCCCGGTCATCTCGTAGGTTATAAAAAGGCATGGAGATCACGGTTGGGAGCCAAAAGGAAGACCCAACTCAGCTCTCTCGTATAAAAATAATCCTTATCATCATCTGATTTTTGGACATCTGACTAGGGAAATACTTATTATTGTTGCTCCCTGTGCAGACTTTGTCTCCTAACGTACCCAATGAGCACCATGAGAGCAGTTAGATACTACGGCAAGGAGGATATTCGTGTCGAGCGAATTCCGCCGCCTTCGATCCGTCCCGGCCAGGTCAAAGTGAGATTTCTGTATCACACAGGGTCGTTGAGCACGTAATAACAGATTGACTAGATTGCTCCAGCTTATGTTGGAATCTGCGGGACAGATCTGCATGAATATCTTGGTGGGCCGAACTTTTGTCCCCTTCCAGAGAAGCCGCATGCTGTCACTGGAGAATCCATCCCAGTCACTCTTGGCCATGAGTTTTCTGGAATTATTACAGAAATTGGCGAGGGCGTTGAAGGATTCGAAATTGGCCAAACATGCGCTATACAGCCTACAATCTTTTGTGGGCACTGTGTAGCCTGTGCGGGCCACTCGGAAAATGTCTGCCATAATGGTGGATTTGTTGGGTTGAGTGGGGGTGGCGGAGGCTTGAGTGAAGCTGTGTGCGTGAATGCCACTCATGTGTTTCCTCTCCCGGACGGCATTTCGCTTGAGATGGGGGCTCTTGTCGAGCCGCTTTCTGTTTCCTGGCATGCTATAAGTGCGGCACCAGAAATCAACCCTCAATCTGTGGTCTTGGTTCTTGGCGGCGGTCCTATTGGACTTGCGGCAGTCGTTTGTCTTAAAGCAAAAGGTGTCACGAACATTATCGTTTCCGAAGTTGCCACTGCTCGCCAAAACTTTGCGCGTCAATTTGGCGCCTCGAGTATCATCGACCCTACTAAGGAAGATGTCAAGCAGGTCGTTCTAGATGCAACTCAAGGCAAAGGCGCGGATGTAGTCTTTGACTGCGCCGGTGTTCCTGCCAGGTAAGCACACTGCAGCAACTGATCCCGATAACTGGAAGAACAAACCTAATCAGTGCTTTTAGTGTCAAGAGTTCTTGCGAATCAGTGAAGACGAAGGGGACAGTTGTTAACGTGGCTATCTGGGAAAAGGAAATCCCTTTTAACCCTAACTGGATTACATGGAAAGAGAGTTCCTACAAGTCGGTGCTTGGATACCAAAGGGAAGATTATGAAGCTGTAATTGAAAATATGAGAACTGGTGAGTTTTTAGTATTCCCTCCTTACAGAAGGCACTGACGCAATCTTAGGTGCCATCCAGGTCAGCGGCATGGTCACGAGGAAGATAAAGCTTGAGAATATTCTTGAAGATGGCATCAAGACATTGATACATGACAAGAACAACCATGTCAAAATTTTGGTAGATATCAATGATAAATAGTCGATGTATTTATTTCCTTTATATGCTAGCAAGAAGTGAGTGTTTTTTGAGGCTAAGAATTAGGGGAAGATGGTTGGCGGGTTTGCTGTACTTGATTTGAGAAATTCTGTTCTTCTCGAAACCAATTCTGGCCTTTAATAGGCTTATTCCTTTTTCGTTCTGTTTTTATTGCATTCTATTTAAATTATAAAGTACAAGTTAGAGATCTACTCATGTATCTCAGCTCCGTTGTTTTTCTATGAATCGATCTTGTTCCGCTTGGGGGTAGAGCGTTCTACAACAGAGATAGTACTGGGAAGTCTGTCGTATTCATATTAAACCCTTGACCTTTGTGCCAGTTCTAGGATAAAATGTCAGTTCGGAGCCTGAAACATCGCTTTGTCAATCGTGCCTTCTATTTGTTTAGTCGTCACCATCCCCCTCTAGTTCAGAAATGTAAATGCCTTACGAAGAGGCCCCCGGATTTTGTCTTAACGCGACAAACCAAGGGCTTTCTGAAGATAACAATATTTGTCATGGTATAACGAGATATCCAAATGTCAACCGAATAAATGAAAGCAAAATATATGACCTGTCTGTCTACTATCACAGTATTTTGTATAGAACCGCAACTGATCCTGAAAACATGCTGGGTTTTCATGTTTCCCACTCGCGCCACTTAATAAACTCGTGAATTGTCTTCTGATACAAACTTGGAGATAGGGCATGCTTCAACTTCCTAGTAGTGCTTCCAAATGAAGAAGAATAACTTGTTATAAATGGTTGTGCTGACCAAACGTGTTTGTTGGCAAGTCATGAAGATTGCATTATATGCATGAATTGATGCCCCAGCGCTCCTCAATGAAGCCGCGTGCTATTTTCGTGGAACTTATTGATGACAGTAAATAGACGTGTTGGGGGGAGGATAGGATCATCATACGTATTTTAAACAAATGCAGGAGGGTCTACGAGTTCTGTGCTAAGTTAAATCTCGTTTCTCTTTGAATAATTCTTTCGGTTGTAGCGTAGTTTGAAGATTGTGCCTACACATGGATCAAATAGAAATTTGGCTCACATTTCCTTATTCCAGAATTTGGACAGAACGAGAACCCTGAAGCTCTAAACGTGGAGGGATTTACCGAGATCCAACGGAAAGCCAAGCCTCGTCTAGAAATTATCCATTTTGAGCCGGGCCTCTGATTTCGCCTTGAACTCCACGGTGGAACATTGCTGTCGAGTCAGATATCCTCCTTTCAAAAGCCTTCCCATTCAACCAAGCCTATCCAATGCGCATATAATAAATGCATTCGTCCCACGCCCGCTGACGACCCGATTAATATATTAACCACAAGCACTTTGCCAAACCGGTCCTTACATGGTAGGCAACTATTTACCGATAGTCATATTCTCATGAAATAATCGCAGAACGAGGAAAAAGGGACCCATTGAATGATAAGGGTTTTGTTTCATGACGTGTCTTGATACTTGTGAATAGTGTGGTTTCTATTCGGAACTTAAATAAGAAGAGCTGCACACTGCTGTAGCTCAAATGGACTTGTGGTGATAAAGGATTCTTGTTCAGATAGATCTAACTTGCCAGGTTATTAATACACGTACCAGGAGCAAGTTTTAATGTTCGTGAAAACTAGTAATACAGCTTTCACTTTACATTCATCCTTCTGAAGCACTTGAGTATGAGATCTTAAAGGAGTGAGCATTATTTGCAAATAGTTGGATGCGTTGGACTCCTCAACACTGAGGTTTAGCTTAAACTAAATACAGCGATGAAAATCTGAATGCTATCCTTTCCGTTACACCGGGAAAATATCACCCCAGCTGCCCTCACTTCTCAACTATCAAGCTTGTTCAGTGCTAGTGCCAAGAGGACCGTTGTGCAACATGGGGTCGTGCTTATGAGGGTCAAGGCTGGCGACCATGTAGTCCTAGTAGGAACCGCCAGGGAGCTTGTTAGTAGCACGAGCCTCAAGCTTTAAAATCGCCCCATTCGAGGGGTCCACATCACAGAGGTAGTGCCCAATCTCAAAGGGACCCTTCTTTCCCAAAGAAACTTCATATCGAGCGTTGTCGCGCTGCCAGCGGATGAAAGTTTTCTTGTCCTGACGCTCATTCGAGGTGAGGTCCTTGGGGGGGCGGGCAATGCTTGCCCAGCTACTGGAGAGAGGAATTTCGACTTTGCCTTTCTCTAACAAAGTAGGGCCCGTGGAAGAGCAAGGCTGATTGCCAGGATTAACAGCTATGTCAGACCCCGCGGAAAATTTCTGGTTCTCGCCTGCATCTCCAACGATTCTGCGAAGAATAAAGGACTCGGTATTGGCAGACTCGACATGCTCGATGGGCTCCTGAATGTCCTTCTGAACACCTCCAGAATCAGTAGTGGCAGGGGTTTTCAAGGGGGATTTTTCCTTCGGATGCCTGTTTTGCATCTGAGTAACGGAGATGAGGTCAGGGCGCACAAACTCATCCTGAGTAGTCTCATCGTCTGGTGCGAAGGGGCCATGGTGGACAGTATTGTAGAGACACGTCTTAGTTCTCTCGGCACTCTGTCTCCCACAGTCTTTGTCGGCATCATCGTCATTCTCACAGTCTGATTCCTGTTCGTCTTGTTTTTCTTCATCATAATCATCACCATCAGCAACGTTGTCATCATCAACTTTGTCATCCTGGTCTTTAACACCATCCTCGGCTCCGATGTCAACAGGACTGGGTGCAGATGGGTACGATCGGCAAGTCTTGACTGCAGTTCTGTTCGACGTCTCACTTTCGACGGGCGCGCCTGTGGCAGCAGAGAGAAAGGCTAGCTCTTTTGGCAAGATGATGTTAGCCGGGAAAGGTTTGTATGTGGCAGTCGTGGGCCCGACGTGAATAGACTTGGGTTTAATAGACTGAGATTGATCTTCGTTGTATGTCTTTGAAGCTTTCAACGGGCGCTCGAAGGTAGGTTGTTCAAGGGGCCTCTTTGTAAGAGAGTTCTCATTCTTGTGTTCTTCGCTTCTCAGATCAACTTGAACCATTTGAACTCCTTGGGAGGTTTTAATCTTGATGAAGGAAGGGTCCCACTGTGCCGCGGGAGTTACGACAGGACTGAAAAGCTGAGGATTGATTGGATTCATGAGTTGAGCGGAGCCATATGACACCTGTTGGGCATGAACGGATTCCATAGGACAGTTGCCACTGAGAGGCGCGGACCGGTTGACGGTCGGAGAGACCATCGAAATGGCCGTATTCTGGCCAATTTCATTATTTTTGGGCCACTCGGGACAAAAGAAGAACTTTTGAACAGCTGTAGAGCCAAGGGCAGCAGAGGAAACCGACTGAAACCCTGCAAATGGATGATTCACATTAGGAGACGCGGACATGCCATCTAGCAGACCTTGTCAGCATTGTAGATCATAGCAATAAAGGGAAACCGCGTATTATGCTTCCGGACATACTCACAGGACTTTGAGGCTTGGATTTTGGGCTGAACGGTGAGTCTAGCCTTCATAATATTGTAAGCAAGTCATCGTCAACAGTCGATGGAATATGGCACTCACGATTGTGTTCGGAGTCCCGGCCCGAGACGAGTTGTAAGCTGCAACCTGAGGATGTGCTATTCCAGCAATTGGTCGAGTCTGAGGTAGGCTCACTGTACGAGGACCTTGGGAGGCAGTGAGTGGGGGATTCTTGTCTGGAATCTTCATTGTCAAGCCGACTTCAGTAGTCGTGAATGTATCAAATTCGTATTGAAGTCTGCGGCGAGAAGTTGAGAGAATGAAGAATAATGGATATGAGAAGAGAAGAATAGACACTTCTTTAGGATATTTATAACGACGAAAATGCGCTTTTTTGTTCCATTTCAGGCTCAGCTCACCTCGACCTCACTCCCAACATAACCCAGATTGCAACGTGGAAGGGTTGCAAAATTCTCTCCGGCTGCGGAGCAGTGCCAGATATACACGATTGTTTGAATCCACTCGCTAGGTTTATGCGCTGAGTTGTTAATCTTCATTGTTGAAGATTTATGTGTGGCTATTGATTACGTTATTGTGCCAGATATGGTATCGAGATATCAATAGAAGGCATAAAAGACAAAAGGGTATATTAAATCACAAGCAAAAGGCATTGAGCCAGCCAGGATTATAATATTACGTCGAATCTAATACGTGATTCACTCTGTTACTTTCGCCCCGCCAGGCTAGGCCCAGTTCCCGCTAACACGCACATTGCCGCCCTATTGATGGCGCAAAACACCTCGGAAAGAAGAGAGATTGTAGTCTAGCAGAATTCGCTCCCATTTATCACGGCGAGGACGGATTTTATTGGTGTACGTAGTACTGTGGCGAGCCTTAGATGCTTACATACTTGCTTCTTTTTTCTGGGGGAGAAACTGTCAACCATGCTTTTAGGCTGTTTTTCTCGTTATTAATTTTTTCCCTGTTGTTCACTAGGACATTCTTCATAAGGATATTTGGTAATTTCCCTCCAAATATACTCAAAATAAACAGTTTGTTCACAATTTTTTATTCGTATTTCGCCGTAAAGGTAAGTCGAGCACATGAAAGTGATAAAGGAAGAAGAAGCAGTGCCACCGCAGCATCCAACTTTGATCTCATCGACGTAGAACGCCTTTTCATATTGGTTGCAATTCTAGGATTGCCATTATTGGCTAAAACAAAATCTGAACAGAGAGGATATTGCCTCTTATCTTAATTGTTAGCTAAGTATAAAAAGTAAGGTGAGGGAGGCGAGAGAAAAAGAAACGCAAAAAAGAGAGCGCATACAACACTCGGCATTCGCTGGTCGTCACCGACCCAACCACTACTCAAGCGCTCCTCAACTTGACTATGGGAGAGCGGACGGGATCCCGTATTCTCTAAGGGCTATGGTCGTATGTACGAGGCATGGTAGCTTTCCAGTTTATGTGACCGACGAGTTTTAGGCTACCATAGAATGGGGCGCGATCAGGTTAGTTAGAGCAAGAATACTCACTTACCTACCTATAAATAATGACTTCACAATGGTAAAAGCATCACAATCAAATTGATCACACGAACCAGAAGCAATGGGGATCAAATTTTGATTTTGGTTCTTTTTTCTTTTCATCTAAGACCAGTTCGACCTCGCAGTCATTAAGGTGGTCATGTGCTCCTACGTGCGCATCTACATTCAGTAGCAAATGAGAGGTCTTGCATACGGATCAGGGGGGCCTCTATCATAATGATTCTGCCTTGTTAGCCTAAAAGCATGTGTTTGGGCTCCCTGATAACCACTTATGCCTTTGACATAAACTCTTATGCCTTGGCTCGGGCTATTCCTGGCAACATCCATCAACAACTATTGATGGATCAAATCATCAGGTAGGTCGAGTTCAGAGGCCAGTGTGTCAATATGGACTCCATCGTGCCTAGGGGCCACTTCTATAGCCGCCCCAAACTGCTATCTGACCTCACCCTTGTACTCAGTTGGGTCGCTGGACCAGCCATCCAGACATCGCTACACCAGTCCAATCCTACTTGCATGCGTCTGCAAGTCCATGGCACGAATCCTTGGTCAATGACATCGGATCTCACAGCTAGGCCACCAATACTAAGCCCAGCGTATCGTAATACTTTGCAAGGCAAAATGGCGAATCGGGCGGACAGGTGATGTGCTCCGATGGCCGCAAAGAAATTGCTCCAATCGAGCGAAGCGGCGTTGTGGTGGCATTGGGCCTCAGTTCTATGCGTGACTGACATTTCAGCCGGCAGGGAGTGTATTAGGAAACACCCAACACGAGGGTCGATTTGCATCAAGTCGTTGAGGTTCTGCGTCGCTTTTGGGGTCGATTCTTTCCCTCCTCACCGTCGTCCGATGGCCCAGGGCTCACAATCTGGTCTTCTTGGCCTACACCATCAGAGTTTCCAGTGGAGCTAGCATCCTCGACATCGCTCTCTCCATCAGCGGTGGCACCAAAAGAAGGCTTTCTAGACCTTGCTTCTTCAGTTTCGCTGCCAAACCCTTCAAACTCTTCCTCTTCTGACTCGTCTTCGGAGAGCTCATCGGTGTTCTTTTCAGTGGCTTCCAAAGCTTCCTGTTGAAGCTGAGCATCGGCCAACAAATCAGCTTCATCAGACGAATCTTCTTGCTTTCGCTTTCTTGGCATCTCTCCAAGTCTACCCTCGCGACCACCGACTTTGCCCTCGGCTTCGCCATCAGCAGAAGGAGCAGGAGTAAACCAAGGAATTTTGCCACGCATGAAGTCATTGAGAACCATCTTAGCCACGCCATCAAGATCAGGCTCGCCACCACGGAGGAGGCGGCCAGCTTTTCTAGCGAGGAGCTCTAAGAACTCAGTTGAGTTGGTCCAACCCTTCATCTCATACGTCTTTTCCATGTGATGGTGCTTTACTTTGCCTAAGACGGCTTGGATGTATTGTTCGGGATGTTCAACCTTCTCCACTCTCACGACACCGCGGAGAACAAGATCAGTCGGAGTGTCAGTGCTTGACGGAGGAACCACACCAGGACAATCGATCAGATAGATGCGCTTCATCAAGCTGACATACTGCCAGACCTTGGTCTCTCCAGGAATAGGGGCCACGTTGCAGACCTTTTTCTTGAGGAGCGTATTTATAATCGATGATTTACCCGTATTGGGTCCTCCGATCAGTCCAACAGATATCTGTTTGCGATCTGAGTGAAGGGAAGAGAACTGGCGCAAAAGCTGGATCAGGGAGCCCTTTCCGAAAGAATTGTTGATGCTGGCATGGAATGCCAAAGTAGGATACTCTCTAGAGAGGTGACGAACCCAGGCAGCCTATTTAACCCGTTAGTATTCAGTCGGTAGGTTTGTATAAAAGTTCAGGACATAAAATGTTTGTGTCATCACTAAGAAGTCTACAATCGATGCCCTGCATAGTGGGACGGCATAGGTAGACTTCAACTCAATCTGACGCGGGGCCTTTCTCGCGATGGTAACCAAAACGGCACACATCAACTAACAACAGAACGTTGCCAGCAGGTTGAGACAGGCGTTGATCTCCCAATGATGTAACAGATCGCCTCCATTGAGAAAAGAGAAGGGATCCTGACAGGATGCATTGGGGTGGAGAATGATGAATGAACAATAGACGAAAAAAGATTCACTTACAGCAACGCTGGTAGGGACCAGATCACACTTGTTCAGGACGAAGATCAAATGCTTGTGTGGGGCCTCCTCCTTGAGGTACTTCTCAACACTTCGGCATCTCGTGCCAACTGGGTCTCGAGCATCCAAGACGTGGATGACGACATCAGAAGAGTCAATGACTTTGTAGAGTTCGTTCCAGATTCGCTTGCTCTGGCCCTTGTCGAAGACGGGTTCAATAGACATGGTGACAGCATCATCTCCGGCATTGCCAGAGGCACCGCTCAGAAGCTTCTGCTGCTCAAGACGTTCCTCGTAGGTGTCCATACTCTTCTCGGTGTCATCCGCAAGATCAGTAAGGCTGCTCACGCCAAGCTTGACACGTTTGCGTTGAGCCTTAGGACCGAAGACGTCGGCAAAGGGTGATGTCTCAACAGTCATCTTGGCACGATGCTGCTTGACGCCGTTCTCGGTATCCGGACCACCATCTCGGATTAGGCTCATTGGAAGCTTGTTCGATTTGAGAAGGACCTGGTAAGGGTCGCGCGTCTTCTCTTCCATTGCCTCCCGGAATGCCTTGAGAGTGTCCTGAGAAACGACACGAGTGTTGGTAAACCACTTGCGGTTCGGCTCGATGCGGGCGTTGGGGACATCTCGAGACTGGTAGATAGCAGCCTTTGTGATTTGGCCATCAGCATTCCTTTGCTCCTTGCCCCCCTTAAACTTGTTCAAGTGCTTGACTCTTTTCGCATCGCTGCAACCAGTTGGTCAGTAAAGGGCATAGTGACATAAGAGGAACAATACGTACCGATAAAAGTTCTCGCCTTTCACCCGAACATTTCCGAGGCCATCGCCTGTCTTGCCCTGGCGCACGCGCCGAGTGGCCTCCTTCTTCCCAGTACCCATGGTAGGAAAGAAAGATCGGTAGCTGATGATGATGAATGACAGAGGAAAGTTGGCGGGCTCAAGAATTTATCCTGCAGCTTTTTTTTTTTTTTTCCGACAAGCAAAAGGCCCCACCAAAGCCTCACGGTGGTTGGTGGCGGGGACGCTAGCGCCTGTGAGTGGCACCCTGCAGGGGCCTAGCAGTCGCACCGGACCAAGATAATCCGGTAAAATTAGTGTGGGTTGGCTTTTCTCAGCCGATGGGTTGAGAATTTGGCAGTAGAGGGCGGCTACGGCTACGGCCTCAACAAGAATTGCGATCCCACCCTTGGATCTTACTTCACTAAATTCAGTGTGGTTGTTATTCACCATGACCTTCCCTATTGGAGCGCTCTGTCACCGGACAGTAGCTCGCCAGGCCTTTGCCATATCGCGAACCTTCTCTACCATTCCTGCCCTCCAGAACCAGGTTCCCCCAGAATCACCTGCCTATATTCATCTACCTACGCCTGCTCAATCCGAAGAGACAAGGCGTCCCCGTGTTCGAGGTCACCTCCCCGTCCCTCGCGAAATCTTTCCTCGCAATGATGGCGATCGCAAAGCCCAGCCCGAGTACATTCAACAAACGGCGCCTTTCCCCACCAAGCAGCCGGCTCAAATGACTCCAGCTAGGCAATGGAAGCTGAGCATGGCCTCCAGGCGTAGGAAGAATCTCAGGATTGCTTTAAAGTACCTTTGGAGACGCCGGGTCCGAAATGACAGCATTCGCAATCATCGCGTGAGCAGAACGTTCGAACAGAACAACGCTGCCCGAGTCTCCCCCGAGAGGGAAGACGAACGTCTAACGCGCAGTACCATCTTGGATGGTGTGATGGACACCAAGGTTTACCCCGACAAATATCGGTTTGAAAAGGCGGAAAGATCAAAGAAGAAAGTCGAGGCCAAGGAAACAGCCAAACGCGAAGCTCGCCGCGATTCACTCATGGAGCTGTATATGAATGCGTCCAACTTCATTGTCAACGAGAATGAGCTCAAGGCCGAGATTGACAACATCTTCTCCGAAGACTACTTCAAAAAGCAGGGTCAGGCTGTTGGCCGATATGGTCATGCAGAAAACACTTGGGATATTTGGGGCAAGCCACCAACCATCCTCAGCATGCTTGAGACCACAACAGGTACCTCAACCAAGGTCATGGACTTCTACGAGTCTGAATATGACCGATCGGTCAAGCGACAGAAGAGAATTGCTGAGGAATTCACTGGTGGAAAGATGGAATAGGACTAGCTGCATTCAAACTTGTATAACAGTGTTGCTCTCCGAACAACGTATGTATCAATGTATAACCTATCAGACACGCTAAACTCCACGAGTTGCATGACACAACTTCATATCAACGATATTATGATGAATTCAGGAACAAGCACAATTTAACAGACAAGTGTTCATGCTATGCCAGACTAACTAATCCAAACAACAAGTTTGCGGATAATTACCCGCCGCAGCAATTCCCAACGCCCACTGTGATTACATACCAAATACATATTCTTCCTAAGCACTACGTGTTCCAATAACAATATCCATACTCGATTCTGTACATACTTGTTGGTCTAGGTTTATATGAAGCGCATGAAGCGCCTAGCTCGTAATCTATCGCTTCTCCACGAGTAAAATATGCATGGCCGCGTAGGACAAGATGATGAAGACAACCGAAAAAATGCCCAGGTTTCGGATATCTGACCAAAGAGCATCGTTGTTGAAGCCAAAGGAGCTCAAGATTGCTGCGCCAGGAACAGTTATGTCGAGTCCATACTTGCTGTCCACCAGAGTAAGCTGCAGAACTTCGTTGACGATCAGGGACTCGAATCCGTAATGGAAAATAGACAGAGTTTGGAGCCAAAGGGCACCCTTCGGGGTGGCGTCATGGTTGAGGAGGAATCCAGCAAACAACAGACTGAAGAGCATCACCAAGCTTCCAATCAAGTTTGCAACGCCACCATCCTTGCAAACAATACCAATAAAGAGACACACAGCGGCGGCGGCCATATTGAACAGTACAAGAACCAGGATGAAGTTGAAAAAGTGTGTCGAATCGGCGACAAGTCCAGTCATTGGATAAATGATCGATCCCATGAGAATTGGGGGGATAATTCGAAGTGGGATAATATCGAACAAGACCTTGGCCGCAAAGTAAGTAGCAGGGGAATAGTAGCCGTTTGCTCGCTCACGTACAAACAGAAGTCGCTCTGTGGCGAAAACTGTGAGACTGGTGAGTGTGCTGAAGCCAAACAAGGCCAGAAGGAAGAAGAATAAACCGAGACGGTTCTGAAATCCAGGGATGTCGTCAGTCAGGCCGTAAAATAGATATCCTGAGAAAACAGCCAAGATGATAGCGATGGCATAGTGTGTGAGCATCAACATGGGGTTTCGGTAAAGGTTTGTCCAGGTTCTCTGTGAGAGGATGATAAATTGGCGTAGGTAGCCAACGCGAGCATATCCCTTTCCAACAGCGCTAATGTTAACGCTAGGACCTTCCCCATTACCGTTGGCATTCGGTCCATTCGCACTCTCCGCGGCAGCAATGGCCTGCTTAATTTCTTCGCGGGTCAACGTGGAAATTTCAGAGTTGGCGAATGAACGAGTCATCATATCGAGGTCAGTCCCTGTAGGTACAGCGGGAGGCAGATCATGGGGGTCATCGAGAAGAGGTGTTGCTGAAGATTCTGCGGGGTTGGGCTGAAGAGGGTAAGAGCCATCTTCCCCTCCGGCATCTGAAAGGACGGTCTGGTCCACAGCTGTAGTCTTTCTCCGCGTAAAGAGCTCACGATCCTGACGAACCTTGACCGAGTCACGTCGCCAATTGTGAGGCCGGCCCGATAAACTATGCTCAATACCGCTATCATCCCCTGTGCTCGTACCTGAAATACTTGCAATGGATTTGATGGCCCTTGTACTACTTGGGCCCACACTGCTGGAATCAGGGACAACGGTTCCATCGTCGACAGACTGAGTGCTTCCAGCATGCATTGTCAGATCCACAAGATAATCAGCGATATTGAATCCAGGGGGGCACTCATAGCCGATCTGGTCAAAGTACGCCTGGCACTGATTGAAAGGACCAGAATAGACTGTTCTTCCTTTGGCCAACAAGACGAGTCTGTCGAACAAGGCCACAATATTTGATCGAGGCTGGTGAATGGTGAAGATGACTGTTCGTTGATAGCTCTTGGCGAGCGTTACAAGGCATTCGATGACGTTATAGGCGTTGTAGGCATCTAGACCACTTGTAGGCTCATCCAAGAACAGAATCGAAGGACTTGTCACAAGTTCGCAGGCGATTCCTACTCGTCTCTTCTCACCTCCAGAAATGCCACGGCCCTTTCCTTCTTCAGAACCAATCAGAGAGTCCCTGATGTGGTGAATACCCAGCTCTTTCTCGACTTCGTAGACTCGTTGCTCCTTGGCGGCACGACCCATGTCACGAGGGAGGCGTAAAAGAGCGCTATTCAAGATGGTTTCGTGGACAGTCAAAGTGGGCAGCATAGTGTCCTCTTGATCAACAAATCCAACAACATTCTTGAAATCAGAATCGGCCACTTTTTCACCATTGACATAAAAGTCGCCTTGAACCTGCCCACGCTTGTTCTTGCGGGCCAAAATATCAAGGAACGTTGTTTTTCCAGCTCCAGAAGCACCCATGATAGCTGTAACTTCCCCAGGTTTGCAAATTCCATTGATCCCAGTCAGAATCTGTTTGCCATTCAAGGAGTATGAGACGTCCTCGAAATACAATGCAGCCGGCTTGTGGTCGGCCATGAGCTTGGTGCTCTCATCGTCGGAATCGTCCAAATAGATCGGGCCATGATTGAGCTTGCGTCGAGCCAAATACCAAGTCAATATAATTACAGCCGCGAGGAAAAGCGAGCTGCCAGCAATGACACCGGCGATGAGAGGAGTATTGATCTTCTTGACGGGTCGCTTGTATCCAGGTACCTCGGTCTCATAGAGACATTCTCCGGCGCGGCAGTCAAGCAAAATGCTTGAGTCACCAATCAGTGCAAGAATTAGTGAATCCATCTCTGGCTCGTGGAAGGCACATTCATGAGCACCACCACCTTTCTGGGTACATTCGAACCGACCGGGGCCTTTGATAGCCTGGTCCAAGAAATCGGACAAATCAATAGACCCATCCTTGCCACAGAGCATGCGCTGAGATATACAACTGCAGCTGATTTTGTCACATTTATATGACGTAGTATTTTTAGATTCCTGGAATTCGGCGCCCGAGTCGCATTCGGAGAGATGGCAGTAGAACGATTCGGTGGCGTCAACCCAGACTATTTAGCGTCAGCAAGTGACCTGTGTAGAAATATGACAAGGATACGCACATTGGAAATCGCAGACACCCTCTTCCTTCTTGCAGGTGAAGGTAACCTCAGGGCGCTGCTTTCCAAGAAGCGACGTGATCTTTTGGTTGGTGACGTCGCAAATTTGGTAGTTATGGTTCACAACCTCGCCGTTTTGGTAACAAACTCCTCCGTCTCCTGTCTCCATCAATGCGCTGCAGGCTTTGTTGTCGGTACAGACGTTACAGTTGATTCCGGTCCAGCCCTCGTCACACTGACAGTTTGAGCCAGAACGCATCTGGCGGTCTTTGCCCCGAGCAAGAGACCCACAAACTGGGGGGTCTGTTAGCAGTATTCTTAAGCAATATCGAGTATCTCGAGTGGGGTCGTACGTGGCTGGAGGCAGTCATCACCGCCAAATCCCTCGGGGCAGTCGCATTTGCCGTTGAACTCGTTGCAGCCAGCGTATTGAGCACAGGTATGAGCCGGGAGAAGACAGTTGAAGCTATGGAATGATCAGCATTGACAGAAGCTAGTCAAGAAGTAGCGACACACCAAGGAGGACATCCCTCTCCGCGGGCGTCGAGGAGAGCCGTCTGTACCCGCATGAGGTCGGACTGCGAGTAGCTCGCGTTCCGACCCATGACGAGTACCGGTAAGGTCGCCACGACGCCGAGGAGGATACTCCTCAGGGCGGGGGGAGCCATGGTTGCAGTGGTGCGGTGTAGTTGCAGAGGCTGAGCAAATGCACTACAGGGCAGCAATATCGATAGGCCGATGTTGATGAAAGGTTGGAGTGATGTCGTCGATGGCGACGAGGCAGCGAGTGACGGCAGGCGACCAGGATAAGCTCGTTGGTCCGTGGGCGCCCCGCAAAGCGCAAGCGCGCATAGGCTGCGAGGCAGGTACCTGTCCAGGAGGCTGGACTAAGCAGCCTAGGCAGGTACACTACAGCCTCGACGGGTCTCGCCTTCCGCCAATAGATGAAACCGGTCACCAAGGCTGTCGCTGGTTGGCACAGCCACTTGAGATTGTGGGTCTCATGACCTTGGGAATGGAGCCATCCCACCCACCCTTCCAGCCCTCTCGGTGCCACCGGGGCTCTGCAGCAGACTCGATAAGCTCACGAACCGAACAGTTCGGAGCTCGAGGGGGCCCCGTGCAAATAAGACTGGCTCCCAAGCACCGAAAGGGGCTGAGATAACACACCGAATTCGGCTTCGCGGGGCGCGCGCCTCTCGAACTAGGTACTCATGTATGTGTTATCGCCTTATTACCTTGGCACGATTCAAGAATGAATGACATCAACCCCAGTCGTTTCAGATACATCTGCTGCAAGCAGGGCCCTTTCCATTGTTGACTTTTTATTCGTCGATTCGGACCGGTGCGACCACGTTTCGTTAGCCATAGCCAAGACATGATGCACGCCCATCAGTTCCCTCCTACCCTGGACTACAAGTCCCTTCCACGCAATGCAACTAGAAACATGCGGTCAATTTGGTGTCTAGCTTTATAATTATTTCACTATTTAGGTCAATCTCTAGTGTGTTGTCAGCTTGTCGCCATATGGTTGGTTAAGCCAACTGTACGATGGAAGATGTAATTCTGTTGTTGGTGGATTTATTGCTTGCAAGATCTAATTGATAGTCATGTAATAAATCGCTACGAACTTCTCGGTCTCCAAGGTATACTTCGAATTTCTAGTCCCCTTAGCGCATTAGAAACTGCATCCATAAAATCAAGAAGCAGAACCATCTCGCGCATAGACTAAAAGTGTCCATCGATCGGGGATTTGGCTGTTCACCTATCATGCTAATGTTCGGTATGGCTACAGAGAGTACTGGTATACACCAGAGTATATTGATAACGGTACATGGCATGCTATAGCACCGCAATTTATTTCTTGCAAGTTTGGATCCATTGGATTTTACTCTGCCTTCTACAAACCGGACAAGTATAACGAGAGTGATTGTCGCCCAGGTCTAGGTTACTAAAACGCTGATGCGACCGAGCACCAGTCGTATTACAGGATGGGGGCTGCAAAAATTACTTGATATGATGTATCATGTTGGCTACTTATTTTGTAAGACCGACATGGGCTCTTAAGTTTCGCTACATTACAAAGACGAAGCTTGTTACTAAACTAATATGAACAAGATAAATGCATCAAAGCTGAACTTCTCCAATCTTGCGCCCTACACAACTCAAGACGGACAATTTTCTTCTGGTTTGTTAGCTTGTACTTATTTATACATTATTTAATCGTTTCCCCTTTTTTAAAGCATTTCTTTTGCTGTAGGGGGACTGGAAACCGAAACAGTCACCGTTCTCATCTGGAGATTCGCCAAATTGTACTTAAATTGTATCTGGCCTGCAAAATCTGCACATTGGCACTAGAATCGAGCCCGGGTTTCAGATTCTCAGGTTTGAACCTTGGAGAGAATTTTATTCTTCAGTTGCCACCGCAAGTATTATTATGGCCGAAAATGATTGTGCGAGATGGCGGATCGACTCGACTGGCGAGGTTGATCAACATATTGTCGAAGCACGCTATCAAAAACCAATCGAGATTCACAACTCGCCCCCAAAGCGCGGCGTGGACTAATACGGATGCTAAATGACTGAGAGGAGATGTATGTGATGATTTCAGGTCCTGGATGGACTTCCCACCAAAATAGGAGGATATAATTTAGCCTGGCAGTATGGAGCATGGTATATCCACAATTTTATCACCTGGGCACTAGATGTACGACATCGTGCTGAGTCCCGCGGATGACTTGGTTTATATGTGTATAGGCTCTGTCGGACATTTTCGACACCACCCTCAATCTCGCCTCTTGTTGAACCCCACACTCCAAGTTTCGTAGAAATAGAGCGCTGTACGTTGGAACTTACAAAGAGAAGAAACGTCTTTTGATGGCGAGATTAACAATTGGGGGAGCCATTGGCGCAAATTGCTGAACCCCTTACGCCCTACTTGGATTAGCAGACCAATGTGACTCTAATATGTGATCCACTACAGGCTTCATGGCATTTAAAGAACTGTAGCTGATGTCTTCGAATGGATAGAATGACCGATTGCTCGACGTGGATGGATTAATGGAAGCAATTACAAAAACAACATCAGAGCATGCTGTCAGAAAGCGATCAGATTGGGGTTAGTGAACAATGGCATCTCAAAATGTACCGTGCGGCGTTAAAATGGCTCAGTTGAGAGACTTCACTATCCCTTTCACCCGGTTCGGCGTGCTGTCCACCCCCCAAGAGGCGGAGTGAGCGCGTCAAGCATCTTCGATGGCTACAGCACTCGGATATAAGCATCCGAGGGTTCATATGATCAACTCCGAGGGGATGCGCTTTGGCGAGCATACGCGTCGGATAAGTGGTAGTCCGGGATGATACCATTTTGAAGACGTGGCGTCGGCCCGGGACGACAACGCCACCGGTGCGCCCTAGGTGAACGAGTTGCAAGTTATTCCCTGCCATGCCCAATCGTTCAAGCTCCCCCCTCCCCCCGGCAAAGTGTATTATGGCGCTGGACAGAATGAAAGTGAAGCTGGCTTAAAATTCCGCAGATAGGTATAGCTGTGGCGGTTTGGTGGGCATACTTGATTCAAGAGAACCGGTGAGGAATTTGAGGTTTTCTCTTCGAGCGCTGGGCAGGGTTACTGTAGAGTTTCCTGCCTAGGGCCGCAGTGCCTCGGAGATGATGGGGACATCATGCCGAATTATGGACCATGAGTAGTTGATGGGGATGAGACAAGAAGTGGAAGTGGCGGGGCTGAAAAGGTTGAAGGAATATATTGATAAATGGGAGATTGATGATAAGATATGTATGATGCATGTGTGTAACAGACAGAGCGATTGGGTGATCGTGCGAGGCCCTGGCGTAGATGAAACATGTTCGAAAAGGATTGCACTGGCAAGCAGGGGACAGAAAACATGAGACACCAAAAGCTGTCAGGCATACATTTTGGACTTTCTAATTCCCTTTCATTAGACGCAATACTCAGCATCTTGCCTAAAGATAATCGGCAAAAATACATTCTATTTCCTTTAATTTGACACTAATTTGGCCTTCTTCTGACGCCTATATGCCACAGGAAAACCCAACACAAAATTTTGGTGTCTCATGTTTCCTGTCCCCCGCTTGACTGGGAGAAGAGGATGGCGGGTCAACGGCAAAACGCTGCAGCGTCTCGGCCGAGGCGTCGTCAGCGCTTATGGAGGCGAAAGTAAATTATTGGGTCCTTAGCCAGGAACGTGGCGTAATTAACGTTTGCTTTGACCGTGACTGGGTGAGGCTTGACAGCCCCGGAGCATGCTGGCGGGGCCGCACCATCCAACAACTCGGTGAACATTGTCCCTCGGCACATCTTTTAAAATCTGACCAAAAAAGCTAGTATTGAATAGCAGTTGTGCTTGCAGGTATTTGTGCAGGTAATAAAGGATTGGCGGACTGTTAATTGATGATCGACGGGCTGAACAGAGCTTTGCATGCGGATCCATTTCAGAGAGAAACAGCTAAGAGCCGCCTTAAGCTGCTGGCCCTAGTCTTGCTGCTTGCTGGGGGCCACACTGGGGGCTCAGAGCTGGTTGGCTGCATGAGCACCGGCGGTGCGTTGCCGCGCGCTGCGCATGCAAGTCTCAAGATGCTGCTAATCACAAACATCAAGTGCAAATCATGAGTTAGATTAGCCTGCCAGTCCCAACCCAGGCGCGCAAATGCCGCCCAACGGGCGATACCGTGAGCTTTTGTGTCGCGCACGACCCTGGGTAACAGACGCCTAGGCCCGGCTGTTTACCCTTTGGGAGAAATCCCCGACGCGTGGGGATGGACCCCGTCATTTTTTCGACGCTTCAGCAGACCAGGCGGGCCTGTCAACGGATGGTTTTGTTTTATTTCTTTCGGTGCCGCTAGTGAGGCCATGATTCGTCGGCCCTTCCCACTTCCCGAGTGAACAGCCCAGTGCAGAGCAAACTATGGGCTTCCTGGCCCCGGCGGCAGCTGACATCTTTGGCGATGACGACGGCTACGTAACCCCTCCACACCGTTCCGCTCCCCAGGGGTCCACGCAGCCCTTGGCGCCGCCAACGAGCTATGGAGCTGGAGCGTACGTACGCAGCCTCCGAGAGATTCTGGCGGGTGCGGCCTTTCGTCCTAAGCCCATGATGGATGGCTTGCGTGGCCCTCCTCCTTCCATCCCATCCCCCCAGTAATTACACATCCCATTGTCTTGCTGCCACTCGTGCTCGTGCTCATGCTCATGCTCATGCCCATGGATCCTTTCTCACCCTTACTCTTTCCTTTGCCGTCTCCAATACCGTCTGTCACTCATCCCCTGGCTGCCCTACGTCCCATAATACGTCTCCCATGCTCCACCACATCAGCGATCCCTCTGGGTTTTCTTGCCCCGATTCCCTCGTTCTTCCCGGTGCAGCCATCCTGAGACGTCCTTCTCTTACTGTGCATAATTCATTGCTCCAAGCGTACATCTCTAGGTGATTCTACCGCGCCCCTCACTGGCTGCACTTCTCACCCATCATCAACACACCAACCTCAATCTCAACCCATCAAGTCCAGCCAGTGACACGCCTATTGTTTTACGAGAGAGACCCTTCTGAGCCCAACAAATCATTTTCTTTGGCTTCATAATTACGTTCGTGATTGCTGAATCATTTCCCCAGTAACGTTCATTACCAGCCTTTTGACGCCATGAAGGCGTGGCTATTGGCCGTCTCATTGGTCTCGATATGGCCCGTGGCGCACACACAAGTCCTTCAATGGGACCTTGAGACTCGGCACATCAACCCGGGCTTGACTCGTCGGTCTGAGTCCACTTTCGAAGAAGTTATTGCAAATAACAGGGCCAAAGGAGGTTATTTTGCATCCGTTCAAATCGGTAATCCGGGCCAAAACATCACTCTGCAGCTCGATACTGGAAGCAGCGATGTATGGGTTCCATGGAGTCAGGCCAGCATTTGTGATAATTCGGGCTGCTCCCTGGGAAGTTGTATGTCTTCCACTCAAAATCGCAGGCTCAACTAAATGCTAATTGAAGTCCAGACAACCCTAGCAACTCGAGCTCATTTGACGACATTGCCTCCAATATGTTCTCCATCACATATGTCGACGATAGTTATGCAAAAGGCGATTACTTCACAGATGACTTTACTATGGGCGATACTACGATACAGAATTTAACTATGGGACTGGCAGTGAGGACGACGATTAGCTATGGCTTGATGGGGATTGGGTATGCTGTTAACGAAGCATCGGTGGACACCACCGATTCCACCTACCCCAACTTACCCATCGCCATGTATCAAGCAGGCCACATAAACACAATTGCATACAGCCTCTGGCTCAATGACCTTGGTGCCAACACTGGAAGCATTCTTTTTGGAGGCGTTGACACGGAAAAATATACTGGAAACATGGCTACCCTCGATATCCAGCCCGACAACGGCACCTACGATCATTTCACTGTTCTCTTGACATCCTTGACTGCCACTAGCCCAAGCGGCAGTGACAAGCTCACATCTAGCTTCCCACTCAAGGCTGTTCTTGATTCTGGAACCACACTGACCTACCTTCCTCACACTTTGGCGACCCAGGTATGGGAAGAGGTTGGGGCTGTTTATGATTCGGACTATGGATTGGCTGTGCTACCCTGCTCGTATGCTAAACATGAGGGCAACTTTACTTTTGGATTCGGCGGTAAAGGTGGTCCTGAAATTGTGGTGACTATGGACGAACTGGTCGTCGACCTCACCAATGGCCGCCAACCAGAATTTGAGAGTGGGCAATACAAAGGCGAGCTTGTTTGCGAGTTTGGCATCCAAAACTACTCGACTGAAAGTATATACCTTTTGGGTGCTACTTTTCTTCGCTCGGCCTACGTTGTATATGACTTGGTCAACAATAAGGTTGGCATCGCTCAAACAGATTTCAACGCTACCAAGAGCAACATTGTTGCTTTTCAGAGCAAAGGCGCCGCGATTCCGTCTGCGACGGCGGCACCCAACCAGAACCAGACTCAATCTACACCAACTGCAACTTCGACTTCCACCTCCACGAACCTAGCGGCCGCTGAGGGATTCCAGGAAGAAACCGATAGCGCCGCCATGTCATTGGCAGGGCCTGGCTCAGCCTTCATGGTAGTGGGGTTGACTATGGTGTTCATGCTCGTGGGGGGTGGTGCCCTTTCGAGCCACTAGATTTGATTCATGGAAACGGCCTTTCATTTTAATATTGCATGAGTCGGAGAGCGGGGCATTTGGCGTTTTGGCTGGCAGGGATTGATTGTCATGGGCTGATATTTGTGCATTGCGAGGCGTTGTAGAGAGGGATTGCGATGGTTCAACCGCAAAAAATACCAATAACGATGATATGAGATCCACCGTCTGGTTAGAAAGAAGGAGGATGATACCTATAGTTATTTTCTTTACCACCGGGACCTAAAAGTATTCCCTAGAATTCATCGAATTTCTGTCGAGTATTTGCTCTGTTTATGGTCTGACGTTTTTTGAACGCAGTAGTCCCAAAGTGATTTTTTAGCGACACGGGATAGGCCGGTTTGAGGGAGGCGTTCTAGCTAGCGGAGTTACGCGGATGCACGTGCTGGTCAATCCTGCTAATCCCGAAAAAAAAAAATGTTTCCAATCGGCCACTGAGAATTAGCAACCTCACCTCCATTGTCTCCATCGGAGTCTCAATTGTTCAAAATGAGGGCACCCGGGTTTGCCAGATGGCTCAATTGCCGTCTGCTCTCCGGTACCCAGCAAGCAAGCTGTGGTAGCCATCATTTCAACGCCTCTGTCGCCGCCCCCGCTTGGGAGTCCCGCCGAGCATTCAGTCAGACGCCGTGGCGCCCCAACGCTGCGCAGGAAGCGTGAGGCATCCTGTGACCTCTCAATTGACTGACCCGTCACTAATTGTTCTCAAAACAGTCTCAAGAAGGCCCAGGAAGATGCTGCCAGCTTGACGCCCGAGTATGTTGCCGCCAATATGGACCCCGCCGAGGCCAAACGCCTGTCCCGAGTTCGCAATATTGGTATTGCTGTATGGTCTCTCAATTCTCCCTCACCGCCGCAATTAGCTGACCAAGAGTCCTTTAGGCACACATCGACAGCGGCAAGACGACCGTCAGTGAACGAGTTCTTTTCTATACTGGTCGAATCAATGCAATCCATGAGGTTCGAGGCAAGGATGCGGTCGGCGCCAAGATGGACTCTATGGAACTCGAAAGGGAAAAGGGTATCACGATTCAATCCGCTGCGACCTTCTGCGACTGGAAAAAAATGGAAAACGGCAAAGAGGAAACCTATCACTTCAACTTGATTGACACCCCTGGTCACATCGACTTCACCATTGAGGTTGAGCGAGCTCTGCGTGTACTTGATGGTGCTGTCATGATTTTGTGCGCTGTCAGTGGTGTCCAATCTCAGACTATCACTGTCGACCGACAGATGAAACGATACAATGTTCCCCGAATCTCCTTTATCAACAAGATGGACCGAATGGGTGCCAACCCCTGGAAGGTCGTCGAATTGATCAACAAGAAGCTTAAGATCCCCGCCGCTGCCATCCAGGTCCCCATCGGCCTCGAGAACGAGCACGAGGGTGTTGTTGACATCATTGACATGAAGGCTATATACTTTGAGGGCACCCGTGGCACCAAGGTTCGTGTGACTGATCAAATTCCCGGAACCTTGACACAGCAGGTCCAGGAAAAGCGACAGGAACTCATTGAGAAGCTCGCCGATGTCGATGACGAGATGGCCGAGCTCTTCCTTGAAGAACAAGAACCCACCAACGAGCAAATCAAGGCTGCCATTCGTCGCGCAACGCTTTCCAGAAAGTTCACACCTGTTATGATGGGCTCTGCTCTTGCCAACAAGGGCGTGCAACCCATGCTTGACGCTGTCTGCGAATATCTCCCCAATCCTGCTGAAGTTGAGAACACCGGTCTGGACAAGTCCAAGGATGAGAAGGAGGTTAAGCTAGTTCCCTATAACTCCCTTCCCTTTGTCGGCCTCGCCTTCAAGCTTGAGGAGAACAACTTTGGACAGCTTACCTACATTCGAGTCTACCAGGGCAAACTGACCAAGGGATCCTATCTGTTCAACTCCCGCACTAACAAGAAGGTCCGAATTCCCCGTATCGTGCGCATGCACTCTAACGAGATGGAAGACGTCTCGGAGGTCGGAGCTGGTGAGATTTGTGCTGTCTTCGGTGTTGACTGTGCCTCTGGTGATACCTTCACTGATGGTGGTCTTCCCTACACTATGTCGTCTATGTTTGTGCCTGACGCTGTCATGTCTCTCTCGATCAAGCCCAAGCGATCCGGCGATGCTGACAACTTCAGTAAAGCCATGAACAGATTCCAGCGTGAGGATCCCACCTTCCGCGTTCACGTTGACGCTGAGAGTGAGGAGACTATTATTTCTGGTATGGGTGAACTGCATCTTGAGGTCTACGTGGAGCGTTTGAGACGTGAATACAAGACGGACTGTGTAACTGGCCAACCCCGCGTCGCTTATCGTGAGACTATTTCTCGACGTGCCGACTTTGACTTCCTCTTCAAGCGACAAAGTGGTGGCCCGGGTGATTTCGCCCGTGTTGCTGGTTGGATCGAACCCAATGAGGAGCCTGAGAAGAATCATTACGAAAGCCAGGTTGTTGGCGGTCACATCCCCGACAAGTTCCTATCAGCATGTGCGAAAGGTTTTGAGGCAGCTACTGAGAAGGGTCCCCTTTTGGGACACCAGGTCATCGGTTCGAAGATGGTCATCAATGACGGTGCAACCCACGTCACTGATTCCTCCGATTACGCTTTCAACCTAGCGACACAAATGGCTTTCCGCAAAGCCTTTTCGGAAGCTGGTGGTCAGGTTCTCGAACCTCTTATGAGGACAACCATTACTGCCCCCAACGAATTCCAGGGCAACGTTCTCATGCTCATGAATAAGCGAAACGCCACCATCAACGACACCGAAATTGGTTCTGAAGACTTCACACTCCTCTGCGACTGTAGCCTGAACGCCATGTTCGGCTTCAGCACCCAGCTCCGTGCCGCCACCCAGGGTAAGGGTGAATTTAGTATGGAGTTTAGCCACTATGCCGCCGCTCCTCCCCACCTGCAGTACGTACTTTCCATGTTTATGTGCCTAACCCAAACATTTATTGACCATTACTACAGGAAGGAGCTGGTTGCCAAATATCAGGCTGAGCTTGAGTCCAAGCGAACGAAGTAAGTGGTCGGAAGAGACAAGGCCTGAATGAGTAATGCAAAAGTTCACGAACGGTCTGCTCTGCAAACCACGTTCTGTTGTAAATTATGTACGGTGGAGGATATATGATTTGTACCATATTTACCATGCAAGTCACTATGTGACATAAAGATGTCTACGATGCAATAGATGGGTAAAAAGAGAGGTACTCGTTGAGAGGTCATGTAATGACAACCTCAATAGGAGTAAAAGAGATGGATACAAGAATCCAACATGTATAAAATATACAATCCCCTCTAGAATCTACTCCTATATTTTTATTCCGACAACCCATCAACGCCACAAACTAGTGGTTGCTATGGAGTCTCTTTCACTGTATCCCTCATCTTTCCTCGGGGATATTTACAGGCGGCGGAGAATATCCTCAACGACCTGCTCAGTGGTGGCGGAACCACCCAGGTCGGGGCTTAAAAGCTTGCCCTCCTCAAGGTTGCCATCAACAGCAGCGTAGATTTTGGCAGCGGCCTCCTCCTCGTTGAGGAACTCAAGCATCAGAGCAGTGCTTCGAAGGGTGGCAATGGGGTTAGCAATGCCCTTTCCTTGGATATCAGGAGCACTTCCGTGGCAGGGCTCGCCAATCGCGAAGCCCTCGCCAACGTTGGCACTGGGGACAAGGCCCAGGCTGCCGACGAGAGCAGCGGCACCATCGGAGAGAATGTCACCGTACAGGTTGGGGGCAACAATGACATCGTAGTCTTCGGGTTGGCGGAACAGCTTGTAAACCATGGAGTCAACAATTTGCTCCTCAACGTTGACTGAAGCGTACTTGGGGTCAGCCAGGGCTCGCTTTGAGGTAGCACGGAACAGGCCGTCAGTCTGGGAGAGCACGTTGGACTTGTGAGTGATGGTGACAAGGGGCGACTTGTGGATGCTAGCGGCGCCGGCGTTGCGGATGTTTTGACGGCGGACGGCAATGTCACCTGCCATGGAGGCAATGCGGAACGAAGCCTTCTCCGAGATGCGCTTGATAGCCTCGGCGACCTTACCATCAGGGCCATCGCGGGTAGTCTCCTGCTTGACGTATAGGTCCTCGGTGTTCTCGCGGACAATCACCATGTCAATAGGCTTGGGGGCCGTAATGACGGTTTTGACGGGGCGAACGTTGGCGTAGAGGTCGAGCTTCTTGCGGAGGGCGACAATGGGCGATGAGTAGCCCTTGACAGCCTGGGTAGGCGAGCTCACGGCACCGAACAGAGCGCCATCACACTCATTCTTGAGGACCTCAACAGTCTTATCGGGCAGAGCGGCGCCAGTCTGCTCAAACGTCTCGAAACCGGCCTTAAGGTCGACAAAGTCGAACTTGAGACCAAGCGAGGCGGGCAGGGCCTCGAGAAGGCGGCGGCCGGCGGGGATGACTTCCTTGCCAATACCGTCACCGGGGATCAGGCCTGCGAGCTGCAAGTTAGAAGGTATGTCGCAATTGGCACTGTGGAAAACATACACCACAGAAGGAAGGGGTTGGAAGAGTATTCACGGACCAATTCTGAGGGTTCGGGTAGCCATGGTTGGTGTACAATGGGTATTTTGGAGCTGTTGGTGGGCAGAAGAAGCAAAAGAAGTTTTGTTTCGCCGAGCACCGGAGCGGCCCCAGGTGGGAGAGTGGGATGTGGTGTGGGTAGATTTTTGCGGGGGCTGGCGGGAAATCGTTGGAGCTTCAGTCTCGAATGTCTCGGCCCAATCGATGAAGAAAATCTCGATTGAGTTGCGCAATTAAAACAAAAATCGGCTAATGCATTTTTGTTTAAAACAATTTGTTTCTTCTTTTCTTCTTCTTCATCTTCTGACCCTGCCTCTGCTGTGCGCATTAGTTAAGCCCTAATTGATATGAGGCCACCCGTTACTCCTAGTCAGCCACCGTTCATACAACCAGTTCTGTCGCACTCCTGTCTCTAACATATCGGGGTTTCAAATTTTGAGTATCCTATCTTTATTTTCATTTTTATTACTGTTGATTTATTTTTTTATGTTTAACAAGGAGCGATCATAATTCTGCTCTCGACTCTTCCCAAGTCAATGCGTTCACTTTGTGACCCCTCCAAGGCCACCAAACACACATTCTGGGCCCCGTCGAGGCATATATACATGGCTTCCCATATTTCATGGCCATTTTTTAACCATTTGGTATTGGATTCTACCATACCATTGCTTGTTTCATGTATCCTGACTTGCTCAGCGTGATTTTGTCGTAAAGATCACAAATAGATCCCGGGCGATCACATCATCTGACCTTTGACGCAAATGCCCTCGATCAATGCCAGCTCTCAATTGAATGTCTCCATAAATTGTATGATTCCTGGTAAAAGTACATTGTATCCAATACTATTATGTTGTGGTGCCCCGTTCTCAGACTTATCCGCTGACGTTTGTGCCTGTCTCTGAGCCCTTTGCGCGACTGATGCTGCCATCCTTTACCCTTAAGAACCACGCCGGTTTACATATTCTATGCCTTGAGAGCTGGGTTAGTACAACCCTTGATTGAAAATTTGATCAGTTTCATGAATATCATATCTTGACATGAATATCCCCATCCCGATGCCTCGCTCGTCCAGCTCATATATGGTCACTCACTTGATCCTGAAAATAATACTACCATGTACTATCCCTCCTTCATTCGGCTTCTCATGTGTCGCTCATGGGCATTGACCTATTATTTGGGAAACCTTGGGGGAGGGGGTGAAGACGGCGATGAATAACCAGTCAAATGTGTGATCAAAGTGTGGTTCATTTGGATGGGTGGATATAAGAGTGAGTTAGGCGAGGTAAATAATATCACTTACCACGCCTTGGACAATTGTGATACGGGCGTCATTCTATCTGATTACGGTTGGATTTGTCAAAAATTCCGCGATATACACCGCAATCTATTAGCTTTGGCTATGTGAGAAAAGCAAATTTTCATGTCTGCAGAGGTCCAATCTGGGCCAATTGACAAGCTTTTTCAGCCCTAGAACCAAGCGCCTTCAGTACCTAATGAGCATCATATTGAAAGACAAATCTACATCGCATTCTTCTGGACGAATCCGAACCACGCTAACCCTTGGCCTTCCACAGGTGTTTGGTGTTCGGCGGGGAAAACCTTGTCGCATTCGAAGCTACCCTGGAAACTTGGAGGCTATCAACAGATGAGGCTTAAAACCAAGCTCGGGGGCGGTAACTCCGGGAGTGCCGTCTCGAATACGAAATCTGGGGAGGCCCTTGCGCACTTTTGGAATGCAAGGGTTTGGTACACCGCGCAACCCTGTGCAGAAGAAGCTCAGTGACATCGCCTGGCAATGCCAACGCACGCCTTTTGTGGCAACGGGATCAAAATCCATCACTGCATTCCAGCCCGATACAAGTGGAAAGGGATCAGCTCTCACAATCACAAGATAAGAGCTCATGATTTGAGGCAATGCGGTGCGGTGCTACGTGTCGTCAATACATGGCTCTCAGCCTCTTTGCTGGATATGAGTGGCATCGCCGAGAGGTGGATCTGTGTCCGACCAACCACTACAGATTTCCAGTTGTTGATGGCGGCACGTTGTATTTACCTGCATCCGTATGCATGATGACTTGTGGGCCGGGCTGGGGATGACACAGAAGGATCCCTCGGCCCGCATGTGGGTTAATATGGGCTGGGACAACACTACGCAGAGACGAGTTCGTGGATGATGTAATGTGACGCTGGGTTGTGAGTATGGGTCGGTTGGGCTTAGGATGAAGAGGCAATTAAACTAACCGGGATTCCGGTCGCATCTTGAAAATGCTGTGCAAACGGCAACGGGATGGAGCGTAAATGGACTGGACGAGTACCCTATGGCCACAACAACCTGAGAGTACCCTTGCAGAGTCAAGGCCACTCTGCCCTGCATTTTTCTCCATATGCACCGCTGTAGTGGGATGGCAACTTAGCATTGCTCGGATTTGGGTGAATATGTGCTTTGGAAAAGCATGGCCACATACAACCTGTCTTGTCGACATTGTTTTGATTGTTTAATGACTTTTCGGGCTCCCATCCCGTGGCACTGTTTCACCCTCTTCTCCCCACTCGTTAAGGGGTCGGTTAACTAGGCGACAGTACTGCTAATATGTGAAGTTTGGACTCGCGACAGACACCTGAGGCGGATTAAGGCTGGGCACAGTGCACACGGACACCCGAGCTCGATAGCCATGTACGACATTTTTCGATGCAGTTGATATCGGGCTAATGCAGACGGGAGGAGACGAGACGCGACCGTTGGTTTTGGTTGGGTTGTGTGCTATGGTACCTCTTTGTAGGTCCTGGATATTTTTGGCGTGCATCATGCATGATCCTTTTGGGGCATGCTACTTTGCAACTCTCAAACCTGCAGCAAGGCACTGTGACGTTTGGTCCACATGGCTCGAGGCTGAGGCGCAAGCTTACCTCGGGCAGGCGGGCACTGCGGCGTCCTCTTCTGCGTGTTCCATTGCACGAGACCTTTCCACACTCTTCCCATTTGCCTCCTCTTTTCGCGAGCTCTGGCTAGTTCATCCACGTTGCCTGGGCGCCCAGGCTGTTGGCTGAGTGGGCGGACGCCAAACAAGACCGTGGTGTGTGTGGTGATAATTAGCTGGCTGGGCTTAGCCGGGCTTCATTTCGTGGACCACAGCTTTTGCACGCTTGAACCATCTGCCCCCCTTCTCCGCTTCCGGCCCCATCGCGTCGAACGTCGCTTGCCTGGTCAAGGTACTTCTGGTGGCAAGTGGCACACGGTACGACGCGAGGTACTCCCGTCTGGCAATCTGGCCAGTCATGACCAAACAGAACAGTTTAATAATGCCTTGTCTACTTTGGGTGCCACGGGCCCTGGGTGATGAGGGCATCTCATTTACATTGGCTTTTAGCTGGGGTGTTTTCTGTCCGTCAATCAATGATCAGTTTTCCGGACTTGTCGATTGCCCCTCACACTCGCCCAAGCCATGCCATCATTGCCTGCCCCCTTTATTGACCACATGCGTCGGTGACTTCTCAGATCAGGGTTTCAAATTGTCCTGCTCACACCAAACACCATGTGTCGAGTGTGTACCAAGCTGTGCATCTCGCCTCGCTACTTGTCGCTACAAGATACGTGGCATTGTTTGATCGATCCCAAGCTCATTTTTGTTGCGTGCGTGCGTGCGTGTGTGCGTGCATTGTCCTGCCCCTCAAGTGATGAGTTAGTGTCTACTTGACTTGGTCCGCATCGGGTTGCTCGGGGAGTCCTTGGTGGACCTGGGGTACCCGCCGCCAAAGCTCCCTCACCCCCCTAAGCTTCCCCCTATTTTTCTGGAACAGCACCACAGCACAGCAGGTTCCTGTTTGCGGCCCCCCACTATTCCACCTGAAGTCGTGATTTGACACTGAGACTGAGGTATTGTGGTACTGCGGTACAGCCTTGGGCTCCGCCATCCGGTACGTAGCCAAGTACCCCATAGACACGAGTTACCTGATCCTTGCTCACAAGGTTAGGTTACCTTGGAGCGACGGCCTTATCCAACAACTCCACGGCGGCATGTGCCTCCTGTGGCTCTGGGCCGCCTGAAGCTCATAATCAGACACCGCAACCCATCTGCTTCGCTCGCCAACTTAATCTTACTTTCACTCTATTGCTCTCACTGTCAGTCGCAACCTCGTCGCCCGACTCCTACGGCTTCTTGCCCTCAGGTCCTCTTCGGACTGAACGTCCTTGACTGCCTTTCTCACATCTGTCGCCTGCTCCTGTACCACAGCCAGTCACCATGAGTCAGGTCAAGAACCTCCGCGCCATGTTCGAGAACAAAGGCGATACCAGCCCTCCCGACAGAGGGAGATCCGGAGCCTCAACTCCTGTTCCAGGTATGACTGACCGCTTCCTTGGACAATTCTGCCCTGCGCCTGCCCGTGGCGACGCCTCCGTCATAGATGCACTTCCCGTGTCTATTAGTGCCTGGCACTCACCGTCTCTTGCTTTGTCTCCTCACCCACGGCTTTCCCAAATGCTGATCTCTCCACTTCTCCACAGGCTTCTCCGGCTCCGATTCTCCTCGACCTCTTTCAAAAGTCCGCACCAATTTCGTCGCCATAGAAAAGGACGGCAGAATGGGTTTGCGACGAGACCAAAGCCATGAATCCAGCGCGTCAAGGCGGAGGCTGAGCATGGAAACGGACGCCGAGTCAACTACGTCGGCCCCCGACAAGTCGTCCACCGTGTCTTCGGACGAGGTGACGGCAAAGCTCTCCAAGCTGACACTCCAAGAAACGATCCCCGAGTCACCTCGACAACCCCCCGAAAAGAATGTGATTGACTCAAGCACTGTTTCTGGCAAGCCCGACAACACCCAAGATAGAAAGTCAGATCAGGGACAGTCTGATGCTTCAGCACCCACCGAGACGGCCCCGAAATCACTCTCCAAAGGGCCAAAGCTATCGACAGCTGTCAATGGTAAGGCTAAAGCAGAGAAACCCAAAGAGGCGCCCTCGAAAGCCCCCGTAAAGACAACTGGAGCCAAAAAGACAACCTCTCGCCCGACCACGATATCTGCCAAACCGACCGCCGCTGCTCCCACGGCAAAATCGCCAGCCAAGCCTTCAGCGGGCACAACAACCAGGGCCGGTCCCAGCGCAGTAGTCAGAGCCCAGGACAAGCCCGCTGCTAAGAAGCAGCCGGCAACCTCGAGGCCTGGTTCCTCTCTCACCCGACCCACGGCCAGCAGCGCCACCAAAAAGCCACAGCCGCTCAAACCTTCAAGTAATGACACTGGTTTCGTCAAGCCTAAACCAAAGTCTCCGACGAAACCTGTACACCTTCCAGCCTCCCTAACAGCTCATACTGCGTCTTCAGTTTCAAAGGGCGGCAAGGGAGGTACGAACAACCTCAGTGTTCCCGCTCGTTCTCCAAGTAGAGCAAGTGTGTCGACAACCTCCAGTGCCATGGGTAAGACCATCAGGCGTCAACCCTCGTCTATCAACTCTCAAAGGCCTAGCCTGGGCCCCCCCCCAAAGAAGTCGAACTCAGATGCATCTGCTAAGAAAGATGCCCCAGTCGATGAAGGTTTCTTGGCGCGTATGATGCGACCTACTCAATCGTCCTCCTCAAAGACTTCAGAAAAGGCTCCTGTCACCCCCCCTCGGAAAACAGCGAAACGTCCGTCATTGCCAGGAGATTCACGCCATGAAAACACCCGAGCTTCAGGAAGCGCCAAGAAGCCAGTGAGACGGCAGGCCGAGTCTTCTGCACGCTCTCAATCCGCCACTTCAAAGGAGCATAGTCCTTCACCTGCCCCCGATCATCCTGCTACTCCGGAGCCTGAACCTGCCTCTGAGCCGCTAAATGAGGAACCCGTGGAGGGGGCCGCCGAAGAGACAGCTGAGATCATTGAGGTGGTGGCTGAAGAGGTCATCACTGTAGTGGTGCCTGCTGAAGAGGATCAGCAGGAGGCGGATAAGGCTGACACTGCCGAATCAGTTGCACCTGTGCAAGAGAAGGACAAGGCTGAGTCCGAACCTGCTCCTGAGGAATCTACCGTTGAGGTTGCCCAGGACGAGCCCATGGCGGAGGATAAAGTTGAAGAGGTTCAGCCTGAAGCGGAGATGGTCGAACAGCTTGATACCACGGACGAAAAGGCAACTGAAATCGAAACTGTCGAAACCCAACCTGAGCCAACCGAAGAACCCGACGAGGTGAAGGAGAGCCATACCGTGGAGGACAAGCCTTCTGATGAACAGGTTGCCCCTGCAGCCACCCAGAAGCCCCTGGAGGAGCCTGCTCAGGAGCCTGCCCAGGAAACAGTCGATGGATTCGCCGCGGACACCAAGGCCACGGCTGAGATTGAAACCTCGGAGGAGTCTCCTGCTCCCGTTCACGAAGAGAAGAAGGAGCTGGTTGTTGAGGAACTCAAGATTGAGGAAGAGCAGAAGAGTGAAGAGGGGGATAAGGAGAAGAACGACTCGGCTACGCAATAGATTGTGGCAGAATGAAAATAGCAAGGCCTTTGAGTCACCGGAGAATTTTTAGTCATTGTATAAGAGATACCTGTTAAAGCGAAGGCGAATGGTGAATTTTGGTACATTTTAGCAAACGTTGATAATTATTTCATCTGAACAAATATTGGTGACTATACTCTCTTCATATTGAGATTTGTTTTTACAAAAGTGCCCTTGCCAGGACAGTTTCTCTAATTGTACAGGTTTTAAAATATCGTGTCATGTATGTTGTAACATTCCGAGCATCCACCATCATACGCCTCATTCTAATTCGGACATAATTGCGTTTCTTCCTTTATGATACACGGCACATCAACACGCCACCTGTTTTCCGGGCCAAGGCTTCTCGGGCCTCCAAAACGCCTCGTGAAGTTGAAACATACATACACTCGCCGAGATTTAGACCCTGGACCACACCGCCCTTGAGCTTGGTGGGAAATCCTCTTGTCAGGCGAGCCAATTCCTTGATATCTGCTGTGAGAATACGCTTGGGGGTGCTGATGGCACGGGCCTTAGAGAGAACAGGCTTCCCGTCCCAGTACTTGAGTCCGAGCCATAGTCGCATAGTGGAAACATTGGCGTTGGTAACCTGAACGGGGGTTTTGCTGACCATGTCTTCAGGCGTTGGGGGCTGGGGACCGGCACGGTAGACGGATTCGAAGAAGCCGGAGCGGTGTAAGGCGAGAGCCAGGTGCAAGTTATACTTGCAGTTCTTCACCGAAGTGATACCAAGCTTGGCTTTGGAGGCATTTTGTAAATGCGAACACATGTTCGCGACGTTCAGGATGGAGGGCATGATGCCGAGGAGGATTCGAGAGGGTGGGAGAATGCGAGGGTCGAGCCGCGAGACTCAATTCGGGTCTCTCAAATCTGCGACACTGAATTAGTGCATGCGCTTGCTGGAAGTAGCATCGTAGTAATAGAGGAAAAGATATGATCCAGTCAGGGCAATGGTGATTGTTGGTCTCATGGCCACATGGGCTCTGAAGTAGCAAATACTTGGGTTGCAAGCATCATGTTGGAATTGGGGTATACAACGAGTCTCTAATATTTTTAGGGGTGATTGGAACATACCTATACGATCTGGGTAAGGTGTCGTGTCAGCAAATATCACAGCCTTGGAGGGATTGCGTAGGTATCAACCCTTCGATTGAGCTCACCTTTACGTATTCAGGCAGCTACAGCCAGACATTTAGCCCCGTCAACTCCAATTGATCAGCGGCAACGCTCTGGCTGTTTCAAGAGCTAGCGTGGAGGGATTTGGAGATCACCGAGTGGTTTGCGATGGAGTCGTTAGAACATCGTACAATCAGAGGCTATTGCCAAAATTTCAGAAGTTCTGGGGTTGGATGACTAAGCCCCGAACGAGCAAATAGTCCTTTAAGTGCATACGGCCCACACTAATTGGTGCATATGCCGTTATATACTAATTGGAGCTACATTAACTGACCATCTGCAATTCCAATGGCGTAAGATGAAACTGTTGGGTCTCAAGATTGACTGACATGCGTGAATGACGCGCAGCCCTTTCTAAAAGTGCCGCGACAAAAGATGATCAATGGATAGATTGCTCTACTTTGATTATGTTTAGCCTTCACCCGATTCTCCACTCAGGGCAAATGCATTTTTTCTTTTTGTGAAGCTTTAAAAAAAAAACTGTGTAAATTAGTAGTCATGAATTGTCGAGGTTTTGATCTGGAAAATAAGCGTATTGAGAAGGGCCGGTCATGAATGCTAGGAATAAAACCAAATACGATGGATGACCTATGAAGAAAAAAAACGCTGAATATGGATCATTGCCGGGTTACTCCGAGGCGGCACCGTATACGTGGGCATGTACATCTTTGGTCGTTCTTCATTTCTTGGCTCGGCACTTTACGGCCCCATGAAGCCGTCGCTAAAACTAAACTGGCGATTGAGCCAAATTTTCGCTCCTTTGACCCGGCGGCGTGATTTACTCGCTCGACGGGAGTTCTCTCTCTATTTGCAAAATGACTGGTAGTACTCCGGGCGTTGACTTTTCATTCATAGCATTTTCGCTTTTTGTACATTACACCGCACGGGATTTCATCATGTTCTTTTCAGCTTATGGATGGCCTTCTGCTAACAGCGTTTGTATGGCGCGGAAAGTGTTACGAATTGCCCGCTGATACTTGTAACCAAAAACGACCGCTGTGAAAACGAATGGACTTGCGACCAGGCCGAAAAAGCCCCGCACCAAAGTCTTGCCTTGTGCATCGCTTTTCCGAATGACATCGAAGTATCCTTCGTTGCTGAAGCTAACTCGAGAGTATTTGGTTTGCCAACCGAAGCTGGGGAGATGGACGCTCATAAACTCCTCCAGAAACTTGCGCAATCGGTACCTTGTGGAGAGAACAGAGGCCCTCATTTCGACATAGTTTTGTAGGGCAAGGTCATTGATGGCATGGGCGTCAGACGGTCGCAATGCGGAGTACTCGGCTAAGGCACTTGACCGCTGGAAGGCTGGGGTGATGGATTCCGTCGTCTCATTGGAGGGATTGTTGGTCTCATCCATGTGAGCGTGCTTGTCGAGAATAGAAAATAGAATCCGCACATCTTCCATTCCTGCATTCATGCCTTGCCCATAAAATGGAACCATGGCATGGGCTGCATCGCCAACAATGACACAAGATGAGCCGAAGTGGTATGGCTTGCACTTAAGACTGATGAGCGGGAGATGGGGGTTTGCGCCGAAAGAATTGATGAGTTCATCAGCCGGAATCAGATTTGTGACGCCTGGAAAATTCTTATCAAAAAATGCGGGAAGGTCAGATGGGTTAGTTTCCAGTTCTGCAAACTCTTTGCTGGGCATGAAAAGCGTGCATGTGAATGAGCCGTCCTATGCCTAGGTGTGAGTGAGAGTGGGGTTAATCGACGGGGCGATAACTTACGTCACTTGGAATCGCGATAAACATAAAGTCTCTGCCGGGCCAAATGTGCAAGTGATAGGGCGATATCCTGAATTTGGCCGTCGGGTCGGCTGATTCGGTATCGACGGGCTTCAGTTGAAACTCGCACCAAAGTGTGTCAATATACTCTTGCTGGTAGTTCATGCGGGTGAATTTCATCAGATGGTATCGGACGGCAGAGTGGGCGCCATCAGCGCCAATCATGAGATCAAATGTTATATCGATCTCCTTGGGTCGGGAGTTTTTGTCTGAGTTGCTGTCTTGAACCTCAAACCAGGCTTTGCATGCTCGGTAGTCAGCGCCGGTCAACTTGTGATTGAAGAACAACTTGACATTAGGCATGCCGTCAAGGATGTCAAGTAGTCTTTTATTGAGACCTGCTCTGTCGATGGCATGAATGGCCTAAGATGTGTTGTTAACTTCAAAGTTGGCACGGTTGAGTTGAGGTAATTGTACTTACTCTACCCTTCGCGTCGTAATCTTGCGATTGTTCAAACAGACTGCCGTTTGGGCGCCGCCCATGGATCATTCGTCCTCTCATAGGAATAGTTGTAGCCATTACATGCTCTAAGAGGCCTGGTTGGCCAGCATGGCGCATGGCATTGATTCCACGCTCCGAAATGGCAAGGTTGATGGACTTTGTAAAGTTGAGAGGGGTTGTGCTCGGATCCCGGAGATCTAACACGATTAGTGATTTGGACGAGTCATTGTTCTTAGTTCAGGTGCTATGTTTATTATGCAAATGGGGCTGAAAAGTGAGCAAAACTCGGTGTTGGTGTCTGAGGCCATTTTGAGATTGCAAACTTCTTAAAACTCAATTCGCGAATTGGAGAAATATAGTCCAGCTGAGAAATAGAAGAAACATACCGGGGCGCAACTCGTATACTTCGACCTCATGGCCTCTCTGAGCAGCATACAGAGCTGCGAGCGACCCAACAGGCCCAGCTCCGACAACAACGATCTTCTGAGAATTTCCCATGTTTGATTTTGCAGGTTTTCAAGGACGAACGGAAAGGTTCCTCTCTTATGGGTGTCACGCTTTGTCTTACCGGACTCGGACGGCGGCGCCCGGCTTTTACGATAAGATAAAGAAAAAAGCCGGCGAGAATGTCGGCGTCTGCATCGCGTAGACCAATATCCTCATTATAAGAAAACAACTTTGACCCGTTTAATGCATACAACTTCTCGGCAAGCCGGCTTTGTGGGTTTAGTCAGTGCCGCCTGACCCCACCACCAATCCACCAGGCGCCCACCAAGACGGAGGTGACCTTTGTCTCCAAAGTTTGAAGAAGTTGCTTTCAAGGTCGGATCATTGTTTGACAGCCGAGTACCACCCCCTATAGCGGTCGCGCATCATTGTAATACCACTCACACCTTAGCAGAATCGGCGTTAAAATCGGACTCGACGAATTCGTTTTCAACATCCTCCTTGAGCACGTTACCCCTCCTCAACTTGCGAGTATACCATGGCTACCGAACCGCCTACGAAAAAGAAGTGTCTGGGCGCTGACTGCGAGAACGATGCTGGTTCTCTGCAGTGCCCAACTTGTCTGAAGCTTGGGATTAAGGATAGTTTCTTCTGTGCACAGGACTGCTTCAAGAGAAACTGGGTATGTTACGAATTGTCTTGTCAATATGAAGTTCATGTGCTAACCAGCTCCCAAGAGTCTTCACAAGACCATGCACAAATCGCAAAGTAATATTCTCCACCACTTTATGGCCCCGAAAGCAATCTCACCAGATCCAGCTACCGGTTACTACAACCCATTCCCCAACTTTCCCTTCGCTGGAACCCTCCGACCTGTCTATCCTCTCTCCCCGCACCGAACGCTCCCCAAGTCGATCCCCCACCCAGTGTGGTGGCAGGACGGTAACCCCAAGTACAGTCGTTCCTTGTCAAGCCGCAACAAGATCGAAATCCTCGATAAGGCTGGACAGGATGCCATGCGAAAAGCCTGCCGGCTCGCCCGAGAGGTTCTTGATCTTGCGGCGGCTGCCGCGAAGCCTGGAGTCACCACCGATTTCATTGATGAGCTTGTTCACAAGGCTTGCATCGAGCGTAACGTATGTGATTGACGTTGAATTTGGCCTGAAAAATGCCCTGTGTCTAAACATTTAACTAATGTGCCATGCAGTCCTACCCATCGCCTCTAAACTACAATCACTTCCCCAAGTCTTGCTGTACATCAGTTAACGAAGTGATCTGCCATGGTATCCCCGACCAGCGTGTCCTCCTCGACGGCGATATTCTTAACATTGACGTCTCCCTCTACCACGAGGGGTACCATGCCGATCTCAACGAGACGTATTACATTGGTGACAAGGCCAAGGCTGACCCCGAGGCCATTCGTGTCACTGAAACAGCCCGAGAATGTCTGGAAGAGTCTATTAAGGCCGTCAAACCTGGCGTCTTGATCCGAGAGTTTGGAAATATTATTGAGAAGCATGCCAAGAAGCACAACTGCAGCGTCATCCGAACTTACTGTGGTCATGGTGTTGGAAAACTCTTCCATTGCCCCCCAAATGTCCCCCACTATGCCAAGAACAAGGCCGTTGGGGAATGCAAACCCGGAATGACTTTCACTATTGAGCCTATGATTGCTCTAGGAAAGTATCGCGATATTACTTGGCCTGATAACTGGACCAGTACAACCATTGATGGCAAATTGACAGCCCAGTTTGGTAAGATATTGCAAGACGAGACTGGAAGGATGAAGAAAAGCTAATTATTTACCTAGAGCACACTCTCCTGGTCACTGAGGATGGCGTCGAGATCCTGACGGCTAGGCAGCCAGACTCTCCGGGTGGACCGCTCCCCAGGATCGAGGCCGAGGCCCCCAAGTCAGCCTAATCTAGTTGTTTAAAAAAAAAACCGCTTGACTCGATTCGGGATTTTCAGAGCCGGCGGAGTTTGGGTTTGCAGAGGGTCATGGAACATAGATGGATGCATGGGTATCACGGGGCATTGGCGTGGAGTTGGTGGAGATGGCGGTTGTTGCGGAGTCGGCGAAGCGAAAGCGAGCACATGATCGAAGTTGGACTCTGACTGAGATCAGATGATGAAGGGAAAAAAAAATTACAAACTTGGATGTTTCGGAATGAGTCTTGGATTTGAGATATTCACATTGTATCTTGCCATGCGCCAGAGCCTCAAGTTGAGATGTGTGTGAGTGGGCGAGAGACAAAGATGACTTCGGTTGGATGGGAGGCGTGGGGCGCCCGGATGCAGAAGCAGCCATGATGATGTGGTGTGACGCAAATGGCAGCCTTGCAGATATCTGAGACGAAAGCAGGCGGGAAAAACCAATTTCCAGAGCCATGCTGGCCACAGCCCGGTCGATACACGTATGCGGCCATTTTCCCATGTGCTCGACAGGGCCCATTTCCAGCCACACTTACCGTTCCAGGGACGAACACGCCACCCGCCACTGTACCTTAGCGCTGAAAGACATGGATCCGGGGGCTTCAACACAGCACCGAGCCTCTTCATGAAGGCCACTAATTCATCCCAGGGCACAAGCAAAAGTTAGCTGCTAGGTCGCTTGTGGGTAGGTGGTACTTGAGTGCTGAGCACGCACACAACCAGCCCGCTCGGCTTCCTCCACCTTCTACTGCCTCTCCACCTCCACTGCACCCAAACTCACCACCAACACTGCTGCTGCCCACTACGTTCCCGCTACCACACCATTTCTTGCCCGCCACCACATTTCTTCCCTCTCTCCCCCACCCTCGGCTCCCACCTCAGGACTCCAAGCGTCGCCCTCGATCCCCGGCAAGGCCACGTCGTTTTTCATCTTCTCACCACGTACCGTCTGCTTTTTCACATCAGACGAACAACCCTTGTCCACGAGCGCAAATAGGAGCTTGTGACTGAGCTCCTCGAACAGCTGTCCTCCGCCCGACATAATCACCTCGACTCAACCTCCCCCGCCTCGCATTCAACCTCACAACCTTCATCATGATGTCTGGAGAAGCATGGCTGTACCTTTTGGCGGTGTTGATCAACGCCGTCAACCTGTTCTTGCAGGTTTTCTTCACCATCATGTACAGCGATCTTGAGTGGTATGTCGCAACCTTGCCTGCCCCGTCGGTGCTAAATTCTGCGCCCCGGCGATGCGCACGCCCAATTTTGCGAACACCAGAGCTGATTTTAATATTTTGCAGTGACTACATTAACCCCATTGACCTCTGCAACCGACTCAACACCTACATTATCCCCGAGGCCGCTGTTCATGGCTTCCTGACTTTCCTTTTCCTCATCAACGGTTACTGGGTCCCTCTGATTCTTAACCTGCCTCTCCTTGGCTGGAATGTCAAGAAGTACGTTTTCGCCACAATATTTTCCACTTCTCCTTCGCTGTGCAAAACTCACCTTATCCTAGGATCGTTGACAACACTCACCTGCTTGACGCTACTGAGATCTTCCGCAAGCTCAATGTCCACAAGAAGGTACGTAATGCTAGCCTGGCGGCTATTGATGTTGCTCTAACCATCCATATAACAGGAATCTTTCTTCAAGCTGGGCTTCCACCTTATCATGTTCTTCTTCTACCTCTACAGCATGATTGTCGCCCTTATCCGTGACGAGTCTTCTTAAGCACGCCCTCGATTAACCATGAATCACGAATCGGTCCCTGGGCCGCACCTGAGGCCACCAGAAGCCAACACGACGGGCTAGGAGTGCTAGTAGATGACAAATTATGCCCTAGCAGCGTCGAGTGGAATGTCTCGCGACGATGGGATGATGATCCCGATGCAGTAAATAACGAGTGGAAGATGGTATAGATTGATGATGTTTTCTAAAGAGGCGGGCTTGGCGTATTTAACGTGCTATCATGCCGGCTGGCGCTCTGGTTGATTATTTCGAAACGGCTAGGTGGTATAGCGTGCTGGATTGTGGGAGCTTGGTGGTTGCGTCTTTGCGTTGCCTCCTCAACATTTGTTCAGTAAACGTCCTGGCATGATAATTGAGTAATGATCCAAACATGCAATTAAACGTAATAATAATGTGCTCCTTGGTCTTGTCCTCTCCGGAAATGCCCTCTCACCCACATGAAGAATCCTGACCTGATCGTTTCTATCTTGTGACATGCTTGCTCCTTCCATCCCAGTTTCAATCGGACCAAGGCGTTGAGTTAAAAAAAAAGATATATAAACTAGGATTTCTCTAACCATTTTGCTGGTACGATTTAAGCAAGCACCCTAAGAGACTCATCAAATTTGTAGCGCTTGGGGATTAATAACCATCTACTCATATGGTTAGACGAAGCTAATGGTGAGAGCATATTGCCCAGGAGTCGGCTTAATACCCTTCGCGCATACATATACAGAGACTACTAATTCTCCCCTGGCGTTCTCTTTATTATCTTAAATCTCTTTCTCCTCGACTTTTCTGAAAGTCGAAACTTTGGTGATCTTCAATGCCAATGAGCTAGTTGCAAATGAGCATTCTACGCTGTCACGTGACACTGCGTCTCAAGCTCTAGCACTGGTCGCGATGCTGGGCCGCCAGCTTGTGACGTCGCGTTTGACCAAAAAAATTAAACAACAAACTGCGATTTCCGACATCACCAAAAATGGCCGACTTTGGTGAATACCCGCCAAACATGGCGCCTCAAGATGCGCTCATTGTTCGGGAAAAGGCCGAGCCTGATCACGCCGTGGTACCCTATTCTGCAGAAGATCTGTCGCGCCCTCAAGTCGGCCCTGCGAACCCCTTCAGAGATGACTCGACAACGCTGAAGCGCAAAAACATCCTGACCGGCCATGCGGAAGAGACCTTTATTAGCGAACACACTTTCAGAAGCAAACATCGAGCGGTCGAGAGAAAGGGAGGTCCGGAGAGAGAACACCAGACGAGTACGCAGTTGAAGGCTGAGGCTGCACGCATACGTGCTGGAAGAGAAAAGAAGGGCGACGCGAGCATTGCGGAAGGTGCTGACGCTTATGTTGGGCCATGGGCCAGATACAAGCGACAGGAGTACGAAGTGGTGGGCGAGGACGAGGAGCTCGCCAGCGATGAAGAATACGAGATTGTTGAAGAAGAGGAAGAGGTCGTTGAAAGTGGAACGGTCGTCCAGGCTCCAGCTCGAACCCTGGCACAAAGAAAAGAAGCCGAGGAAATGGGCGAAGAAACTACGACATTTCATGGATCTGCCGAGTATGATTACCAGGGAAGAACATATATGCATGTTCCTCAGGATCTGGATGTCGATTTGCGAAAGGAGATTGGAAGTATCACCAACTTCATCCCCAAAAAGCAGATACACACTTGGAAGAACCACAGCAAAGCAGTCACTGCTTTGCGCTTCATCCCAAAGTCTGGCCATTTACTCATGTCTGCTAGCGCGGACACTACCGTCAAGATATTCGATGTCTATCATGATCGAGAACTTTTGCGCACATACTCCGGTCATTCCAAGGCGCTTTCCGACATTTGCTTCAACCACTCTGGCACCCAGTTTTTATCTTCGTCCTATGATCGTATGATTAAACTCTGGGACACTGAAAAGGGTGTCTGCGTCAGCAAGTTTACCACTGGTAAAATTCCGCACGTCGTCAAGTTTAACCCAGACCCCGAGCACGCCAATGAGTTTCTGGCCGGTATGTCGGACAAGAAAATTGTTCAGTTTGATATTCGAACTCCCAAGGAAGTTGTTCAAGAGTATGACCACCACTTGGCGGCCATCAACACTATTACATTTGTTGATAATAACCGTCGTTTCATGACCACCTCAGACGACAAGTCACTCCGAGCTTGGGACTACAACATTCCTGTCCCCATCAAGTATATTGCAGAGCCTGACATGTACCCCATGACGCGCGCTGCCCCGCACCCAAGCGGCAAGTATGTCGCCTACCAGAGTTCTGACAATCAGATTCTGGTCTATGGTGCCAATGACAAGTTCCGACAAAACCGAAAGAAGAGCTACCGCGGACACAATAATGCGGGCCTGGGCATTGACCTTGACTGTAGCCCGGATGGCCAGTTCCTGGCGTCTGGTGATTCCGCTGGATTCGTGTGCTTCTGGGATTGGAAGACATGCAAAATGTATCATAAGATCAAGGCTGGTAACCAGGCCATCACTTGCGTTAAATGGCACCCGCAGGAAACCAGCAAGGTGGTTACGGCAGGCATGGATGGCGAAATTAAGTACTGGGATTAAAACGACTATGTTAAGAGATACATATATTGGACAAAAGACCATGGGACGGCGTTTGGCGGACGAGAAAGTCACAGTAAAATACAACAACACCTATAATACTCGATTATTTATCTTGTCTCATCTAATGTTGGCTTTTAAACACATCTCATTGCAGCTCCGTCGCCGTCGTGCACCTTGGGCTTGGTCATGAAAGGGTCCTCTTGGGCTAGATGTAATCCCCATCTCATCCTCTATCATGGGGACCGCCTCCCTCATCTTCTTGGGTATAAATGTGATTATGGCCATGCTTGTCGCCCTGCACGGCTCCTAAATGCTCTTCGTATACGAAATCTATGCACTGTTCAATGACGAAATAGCTTCCAGTAGCGTATCTCAACCACCAACAGAGATCATTTCATGGCCATTATTCATGTAAAGTCGTTAGCATGCTTGGTATCTCCTTGGACTGTAGTAACTGCCTTGACATTTCGATGGTTTTACAAGGTAGATGGTCGACTTAGGAGTTGTTGCGAAGGATTTTGCTGAACTTTTCGCATAGTTTACTTCACTTCACTTCTCTGTGCCCAAAAGCGATCAATAATACAAAAGGCTCATTGCAGAAAATTTTACATTGTGTACTCGAATATGCTTTCAAAATGAGATACATGGACCTCCAACCTAGACCCATGGATTTACAGGCCCGAGGAGATCTGTCCCATCAAAACAGCCGCGTATTCGGGAGTGGGTGTAAAGATAAGTTATTTTATTCTGTCCTATAGCATATGGTATGGCATAAAAAGGGGCGCGAGATGAGAAAATGCCACGATTGGGGACATGAAGGACCGGGGAGAAGTAATACCTCGGTGATTGGTCGTTGATTCAGGTCATATATTCACCTTTGAGCCCGGCTGTGTTGGCTTTTGCGGTATGAATGACATACTAGAATTACAGACCAAAAAAAATGAAATGAAATTACCTGAGAACACGCTACTATTGTAATAAAATACAAGCTTGAAGGCTATCCATTGGTTTAGGTTTATTTCTTATTTGAAAGGCATCCAACTTTTTGGTTGATTACATAGAGGTACTGTGGGTGATTCCATATTTATAGCACCTGATTGTACTAAGATAGGCAATAAGAGACGCATTGTTAATGTCATTATTATATCCTCAATTTATCTCTCGCAGTTAGTTTATACCGAAGGTAGCCCGAATTTGACGGCGTGTTATTGGCCAATGATGTATATTCGATCCAAGAGACTTGTAGTAACTGCTTATGACCCCAAAGCCTGCGAGATCAGGGCTCGCCATAGTGAGAGGCTATCACTGCCCATTTCCTCGGAAATTCTCCAGGTAACTCATAGGCAGTGTTGTTGACGACTGACACTTCAAAGAGATGGGAATTTTCAACGACTTCTAGTCAATTTAAGGTTGACGCAACGTTTCTTCTCCAATTGAGTCATTGGCAAACAAGCATGACTGAACCGAGAGCACCGGCACAAAACACACGCAAGCCAATTTAGTGTACTGGTGGTTTACCACAAGTTCTAAAGTTGGATGTTATTGAAGATGGCTTCTTGAGATTGAATTTCAAGGCGTACATTAGGCTGTCACTCCTAGAAAGGGTATGAATCAGTCGGTGAATGACCCAACACTTTGTTTCATCCTTTGGTAGTCCAAAGTGGTGCTTCTAATGCTAATTCTTCTCGGCCACGTGTGTCAAGGTAGATAAATTGAGTGAAATCACCATAGAACCAATAATGACTCGTGAGAGTGTTTCTTTGTGACTCGATGCAGACATACACACAGCAGTAGATAATATTACTGACAACCGACCTAATTACATGTACCGCTATAGACTATATCATACTAAAGGCTCAAATCTCTCTGGCAATGCCTCATTATGAATCCAAGCTTTGATGCCATCAGCAAACAGGTTTGGAAATTGAAGGTTCCATCCATGAATGGCATCCTGGATAACCACAGCTTGAGTTTCTTTTCCATCTCTCTGGCCCTTCGCCCGTAATGATTTGGCTAGATTTTTGGTCATGTCCAAGTTGTCACCATGTCCGCCAGCAACAGCTAGAATGCGCTTGTCCTTTGATGCAACCTCATCCACCGCTTGCTGTTGCCATTTGGCAGTATCGCCATAGGCATCGTGAACCAACTGCCACTCATTGTTGCTCATCATTTCCTGCTTAAGCTTATCATGTGGTTTCAATCCAGTATGCAATTCTGCCAATCGATAAATACCACCTTTCATGGCGATCCAAAGGCCCCATTGCAACATAGTGGGTCGCTGTGCCGCCCACACCTGCCATCCGCTAAAAGGAGATGACCCTGACACAAACGCAGATTCCACAACTTCTGGATGGCGTCTGATTACCTCCATGGCCACGAAGCCACCGAGCGAGAGTCCGACTAAATGAGCCTTGCCATTATGAGCATGACGCTCAATGAGCGAGGCTACCTTGTCGGCCGCCAGTGCCAGGGAAAATGGGCCGATTTGTTTTGATCCCGAGTGCTGAGGTGAGTCGGGCACTATGAGATGATATTCCTCCAGGTAAGGGATGACATGCTCCCACTCAAGATGGCAGGAAAATAGGCCATGCAATAGGACGATGGTCATCGACGCCGCAGGGTTGTGAGTGGTGAAAAACAACTCATCGTCTTCATTACTTTTGTCCGCCATCTTTGAAACCCTTAGGTGCCGATTATGAATGAAGAAGTGCGGATAGTACCGGATGTGATGTCGTCAATTCTTCTCTTTGCATCCATGACGGCATTGTCAGCTTGGTTGAACATAGCACCGGGTGCTTAATTAATCCGACCGCCAAGGCCAAACCCCAAAGTCATTCAAAGCGCACATCTTGCAAATGGAACACAGGACCTGCCAGATGAATCGACCAATTCGTCAAATCAAAATATGAAATCAACGATAGAATCCTCAATTAGTATTTTACCGAAATTCCTTGTAGCCAGCGTCCATTTTGTTAATCCGAATGTGGCCAAAGTTGACTACGCTAAAACTATGGCCTTCGGAAAAGCGGGCGAATGGTCCAGGACGCAATCTGGCGACGTGCCAGAACCATCGGATCATCTGCGCATGAGCCCAGCCATCTGACATACGTCGGCAGTGTAAAACTGACTGAGGACGACTCATGAATGCGCTGGGCAAAGATAGTTTTGGTGTCAGTTGTGACACGCTAATGAGTCAGGAGCCGCGGAAATAATGACGGCACCCTCGGTTTGGGGCACCACTATGAGGGGACCAGGCAAATTACTGGCTTCATCGCGGTAAAGCATAACCGATTGGAGGCATCGACTAGGAGCTCCCCGCATGCTACTTGAGTCAGAATTCTGCAGGCCGCCACTCCTTTCTGACTCTATGCCGTATCATTGGTATCAGATGCCACTTCAGCTACCACAATTCCGGGAAACTGGCAGGAGATCAGATCCATGGCGTGTATCCTCGATGAGACCTTGCTTGTTCGTTCTTATGAGGGCAGCGTTGGCGGCGTCTTTACCCCATACCCCACACTCTTTTGGTTGACTCCACACCCCGCATTGTCGTATCCTTTTAGGCGATTCCATGTTGAATGGAGCTCTCATGACACGGATACCGTGATGGCTATCATGATAGTCAATTGTTAAGCGGCCGAACCGGCCTAGTCAAGGGTCCTTGGGCGCCTTACTCCAATTTTGCTAAACGAACATCCCATTCACCTGCCCCTCTTGACCCTTTTTTCTTCCTCTTCCTCCATCCCACTTGACATTGCGTCGCGTAAAGGCTCACCCAAGCCAGTTAAACCAACTATTAAAAGACGACAATAATGGCTATGGCAACTGTATCGGCAGAAACACGTTCGATGGATCTAAAGTCGAAGGGTCCGTCCAAGATTCGCAAGCGAGCCCCGAAGGCGTGCCTTTCTTGTCGCGCTCGAAAGGTCCGCTGCGATGTTTCTCAAAGAGGCCGGCCATGCATGAATTGCTATCTCGACAGCGAGGCCTGCGTCGTTACAGGCAGGGCGTCTAGACTGTATGTATTCATACCCTTATTGTTTGGAACATGGCGCAAACTCATCACCACCTCATAGTAGGCGGCCCCAGCGAGAGACCAGCGACAATGTTCAGGCTTCTCACCCCCCGTATTCACCCAAGGGACCGCACTCTTGCGACTCCAATTCGTCGGAGGCTGTAGTCAGATCTAGATTGAACACGCTTACTGAGCCCCAATCTCATGCTCCTCGCGATGGAAACAATTTCCCCAGAAACCGGCCAGAGCCTATCAACGGCCGCAAACCCGACGACGATAAGCCAAGGGATACTGCCATGACTAACAAGCTAAGTAACCCGCAGCTCCAAGCATCAACACAGCATGCGCAACAAACTCGGGGTGAGTGCTCTATACACCAGGGTTCAAGGCAAACGGATATGTTAACGTATACTCAGCTTCATCGGACGCCCTTCAAAAAAACCATACCGCTTCAATTGGCCAATTTTCAAACAATGCTGCCAGCGGCTATTCCGGCACTTCCCAAACCGGACTCACATCGGACATCGTTTATTCATATTATCCCTTCATATCGATGGGAAATCTTCCAAACATCCCCCCGCAAGACGTCAATTACCTCGAGCTTCAAGGGTGTCTCCGAGTGCCCACCCGGGCCCTGCTTGATGAGTTCCTCCGACAATACTTTCTCCATGTCCATCCTTTGCTGCCAATACTAAATGAGGGAGATTTTTGGGACCTGTATTGCCACAGTTCCAATGCAGGAATGCCATCTGAGCGAATTTCACTGCTCCTCTTCCAAGCCATCTTATTTGCCTCTTGCAACTTTGTTTCTCGAGCTACCATCAAGGCTCTTGGACACCCAAACATCCGAGCGGCGAGAGCCGCTCTATACCGACGCGCAAAACTACTTTACGATTTCGAGTCTGAATCTTCCTCGCTCTCTATTGCGCAGGCAGCCCTACTCCTCTCATTCTGGTCTCCTACGTCGACGCGAAACCCCAGCACATCGTGGCTTAGCCTTGCCATCCAGCATGCCAAAACCGCCGAGGCTCACCACTATGCCGCCATGCCTGTCTTTTCCGCTGCCACGCATCCGATGCAACACCGAAAGCAAAATATCCTCAAAAAGGTTTGGTGGTGCTGCGTCATCCGGGATCGCACTCTCGGTCTCTTGATGAGACGGCCCATTCAAATCACCAAATCCCATTTTGATTTCGATTCGAATCCCATTCTTGGCTTCGCTGATCTGGAAAATGAGTTCGAGAGATCACGAGTCTACAATCCCGGGACCAAAAAGACACTTGCAGAGATCTTATCTCAGGTGGTCGAGCTCTACGTGGTATTGACCGACATTCTCATGCTGGTCTTTCCCTTGGACGACGCCCCCGGGTGGGGAAGACAGTCCAAGCCTGGAGACGACTCTGGGATTCAAGAGTGCAAGACATCGCTGAGACGTTGGTGCAAGTCTGCCACGTCACGGTTCCCTCTATTCGGAGACAGTTCCATCTCCCGAAGCGGCACGGAGAACAGGAGGGAGTTTCAGCATGACTCTGTCATCTTGTACACCAACCTGATGTACATGTACTACCACTCATCACGCGTTGTGCTCGCTCATCATGAGATTCTGCACTTAGCAATCCTGCAGGCGATTCCGAATGGAGACAGCCCCAGCGTGGTGACGTCCGCCAGGGGGCTGTCGACAATCTACGAAAACCGCCATGAGCTTCAAGACGCTGCCTCGGGAGTGACAGAGTGCCTTAAGGAGCTGGTGCATCTAAAACTTGCGAGGTGGCTCCCTATTTCGGCTGTGGCCTGCACAGCCCTCCCTCTGATTTTGCACATCTTGGATGTCAAATTGTCGACTCCTTCCAAGGACCACAGCCTTGATTCGAACGCTGCCTCTGCATTGAAACAACATAGACTCAACATTCTGATTGAGGCTATGAGAACGTATCAACCTCAATATGATGGAGTGGACTGGGTCAGCGAGATTGTAAGGCATGTGGTCGATCTCGCACAGTTGGATAGCGCCGACACGCAAGGAAACCAGAACTCCAACATCACTGATTGGACTGATATTCTTGCCCTACAGCCTAGCTCGTATCTACGCTTGGCGTTTGCGCTGGACGTCAGCCTAAGTAAGGGTCGCCTTCCTGAAGACGGAGACTTCCCCGTCAGTTTGCGGGGGCTATTCGTCGGCGGCTTTAGCCCCCTGAAGGCCCTCATAGATGCAAACCGAGGGTATAATCATGTAAATGGCTCTACTACGGCCTCTGGTGCTTTCCAATCCGGCTACTCTGACTCTGACTCCCACCACTCCCCGCTTTCACAAACGGATTCTCACATGTCCAACTCGGATGGAGTTGCCATCGAGGCTCTGCGCGACCAAATATCCTTGCAGATGGCAGCAACCGGAGCGATGAACACAAATATGCTACCCTCGGAGGGAATCGACGGTCTGGAAACAGACGTCAACGGGGTGTTCCAGATGCAGGAGGAATCGCCCAGCGGCACCAGCGAGTTTGAGGGCATGTACCTTGACGGACCAATGCCAGACGTCTCCGCCGAGTGGATCGAGACACTGTGGGATGAAATGGGCAGCACAAATGACAAGGCGGATAGGGATATTGCGAGAATGTTACTGGGTGCGCTGAAGGATGGTGATCTGGGGGAATCCATGGTGTAGCATTCGTTCATATGACAATCTAAGCCTTTTTGCAAGCTCTATCAACAACAGCATAGTAGCCGTTCTTCTTCTTTGTGTGTGTGTCTATCCCCAGAAGAGATTAAATGGGAGAAAAGTAAATGTTGCGGTTTTAGGGTCTGTGAAAGTTAATGGGAAGAAGATACCACACAGGTAGAATTATAACTCAACCAAGGAATGTGATATCAGTTGTGCGGAGGTCTAGGGTCGGGCTTTTCTTTTTGGCCTTGGGCGATCAGACGGGGGAATCGTCTGTTTGGACAGTCGCCGCCACACAGAGAAGACGAGCACAAAGAGGATACGTCTTGCCTCTCGGAACCCAGGCGCTTCCACGAGACACACAAAGAGCTGCTAATCCTCCTGTCGAGCTGATTAGTTCTATCAAGACAATGGACTTCAATGTAAAGCATCGATGAGAGCAATAGAGAAGACAATCCCTCGTGCCTTGAGGTACAGTAATTGACTGCTAATCCTCCCGCGATTCGCAAAATTGGATTTGAGGATGAGTTAAGCGAAGCCAAAGAAAGAAAAAAAATGCATTAAAGGATATTGTTTATACATAGGTGCTCGCAAGGCCAGTCAAAGATCCTGACCACCTCCGGATCCCTGATTGTCTTTGCGATAGTTTCCTTGTGAAAATATTTGAGACATGGGATTCTAGTGACAGTGATATCCAGATACAAAGGCTCAAACCCCGAGGTTCCAAGGATACCACTATCAAAGTTGGTATACTGCGTGAAGACCATCCCCTATCTATTACGAAGAAGCGGAGGCATGATGGATCCGAGGTCAACGCCAACATCCCACCGCAATAAAGGGCCGGTGCCAACATCTATTTGGCACCTACCCTAGCGTACGGTGATAGAACTATCCGTTGGATGTATAGGGACTCTCATGGGAAATTGATTAACTAGGGGCTTGTCCAATTCCCTGAGGGAACAACAAATAACGGTGCCCGCATGAGATCTATTCGGCACTATGATGCATTGGAACGGCGCAGAATCAACGCCTATGATTCCGATCTTGCTCTAGCTTTCGCAGGGTGCCGTATTATCAAGTTTGCGGCAAGGGGAGAAGTTAGTAAAACAGCACTTATTGGCCACGAAGAAGATGCCTGTGTTGGTATTGAGCCCCTGGAACTTATCCAGGATGTTGCATTTGATATCCTGAAGGAAGCCCGTCGAGTCGCTGAAATGGTTAAACTGGTTGGATATTCTGAGGCTGCATATTCCTTTTGAGTTTTGTTAATCATTTGGGATGGGAGTTTAAGCTGAGAGGCTTTGGGTTTCTATTCGGGTGGAATGATATTGGGAATTTCTTCACGGCGGTGGGTCAGGGTGTCCCAAGAAAGGCATTTTTCTTATGATTGGACGGGTCTCAGGGAGCGACTACAGGTATTATTTTTCCCCCAGTTATTCTTTTTTCTTTTCCAGGTGTTTTATTGCTTTACAGTACTGGGTTCCCAGTGTCGTGAGTAATGAAGCAGGCAGACAATTGGGGTCCATTTAGGCAGAGGAGGCAACTGAGGGACTACAATTGTCTCAAATCCGCCGCCCCGCCCCTATGCAAGTTTATGTCATGATGATGTCTAAATGTCGTTTGATTTCGTGAATTGCTCATGATCTTCATCTCCACATTCGCAAAGCCCATCCTAAAACGCCATGGCCCGCAAAACTCCCATGTTTTCATACTTTTTTTTCTCACTCCTCCATAATCCCGACAACGGAGTGATTTTTTTTTTTTTCCTATTTCGTCGCCCGCCTGGAGCTGAGGCGGGGGAACGCATGTGCCAGAGGCGCATAAATTTTGGCGATCCAAGCAGGCTACCACTCATCTGCGCCCTGGCGAACCAGGCCGGAACACGCGCCGCATCGACAATGGAATCCGTACCTCATGAGCAGATCTAGCGGTGTGCGCTCGGTTCCGTACGAAATGGTGAGCTCCTCTCCGGCGCGAATCGTTCCCGCTTTGACGACCATCTCGAGCGTGTCGTCATCGGCGTTGTAAACGTACTGGATATTGTCCTTGGGGGCGCAGGAATGGTTGAACCGTGAGGCGACGGGGAACAGGCCCGCAAGGTCTCCGACCCCTGTTGAGAAGCTTGAGACACGTCAGAACTGATTTTTTTCTTTCTCCGGCAGACTTCGTTTCCCGTTATAAGAAACCCGAGTGGCGTGATCTCACGGTATGCTCCTGGAACAGCAGGTTTGCGCATGAAGTTGGACGAATTGTCCATCATGGTTTCTCGTGGTCTCTAAGCATCCATACAGTTCCCGCTGACCGAACCTCAAGGGTGTACGGATGGAAGGACTAGGAAAGGGGGAAAAAAGGAAAAGAAGAGAAATCCAGAACAACTTACCAATTGGCATTCCAGATAGCCTGGAGCTTCGGAGTACCGGGCTTGCACATTCGGTTGGCGTGCAATCCCAGAGCAACCTCCTGCATATCCCGATTCAACTTGTTGAATTCTTGATACAGTGACAAACTGTCAGCTTTGAACAGCGGTTGCTCTACGAGGATCATGTCTCCATACTTGAGATCTTGCTTTGCAAAAGCACCCCACCCGGCAATGTTGGACTCGGAAACGGTGAAGTAGTCGTTTTGGAAGACGAGTGCGGGGGAAAAGGGCGACTTTGGGGTAACGGGTTCGAGATCATCCGTGTCGCGGCCTTGTTTGGAGGCAGCTATGTTTCCGTGTGCAGGCCCTTGAGACACGCCGTCGATTTCTTCTAACGGCCGAAAGGAGAAGCGTCGCGGAAGTTGCGGGCGAAGGCTGCTAGCTGAGTCTAGAGGACGGGCACCATCGCTGGTGAGGCACAAGACAAACCTATCGGCTTGTGAGTTGGGTGGGCGGCGTGATTGAGCTAGTGAGGCATACTCATCGATGTCGTCATCCTCATCGTCGCTCCACAGGTCGGAGTCGGATGAGAAGCCGCCTTCAGACTCTGATGTGCATGCATACTCGGTGACGGTGCCGTCGAGCGAAGTCCATCTCTCGTCATTTGATAGTACATCTTTGCACAGCATTGGGAATGCGGAGGGCGAAGCTGGGGACGTGCTCATTTCCTTTGCTTTTTGTGCCTATTCGAGCCTTGTTAGACATGTCTGGCGTGAATATGCATGCACCAGAGGAGAGATGGAGCGGGAAGTGGATGCCATGTGACTATATGTGTCACAATTATCATGATATTTCATCAACGATACCTCAATATTTTCAAGCTCGTTGCCGCTTTTGGTGTAGGACAATGTGTCCAGACGAAATTTTGCTGGGGCTTCCACTCTGAGGCCCAGTGCAGGAATTATATCAGTGGCGGTAGAGACGCTCATTGTGTGGACTATTTCTTGCTGAGGCTTCATAATTGATCACATGAAAGAAAGAAAAAACAGTCCCCCGAGAAGGGAAGGGATTGGATTAAGTAGTCAGAGCTAGCGAGATGGGTTAGCTTTCGGATGATCAGGGAATTGAGTTGAATGGCTGGCTAGCTGGCGTTGGCGTGGTGTGCATGAGAAGACGTGTGCTATGCGAACTTACTAGGAACGCACGGGTCGTACGCAACGGACGTCAAAGAGCCCCCAAACAGACCACGACGGGGTTTGGCGACATGAATCACAGACAACTGGGTCCCTGGAGAGTGTACGGACCACAAAGTGTCGCCCTCCCTTTACCTTTGACTAGGCCACTGACAGGGATGAACAAGTAAAAACAGGGAGAGCGGAGCAACACAAAGGGAGAGCGAACAAGGGACGAATTAGACCTGCGGTGAAGAAAGAGAAGTAGAGTATCATGATTGACTGGTCTGACGGATTAAAGAATTAGCAAGGTACCATGGGCTCGTTTTGTTGAGGTATGACGAGGGGATTGGTATGCAAACTGCCCACACCAGATGGAAGCCATGCGCAGCCCGATTGATGAGGCTCCCATGGTGTGATGGTTCCGCAGAGCGACGGCTTGACCTTGACGCCTGAGCTTAGCATTGCTGGTGACATGTGACTAGGCATGAACGGAACACAAACACAGTCATGGAAGCGAGAGCTGGCACCGCAGAAGTGACCATTGACAAGTGACAAAGCACGTCGATGCTGTCCCACGTAGTACCGGTCGGGCCATGAGGGCCCCGGTCTGTTTGCCAGGGCCGTTTCTCTTTACATGAATCAGCATTCCGTGTCTTCACAATCAGGGATTCACTCGTCGGCAGATACAATCTAGAAGGACAAAGAAGCGCAACAGTCTGCTCCCAATCGCTTCATGCAAGCTTCATGGCGAGCTAAGGGTGGCTCTTGCTCGGTTGGCCGTCCCGTGTAAAAATTCGTCAATTCATTAGTTCGAGAATGATCTCGGGACCCAGGACCGTGAGTCCTCTAGCTCTATAGCAAGACAGGATGAAACAAGAGAGAAAGCCCGCGCAAAATCCCTTCCTATCAAAAGCCGGCGTTAAAACAGAAACGAGATAAAAAAAGAACAGAAAAAAATTGGCAACCAAAAGATCCCCCGGAAAGCCCAAGTTGCCTAAAACGCCGTTGTCGTGCATTTGTCCATCGTCGCAGCACAGCAAGCATCCACCCCTGCTCCGTCCAGGGGTCCCTCGAAACGTTCCGGTCGCCCCGAGTGCTCCTAACAGCAAAAGGCCCCAGTGGCCCAATCTCCAGTATATAAGCACCGTCTAGTTTCGGATCTCGAAACGTCCAGCCTGCGCACGGCGCGAGGCACCTTTTGAGAGAGTGTTCGGTGGTCGTTGCCTCGCTGGCGTGGACCAGTAATTTTTTATGGCAGGGTCCCCTCTCGGAGGGGTCATCCCGTCAACCAACACGTGCATGTTGGTCGTCATCCCATGTCGCAGTAACAAGCATTAAGAAAGGGTAGGGCCACGTAAACTCTCTCTCCTCGACGTGAGGTGCCTGTTGTTTTTGTGTTTGCCCAACGCAATCCAGTCCAAGTCCAGTTCGGGCCAACCCAGTCGGCTAACAAGACACACGCTTTCACCATTTCCGTTTTGGTCGGAGTGGACAGCTTCCCCCACAATTGAGGCACTTGAGCGTGCCAGGCTTCTGCCAGAGCTTCCTGCAGCGGCATACCCAGAGGTCCTGACCGGCCTTGGTTGTCAAGCAGTCAAAGGGCGCATGAAGGCCGAACTGGATCCCGCAGGGGACGCAGAACCGGCGCAGTGGGACGAGACGATCGCTGGGGCCAGGCTCTCGGTCCGACACGACCCGTCCGTGCATGTCAATGTATGTTGAGTGCGCCTGGAGAGTGTCAAAGTGGTCGGGCGACCGCACGCGGAAGCAGATGTAGCACTCATAGTTGCCGGGCTGGTGATCCTGGCCCTTCTCACTCGGCCTGTGTTGTGGAAAGTCCTTGACAGCTCTCATAACGAACTGGAACTTGTCAAGGGGGTCGGCCATCTCCTGAGGCTTGACGTGCTGATGAAAGTGTCGGTTCATGGTGGAGAGGTAGATGAGGGATTGGTAGTCGAGGTGGGAGAATACGAGTCGTTGCAGTTCGTTTGGTAGACGTTCTAAGTGGGACGGCATGCTGGAGTAGGTTGGCCGCGAGCTCGGCCGTGAGAAGGAGGCAGGTTGAACTTGAGCTTGAGCTGGCGAAGCTATGGGAGTTGGATATATAGGAGGAAGCTTCATATCTGGGGTTGGCGGTTGACGGGGAAGAACGATCATGATGGGCCAGAGAAGTAGTAAGCAAGGACGGGGGGGGGGACTAGATCAATGGCAGAAGTGCGGGCGATCTCGATAATCTAATGCGGGAGTGATGCCGTCTCTATAAGGTTCGAGGGCAACAAGGGTGGAGGAGGGGAGGAGAGCACCGCAAGCATTCACCTGATGGGGACTGCAGATCAATGATATAAGCAAAGCCATGCGTGGTCGACCCTCGCGAGTTGGGGAATGGGGACATTGGATATTGCTAGACATTTTAAACAATGGACAGCGTCGAGGGGGGGGGGGGGGGGTGACATGACATGGGGATGAGGAGCGAAGAGAAGACTGACAAGGGCAACAACAAAGACAAGTAACGGGCAAATTGGTGTGTGTGTGCATGTGTGTGTGAAGCGCGGTGCAGTGCAGTGCAGTGCAGCACTCGAATGGGCATGCCCTTGATGACGGTCGTTGGCTGTGTTTCGGGGGCTGAGACAGGCAGGTCTCTATGGTGTCTACGGAATAGTTATGTCTTCTCCCGCTTGGGAGGGGACCATGTGTGGGCCATGAGCCTTTTGGGTCGCGGCCGCATGCCACCCCCCAGGCGCCATGGGTGAGGGGGGCCGTCGCGGTCGGATGCGAGGCAAAGATCGGGCATTAAAAGGAAGAGAGGCGGCATAAGGTGGTAGTGGAATGTACGAGTGTGTCAATCTGCAGCGGCCATTGGGCTTGGCGACGACGCCGTTTGAACGCCCACATGCATGCACGCAGGCAAGACCTAAGCACGGCTCGACGCGCAGATGTGAAGTTTCTTTTTCCTCCTTCCGAGTCTGACTGCTTGTGTAAGAGCTTCCCGGGTTGCCGAGGGGTTTGACGGTGATGGTGGTGGAGGAGGTGGTGGTGGTGGGGGGGTGATGTACAAGGCCGACTTGCAGCAAGAGACATTATCATTTCTGCTACAGTACCTCTCTGGATCCCGAGCGAACCGGGGGGGGAAGAAGTTGACGCAGAGGGAGGGAAAAGGGAAAGTAAAAAAGAAAAAAGAAAAAAGAGACAAGGTGCTCCGCAAAGTGGGATCCAAAGAGAAGACGAAAAAAGCAAGGATTGTATCATGGGAAGACACATAGTTCCAAGATAACCCTGAATGCTCGGTCTATCCCTACCCTGCAATGGCTGCATGTGCCTTCCCCAGGGCGAGGCTCGTCCGGCGCGGCGGCGGCGTAGGCGTCGGCACTATTCGATACCGAAGTAGCAAAGATGGATGGATACCGGCTTTTTGGATGTGTGGGATCGGGCGGGATTGAAAGGTGGCAAAAGGCCAAACGGAGAGGGGGGCATGGGAGGGGAAAGGAGGGGAGAGGAGAGAATGTTGAGATGGGCTGACAATAAGCAAGCAGGCAAGCAAGCAAACATTCAATCTGTCTGTTACCACAACGGTCAATCATTTCCTCGCCGTGACCGTGGCCGGGCCGGACTTCGGCTGGGTTGGGTCTCGCCCAGCAAGACCCCCACACAAAACCACACAGCCAAAAGGAACCACCCACGCGCAGACACACAAGAAAGGCCGCTGCGACGATGGCATGTGGTAGTGGTGCTGGCCGTGGTTGCATTCCCAATCCTCGCGCTCCTGCAGGCGGTGGTGGTGGTGGTGGTGGTGGCAGCGATGAGCTTCCCTCGCCTAGCACGCATGCAGTTGATGGACCCAACAGGGCATCGGGCGCCAAGGGAACAGCCATGGGGCATGCCATTTGGGCAGACGCATGGCGGCGGCCTAGCACCAGCCTCGCCATGCTTGCCCCGGAACCCTTCCCCGTCCCGCCGCCTCCCTCCCCCTCCATCCTTCGTCGCGTGCGTGCGGACGGGATTGGAGGCCTTGGTTCCCTCTCTGGAACCTTTGGAACCACTCTGTCGGGTCTGCTGCGGAGGGGCCACTGGTGAGCCGCCTTCTTCTTTTTGTTTTGGCCTGGTCTGTTGCGGACCAACACGCATACCCGCCATTTCCCATCATGCTATTGTCATCAGATACGCGCGCCAATTAATTTAGCCTGCCTTCGCATCTGCAACTCGCCAAGTTCTGCCATTCCAGAAACTCGCCAGGCCCTTTATGGCGTCAAGCTGTCTCCACCTTGCCTGGTTCCTGGCGCCGGCGATCAGCATTCCTTGGTCTCCTGGATTAACATTTTTGCTGGGGGGCTAACTTCTGGGCCGTCCAAGTCCAAACCGAAAAAGGCCTGGGCGAGTTGTGCCATCGAGTCTATAGCCAGCCATCATCTAATAGTGCCTGCATGCCACCGCATATTCTCCCTGGTGGTCTTGTTTTTGTTCGTCTTTTAAGCGGGCAGCTCCAGACTAGTTGCTTCGGCAGTTGAAGTCGTCACCAAGTCTGCGCTGAGAGGCGTCACAACCCTAGCTTGCAGACTTGTGTAGCCGACCCTGTCTTATTGACAGATCGCAATCACGGTTGCACCGGATGGCACACATGGCCCCCCTTTCCCCCAGATTGAGTGGAAAGGACCACGAGCGTAGTCTGGAATTGTGTTTGCCGGTATCCACGTTGTAACCTCTTCATCTCTCTGAGTCGTCCCGAGTAGCTCAGTTGCCCTGCATCTTGTTTCTGCTTCTGACATCCACAATGCCCTCTGTGTACACCATGACGTGAGTCACATTCTGTCTCAACAGCCACGCGCACCCCCTCATCGGAAATACGCAAGCGTCACCTCCCTCGTCTCCCAAAAACCAGAGACTGCTCATCTCCATGAGCCTAACCCTGTCTCGGATATGTGAAGCACTCGACAGGTCCAATCGCTGGTCGCAGGGATTTGGCTAGGCGGAGAACAAAAAGAAAGAAGCAAGCAGACAAAAAAGCAAATAGGAGGTATCAACTACCACACAGACCATGTACAAAGATGAACCTATAACTCGCCACACAGCTGAAAATTAGAGATGAGTGGGAGAAAAGCCAAAGTCCCGCTCGACCTCTCACAAGACGCGGAAGTGAGTCCGAATGACAGGAAAGGGCATGGCGCTCCGGTGTAGTTGAGCGGAGAAACTGGGGTCGCTGTCATCGCCCAATCCAACGCGCATGACGAAAGGGATCAAAGACTCCGTGCTGAGTGTGACATGAGGTCTCTCTTGTTTGTTTTTTGCCTTCTTGTTGATATATCCAAAACAACAGAACGGAAAGTGAGCCGTACCCTGGCGCCACAACCTGAATAGAGCCGATATCCTAGGGCTGTCACCATGCTACTGGTGGCTGATCCCATCCCCACATTGTGACCGTCGTTTGCATTCTGCGCATTCTCCGGTGCTGCGAACCAAATCAACCGGACCTGACCGCCTCTAAAGCTCTCACGGAAATAATGAGCCCCAGATAGAGTGGCGTTTGAATGACGGCCCGAGTTTCTCATTTCGGACAACCTCTTTTTTTTTCTTTTTCTTTTTTTCTGACTTGGAATCTGATCCACCTGCAGATAACCACAATAAGACTTGGACCAACACAAGAAAGAAAGAAGCAAGAACCCCACCATCTTCATCTCGGGAAATTCCATCCCTCTCACTCGTCTAGCTTGCACAATAATATTCATTACCCGGTTCCATTCCATGCATCAAAGTTCTTCGAGACTTGGCGCCAAAACTTTTCCTCCTGATGGGAAAAAGAAAAGTTCCATGATTCTTGTGTTTTTGTTTTGTTAACCACGAGTCTAGTTACCATCTCAGATAGTTGACCTGCAGCAGCCACTAGTTCATAGAATGACTTCATGACGTCAAAGTTAGGTCACTGGTCTGAAAAATCATATCAGCCTCGCGAGTGGTATGCTTGGCTGAATTCTTGTTCAGCTACGTGGTTCCTATAGAAGCTCGGCGGTAGGATTCTGACAACAGCTGACAGACAGATCTAGCATTGACACATGCAGATGTACCTCTAATATATTTAACCCCGTTGGCATGAGTGATGCCCTACTCCCCAATTCCAATTCCTTTTCCTGGACTCTAAGGTCGTTCCTTTTGTCTCATTGCATCTTGAGATGCGCGCACTATTCCGCCATGACTCGTTTAAGGCTTGCAACGGCCAAAGTAGCGGGGATACAGGCAGCAGTCTCTGACAGTGTGCTGCTTGCACAGCCAGGCAAGGAATCGCTCGAATCCAAGACCGTATCCACCGTGAGGGGAGCTGCCATACCTAGCAAGTTTGTTAGCCATCTTCGTTGTCGATTTTCACACTCATAACACTTACTTTCGCTGGTCAGTGTACCAGTAGTAGGGGCCAGGGTCAATGCCCTCTCGCTCAAAGGCCGCCATGAGTTCGTCGTAGTTGTCCAACCTCATCGAGCCACCAACAATCTCGCCAACACCGGGCATCAAGCAGTCCACACTCTCAGTCACACGAGGATCCTCTGGGTCCTTGAGCATGTAGAAGGCCTTAATACCGGCAGGGAAGTGGGTGAGGAAGATAGGCTTGTTGATGATGTCCGTCATCTGGCGCTCAGCAGCCTCGGCAATATCGTCACCAAAGGTGTGAGGCTTGCCCTCCTCGTTGAGAATCTCGTGCTCTCGAAGCCAATCGATAGCATCAGAGTACTTCATGCGCATGAAGGGACGCTCAGGTACCTTGAAATCAGGGTTCATCTGCTTGATCTTGTCGGCAATAAAGGGGTCGGCCAAGGTCAAGTCCAGCACACGACACATGAGCTCCTCGATGTGGTTGAGGAGATCATCGAAGGAGATGAAGTCGAGCTCGGCCTCGATGTGGGTGAACTCGGACAAGTGGCGACGGGTCAGAGACTTTTCGGCACGGAAGGACTTCTCAATGCAGTAGACATCACCCATGGCTGGCAGGCAAGTTTCCAAGTAGAGCTGAGAAGACTGTGTGAGGAATGCATCCTCCTGATAGTAGTCAAACTTGAACAGCGTAGCGCCACCTTCGACCTGGGTTTGGACAAGGGCAGGAGGGCTGACCTTGCGGATCTTAAGCTCCTTGTAAACCTGGTTAAATGCAAACTCGACGGCGTCACGGACAATCATGACAGCCGAGGCTGTCTCACCACGAAGAGTGAGGTGACGAAGGTCGAGCAGGGTGGCATGCTCAGCCTGAGCCTGAACCCTGTTGGTAATAGCATCTTCACCTCCAGCAGCCTTCCAGTGCTGGGGAATCTTGTAAAAGTCGGCGTGAAGCTCACGGTTGAGGGGAGCGCGAGCACCAGCGGGGACTTCGCGCATCTCACCCACAATCTCCATAGAAGTCTCGCGGGTAAGGGTAAGGGCATCATACGTCTTAGCAAGTTGGCCAGACAAGACCACCTGCATGAAGCCATATCCGTCGCGGAGGGTGATGAAGAAGACATCCTTCTGCTTTCGCTCACGGTGTACACGACCCATGACACGAACACGGGTGCCCTTGCTCTCGGGGTCCTGAGTGTTGCGAAGCTTAATGTGATCGCCGGTATCGCCTAACCTGATCTTGATAGCGGCGGGGAGGCTGGCATCCTCTGTCAGGACAATGGCCTTGGCCTCCTCCAACACCTTGGCACGCTCCTCTTCTTCCTTCTTTCGTCGGATGGCAAGCCCCTGCTCCTTTGCAGCCTTCTTCTTGTATCCCTCATAGTTTTTGACAGCCTTCTTCAAGGCTGCACCGGCGACAGGCTTCCATTTCTCGGCGGGCTCCTCGCCATCGGCGGTTGGAAGCTGGCGGGCGAGATACTGAGCTTCGGCGGGGCGCTGGATATAGGCGAATTGGAGGGTCTTGTAGGGCGATTCCTCGGTTCCGAGCTGGGTGGTCTCGTCCTTGCCGGCGCTGTCGTCAATGTAGATGGTAGCCATATTGGGCAAAGTCGCTGGTGTTGCAATCAGTCTAAAGTTGTGGTCGAGAATAACATAATTATTGGGTGAGTGCGGGGCGTTTTTGGCGTTCAGTCAAGTCGGTCGCACTGAGTCACCCACATAGATAGGCCGGCATGGAGGGGTAAGAGCCCGAATCTCTTATCTTATCAGGCCATTGAATTTTTTTGGGCAAGTGGGTGGCTGTGACGGCCCGCTATCGCTGCATCGGCCTACGAGTTAATCCGGTCGATGCCAAGGATGCATTAGTCGCGACTCCTGGATTATTACCTACCGAGAATAACTGCGCCGCCTGTGGTGGAAATGGGATCTACAAAGCACTAAGGCTGGTTGGGTGGGATCAGGCCCTGATTACCCTAAACGATCGCATCTGTCGCAAATTGATGATGTCAAGCGGATGGTGCCGGGGTGAATCACAGACGAGAGTCTGTGAGTGAGTCTGTGAGAGTCTGAGGGCGGGCATGTTTTTCGGGCTGGACGATATGATGCTTTGCCTGCTGGAATGTCGCAGACTAAGATAATCAGGGCCCAAAATGGGCTATAAAGGGAGCATGAACCATCTGCCCTTGGTTGCTCGATTTGATGTTATGCGCTGGCAGGTTTTTGGTCGCGGCACAGCCCTTCATGCCAACTTTTGCTGTCATCCACTGGCTCCGCCGCTGCTTTGCTGATCCCGACAAGACGCTGTTTCAGGTTGCAGGGGTCCGCGCTTAGTAGAAACTAGCAACGTCATATTACCCGGTTTAGGCCCCTACCTCTGCTCCCTCTTTGCGAATACAGAAAGATGGCCGTCAGGCCTTCTTTTCTTCACCTGCATTCGTCCCGTCTCTTCTCTTGATTCTTTTCTTTCTTGTCCATTCATTCCCCACCATGGCCCTCCTCAGCCCGGCCAACTGCACGGGCAACCCTAATGCTCCCACTCCCAGTGACGCTGGCGTTGCTGGCACAGGTGTAAGTGTATCGATCTAAAGCGAACGCTGCGGGCACGACCCGACGATAGAGATGTATGCTAATGGCATCGTGCCTAGATTCTACTCTCCTTCATGATTACAGCATGCCTGGCCATCATCCTCTCCAGCAGCGTCATATTTGGCGAAATAAATGGCAGGCAGTCAATAATCCGCCGAAAGCTCCTCAATAGCTACAGCGATTCTCAGATCATGCAGGGCATAGGAATCCAAAGTCGGTCTCGCACGTAATACTGGAGAAATTTCAGATGTCGACTAACATACGCTCCTTAGGTGTCGGCCTCGCCAAAATGAATACGCTCGTACCCTATCATTTCTTTCTCATATGGATGCTCTCGCTCCTGTCCATGGCTACGCATAACGCCACTCTGCTCGCCCTCGTTCACGACTACCGCCGCGACTGGGTCCTCCGATGGATGCGACAATTTCTCATGTTTGTCAACCTGGCGCTATCATGTGTGTCTGGAATTTTTGTGTTGGAGGCCGTCTCCAAGGGACTCACCAATAAGACATTGCCGATTGCTTGTGTGTGGGAGGTCAAGGGTAGCGGTGCGGCGTCAACGGCTGGGTTATCTTACGTTGGCACCATCGCTGTCATCGCCGGCAACGTCATCATCTTTGGCTTAGCCACTTGGTATCTTCACAACCGAAGCCAAAAGTTTTACAAGTTGATCCAGGTTGTCGGGCTCTTTTTTATGACCGCCATCGCCATTGGTGCCGCCGTCCGCATCATCCTCTTATCCCAGGCTTTCGGGAACCCGTCGATCAAGCTGAGCGACAATGGTGAGACGGTGTGGAGTTTTGGTCAGCTGTTGTCTATGTTGCTGCTTATTTTGCCCTTGATATCCGTCATCGAAATCTACCGCGGCGAGATTCAAGTTGCACCACCCGTCGACGATGTACGAAAGCCCGTATACGATGGTGAACTCCAACAAAACCCGCAGGGATCACGAACGAATCTTTTTACGAAATGAGCTGCGCCAAAGGCTGGCCTCTTAAATGCCACGCTGACTGAGATCTATCAACATGCCACGAAAACAAATTATGGATGACATTATAAGCAGGATGAGAAAACACAAAATGAGCGTAGGATTTTATAGGCTAATACCCGCTTCGTCTCTTGGAGCATTTTACGGAGTTCACGGGGGGCCGTTCATTCGTCGTTTATCGAAATACCCGTGTGCCGGTCACAACTGTCATTAAATAGTACCCCTTGATGAGAAGGTTGCCGTGTAGCATAGTGGTTGCCACCAAATCAGAACAGACTATTCATTCTTTTGTGAATCAGTAATAAATGATGTATATTTTTTTACGAATTGGTATTATATCGCCTGTTTATTGCACAGTACACTTCGCGGGCAGACCGCAAGGTCCTTCCTTGAAACCTTTTTTCTCCTTGGGCTCCTGGGATCCGTTCTGCTTGGCCTCGGTTGCGGCAGACTTATCCGCAGGCTTGCTCTTGGTGCCGTTGGTTCCCTTAGCCTCGCTGCCATGCAGTCAACCAAAGTGCTTGGCAACGGTCTTGTAGAACTCCTCGCCCTGGATCTTGGCGATCTCGAGCTCGCGCTGAGAGGGCTGGCGGGAGCCGTCAGCGGCGGAGAAGGTACCGGCACCCCAGGGGCTGCCACCGTGGACCTCGCTCAGGTCGGCCATCTGAGCGAAGGCCTTGGCGTAACCGAAGGGAACGTAGATGATGCCGTGGTGGGCAAGGGTGGACATGGCAGCAAGGGCAGTGGACTCCTGACCACCACCGAGGGTACCGGTGGAGATGAAGAGACCGGCGAACTTGCCCCAGAAGCCACCAGAAGACCACTGCTTGCCGGTCTTGTCCCAGAAGGTCTATTCAAGCCAATTGGGTCAGCAACTAGGTTTCTATATTGTCTGTGACGCTTCAAGAGGGGGGATATACCTTCCACTGGGCGGGGAAGTTGCCGTATCGGGTGGGGATACCAAGGAGGAAGGCATCGTAGCTCTCGAGGACGGCGGGGTCGTTGAGAACGGCGATATCAGTGGGCTTGGGGGGAGCACCCATCTTGCCGAGGACCTCCTCGGGGAGGGTCTCGGGGATCTGGAAGAGGTCGGCAGTACCGCCGGCGGCCTCGACACCCTTCTTCTCAGCCTCGGCCAGGGCCTTGATGTGGCCGTACATCGAGTACTACAGAAGACATTTTGGTTAGCTAAATGGACTGGTGGTATAGCGGGGTCGGGCTCAGTGTAAGGGAGCAGTGGTTGGTCATGGCGATGCTGAATTTGATGCCCAGGCGGGGTGAGGGGCTTCACATACGTAGACGATAGCGATCTTGGCCATTGTGATTAATGTATATGGGGTATCGGGTATTAGAGGTTGTAGAAGCTGAATGAATTGCAGAGTCGAGTGAGGAGCAGGGACAAACAAGCCCGAGGAGGAGGGGAGCTCTCGTCCGTCTTATAGCTCTGGCTTCCACCCACGAGCTCGGTTACGAAAGTGTCCTCACGCCACACCCCCCCCCCCCCCCCCCTCCCCAGCCGTTCAAAGTACATGCCGCACCATACCATGCCATGCCTTCCCCATAATGGCCGATGGATGGATCCATACGTTTGCAGTAGCATCGCGGTGGGAGCCGCACGGGAGTAACTCCACCGCTGGTCAGGCCCATGTCATTGGCCCCGACTCACACGCCCTCTCTGTGTCTAACATATCTGGCTGCAAGAGCTTTTTTTTTTTTTTTCTTTCCTGCACCTTTTACTCGGGCAATGGGAGCCCATCATGACATGCAAGAATGCTGCAAAGGTGCCTTTACTAGGCCGTATTTGTCGTGCCCGAAAACCACTGGGAAGCTACGCATAACAATAAGGTGTTGCCATGTTGCTCGTTCCCTCTTACACGCAACGGCTGCCCACCTTCCGTTATAGCCGTCGTCATTGCCCCTCGCATCCTGGATTCCTAAGCACTCTCTTTGCCTAAACGCAATGCCATTCGGTAGGTAAGACGAGAAGGCAGCCCAGTGCGGAATGGGGGAGGGGGAAGTAACGTGGAATGACCGCCGAGGTGACCGAGGCCGCTGAGTATCGTTGGTGGCTTTCGAGATACAGGGTATCATTGCATGTTTTTTTTGTGGTGTCGGCTGGCGCAAACCAGATAGACAGTAGCCCACAGCACGTCGTCATGGGATTGGCTCCCCCGAGCTCGAGATCTTTGCAAGTGCCGACTCCCCCCCGGCCCTTCCATGACGAAAAAAAAAAACAGAATTGAGGACAAGGCACCCCCATTATGCACACGCCCTCGCATCTCAATGTCTACTCGGTGGTGCTTTCTGCGCTTCCTCTGCGGGGCGTGCCTCAATTCATTTCCCCTCTCCCGATCTGCCCGCTACGTTGCTGAGTCAAAGCCGATGAACACACAGTTGACGCCGTAATAATCACACACAGGGAGCGGGGCAGCTCCGGGCCGGGGGTGAGGGGCCACCATTACACGAGCCTGACAAACCCCCGCAGTCGCTTTTTGGTGCCTGCTTGTCAATCAACTCGCGCGCGGTTATGGGTGATAGCTTAGCTAAAGCTTTGATAAGCCAGCGAGCAAGATGGCTTGTCATGTCTCGGGGGCCCATCCAGACCGCTTTTGGGGACATTTTGCTCCGAAATTGAAATCTCTTTTTGTTTGTTTCCCTTCTCCTTTCGTCTTTGTCTCGTCATCACGTGTTTTTCTTTTCTTTTCTTTTCTTTTCTTTTCACTGACCGCTCGAGAGAAAACATGCATGTTACGCTAGTACTCGGCTCCCCCCCTTCGTATCAACGAGATGTAACAGCTCAACACTAACCACCTGAATATACATATGGCTGGCTGCATCCCACAAGGTAGTATTAACTCTATTCTCACTACCGCCACTCATCTCATATTGATGTCACGTTCAGTTTCTTCCCCCTCTTTCACACCTAGCCTCTGTTTGCTGTGCTGAGATTGCGAACCCCATGCTTTTTGCGTGTCTTCGTGTCATGGCAAGCTGTTCATTTAACAAGCAGAAAACCTCCCCAAATTTCATCCGTTCAGGTGTGATCCGATTCATCTCTCATGCTCATCTTCAGTGTTTTTTTCTCGATCAGTCTCCTCCCTCATCCCGCTCTATGCTCCTCAGCTGTTTCTTTAAGGCCTAATCGAACCCAACATTTCCGCTTAAAATCCATGTAAAACCTCTTTAGGATTCAGCTGTCTGCAACGACTCGGTTGGGCCCTAACTTAGATCAAGAACTCTCGGTGGATCCTAAGACGGCTTCCATCCATTCTTCCACGTGTCTTGCCGCCACTGCGTCCACCAAGCCCTAGCTCCTTGACGTCGACCAACGCATCTTCAAGCACCAACCGCACGCCGAATCTGCCCACACGAAACACCTCCAGCCGCAGAAGGTGCCGGGTTTCTTTATTCTAGGGGGAGCTAGGCAAGGTTGCTGCAGGGCGTCGGTGATGCACATTTGACGCTAACAAAGCCTACACGCCTAAAGACACTGCTCAGTGAAAACCCTGAGGGCCAGACTGGACAATCACAATGTTCTTTAGATCAAGGATTCGACGGAGTGCTTCTGCTTTCCCTGATAGTTCAATTAGAATCGAGAAACCAACATCGCTTTCAAACGTTTGTCAATATCTACCTATTTAGTGTACAACGCCCTCTGGGAACAAACCCGTCCAGGGCGCGACCGCTTCTGTTATCCTATGTGTGCCCGTCTAGTATAGGACCGCCTTATTTTCCAAAAATGAAGAACGAAAAGCACCTGACATTAACAGTTCCAAGGTCCAATATGAGATGTCCCGCCACCCGACCAATGTTGTCGTTCAACTCGTTTCGCATCAGTTCAATTCCCCTCCTGACATGACTTTCATTCCCAAATCCAAACTCCAGGCTTACGTATAAATGAGTATAAATAAACAATTGTAAATGGTCAATATATGAACCATGGGCTGAAGAATAAATCAGATTTGACAGGCGCTTCACGACGCATTGTCACGTCGGGCGTTGTCTTGAGGATGAGCACTTGGTGGATCAATGGCAATCTCGGGGAGTCTTGTAATCCTCAAGCTGGGCAGCTGAGGTACACCGCCTACACCACGCGGGGATGGTCGTGTGGTGTTTTCGGTTTCCGGTACTACCTCCTCATGTCGTGCATCATTCTCCAATTCTTCTGATGAGGATGATTCTCGTCGTGGGTTCGAAGTAAGGCTGCGTTGTGACCTTTGGGAGGCTGTGCGGTACGGGCCGGGGTAGTCCGGCGGGGGCTCGTACATTGGTGTTGTCGATCGGTTCTCTTCGGAGAGTGGCACGTCCTCATATTCTGGTGGGGGCATCGCCGTGTCTCCCAAGTCCGTTTCTATAACACTGGTGCGTGGCGATACTCCAGCAGAGTCTACCCCGTATGGGCTGATGATGGAGAGGGAATCGCCCCGAGTACGGGTTTGCGTAAGAGATAGCATATCGCTGTCAGCAGTCGAGTTGTGGCGTTGGTGCCCAAGACTCATGCTGGCGGCATCAGAGAGTAATCCAACACGTTCGCTTTCGGTGCTGTTGGCCCTAATTCGAGTTCCGTCGTGACGGGCGACACCAAGGTCTGCGTATGATACGCTCGAGACGGACCTGTTGCGTGTATCCTTAATTTGTTCAACCTGCTGGCGAAGGTCGGTGATTGTGGTATCCTCGTTTGCAGCCCGCGTTCGGGCTCGGATATCGTCAAGCGCGGCTCTGTCGCCTCGTCTGCGGGCATCACGCCGCTGCTCTCGTCTTTCCTCACGCTCCGCAAGTAGCTGTCGTCTCGTTGTGCGGATTTGATAAAGTGTTTCCATTTCCTGTTCACGCAGCTCTTCCTCTGCTTCCTGGGTTGGTAGATCCACAATAACATCAATGCCATCTCTTTCTCCTTCGCGGCCTAATACCTGCTCGTTTTGGTTGGCGCTTTGGCGGTACGCAGGCAATGTTGCGATTGATCGAACGGACGTATGTCGATCAACAGTGACTGAGTTTGACTCATTTTGTTGGGTGGCATTCTGGTCCCCATTATTACTGGGCCGGCTTCGTGCTGGGGAGAGCGGGTGCGAGTGGTCGGTATCCTCGGCAGAGGCTTGCTCGTATCGACCTCCACGGAGGCGACCCGTCATTCGCCCAAAGAAGCCATTCTTCTTCTTCTTCTTCTTTTTGTCAGCAGGCTGCCCCAGAATATTCGATTTTCGCGGTTTTCGAGCGAAGCAGACCCAAACTACTCCGACTAAAAGAATAGTCACGACACCGGCGACAACCTGGAATGAGAAGCGACATGTTAGTTTCAAAGCAGGCGGTACTCGCGTATGAGTCGCAAACCAGTCGAAGATTCACTTACAACAAAAACCACAGTCGAAGTTTTGATTCCACCACCTCCGCTGCTGTCGGGATTGTTATTTGGTGGATTGCTCGAATTCTGAGCTTGGCGGGCCGTCAAGACCTCAAGCTTGGCAAGGTCTAGGTACATTGTGAATTCGGCTGCGACATACAGAGCGAGCGGGCGCCAGAGAGGAGCTCAATGAAGCGAGTACCGGGGCGATTGACAATGGCCTCGCTGGCGTGCTGCGACGGGAATGAGAGGAGAAGAAAGAGCACCGATGCAATGACTCGGGGAGCTCGCAAAAAGTAGGATGTCAAGGTCAAGTTAGGCCCGTGGCTCCTCCAGCGGCAACCCAGGGTCGGACTGGGGACCTTTTTTTGAGGCACAGCCGCCGCGAGGGTGGTTGGCTGAGCAAGCTTGGCTTGCTTGGCTTGGTTGGCTGCAGGCCCGCTTTCTTCCTGGCTGTCAAGAGTTTGGAGCTATTAAAACAGAGGTGGGACGCACGACGATGGACGACGAGCAGGGGACGACGGCTGGCCCGGCCACGGAGGGAATGGGCAGAGAACAATGTCCGGCGTCGCTGAAAAGGAAGAGAGGAAACACCGAAATACGAAAAGGCAGAAAACGAGGTCAGCCGCCAACCGAGGGGTAGTCGCCAACTGTCGTCAGCCCAGAGCCGTTGCCAGCGTCCACTGTGGGCTGGGCTGGCTGTCAGAAGTGTGGCCGTCACAGCTGGCCGGCGCTACCGATGCGATGCTCCGCGGCTGAGCGATCGACGCCGGGTGACATCAGGCGGTTGCGTCCCTGCCCACTGCGCACGCTGTGTCTGGCTGGTGATGAGAAACCACGCCTTGTTGGTGGCCTGATGGTGTGTTCTCCTTGCAGCTCTTGGGAGAGGCAATGCAGCAACGGGTGTGCAAGGGGAATTGTGGATTGTGGTGGGAAAGGGAAAAGAGGCCGCGCTGTGACGATGATGCGCGTGGGGAGAAGCGATGATGCCAAGGTTACTACTGACTGCACTGTACTCGGGACTCGGGTGAGATGATACACTAGTCACAAAAGCATGGTGGCTGGCACACAATAAATGCCTATACCCCTACAAGGCGAACATGAAGAAAGAATGTTCGTGGTTTGGTTGTGTTAACCGATCTCAAAAGGGTTTGGCCCGAGATATGTTCATCTATGATTTATTTTCTTCATTTATTGTCAAATCTCTTCTTCATCATGCGCAGTTTTAAGGTCGTATTTTCTGCCACCCGCGCGGATGGGTGGATGAGATGAGATGAGACGGTCACACCAACCAACAAAAGGCGGATGAACTTTGGCAACGGTCAAACTGTTCTGCCTTGTTTCGCATTCGATCTCACTTATTTTTATTCATCCTTCCCAGCCCAAAAGCCCATTTGCTCTGCTCGATTGCATGCTCCGATCAGCAGGACCCCTTGCAATAATGCCACCAATATCAGGACGAGTCTGGGCCTGGAACCGCTATCCCTGTCCACCTCCCACATCCAGAATGCCTTGCAGGTGCGAAGCATACCCATGCTGACTTGCCCCCTCTTGCGCCGTTGTCCAGCAGGACCCAGCATGAGTTACGCAATGCAATCCAGACGCACGGGCCCTGAGAGGTCCCAGAATTTGACGGACAGTGCCTGTCCCCGCCCGCTCCCGGGGGCCGGGTCCACCACTCCACCCAAAAAAGAGTCGCCCGAGGGGCCTGGAGATTCCGACTCATGCCCTAAGCAAGTTAGTATTGCTTTTGCCATCAGAGGCATTGTCCACCGGTTGTGGCTGAGCATACCTACTTAGCGACTCGGCCCAACTATCATCATGATTGCCATGTCTTCGGTTCTGAGTGATAGTCGAGCGGACAAGTCCTCTCTACTCTCCGACACTTTTTTCTTTCTGTTGTCAGATAGAGGGACATTGTCTGGCATTTTCATTTACTTTAGACATAAATTAGCCCACAATTTCCTGCCGCCCGGGACGCAGCACATGTCCCATGCTTTTTGGAGGGTATCATACGTGTCAGCCACTTAGGCAACGGCTCGTATCCACGGCTGCAGCGCTCTCCTGCCACTCGCCACCGGCCTATCTGATGCCTTGACCAAGCGCACTAACAGACTCTCGTCGTAGCACCATCTCTATTCAAGCTTTAATGCGCCGACGCATGCCCGTCGTAACGCGTACCTACCCAAGTCAGAGAAGAGTTTCCACATGCTTAGAGTTTTAATCTGGGTTTGCACCTTTGCCCATGCACTCTCGACGTTCATTCAACCGGTTGCGTGGCGCATCGTCGAGCCTGTCCAGCCGAACAAGCAAGCACTTGTCCTTAATTACTCCGGGTTCAACTTGGCCTGTAAAGCCACCTCGGTGCGTTGGCTCTATAATCTTTTCGGTCAAGGCAATGCCCGCTTCGGTCCGTAACCGCGAAGCACAATTGTCCATGCCCGCCAATCATCAGCCATTTCATCCGCTGCTCGCCGCCAAGCAACGGAAGCAATGCTCTCTGGTGGTCCCTCATTCTTCACAGCCTCACAGGTAGAAAACGGTCTGAACGAGCGGATCGCCCTTCGCTTCCATTCTAGGCAAAGAGCGACCGCGGGGATCTCTCAGATGCCCCGCAGCTTTAAAGCGGCGGCCCTTCAAGACGACGCACACAGCTCGTTCAGTGCAGGATGACGCGCTCAGCCACGCACAGGATGGTGGCTGCAGCGAGGCGCAATGAGCGCGAGACTGGCGCAGGAAAGGCCCTGCGTGCTCACTACAATCAAACTCTTAAATGATTGTAATGGGTGTACTTCTCCGCCATGGCCGCTCCACATTCCCTGCCAAAAGAATTAATCCTAAGCAAGATGATCCTAGGGAAAAGAAAGTGGAAAAAAAAAAACCAGAGAGATTGTCTTTAGGTATATATACTTATTTTAGCCAGAAAGGCTCAAACGTGTGACATTTTGTAGAGGCCCATTGCAGCTGGGTGTCCTGCTGATCTTTCAATAGTGATTGCATCGTAAACATTCGATGGCACCAAGGACATCCTGGATGGTCACAGTCACGAAGAGTTCATCCTCCCTCCCTCCACTAGTTAACCTAGAGTGACGTCAAATAGTTGATATAATATACCCACTATCACGGTATTTGTAACATTGATTAGTGCATCGTGCCCACAATCGCCTCCCCCATAACGCCTCTACACTGCTAAAGTGGCAAGCCATCGTCGATTCCATCACCCTCTCCGTCATTCAGCCAGGGTAGAGTCCGGAAAATGAGTCAATTTCTAGATATAGACTTTCCTTCTCGGAAACCTTTCCGCCACCAATTACAACAACAATTCGCAACATATCAAACGGTAGCTACAACAGGTTGAAGCTTAGGAGCCAGAAGCAAAATTGTCGCCACGCCGGGGCAACAGCACATCTGACCACAAACCTTAACTATAATAAGAACCCATCTTGATTTCTTTACAAAACTCGAAGGTACAATTAGTAAATCGGAAACACATCGAATTTTCGCCTGGGCTCGATGGACAATCCGTATTTATCACTACGGCCGAACAGGATTATGATAGGAAACGGGTTTGCGTTATGGGTAATAACAACCTTTTCAAGGCGACTCTCGCCTGAAGATAGATCAAATAATTTGCAAAGCAAACGAATATATAGATAACACTCCAAGCCCGGGGATCTCGTTCAGAGATTTGAACAACCTCTCTTTTGCCGCGACGGCATACTAACCTTGACTGCTCTTTATTCCGCGCTAGACAGATATTTTGATGCTAACGGCACCGACGAAGCGGACACATCACCTTAGAGTAGACTACTATAGATAACCTAGAATATTTATTTGATTAGTATGCATCTATGAACTATGATTAGGTTCATAAGTTGACTGGGGCTTGAAGCAATCAGGTGTTTCAGATATTTGGGATTGCAAACAATTGACATTGTCGGGATTTGGGATCATATCAAATGGACTGCCATACCTAAGCAGCAAATTAGCAAGATAAAGCCCCTAAAGAAAAGGTCCTCGGTATGTTGATGTCACAAAACAAGCATGGCCGCAACTAGCCTCAGAAATCGAGAACAGTTTCAGCACTTATTTGTATATCATATTTCGAGACAGACTCTTTTGCAAGAACTAATTAACACCGCCGTTTGGCGCCCTTGAGCTTAAGGGCCTGGTGGCGAATGAATCTAGCATTGTGGAATTGGCCCCTACAGAATGGTTGTTATTCGTCACCTACACGCTCAAATGTGTGATAGGACATTGATGGCTTGGTTAGGCCCTCCTTGCATTACGGGGCAATACTCAGCCATGATGCAATCACAATAGCAACGGCATTTTGATTTCATTAAATAATTACTTAATTGGACGGGAACAGGCCACCGTGACATATACCTAGTGAACCAAACTCCAGATTTAAGTTCGAGATATGCCTCCCAAAATAAGCTGTCATGGTATCTAACCAAATTTCTTCTCGAACTTCTTAAGCATCCCGCTCACTCCGCGCTCCAGCCGCCCGGCATTCTCCTCGAGCTTGCCCCTCACCTCTGTCTTCGGATGGTAACCATGTTTGTCTGGGTTAGATATTTCAGCCTGTGTAGGTCGGTAGATTTGTTGGTGAATGCTATAGTCGATGCCCCCAGCATTAGGCTGTGGCTGTTGTGCGTAGGAGTATTGGGAGAAGCCACCGGGAGGCGGAGGCGGGATTCCCGGGGTTGATACTGGAGGAATTGGTTGTCCTGGAGGCTGCGCCATGGATTGCTGAGTTGGCGGTTGCGATGTCGGTGGGCCAGGGAATGCTGGGTTATAAGGGCTGCCGAGGCCACCCTGGATAGGCATTGTTGCAGCCCGTTGGAGACCAGGATGGCTATACTGTGGTGGAGGCATGCCAGGGCTTGTTAGCCCACCTGGCGGGAATTGCGATGGTGGTGGCATGCCCGGTGTAAATGGCTGCTTCTGATAGTCGTACGCGACAGCCACCGCCAGTGGGTTCAGAGGATCCTCGTCAGGCGGGGGTGTCTTTTCTCGATGCTGGATTGCCTCTGGGGCTGCGGGAGCAGCTGGGTTGTAAGCCATAGGCACAAAACTGGCTGGTGCTTCTTGCTGAGGGGCGGGGGGAGGGCCCTTTGGAGGTGGCGCAAAGCTTTGAGAACTATTGTGCGAGTGCGATCCTGGCGATCCATACTGAGGATCAGAAATGGCCGCATTCTCCAACTTTTGGACCACTGCGCTCATGGGCGCTTGCTGAGGTGGTGGGCCAGGTTCATCTAAAATTTGCACTTGCGAGGGCTGGATAACCATCCTCACGCCATTGACGAACTTGAGCGCATCCTGCTGTGTCCAAAAATAAATGTCCAACGAATGAAGCTTGTAGTGGTATTTGTTTTCGTTCCGTGGATCGTAGGTTGGTAAGTGCCATTCAGCGTGGTCTACGTTCTCGGCCACGGTGAGTGACACCATGCAGTGTTGCTTGTAAGAATACCGTAGATGGGCTTGGTCCAGGACTGCCGGCAAGTGAAGTCAGCAAATATGGCCTCTCCGGCGGGTTATCTTCGTTGCTTACAGCCTTCAAAGGCGTCTTGGTCATCACTACCAGGGTTATTGGCAATTTCAATGCGACATCGTCGTTCGTTAGCATTCTCGAACAGATAGACATACGAGCCCTTGTCGAATCTATGGTGCCGAGGCTTTACTTCGGGCGGGCCATAAAAGTAGTGAACATCTCCAAAGCTTTGGGACAAATGAGTCAACACCCAACCACCTTCCAATTCTTGAGTCGCATTACTTACAGAGTAGCGACACTTTCTTCGCCTGGCCGGACTGCCATGGTGTGCGATCTGCGACTGGAGCCCTGGCGGGCCGTGGGACTGCGCAGGTTCCAAGAAGGGTGGGGAGAGGTAGCTCACAGACGCTTGTCGCTGCGGAGGACAATGCGCAGCGATGCGATCAAGAGACGATAGGGAAAGGATGGGAGGCGGGGAAAAAGCGACACCAGCAGAGCAACTTGCGTGAGCTTGGCTTTTGTACTCTCCCCGAGTGCGCCACTGGGCACCTGGGCGGCAACATGGCTGATCAACGTCCGTTCCAACGGGTCGACTTTGCATGTGTGCCCTGCAACGATCAATGATGTCGGCGCTTAAACACCTGCCCAAGGCACTTCTTGGGTATCTACCAGCCAATCATGGCCGATAGACCCTTGGTGTCATTTGCTAACGTCCCAGCGCCCCCACATCAATCACCGTCACATGGAGGGGTAAAAGATGCTGGGAAATGCCACTGTTGGGCTAAGCGATATCACGTGACATCGTGTTCTGCCTAGAACGCGTCCATTCCCCCTCGGGGCCCAAGACACGTCTCAGCTTGATCCCTCATAACTTGAGACGCGACGGCCCTTCCGCAGGCTCCGGGTTCAAGGGCATGATGATTCTGTGTCATATCGAGCAGAAAGACACTGGATATGACGTCCGCAGACCAGCCCGAAGAGCTTCCGCCCCCAAACGATGCTCCGGACGAGAGTAGTGAAGATGGCCTCAAAACCCTTAAGTATCATCTCCTTGGACCGTCCCTCACGAAAGCCGGCCAGGACAAGGTTGACCAGAATAAGGTAAAAATTGCATGGTTTCATTTCCCACACGTAGCTCATTCTCGATCCCCAGGTTTCCGAAATCATCTATAATGCCTCGAAAGGATCCAAGTTCTTTAACCGGGAGGAAGTTCGTGACAAAGTCCTAACAGAGAAGATTGAGAGGATCAAGGCCCGAAAAGCCCAACTCGAAAAAAGGGATCTTACTCGCGAACTTCGCAATGCTGATCGCTTGATATCCGAGTTTGAGGTGTCCAGGGATCTCACCCAGCACATTGTCCACGTCGACTGTGATGCCTTTTATGCCTCCGTGGAACTTCTCGATCGCCCAGAGCTTAAGGATCTTCCATTCGCCGTGGGAGGTGGTGTTTTGACCACCTGCAATTATGTGGCGCGTCAGTATGGCTGCCGGTCAGGAATGGCTTCTTTTGTAGCCAAGAAACTGTGTCCCAATCTGATCCTCATCAAGCTCAATTTTGACAAATACAATGCCAAGGCTCAGGAAGTGAGAGAAGTTCTGGTAAATTATGATCCCCGATTTGAGAGTGCGAGCATTGATGAAGCATATCTCAATATCACCGAGTACTGCCGAGAAAATGAAATGGACCCGGCGGATGCAGTTGAACAAATGAGAAAAGAAGTACATGAGAAGACAAGCATCACGGTATCTGCGGGTATTGCAGCAAATGCAAAATTGGCTAAGATCTGTTCCAATTTCAACAAACCAAATGGACAGTTTGTTCTACCCAGAGACCGCATTTCTATCATGAACTTCATGAAAGATCTACCTACACGCAAAGTCACAGGAATTGGTCGAGTGCTCGAACGAGAACTTCTAGAAATTGGTATCAAGACCTGCGGCGACATTTATGAACACAGACAACTCATCAACCCACTCTTTGGAGATAAGACCTCTACTTTTTTGTTTCGATGCTATCTGGGCCTTGGGCGTACCAGGATCCAACCTGCAGAAGAATACGAACGTAAGAGTGTCGGAACGGAAAGCACCTTTCGCGAAATGTCAGATCCTACTCAACTCAGGGAAAAGCTTCGATTTACTGCAGAAGAACTAGAAAAAGACCTGAAGAGGGCAGAATGTAAGGGCCGCACTCTTTGCCTCAAGGTCAAGTTGCATACATTCGAGGTTTTTACGCGCCAGGCTGTTCTTCCGAAGGCAATATGGCTTGCCGATGATTTATACAATCACGCCTTGCCCATCCTCGCAAAGATTGAGCAAGATAAGCCAGGTTTGAAGCTTCGTCTCATGGGCCTGCGGGTCACTCACCTTGTGAGCACCAAGAAGCCAGACACAATGGCTTTCTTTGGCTTTCGACCAAGATCAAACGATCTTGGCGAGCAATCTGATGGCGGGCTTAAACGCAAGGCCAGTGATGACGAAGAATGGGAGCAGTGGCCAGAAGACGAGTTCCAAGCCACATCGGACGATGATCTCTCTGTCGACCTTCCACCTAGCAACCAGGAAAACACTGACTTCTCGCCAAGGAGACATGGCAAAGAGATTGTCCCCAATCCCCGTAAAGAGGAGCCAGCCCCGGAGGAAGAATTATGGGATTGTCCCATTTGTGGTCGGCCCCAAACAGCCAACGAAAGAGCATTTAATGAACATATTGACCTGTGTTTGTCTCGCCAGACAATCCGAGATGCAGTCCAGGCTGATGGCTCATCCATATCACGGGACACGCCTCCCGAGCCAAAGAAACCGCGAACAGTAAATAAGAAAAGGGGACGCCCAAAAGCCGTTGACCCGAAACAGAAGCAATTATTCTTTGGTTGAGTGGAAGCGGGTGGTGCATGTGATTTTGGACAAGGAAATGAATATAACGATTAATGATGCGGATGAGCATCTTTATGCCATACATTTTAATGTACAATATCTATGCCCCAAACCAACTTTGGTTGGAATGTTTCAAATCAACCCCCTAAACGCCCTGCCTGCATTCTAATGAGTGAAATATCAAGTCTATCAGAAAGAACTGCGCACATCTATGCTTCGCGACTTGCGATCATGTCCATTGTCCTCGTTCGCCTAATTCTCATATCTTCCTCTTCCTCCTTTTGCAGCTCCTCTCCTGGCAACCGGACTGCCTTGTCCAAAGCAACTGGCAGACCACGGTGGCGACCTCGAAGCATGACAATGCATAGGACGACTTTGCTTCCTGGATGCCAGACTCCAGAAAAGCTGTAGTTTGCATTTGGATAACCAATGGAGAGGCCGACACATGCATAGGCTGACACAACCTCAAATAGAATATTAAAGAGACTATAAGCAAGAGGCTGGTCGAGAAAATGATCCGTCTCAATAATCATAATGATGAGAAGGGGCACGACAAGCCACCACAGATCGTGAGCCAATTGACCTCGAATCTGCTGGCTGATGAAGGAAGTACGTGAATTTCCGTCTCCCTTGGCGGGAGCGGCCGCACCTACACCACCAAATGTCATGGATCGCTTAACTCCCCTTTTCAATCCCTTGCCCACTGCAGCCGTAGCTCTGCGTCGCAAATCCTTTTTGCCTCGGACTTTTTCTTTTATAGCTGTCGTTGTCCCGTTTTCCTGGTCTGCAATTGTAGGGTCATCTTCATAAATGCCAAGCGACCTTTCCTCGTAAACATTGGAGTGTCGCATGGTGATGGAGACGGGGTAAACGGAAATGTACATCATGACCATGTACAAGAGCTGGACGGCGGGATACAGAGAGCCAATGGAAACGACGGCGAAACCGGCAGCGCGAACAGCTGAGCAGAATGTCAATACAATTCATTTAAAAGAGAGACGAGTTAACTTACCAATCGCTTGGAACCAACCTGCGAAGATTTGGTCCCAAACAGGCATAGCTTTAATCACAGGATTTCCAATATTCAAAACCTCGAAGGCGACCCAGTCGATTGTGTTGATGATGACGAGCACAAGCAGGAGCCACCAGGTCGCTTGGGACGGAAACAGCGTAGTATAAACTCGTCGGGGGTACTTCAGGATGAACTCGATCGTATCTCGCCAGGGCCCGTACTCGGAAGAAGTTGTTAGGTTTAGTATTTTGAGGATAGACCAAAGGATGAATCGCAGCAAAATGGGATATCCGGTATTGCCGGCGACAACCAGAGCGCCCACAACGACCAGGACAAAATAGTTGCTCTGAAAAACACTCATTCCTGGATCAATGACGGACATGCCTGCATTGTTGAAGGCAGAACCAGACAAGAAAATACCTGCCCACCAAGGGTTGGCAGCATACTGCTCTGCAATTCCGGGTTTGTTGACCGCAATCCAAGCGCCTAGGGCAATACCACTGAGCATCTGCCAAAGTAGTCCATACATGGGGACGACCAGGGCAAGGACCTTCAGGGCGCGATACTCGCAACCGCCGAGCGTCTCTCGTTCCTCCGAGCTCAGGTCGTAGAACTGGCCTCTCTTAGTAACGTTATCCTTGCTCAAGATATTTTTCCAATAAGAAAAGAAGTCTTCGGATTCGTCGGATTTGGCTGATGTGGCGGTTGATGGTCGCCGATGATCGGTTTGGGACTCCTGACCTCCGTGCTCATAAATGGATTTTATTGCTCGTCGATCAGAACGGCCAAATGAAGGGGCAAACTGAATACGGTTTGGGGACGCCTCTCTTTCCTGGACAATCGTTGGCGTGCGGCTGGCGGTCTCGTCGCCAGAGAATGATGATGATTCGGGCACGGGAGTCATGCGCTGCTCAGTTCCATTGAGCATCACACCCTCGTGTGCTTTGGTAGACTCGTCGCCCTTCTCGGGGTCGGGGAGCGTGGTTTCAGACCTAGTCGCGGCATTGTTGCCGCTCCTGCGCAATGCTTTAAATCTGTCAAAGGAAAGGTACTGTCGGCCCTCTGCGCCCTCCTTTTGGGCGGCATGGCGCTTGCGGTTCTCGCGCTCGGCCTCGACAATATCTTCGAAGCGCTTCTCAAAGGCGCGCTTACGGGCAAGAACGGTCCAGAAGGAGACCCAGATGACGCTACCAAGAATAAAGGTGAGCCAAATCAAAACCTGCTGCCAGGTGGTCAGTCTGCTAATGTCGACGGAGTTGAGGCCGGTGTTGCTGATGGCGGAGGTGATGAGAAATAGACAATCGACGAATTCGATGTTGCCGCCAGGGTTATTTGAACCCCAGAGAATGGCAGAGAGGACGAGAGTCGCGACAATGAAGTAGGTGTAGTGGATGGTGATATAATTGACGGGCGGAACCCAGGCGCTTAGGACGTCCACGGCAGACGCGAGTCGAGGATGCTCCTCGAGCAATTCGTCCCAGCGGCATTTAAGGGTGTAAAACATTTTGGCGAACACGGCGCTAGGAAAGGGAATAGACTATATCCTATAGTGGCAGCAAAGGACAAGAGGTTATTTAAAGAATGATGACATGGCTACTGATTTGGCAACGGCGAAATGTGTAGCCAAGGTGATGATGGAGAACAAATCGAGATAGAGAATGACGCGAAGGAGAATGAGAAAAGGAAGCAAAGGAGATGTGATGTTCAAAGATAACCAACAAATGGCGGGAAAATCGGGAGATCTGGATCGGCCGGCCAAGCAAAAGAAAGGAAAAAGGGAGGAGCTCGCGTGGGGGGATAAAGTGGACAGGGAAGCTTTGTTTTCGAAAGAAGCTGTGACAGCTGGCGGCGCATGCGCTGAACAGGGTTGGCCAGTTACAGCCAAGTTTGAGGTGATCAGAAAGACGACTCATCGCAAAAAAACCGGTATGCATTGCGTCAACATTATGTCTAGTAACCAAACGCACCATGTAATTTATTTATTAGAGGCCGCCGACAATTCAATGACTAGGATTTCCTCCCTAAAAAAACAGCAGTGTCTCACATCTCAGCAGCCGTCGAGGTCTTCGGGGCTTCTCTCCGTCGTTGATTTCGAGACCAGGATGTTGCCCTGAGTAGGAGGAGTACGACCCCCGCCGCCGTGAAATAAGGCAAGCCAAGACGGCCAAACCGGCAAAAGTGAATGGATCCCTCTGCCCTCTGTCGAAACAAAACCCTTCCCTCGTCACGAGAGTTTGATGATTTCCCAGGGGTCCCATACAAGATACGTGTAAAAGCCCTACCGCGACCACGTCGGTGCGTTAGACGGTCGCGATGTGATCTAGGCGTTGGGTTTCAAGCTTGCGGCCCGCGCATGGCACACGACCCGGACGAAAAAAGCCCCTTATTCACTAAGGTAGGGAGTCAGCGGATAATCAGTCCAACCGTGGGTACCTGACCCTGGCACGTCGACCCATTAGCTTCCGGGAGCCACGGTACCTCTCTAATTCCCAATTAATTAACGGACGGGTATCAGTGGAGGCTGCTGCCGCAACTCTCGCGCCGTCTCATTAGAGTTGTCGCCGCATGTGCTTTCCGCGCTGCCCGTCCCAACCTTGTTGGAATTGGAAAAGAAGATCGTCTCATCGTGATAAAACCCTATTCCGACGTTCAGGTGCCTGAGGTCTCGTCAACGTAGGCTTGGCGGCACAGATTCGTTCTCCAATGCTAGCCAAAGGAAAACGACAGCCACCCTGCCGCCAAGTGATGCCTGGGGACCGGCCCTGCAATACCCGGCCGCATTCGGGATAGCTCCCCATGTTAACGCGGCAGTGAGGCCTCCACAGGTCCATGGCATCACATGTTGGCGCCGCTATTCTGGTGTCCAATGCTGGCTCGACCAACTGTATGATGATCGCTCCCAACAAAGGCATCTTCTCGCCTGCATGTCGCGGAATTTTTTCACTAAAGTCTTTTTCGTCTTGGTTTACCTGAATGACTGATGTGAGACACAGATCAAGTTCCATCCACAATCGATTCAGGTTTCTCGCATGAAGAGGCTATCAACTTATTGGCCACTGGGAGGAAGGGTGCTAGTGGGATCAATCGAGCGCTTCATTCCACTCCCATCATCCTTTGCCCCGGTCGCATGGTTTCAAGTAGCGAGCGCAAGAGTAATTGATTGCAAACGACTTCAGTTACGCCCACAATTAGGCGTCACACGTCTGGGATCAGCTTTGGTGCCTTGTTATCTCTGCCTGCCTCCCGTCTATTCATTAAAAAAAAAACAAAAAAAAAACATCAAAATTCAGTAAAAACAAAGCCAAAAAAAAAAAAATACCAAGGCCCAAAATACTTATCCTATCGAAAAATAAATAAATAAATCAATATTTCAGCATTAAAAGTACACGAGCTCTAGGGTATGTATCGAGATTTGTGCGACGACTCCAAACCTCCCGCCTGTAATTAATTCTACATCCCATCAACCACATTTTTGGTTCAGTGTAAACAAGAACACGCACAATGACGGCATCGGGGTACAACTTTTGGACGCTTGTCAGCAGAACACCTTTGTGTCACCCTTGGGTCACCACGATGGTACCGCTGGAATGATCTGTCCCAGGAATGACCCGGTACTTTGATCCCTCAATTCGTGATGTGGCTAGCAACTCGTAAGCAGCATGTATATCGTTGAGTACGTTCGGTGAGTGCTTGTTCGGGATATAGCCAGTGACATAGGTGGCGCCGTGCAAAATAGTACACATTTTCTACAGAGTTCTGTTATCTATTACACCATTGATAAACTCCGGTAGAAATACTAGATACTGATGTAGCTATGAGTGTGATTCGAAGCAAAAGGTATCAGCCTTCTTTTCCCAACAGACTTCCACGCAGAAAAGCCAGAAATAAATACGAGAATCTGTCCAAACCTTGCGCAGTCACGACTTCTACCGACTCCTGATTACGCAGTCCAGCTTCTTCCTTATTATATTATATTATTGATGGCTGCGTTGACTAAACTGCGAGCTTATACAGATTGCTATAATAAGCTTCCTTATCTGATACGACTCACTCATGCAGACCGGATAGAGCTTCAAACAACAGTTTAATTTCTAAAAAGCAGAAAAGTAAACACACAGGAGTGCAGCGCATTCATTGGGCGCAATTTGCAATATAAAGTTGCAAGAACACGTTGCCAGCTCAGATTGGATCAATGTGCATCATGGAACATATTGTAGGCCGTAAACCATCATCATTTTTCATGTCGATGTCTCGATGCAAGAGTCCTAGTCATATACACATATACATTACAGCTCCTCGTGGGCCACATCATCGGTATCAGCGATAATAGTCTTGGCGGCCTCAGCAGCCCCGGAAACGACGCTGCTAACCTTCTCGGCAACGCCCTCGGCAGCTTCTTCCTTCTTCTCCTCCTTGACCTCTTCCTTGACCTCCTCTTTGGCCTCCTCCTTGGCCTCTTCCTTCTTCACGTAGTCAATGGTATCAGGCTTGGGGACGCCCTTGATACCGACGAGTTCCGTCTCAAAGACTGTGGGTTGAAAGTCAGCTGCACTTCTCTCGAGCTATGAGTTGGGGCGATCATACTCAAAGTAGATCCGGCAGGGATAGGACCCATGGCACGCTGACCATAACCCAGCGAAGGGGGGATGGTCAAGGTCCTGATTTGACGTAAGTACAAGGCATGATTCAAAGCAGGGCGAGACTCATCACTCACCTCTTCTCGCCGATGCACATGTCCAAGAGACCCTGGTCCCAGCTTGCACAAACAGTCAGTATCACCGGGCGAAAATGCATTATAACAAGCTCAATGCCTACCCTTGAATGACCTGACCAGCACCGACCTTGAAGTCGAGAGGGCGGTTGCGATCATAGCCTTGAGGCGGTCAGCTGGACGATTGCCTCCAATGTCAACAATTTAGGAAAGCCACAACGTACTAGCATCAAACTGCTTGTCGTTGCTGGCAAGTCTTCCACGGTAGTGCATGGAGACCTGGTCACCCTTCTGAGTCTTGCGCTCGCAGTTGACAGCTTGTGTCACCTCGATCTTGAGGCCGTCGGCGTCCGCAATGACACCGGTGGCTGCCGATGCGAGGACAGAGAGGAACAGGGCGGCCTTCATTGTGGCGGTTCGGGTGGGCGGAGCAGATGCGATTGATTGGGGTTCGGGGCGGGAGCAAACGGAATCAGGTGCGACCGGTGACGTCGGGTTGAATTGTTTGGTGATTTGAAAAGAATACGAATTCAGGGTTGGCGGGATGTACGATTGGCGTAGTCGCAGGCGACGTGTCCCTCCAAGAGGCCGTAGGCGCTCCCTGTGGCTGTTGCTGGCGTCATGCACGAGTTCCAGGGACAGCCACACGTTATTGGCCAATCGACGACCGTGCCAGCAGTGAACCCTTGGACCCAAGCTTATCCCGTATCGCTGTTAGCCTAGGGTATCTTATCTTATCGGACTGGGCGAGTTAGTCATCCGGCCCGGCGGGTGCCGAAAATAGGTTGAAGCAGGGCGGTTGGCCGCCAGTTCGGTGACGAAACCGCCACTCGGCCAGACAGCTGTGACCAGGCAACATGTGCGGGATGCCATTCCCCTGGGCACCCAGTCACGTTGCCCATGCCCTGCTTGGATTACGAAACGCAGGGCGAGAACAAACCATAGGCCGACGACTTGCCCCTATTTGCTTTTTAAAGTGGACCGTGACTGATCGCAATCCGCCCGTGTTTGTCTTGTGCGTTGTTCGATAGGCGCAAGTTCTAATTATATGCCCATTCGGATTTCTATCGCGCTCTCCCCGAACGTATGCGGCGTCTCAATCCAAGCAAGGTATCATGGCAACGTCACTGTCGCTGGGTTGTATCCCGAGCAAAAGCAATTGATGCAAATGCACATACTCACCAGCCATTACCAATCATCACCGCCCGCCATCTCTGGTGTGGTGATGCAAGCCTTCGCCCGCCCTGGGTGGCAATGTGCAAACCAATGCGCGAAAGGGTGCGTCGATGATGCAACACCACATCCTCAGGCCTCATGACAATCAACAATGGGGGTGAGTGTGGGTGGTGGAGGGCAACCCAACCAGCGTCGTCTCCAGGAGCTAACAGGTTCCTGCAGGACGGCATGCAGGGCCCGCTCAGAGAGGTACGCCGGATCGCCCAAAGCATGTGCTCGTGCAGCTAAACAAGACTCCACAACCCGTAATAGATGGAGACTCGACTGGTCGTGCCCTCTGTTTCACGGGAAAATTTCACCTTCATCAATAAGATTCAAGGGCACGACAATGAGCCCCTTTTCTGCGCCGGAGTGCAAGTCAGTTTTCGTAAGTTTCTTGGGCTTTCATCCATTTACAGCAAATTGCTTGGGCATCGACGGGATGAGTCAAGGGCTTGGAACTGGGGCAATGCTAGTCCAGACCTCTGGTTGGAGTTGGGGGGTGTGCAACCACACCGAAAAAAAAGTAAAAAGGGGAAATTGACATGTTACAGACCCAGAATGGTGGGAAATCGTGATTTTCCGGAGGGTTCTAGCGTTCACAAGCCCATTTACATTGCAAAACGCCGTCGTTGTCCCAAGCCGGTGGTTGAGATCCACAATGGCTGAGATGCTGCAGTGTTTGGCGCGCTGATGCCTTGGAAAACGTGTCTGGGTGCCTGCAACATTCTCACTCACTGATCATCCTCCCGCCGGATCACTTGCACACGTGCTGCAAGCAACAGAGCGGCGAGGGGAGGTTGGTATTATTTTGGTGCTTACCGAGACATTTGACCCGATTTCCCCTTGAATCAGCAGGCAACAATCGGGCTTTCATTCACGCTGAGTGATGACTGTTGCAACGAGGCGCGGGCACTCGTCCCGGCGGCAATCCATCAATTTACTCTGGCTGGCTGAGCGTTGGGCCGGGGCACCTCCCACCCACGCACCCCCGAAACCAGCGCTCACACACGCACACACTCACACGCGCATTCACAGTTGCCCAGGGTTCAGCAACAGGGGTGGCTTTGTTTCCTGATTGCCCCCTTGCCCTGGATGCACAGGGCGAGCCCTTCGCTGTAAGGCAGGTCGCCTATCTGTTCGCCTCGCTGGCTATGCCTTGCACTTTGCCACCCGCAACCGTCTGAGAACCTGTCATCCAGCCAACGTTGTACACTTTGCGCCCGGAATAAACAAAGATGAGCTTGAATGCCAGGCGAGACAAACAGCTGTGATCCTTGTTTCACCATCTAGCTTTTTGACAGTTCCCTACACGCCCCCCCCCCTTTGGTGCCCAATGGTTTAGAGCAGCCCGTCTTCCCGTGGCTCCGTTCCCACGGTGGCGGGGTCATAGTGTACGGCCCCTCCCAGCGAGGTCCATGCTTGCACAGGCTAGGCCATTCCCGCTGCGGACAATGCTTCCTGTTGCTTCGACCCCAACATGAGAGCTGGTTAGCCAAGAGATGATTGCCTTGCTTGCCTGGACACCCTTGCTCCAGGCAGAGCTTGGGGGAGTGACTGAGATGGAATGAAGTACGTACTGAACGGAGACCTCGTCTCATGGCTGTGGACTATAATAAATATCCCACCCTCTCTCTCAAACGGTCTGATCACCCAACTTCACTCACCAAATCTTCCTACTGCCTCAATCGTGCAAGCAAAACGTTATTATCAACTTGCTCGCTCTCCAATACCAAGTTATTACTTGTTGCAGCTCTTTCGTCTTGACGCTTATCAACGCTACACATACCCGCAATCAAGACCTCATCACCATGAGCCGTTACGCCCCCGTCCAGATTCACCAGAACACCAAGGAGCCCAGCATCAGCAGCGGTTTCAGCGCATCTACCGGCTCCTATGCTTCTTCTTCCAGCTCTTCCACTCCTCGCTCTTTGTCGCCTAGCGATTACTCTGCACGCGATGCCAGTGAGTTTCGCTTTTACCAACCTTTCACCACAGCGGCCCCACTAACACACCTAAAAGCTTTTGGCTCGCGAGCGATTCGCTCTGGCAACAACACAGTTGTTAATCATGGCAAGGTCGGCTATGACGACTACGCTCCTCACGTCTCGGACTACACGCCTCCTTCACGCCGCACCTAAATCCCATGCCAACTATGCAATTTCGAGCAACAGTCTACACTTTTTTTTTTTCTTTCTTTCTTTTGTCGCGGGAATTGAGACTTGGGACATGGCACACGCACTTGGCGTTTTCGGGATTGGGCAAGCCACAGGCGATGGGCGCCTGCATGTAACACTACGGGATGGTTAATGGGATGGATCCGGCTGTCGAATTTCCAACGGGGCGGTTTGAATTTTTGGTTTGTTTTGTTTGGGCTAGGGTCTGGGACTTTTCTTGGGAGAAGGGGTTTAGACGGACCATGCGGTCCACACATACAGAGGCACAGAGCCAGGATAACAGCAGAATCTGGGAAACCCTGCTTCGCCAATCTTCAAAGCACAAGCAGGGGATTTGTATAGGGTGCGGGATTTCACCCAATAAACGCAAGACACAGGTGAAATTCAATTCTCGACCTGAAAAATTTTCTCTCTCTCTTTCTTGGTGACTCTCTTCTCTTTTGTCATCGTGGGCGCCAAATTTTCCACTTGGACCCCGACATCTCCCCTCAGCGCTGCCTGATTAGTGCCAGCGCCCGTGGTGTGTAAGATTGCTGGCCCGGTTCCCTCCCACCAACGTTTGCCAAAGAGGAAAAAGGAAAAAAAGGGTGTGTAGGGATACGTGCTGCCATTTTCAGTGCTAACTAAATTAAGAAGCCCGTCAGGAAAGCCTAACGGATGTTTGATATACTTCGTATTTTTGACTTGTTACATTTCTTGACGCGCGCCAGGCACCCGCTGTTGCATTCTAGATCCTTCCCTCCCGGCGGTGCGTCTCAGCCCTATCTAGGATCTCGTTGCAGTCTTTCCAGATTCTCTCCCTATTTCGCAGACCTTTGAGTTTCCCCCCTTTGACCCGTGCCATAATTTCTTTGCGTAGCATAAACCAGTTTGTCTTACCGGTGTCAAGGAGGGTGACGGGGGCGGAACTCTTGCGCCGTCCGGTCTCTCGCAATGCTGCCATGTCTCGCTCGATACGCTCACGGTCCGAGTCACTGCCACCCTTGCTTATTGCTTCCTCAAGCTGTCCCTTGAGGGCCTCGATTTGTTGTCTGCGGGACTCTTCGGCGGCCTTGAGTTCCTTGGCTGTGGTCGTGGTCCAGAATGAGTAATCCAGCGACGACCAGGCTTCCCACAGCCACGGCCGCTGGCGAATCATTAGGGCGCGGACCACAGCCTGGGGCAGGTTCCAAAACGAGCGCGACGCGACCCTGAGGGCGGCAACGTCGGTCATGTCGAGCTCCACTGCAATCATGGTACGAAGCTCCTGAGGGAGCTGCGCAAAGACGTCACCCGGCCCAGCCGGCTGGCCTCCTGCACCCTTGGCCGTTGACCCAACTGTCAGGCCAACCGGCTGCTGCTGTACCGCATTAAACAACTCCTCCAGACCGGGAACGTAGCAGCTGTTCGCGGCCAACCACTCATCCCCGAAGCCGTGCAGCCACCACTGCTCAGATGCCTCAGCGACAGCAGGGTCGCGCGGAAATGCCGAAAAGTCGCCCCCTGTGCCCTCTTCTTGCCACCAGAACTCCAGCCCCTCGTAGTCGATTTTCCCAGACCGGTGCAGAGAGGCCCGCTTAAACACTTCGAGACATGTTGGGTGGAACGGAAGTGCGTAGTCGCTCAAGTCGTCATCCCATATATGATTCTCGGCGCGTGGGTCGCTGCAGCCATGGCGAGCCGGGAACACGGTCGGACTGTCCATGTCCCTACTCGGCATTTCATCGCTGAGGCCACTTAGGAAAAATTTCCCCTCCTTTTCAAAGTCCTCGTCGTCGTCATCCGGTTCCCAGTCATCATCTCTATCTTTGGGAACGAGGCACTGTGATGTGGTACAGCCCCTCATCTCCTCGACAGAGATGTTGTTCCCGTTGTACCCGCCGCCAGCCCAGCCTTGGTAGCGGCATTCTGGCCCGGCAATGTGCTCGAGGGCATGTGTGATGCCGATTCCCTTGAATCGCCTGTCAATGCCGTCTTTTGGGGCAGGATCCGGACATTCTGGGTAGAACACCTCGGTCGATCCAGCCGGTGTGAATGCCCCAGTCGGACCGTCGCCGTCTGCGGGATCCGCGTAGCCCTCTTGGAGATACGCAACTGGCTCGTCCAACTCTCTGAGGGTGATCATACATCCAGGTGGGCAATCTGTTTCGGCGAAAGGCCTGGTCATCAAATAGCGGCCTTGTAAATATCCGTACTCGTCCCAGGCCATCTCCTGGGGCTCATTTACAGTGCGGGTGCGGCCAATGTTGAAACTGACACCACATATTTGACAAAGAATCTCCGAATAACCCATGATTCCATATAATAGTGAATTGATTGAAGACGTAAAAAAAAACCAACGGGTGTCGTGCCGTTTTTATGATCGTTACATGAACCGGCAAAAACTTGCCACTCGAGTTCAGTGTGGGGCTCCCTGAGCTTTCTTATATCAGCACTTGTCTCCCACTAACGTGGCACCGCCTCAACCCGCTGCTTAATTTTTAGACGGTCATTTCCTTTTCGAAACAAATTTCGACGGATTCTCTATTTATGGACATTTTTACCGAGACACGAGGCTCTAGATATCGCTGGCTCTCAGCCGGTGTTTGAATCGCTAGTTGATAACCTAGCTTGTAGGCTGGAATAGAAGGAGACTGCAAGCACGGCAAGATTGCATAATTGAGCGTGTTTTTTTTTTGTTAGAGCTGGTGCATCGCTTGAAAACAAAAACAAAAACAAAAAAAAACTTGAGAACTAGTTATATAGTGACATGGCACTAATACCTCCTTTTTGGAGCCGAATCGGGCTTTTGTTCTCCTCACAAGGATGGTGCAGGGGCGGGTCTCTGGTTTTGCTTGTGAAAGATAACATGACAAAAAACGCTAGCTAAGCGGAATATACCCTGCGCATATAGCGTAACATGCTACGATAATTCATTTGATTTTATAGCCATTGAGTGGTCTACTTGCGAACAGGTGCATGAATCCTTGCGCCAATGAAACCATATGAGCTATGCAGACTTGCGGTCTGGTCTATCAAGGACAGTCAATGATGCGGGAGCTACATGCAGCCTTATGCAGGGGTATTGATTCAATTGATGCATCTCTAGTCGCTCCCTATTTTGGGCCAAGTCGGACTGTCGCCTAGAAACGGCAGAACGGCTCTGTCGGCTCTCTTGATCATAACACGAGCTCAAATGCCATACGACCACAGCTGGTATCAGCCGGCGTGACAATGTAACTACAGCAATTGCTATTTGTTCCTGGTGATGTGACCATTACATATAAACAACAGAAATCCATACCCAAAAAAAAAACACCAAAAAAAAACACTAACCCCCCCCCCCGGAAGAATCCTAAGCGTTCTGTCCATCGAGTGCTCGGGGCTCATTTCCTACTCGTGCGGTGTCCAATCGAAAAATGCACATACCCCCTAGTCCAGCTCGGGCGTGTTCGGGTGGGCGATCGCCTTTGACGAATTACATCATCATGCGCACGATCCCCTCACCGAACAGCATCGGGACCAATTGCCTTGATTTTACTCGCCGGTGCGCGGGTCGTCGTGGAGGATGTTCTCCTTGATGAGCTCTTCAGGCGCAGGGCGGTGTGAAATCTTGTCGTTGAGCTTGTCCTCGAGCATGTGCTTCTGGAGCTGTCGTAGAGGGGCAACGGTCAGCGGGGTAGGTTGAAACAGCACGCGGGGTTTTACTCACCTCCTTCTGGTTCGCCTGGATTCCTGGGGCCGCCGTGGAGGCGGGAAGGATGTTCTCTGTTTTGGGGGCCAAGTAGTCAGCCACTTGTATCAGACAAGGCGTCTGGCGGGAGGAGGGGTCGTACTCTCGACGAGCTCTGCGCGATCCGGGCGGTGTTGGAGGTGGTTCTCTAGGGAGTTCTTGCGAGCATGGTTGGGGACGCTGGGAGAGATGGGAGTTTCATCCACTAGGGGGGTCTCGTGCTCGACGTTGTCAGCCATGGTGTTGGATCGAAGGTCGGCGAGCAGCGGTGTGGTTATGGTTAGTGCTGGTGTTGGTGTCTAAGTGCGATGTCTTGGGAGTAGCGTTTTGGTTGGTGATGAAAAGGAGAGAAATAATGGGCAATGGGCAACTCGCAACGGGCGGCGGTGGTGTTACATATATGTCTCCAGGTCAAGCTAAGGCCCACGCAATGGGCCGTTGATGCGGCAGCAGGCGACCAGCCTAACTGTCATGTTTGTTGTCTCGTCACCTGAGCTCCAAAAGCATCCCATTCGGTGAGCAGCAGAGCGTGCCACCACAGCATGTCGCTACCCCGCAACGGCAAGCCGAAGGGCCTCACCATCCAATGATGGTGCCCCTCCAGGAGCAGGGATACACCACCTCTGACGGCACCAAGCATCATTTCTTTGACGGCCTCAGGCATGCGGGGCTCTCAAGGGTGAGGGGCTACGGGAGGATGGACCTGTATTGCCTATTCCGTACCTCCTTAGTAGCGGCATGGAAGCTTGTTTGGCGGAGACGGGAATGCAGGCCAAGGCACCTTCATCATGGGGATATGGCGGTGGCCAGTGGGAGATCATTCATCGGGCCTTCAGTGGGCTCAGGGAGGGATGGAACCTGGTTCCTGGTGGCACAGTCGTGGGTAAAACGTATTTCAGCACAAGCGAAACTCGCCCTTCACGAAAATATCGATCTAGGTGCTCATATGATGCACCAGTCTATCAGTAACGATTGTGCTGTGCTCAGATGCATGTGGACAAGGAGTTGCGAGTCAGAATAAGACAATGGGTCGCCAATAGAACAGCACCGCTTCTCTGAAACAATCTCGCCTTGACGCCATCATTCTCAGACCTGTTTCCCCTATGTCCCGGGCGAGCATAAGTGGTCGATTAGGAAAAATCCCGGGTGGTGGGATTCATGGCTGATACATATGTCCAATCAATCAGCGCATTTTTTTGGAGAAAAAAAAAAAAAACCAGGCAATTTCAGTTTCGGGATGGAAATGTTGCTGTACTTAAGTGTGGTCCAAATAATGCAAAAAGTAAAGGCCACACCTGTAACAAACGGTACACAGGTTAAACAGGCAAGTTGTTCCGTATTGAGGTAAAGCCGACACGACGCCAGTCTATAGAGAAACTAAAAGTGTTGAGGCATTAGTCCAGTCGCGCCAAATCGAAAACGACGCAAGAGTTGCCTCTTAACTCAGCCAGTACTGAGAGCGCGCTCAGACGAGGCGAGCCCTTGTTCAGCCATCAAAGCTGTGAAAAGGTCCAGTCATAGAAATCAGGTTACTGGGAACTCGCTAGCTGGCTCCTTGGGCAGCGCCCGTGTGCAAGAAAGACAGAAGTGGAGCGTTTATTATTAGGTTCTGTCTGTCAAGAGCTGCTCGCCAAGCCGCACGCACAATGACGACACAGCCAGACGGTCGCCTGTGTCTACAATTGATGCCCAGCCGACACAGGACAGTAGAATGAAGCTGGCAAAAGCCACGGTGCACAAGCAAGATACAGGCTTTGAAATGGAGCATTGGGCTGTTGCTGTGCTGTTTTTCAGGGCATTCGCATAGACACATCTGGCATTACAACGCATCAAAGAGCATCTGTCCATGCCCATCCCCGCCACTTGGATACGTAGGCAGGGGGCTGTGCATGGCGGAAAATTGTCGGCGTTTCGTCACCTACCGTCAGGCACCACATCATGCACCGCTGTATTGAACACCAATCTCGACTCCAGCCACACCCAAAGCTGCCAGACATCTTTGGGCTGCGTAAAACATCGCACCTTGCACTTCTCTTCTGCGAAGCGCCCTGGCTTTATTCTGACGGGTTCCCAATCCCCATGCCCACCTAATCCCACCATCCGCAGCGATCCACCTACCTCTCCCTCCTCTCCTCTCCTCTCCTCTCCTCCCTCGCCAATCTCGCCCACCATGGTAAGACGGCCAGCCCCTCCGCGCCGGATCGCTTCCTTTACTAACCCGCGATCTTCAGGGTATCTCACGACGTCCCAAAAACAAGGGCGCCGGGGGCGGCGCTTCCTCCGGAACCAGCAGTGGGAAGCCCAAGAAGGCCACCTTTGAGACTTCCAAGAAAAAGGAGATTGGTGTTTCCGACCTGACTCTCCTGAGCAAGGTTTCCAACGAAGCCATCAACGACAACCTCAAGAAGCGCTTCGAAGGCCGCGAGATCTATACATACATTGGCCATGTGTTGGTCTCCGTTAATCCCTTTCGGGATCTCGGCATCTACACCGATCAAGTCCTCGAAAGTTACAAAGGCAAGAACCGACTCGAGATGCCCCCCCACGTCTTCGCCATTGCCGAGTCTGCATACTACAATATGAAGGCATACAGTGAAAACCAGTGTGTCATTATTTCAGGAGAGTCTGGTGCAGGCAAGACAGAAGCCGCCAAGCGCATCATGCAGTACATCGCCAATGTGTCGGGTGGTGAGGACGGTGATATCAAGCAAATCAAGGACATGGTGCTGGCAACTAATCCTCTGCTTGAATCATTCGGAAACGCGAAGACGTTGCGAAACAACAACTCCTCGCGATTCGGAAAATACCTCCAGATTTACTTTAACCAAAACGGCGAGCCGGTTGGTGCTGATATTACCAACTATCTCCTCGAAAAGTCGCGAGTCGTCGGCCAGATCCAAAACGAGCGAAACTTCCATATCTTCTATCAGTTCACCAAAGCCGCCTCCTCAAAATACCGAGAGACGTTTGGTATCCAGAAACCAGAGACATATGTCTACACGAGCCGATCTAAATGTTTCGACGTCGACGGCATTGATGATGTGGCCGAGTTCCAGGACACTCTCAACGCCATGAATATCATTGGATTGACTCAGCCTGAGCAGGATGAAATCTTCCGAATGCTTGCTGCTATTCTTTGGATCGGAAACATCCAGTTCCAGGAGGACCAAAGTGGTTACGCCGAGGTGACCGACCGATCGGTGGTAGAGTTCGTCGCGTATCTGATGGAAGTCACACCAGAGCAGATTATCAATGCGATTACGATCCGAATCCTTACACCGCGAAGCGGCGAAGTTATTGAGTCGCCAGCCAACCCCGCCCAAGCATCTGCTACCCGAGATGCGCTGGCCAAGGCCATTTACAGCAACCTCTTTGACTGGATAGTGGAGCGCATAAACAAATCTCTTAAGTCAAGACAAGCAACTACCAATACAATGGGCATTTTGGATATTTATGGCTTCGAAATTTTCGAAAAGAACAGTTTTGAGCAGCTGTGTATCAACTATGTCAACGAGAAGCTGCAGCAAATCTTTATCCAACTTACCTTGAAGGCCGAGCAGGAAGAATATGCACGGGAACAAATCAAGTGGACACCCATCAAGTATTTTGATAACAAAGTGGTGTGCGACTTGATTGAACAGACCCGACCCGTTGGTGTATTCTCCGCCATGAAGGACGCCACCAAGACCGCCCACGCTGACCCGGCTGCTTGTGACCGCACATTCATGCAGAGCATTAACGGCATGTCCCATGCTCATCTCATTCCTCGGCAGGGTAATTTCATCATTAAACATTACGCTGGTGATGTGAGCTACCAAGTTGATGGAATTACGGATAAAAACAAGGATCAGCTTCTTAAGGGTCTGCTCAACCTGTTCCAGCACAGTGGAAATCGATTTGTACATACCTTGTTCCCTCACCAGGTTGACCAAGACAACCGAAAGCAACCCCCATCAGGTGGTGACCGAATCCGAGCTTCGGCCAACGCTCTGGTTGACACGCTCATGAAATGCCAACCCTCCTACATCCGTACCATCAAGCCTAACGAGAACAAGTCACCCACCGAGTACAATGGTCCCAATGTTCTCCATCAAATCAAGTACCTTGGTCTACAAGAAAACGTGCGTATTCGTCGTGCCGGTTTCGCTTATCGTCAGGACTTTGACAAGTTTGTTGATCGATTCTTCCTGCTGTCACCTGCCACCTCGTATGCTGGTGAGTATACCTGGCAGGGATCTACGGAGGAGGCTGTTCGACAGATTCTCAAGGACACTAGTATCCCCAAGGAAGAGTGGCAGATGGGTGTCACAAAGGCCTTCATCAAGGCCCCAGAGACACTGTTTGCCCTGGAGCATATGAGAGATAGGTACTGGCACAACATGGCTACCCGAATCCAGAGAATGTGGAGAGCTTATCTTGCCTACCGAGCTGAATCTGCGACCCGAATTCAGCGATTCTGGAGGAAGAAGCGAACTGGCGCCGAGTATCTGCAGCTCCGTGATCAAGGCCACCGGGTGCTCCAGGGCCGTAAAGAGAGGCGGCGCATGAGTTTGCTTGGGTCCCGAAGGTTCCTTGGCGACTACTTGGGCATCAATGCCAGCAAGGGCCCCGGCTCTCAACTTCGCAACTCTGCCAACATCGGTTCAAATGAGAAGACTGTGTTTTCATGCCGCGGTGAGATTTTGGAAGCCAAGTTTGGTCGGTCGAGTAAACCCAGCCCTCGAGTCATTATAGTCACGAACAGCAAATTCTATGTTCTTGCTCAGGTCGTGGCCAATGGTCAGAACCAGATCGTGGTTGAAAAAGCTATCCCACTCGGTGCAATCAAGTTCATCGGCACGTCGACGGCTCGTGATGATTGGTTCTCTCTGGGTGTTGGTTCGCCCCAGGAACCTGATCCTCTCATGAACTGTGTGTTGAAGACTGAAATGTTTACCCAGATGCAGCGTGTGATGCCTGGCGGCTTCAACCTTAAGATCGGTGAGGTGATTGAATACGCCAAGAAGCCGAACAAGATGCAGGCAGTTAAGGTCCTAAAGGACTCGCAACAGCCTGTCGACTTTTACAAGAGTGGTGCCGTTCACACTCGTGTTGGTGAACCCCCCAACTCCGTCTCGAAGCCTACACCCAAGGGCAAACCTGTGCCTCCTAGGCCCATCACTCGAGGCAAGCTCATTAAGCCTGGCGGTCCCGGAGGCCGGCCTTCTAGAATTACACACAACCGAACTCCCCAGGCTCGCCCGGGTGCAAGGGCGGTACCGCAGCCCCCCGCGGCAGTCGCTGCTGTCGCTGCTGTTCCTACACCAACCCCGACTCCAGTTGCCAACCCCCGAGCCTCGATAGCCAGCGCGCTTGCCCCTGCCGCACAGAAGACGATTGCCAACCACACGAGGAACCAGGGTAGCACAGGATCCGTCGGTGCCAGAGTACCCCCTCCACCTCCTCCTGCTGCTCCAGCCAAGCCTCCCAAGGTCATGGCCAAGGTGCTCTATGACTTTGCTGGCCAAAGAGAGAATGAACTCTCCATTTTCGCTGGTGAGCTGGTCGAGATCGTCCAAAAAGAGAACAACGGTAAGTATAAATTTGCTAGAAGTTTTCAAATAAATATGAGAGATTGGCTAACTTCTTTACAGGTTGGTGGTTAGCAAAGAAGGGTAACGGACAGGCGTGGGTTCCGGCTGCATATGTCGAGGAGCAAGCTCCTCCTGCCCCTCGTGCCCCTCCAGCTCCGCCAAAAGCCAAACCAGCTCCCCCACAACCCCCGGCCAAGCGGCCAGCGGGATACCGCAAGCCTACGGATCTGCAGCAGCGCGACTCGGGCATGAGCCTCAACGGCGCCAATGGCTCCGATGGCAGCCGCAGCAACACACCTACCCCCAGCCTTGCCGGCAGCTTGGCGGATGCCTTGCTCGCCCGCAAGAATGCCATGCAAAAGGAGAAGGAAGACGACGACGATTGGTAGTTGACACGAAGTTACGCTTCACGATCTTGAGGGGTCAAATTATGATACATTTGTCGATTTTTTATTTTCAAACCTGCGAACACACGTAAGCGAAGAGAGACTTTCCATAGTATACAAGATCAGATTGGGCAACCGAAGATGAAAATGCCCTAGTGGGAAGTATTACGGTTGTGTTTCATTGGTGCTTGGCAAGCGTATGGGCAGGATGTCTGGATGCTTGGAGTAAACCAGGCGCTTATACACATTGATTACCAGCCTTCTAGTTTCTATAGAAGGTCGAATTGTTCCAAATTAGAAAGACTATTTTGTTCTACTCGTCATGTCCATCCTTTGTGAGCACCTTTCGTCTCCGTATCAGCTCGGCGAGGGGGACGTCTTCATCGTCGTCTCCCGACTCCGAATCCTCCGCAACGCCGTAGTCCCGTAATCTATCCCCTTCTGAATTGGTCCACCCTGGCTTCCCATCAAAGCCCTGTTCGTATTCTTGTTCGTCTTCATCTTCATCATCATACATGTCATAATCGTCTAGTTCTTCCAATTCCACAAGCAACGCCCTCTTTCGCCGTTCGTCTGCAACCTGCCGTTTTCGAAATTCGGCCTTTTGCTGCTCGGGGTTCAGGTTAGCCAGTCTCAACTCTTCAGCATAGTCTCTCCTGGCGGCCGGCCACGATCTATTAGCCCGGCGAATCTTTTCCGGATCCATGGGTGGCCATAAGCCTTCAATGCGGTTGAAACCATTCTCCTCCCATTCCCAGCCAGATCCACGACCGTCTGTGGAGATTGTGGGATTGCCGGCAAAGGGCCAGAGCCAGAGCAAAACATTGGAAGTGCCCATTGCCTGCGACATATTCTTGAAGAAACCAACATCGTAGGGGAACTCGAGCTTCTCGAATGTGAATTTTTCGCCATTGGGGCCAATAACGTCCCACCAATCCTTGTCCGGCCGTGAGGCAAGGTTTTCGTGTCTCTCTTCCTCCCACATCTCAATCATGGTCTGATTAACCACCCAGCTCTTGATCGTCGTGACGACCATAATCAAGAGGGCGAGTGAGGTAAAGAAGCAGACGAGCGAGATTACCGACAAGGCTATCATGCCAGGGAGACTGGGCCCAAGGTAGGCAGGCAGCAGTCGGTTCTCCCAGAGGATGGCAAAGCGCTGCCACAGCAGGTGGCCCAGATACCACAGCGATAGGTTTGTGTATATAAGAAATCGTAGGAAATGCGGGAAGGTCGTCATCGAAACGCAGTTGGCGGTCCAAGGGCAGTGGTGGTCCATCCTAGGGATACAGCGGCCGCAGTGGCGGCAGTGGTGAGCGCGAAGCGGTTTCGGGGCATTGCACTTGTTGCACCAGCGAGTGTTGTCGGCGTCGAGAACACGCTCGGCAAATACATAGCTGCCTGGATCGACGGTGACGGCGCGGTAGTACGTGATCCAGAGGAGGACCAGCAACGAGTTGAAGATGATGGTTTGATTCTGCGTGGGCGGGCCCGGGTCGATGGAGGAGAAGCGGAAGACGAGCTGGGAAAAGTAGCCCAGAAAGGTGATGAGGACGCATACGGAGGGCACGGCGAGGCCCCTGATGAAGGGCACGTCGTTGAAGCCGGCCATGGCGGAGGAATGAGGTTGTTGGGCTGATCCAGGGAGGACGCGTTGGCGACTTATTACATCACGAGCCGTTGAAATGTGTGAGGTTTTGGAGACAGCTCCATCAATCCCTGGCACGAGGGGTGGGTAGACACGCCGGCTTTAGTGGATGGGCTGCAAAGTCCAGGGGCCAGTGTGCCCAAAATAGCACAGGTGCCTCCTGTCAGCCCACTAAAGAACAATACGAGTGGAGGATGGGCCCTTGACATCATGGGGAGTTCTCATCCAAATTAGAGGCTTACGTAACCCCCGCCAAGGCTTTCTGCCACATCAGAGAAGAGCCCCTGATCTCGCACTGGGAAGGGCGGCATCGATTTTGATCATGAGCCTGGGCGAATGCGTTTTCACCACACCCCGCTAAGCTGATACTGACCCGTGTTGTTTCGTTTCCTTCCTTGCGTAGTTTTGTTTCGTTTTTGGAATACGAGCCTTGACGATATGTCGACTTTTGCCGGCTCGTGTTGAACCACTCGGCGCCACGACAGCATACCTAACGCTGCCCACTTACCCATCTTTCATCCTCGCTCACTTCAGTCATCATGGCGCCAAATGTGGTAGTCCAACTATCATCCGTGTGGTACAAACCACCTTTCCATCCTGCTGGCTCTTTCTAAACTGCTCATCACTGACTTTTTTGTGAGACAGCGCTGCGGCTTCATTCTTTTACATCTCCCAATCTCTTGAACGCCATTCCCTAACAGGTTCGTATCACATGCTTGAGACAAACCCATATAAAAGAAACCATGTTGACCATGTCCCCCCAGAGAGCCCCCGTCTTTCGTCATTCCTGGTATTTCTTCTGTCGGGCGCTATTTGCTATGGGCTCAGTTATTTCACAAAGTGGCTTCCTGGCGCTGACGGGCGGTTTAACACACCTCAACGTCGGGCGTATGCCCCTCTCCTCGATGGCGCGGCTAAGGAAACGTCCAACGGACCAAACCCATACATGCCTCAACGTCCGCGACGGCTTTCATTACCCGTATTAGTCATGTGTATTGTATTTCGTCTTGAGATTTTTCATCGCGTCAACTACCAGCAGCAATGCTCCACTCCTGGTGTTGAGGTATACCTGGTCCCCCAACCTGCCCCTTGTTACATCATGCTAATTTTCCTGTGCAGTCATTTCTTTGCATGGCTCTATTTATTTATGAGATCTTTGCAACCCGTCGTAAATGGGGCGTTCCTCCTGCCGAAGATCCGGATGATCCGTGGCGCAGTTGTTTTGACGACATTTACGAGTGGTTCACAGGCCCTCGAGTGTCTTTAACTATAGCCTTTACAAGTGCCCTCATGTTTTCAACTGGGACTTATAAGGTAGTAAGCCAGGTGATGCCTTCTACATACGTATGCTTCGCTCCTCTTGAGAGCCGGCGGATGACGCTACTTTTACAATGCCTGGGGCTTCTTCTTGACGCTCTCATTGTTGTTCTGATGTGGCGGACACTAGCTTGGTCTCGGGGAGCAAAACTTCGTTTACGAACGCTGGCCTCGATTATTACCCTGTCATCGCTCTGCATGGGCATGATTTGGCTTGGTCATAGGCTATTCACCGGTTCCCGCGTGCTACATGCAGGGTTCGGCTTCTTATATGGGTTCGACATCATTGTAGACAGCTTTGCATTCGCTGTCTTGATGATATCTGCAACTCTTTGGATTTGCGAGACTTCGCCGCTCACCCCTTCCAGCATCATTACATTCCTCGTTGGAATAGTTGGGACATGCGTAAACATTTTCCACTACGGAGATTATCTTCATTCTTCGCGATCAACAACTGTGTTTCCCCTGTATTTTATCAGCATTGGGTTCGCCATTTTCGCATATGTCCATGAGCTGCGCACCATCCTTTGCATTCGACGCTTTTTGCTTGTTGCTCTCCTTTTTGGACTTGCAGTGGGAACAACCGTCTATGTTACAATTGAGTCACCACAGTCATTCGCAAACCGGCATCCTCTCAGCGACTCCATTTACAAGGCCAGCATCAAGCACGATAAGTGGCTGCGTCAGGCGAGTGTTAGCGGTAGCCTTCCAGTTGCAGTGAAGGTCTACCAGGAAAACCATAACGAGAAAAACCCGCCACCCAACTTTGATCAATGGTACGAGCTAGCGAAGGACACTGTTGTTATTGATCAATTTGATCAAATCGAGAGCGACTTGCGCCCATTTGCTGCCATGTCGCCGAAGGCTCTCCGGAAGAGAATTACTCGCATCGCAGAGCTGCCAGGTGTTCACGCTGTCAAGATCAAGGATGGGAAAGCATCAGGTTCTTTCGCTGCCGGAGTGGGTAAGGCCGAGGAATTAGACCTCCTCGTAGCCATGATCAACAAGTTTTCTCGGGGCTTACCAGACATGGTTCTTCCAATTAATCTTGGTGCAACGCCGCGTGTTCTCCCATCGTGGGAAGTGGCGAACGGACTTAGTCACGTAGATTTGTCCCCCATCGTTAACTTGGTCACACGATCTACAGAGCAAGGGGAGTTAAACGGCACGGCAGAATTCGTGGAACCCAGGGAAGGCCCGGTTCTGTCAACGCTTTCTAAAGGATCTTCTATATCACCGACAGACTATCGAGAAATGCAAGTGGATGGATGCGCGCCAGGCTCACAAACCCGGACCAACCCATACTGGCACATCGGCGAATTTTGCTCAAACTGCATCCGACGACATTCAAGAGGTCCTTTGATGGTGAACTGGGACAGGTCGATGGAGTTTTGCGCACAGGCGGATATCAAATACCTCCACGGCATGTCCCTGACATCACCAGACGAAGACCCCATCCGGGATCTATTACCGCTCTTCAGCTCCTCAAAGGCAGAGCCCTTTCAGGATATTCTAATTCCAATTCCCAGGGCGCAAGAAGATCGCCCAGACATCGATTGGGATTGGCGGCGGCGATATGACACCCTATTTTGGCGCGGTCAGCTCGAGGAGGGGGCGATCAGCGACCAGGCTCTGCGCGGGAGCCCAAAGTTTCGACTGCTCAACATGATTAGTCACGCTAAAGCCGAAGACGAAATAATCATGGTGCTCCCGTTGGATTCCAAAGGAACCAAGTATGGGTTCGAGAAAGTATCTCTGTTTGAGGCAAACCGGGTTGTTCCTATTAGCGCGGGGATTAGCAACTACACGGGCTGTACCGGACACAACTGTGGACTTGTCAAGGAGGTGTATGGCTCGCGTGAAGACGAGGAGCAGGAGCCACTAGAATACCGCTACGTTGTTGTCATGGATGAGGACCGGGGTCCGCCGCGCGAGTTTCTTCGGATGCTGCGGTCTCAAAGCGTACCTTTCCTCGCTACCATGTTCCGCACATGGTACACGGAACGGCTGACGCCCTGGCTGCACTTTGTCCCCATCGATTTACGGTTCCAATCCCTTCACACCACGTTTTCGTATTTTACGGGAACGGAGAAGCGCGGCAAGGTCAACGGCCGAGATACAAACATTCCCCCGCACGGAGATGATGCATCATGGATTGGGCATCAAGGAAGCCAGTGGGCAAAAGACGCATTGGGGGAGAAGGACATGGAGGCGTACCTATTCAGGTTGCTTCTCGAGTGGGGGAGGCTTGTGGATGACAAGCGGGATGACATTGGGTTCTCCAAGGACAAGAAGGGGGAGTATCATAGCGATGCATGGTCTCGGAACCTCGAGTGGTGATTTCGTGGCTTAATCATGGGCTTGCTTTTTTGGAATAAGTGTTTCACATCACCGGAAGGGCGCGTGTATTATTAGCATCCGGGCTGTACTCTATGTTTCTCGCGACTGTTATGTATGTATGTCGCTTGGGGGGGCGTTGGAGCGTCGTCGGGCACAGGTCAGAGGGGTTCCGGGTTGGCTGAAATTCGGTACCAAGGGCCACGTGGACCACGACGAACGGATAGACTTGGGAATTTACAAAACATGACAAATGGCAGAGTTTGTTTTGATTGCCATTGAGGCCATGACACAAGTGCATTGGGAGCAATGTTGGCGAGTGGACCAAACCATCCATGGCCTTGTCTGCTGGCGCGGCAGCAGGCTGTTTGACCAGCGCAGCAAGACACACATACACGATACGATACACGCTGTACATACATACAGACGCCGGTCCGTCTGGGGTGAGGGGAGGTCGGGAACATGGATCGGCGGGGACTTGGCCAAGTCTATCTTGCAGTACAGCGCTGCGGTGCGCAGCCAGAGGCAATGCAGCGCCGTCTATAGGCTCCTGGGCGATGCAGTGGGCGATGCAGTGACAGGCAGGAGGGGCGGCGATTATGTAACGCGCGCGAGTATCGGGGAGTTTGCCCGAGGGCAGAGCAAGCACAGACAGCGGACTGAGCTCGGCGTGCTATGTCCCGATCGACCGGTTCCTCGGGAATGCCTGCCAAGTTGGCTGTAATTGGGCAACACGCACGTACTTGAGATAAGATGGCGCAAGTCTGTTGGACGACAAGGGGGGGGGGGTCGCATACAGAGTCGCGCGACTAGACAAGGGGTGACATGGCTTCAGAGTCTACTTGTCCCTTTACAACCATACTATTTGGTATTTGTATGCGAGCTACGTACTGTGTGTGGCCTTGGTTCCTGGACTTGTCCGGGGTGCTGGGAGGGGGAGGGGAGGGGAGGGGGCAAAAAGGTGAGGGACATGGTGAGCCGGAACCGGCAAGTCTGTGCAGTGGTGAGACGATGTTGGATGGTCCCGACCCAGCGGTGGCATTCGGTCTTTGTCTTCCGTTCACCGTGCCCAGCCGCTCCGAGCCGGGCCAGTGCTAGCTACAGTAGAGGCAGTGGGGGTGGAGTCGTGGACGGCATCTGATGACGATGATGATGATGATGAGGAAGAGGAGGAGGAGGAGGAGGGACGAAGACAAGAAAGAGGAGGGATCTGAAGGGTGTTTGAGTTGAGTGCCTTCGGCCCTTGTCCCTGGTGAATCGAATGGAAACCTGCCATGGAGGGGGACCATGGTCATCTCGGTGAAGGACTGGGGGAAGTACAAGCAACAAGCACACGGATGAAGGAAGAGGGGAAGTCTGGAGAGAAACGAGGCATTTCCGCGGAGAGGGGATGGGTGCAATGGCATCATGCATGGGCGTGTTTCTGGCTGCTGCATCGTGCCATACATCACTCATGTCCTCTGTGTGTGGCGGCTGATGGCACACACTGTTGCGTTTGTGGTACCAGGAGGTGAGGTAAATGGAATGGGGCCCCGGAGACACGGCCAGCGCCGCCGCTCTTAACCTCGGTGAAACCGCCTTGGAAGACCAGGGAGAGGGGGGAAAAAATATCAAGGAAATAATTAAGAAGCAGAAAAAGAAAATAATATGGAGCCAGGGACCGGGCATGCAGACTGTGTGGGTTTGAGGGGGAGAGGGTCCCCATCTGGGGTGAGGCCAGGTGAGCCGATGCGCCTGGAAATACATGTCCGCTCGGAAGGGTTCCTCTTTTTTTTTTTCTTTCTTTTTTTTAGGCTAGAGAGACAATGCGATGTCGAGACTTGGAGATGCTCAACACCAAGAAGAAGAAGAAAACACGTGCTTTTTAAGTAAAATCTCGAAAGGTTATTAAAAAAAAAAGGGAAACAAGAAAGATCTCCCCGAGACCGGAGGAAAGCACGCCGGTCAGTGATTGAATTTCTTCTTTTGGTTTCTCCGTCATTTCAATATAGGGGAGGGGGCAAGGTGGGCGTTTGCCAGAATAATCGAGGTGAGAGCGATGGTGACTGGCGGGGAAAGAGTGGCGGCGGCGTGCAAGTCTGTCATGCATATTCACAAGGGAACAAGAACGCGGGAGGGCAGACGAGAGAGGGAAGAGGAGGGACGGGATGACGGGCCATCCATGGCCGCGGTCGGCAAGCAAGCCATACGTGCGGCGTGCGCACTGGTACGAGGGTGGCCAAGGTCGCTGTCAACAAGAAAAAAAAAGTTCTTCCCCATCAAAAAAAAGGTGTGTGTGTGCACTTTTTTTTTTCCTTTTTGCTTTTTGCGTTATGGTTGTATCTCACTCTTTTTTTTTTTCTTCTTCCTATGGCGGAGGAGGTTCGGGATGTTGCCGAACTTGCAAGGTCACCTACTAGAGTTGGCCTACGGGCAACTAGAAACTAGATCAAGTTGAGACGAGTAACACCATGGAACCCCGTCGTGAGCTGGGACCATGGTCTGTTCACAGCAACTCAGCCCCTCCCTGCCCTGGCCTCTCTCTGGTCCCCGAGGAATGGCGAGCCCCGGCTATTGTAGTAGTAGATTTGCTTTCCAAGGTTGTCTCCTCCTGCCCAGTGCACGAACCTCGCCCTTCTCACCGAGAACCGGAAGAGTAGTTGTGCGGGAAGAGAGGTGCAGTAGTAGATTGAGCCAAGTCTTTTGGCATGCGCACTCGACCTATTATTATTGAACCTGCTTTGCTCAAGTGGCTTTTTTTTTAAATTTCATTTTATTTCAATTGCCTTAGTATTTATTTCTGAGCCTTCTCTGTGGTGGTGGTGGTGTTGGTTTTTTTCTTTCTGGGGCCGCCCCGAGGGTGTGCGTGCGTGTGTGTGTGTCGGCGTTTGAAAGTGTCGACTATAGCACAACTTCCATTCACCCATTTTCGTCTCCCGGAGGCGCAACGGAGGAAGCAGGCAGTGAATAATGGATGGGAGATGATGGGTCGTGGGGCGTAGAATGAGATGGAGGGGCGTGGAGGCCCTTGACATGGGCATGAGGGGAACCAGGGTGGGCATGTCGTCCTGAAGCTAGCGCAAAGCTGGAGTAGAGATTTGGGTCCCAAGCAGCACCACGCAACCAATTGCTTAGCCGCGGATAAATCTAGGCGACGGTTTGGGAAAGCGGAGCCTCCTCTGGCTGAAGTCTCACGGCGAGGTTGGCTGCTCGGCATGCCTTGATCAGCTTCGCAGAGCTGTACTATGTATGTAGTTTTGCAGATCTGCCCATGGTCACTGACCGAGGTCATTAAAAAGTACGGAGAAGCTTTTTTTTTTTTTTTTTTTTTTTTTTAACGCAGCNGCTCGACCGGAACAGACACCAACCCCTCACAGAAGATAAGACCAGAATTTGGGCCAACCCTGCTAACGCTGTTAATTATATCCAGACACCCAGACACCCAGACCAGCGGAAGCTTTTTTTTTTTTTTTTTTTTTTTTTTAACGCAGCTGGCTGCCCAAGAATCGGTGAGACATTCTGGCTCCGTGGGGGAGGGATTACAAGACGCTCAGTAATGCAAAGACAACAAAACAGCGGCATTGTGGTGGTGTCACTTCTTCACATGCTTCCCCCCATTGCGCCTGCTTGCGCAGCTGCTTACGGCACGGCACGTCGCAGAAAAAAGAAGGGCTCGCGTCGATTGTACTGTCAGGTATGTGTTATGTGTATGCAGGGCATCGGACGGTCTGGACTGGTCTGCTGTGAGGTGAATCGCGAAGTAAAAATAGCCACGGATTAAGCGAGAGGGGGGTTGACATCGGGGTGCATGCCATGCCATGCCATGCTATGCCGGCCACCGAGGGGATGGCCAAGGACGCAGCATCAATCAGCACAGAGGGCATCCAACAGCGATATCGCTATGGGCCTATCGCAGCTACAGACGGGCGGTGAGGCTGGTCGGGGCGGTCGGCTGGTGACGACGGGAGGTAGGGAAGGAGGAGGGAGCGAGACGCAACATCACGAGAGTCGACAGAAACGGGATGGGGGACGACTATGGGTTGCGAGGGGGATCGGAGAGAGGTTGGGGCAGGATGGGATAGGGTTGGAGCTATGTGACAGCAGCAACCCATCACGGGAGCAAGGATCGGGTCATGAAAGCCTGATAGGATCTACGCGACCTTTCGACTTCATGTCAAGCTCTGACCATGTGCAGAGGAGGGAAGGGGTTCTTTGAATGCCTTCCACAGCTGCTCCAGCATCTTGGCCATTGCTTGTGCGCACAACCCCAGGGGGAAAAACTCAATTGCCTTGTCCTCTGGCCATGCGCCCAACAAGGACCAGGACCCCCAGCAGCGGTCATACCGTTGAGCTGGCCACGCGCACATACGCACACCTCTTGACGTTGATGCACCGCACGCATGCGTACATGCTGCACGCGTTCGGTACATTGCTCCCAGCATGTGTGTTGTGGTACAGATGTGCTTTCTTTTCTATTGGGGGAAAGGGGGGGGGGGGGGGAGGAAGGGGGTTGCAAACGGCCAGGGGGCTCCATCGCATATCGCGCATAACACAAAGCATGCCCGGGTTTTTGATCTGACCGAAAGGCCAAGCAAGTAGAGCAGGAAAAAAGAAAAGAAACCCGGCTTGGAAACGGGTCTGTCTTGCGTTGTGGCGGGGAGGAGGGGAACGGGTGAGCATGGGTGCGCGGTGCGTGGTGCGCATGTCGTGACTTGGCTTGGCTGGGCTGGGGACAGCGGGCTTTCCGGGGCGGAACGGGGGGACTTGCAATGCCGTTTGTCTTTCCGACCAAAACGCACCGTCTGATTCGAAACGGCATCTGCATTTCGTTGGAGAGATGCTGCTGCTGTTGGGCCTGCACATCCCTGCCACCTCGTGCCTTATGTTAGACCGTGTGTGTCCATTTCGGCCGGAGGAAAAGTCTTAGGTTCTGGCATGTCACCACCGTATGGGCAGGTTCCCGAGATATCTACAATGTACATCCGGCTCTCTCACTCTCACTCTCACCCTCACTCTTCCGCTCCACACCACGGGTCACTCCACGGTAAATGCTCTAAGGTGTGCGCGGGACGGGGGTCTGTGCCACAAAGTGGGACATCGACATCGGAGGCTAGAAAACTGCAAGAAAAAGAAAAGGAACAAGAGGGACAAGGCTAGGGGCGTGTGCTAAGCAGAATAGTCCGCCCTAAGAGACAGGCAAGGAAAACAGAAGGGTGGGAAAAAAGTACCTACCTAGGCAGACGAAAACGAGGTGGAATAAACTTGACCGATGCGGGACTTGGCAGCCCAAAAACAAAAGAAAAGAAGAAGAGAAGCAGACTAATTGGAAAGAAAGAAAAAAAAAACAATCAAGAAAAAAAGAATCTCCCCAAAATGGGCTGCTGCTGGGCTGACGGACCAGACAGCCGAGACGATTTGTTAGCAAGATTGCCGCCAGAGCGGCCGTCTGTCCGCCGCGCAACGCCAACCCTAGTGCCTCGGTTGATGGGATTGGATTTCTGCAAAGTAACCTCTGGTCTACTGCTGCACACATGGGTGTATTTTGGAGCGAGGGTGTTGGATAGCCTGTCCACCTGGTAGTTGCAGGACGGTTTTGAGGGAGGGAGGATAAATGCTCGGCCGGGATGGGTAGTCGGCCTAAGCCTAAATCGTCTCACCTTGGACGCCCACCGCGTTGGCGCGTATCCATTCCACAGTCCACTCGGATATCCTCATATCCATTCGCCCATTTCAAGTAATCGGGATTGCCAGCTATCGTCGTCGGTATCCATTATCGCCAATGCCCCTTACCTAACCATGTCCTCCACATGGCCCCTTACTCGGTTCAACTGATCAACAAAGCTGGACCCTCCCGAATCAACGTGACGAGAAAGGGAAAAAAAAGAATGGTCATGGCTTCATAGCCATGGTCAAGGTCAAGGTCATGGTCATGGACTCATGGTATGCCATGCCACGGTAGTCAATTGCCGTGCCCAACCCAATAGGCATGGCATGGGACCGTGCCTGTCATATCACTGTGCCTGGTGTACCTTGAGCCTGCCCACATTCATCGACCACACCTGACCTCCTACGCCGTAGTCAGGTGTGCAAACATCGTTCCCAAACCCACGATGCCGACCGAACCCGGGTCGTGGGCCGGCCACTGACCTCGACTGACCTTGGCCGCACCTTGGGCTGATTTCTCGCCGCACCAAACATTCAGACCCTTTTTTTTCTTGCCCACCTGAGCATTCGTCCCTCAACCAAGGGGCCAAAGTGCGCCCCCCCAATTGTCGCCCCCAAGTCCCGGCCCGGTTCTCTCTCTGTAACCCCGGGGTGGTGGATACCTTTCGGTACACCCCCTCGCTGTCTCGCACATTCGCTTCCATCTCATTGTCTCTCTTGTGCATCCGTGTGAGGATCATGGGCGAGTGCTTCCATGTATGCTTCTGTTTGTGCTTCTGCCACCTCTGCTTCTTTCTCTCGGGTTGTGCTTGGCCGTCGAGGCCACGCGAGCTCCACATGGACCCCATCCCTCTCCATCTTTTTCCTTCCCTTGACTGCCATCACTCGGCGCTCGTCCGGAGCTCTAGCCCGCCTCTGCTCCCTTGTCCTTCCATTACCGTTTGCCCGCCCACCTTGGCCGCACCGCACCCGCATCCGTACCCACTCGCGGGCCTCCAAGGCCCTCTTAGTACTCACCTCTTTCTGACCGTGGCTTTCAATTACCCTCTGCCGGCGGCTCACCGTTGGGCTTCTCAGCTCACCTGAGTGCCACGCCTCGCTCACCCGTGGCAAGTAGAGCAAGCAATCGCGCTGGCTGCTTCCAGAACTGTTCCGCCAATAGCAGAAACAAAGTAGAAAAAAACAAGAAAAAACTGGGATAAAAATATCGCAGCCCAAAACACTACTTCGCATCCGCAGCTGTGCGCCTCGTTCCTTTTCGTATATACGACCCTTTTCCCTCGCCTTCCCCGTCTCCGTGCTCCGGCCCGCAAACACACTGCACCGGCGGGCTCCGTCCAATGACCTGCGTCCGCCTGCAACAAACCACCAAACCGAACGAAACCCGCAATTCCCTTCAGGTCCCACGAAACTGATGACTGCGGCTGCGGCTTGTTTCTTCTGCCCTGTGGGCGGCGTCCCGCAGCCACCCCCGAGTTTGCATCAGCTGGGCCCTGTCATTGGGCGTTTCCAGGTACACAGGCTGCTATTCGTCGCCCAACCCAGGCAAAAGTGCGAGACAGCACACACAAAAGAGCATAGAATAGTACAGACCAACAAAGCAAAGCCCTACTAAGCAAACAAATGCCAAAAGCAAGGTAGGGCAAAACCAAGCTCAAAGCTCTGGTACTTGGCAGATCTGGCCTCGCTGCAAGACTCAGCACATCACAGTGAGCAGAGGCGCCGCCGTCGCCGCCACGGGCGCCGCAAAGCTAGGATGGCGAGACAAGTCCGACGGGACGGCAACGACCCCTCCACCCGTCATCTCGTCCATCCATCCACTCGTCCATTAGAGTCGTCTCGATTTACCGCGCGCCGTCTCTGTATAGCCTCTCGCCTCCGTGCTATTCCCCTGCCCGGATCCATCACTTCGGTTCACCGTTTGGCATCTGTAAAATCCCACACGCTCTTCTTTGACTATACCGCTGTCGCCTACCACCGTATAATTCACCGGGGTTGCGTTCGCTGTTCTCACCCGCACACCTCGCGCCGCATCGGCTCCCTGCCTGCAACCCGCTAGTTCCCTTCAGTCACCTACTCTAGCTGGTAAGGTTGCGCTAGAGCTACGTCACGGGTACCTACCGAAGGTACCTCTCCTCCCCGCCTCTTTCTCGGTGGCTCTCGACTCGAATCGACCTGACCTGGGACGCGACTTCCCAGATGGTTGGTGGGGTCCAACGCCCACGCCCACTCTCGCCAGTCTCACTCCCCATTCCCACTCCCACTGTATTCATATCCGCACTCCCCCTCGTCTTTCCTCCTCGCTCTACACGCCTCTTACATAGGTCGTACTTGCTTTCCCACCTTGCCTTAATATTCTTGTCGCTGCCGCTGCCGCTGCCGCTGCACTACACCTGCCTTACATACAGTCCAGCATCGCTCTCCCTCTTCTCTCTTTTCCTCTATTGCACCTGCATACATCCGTGCTTCTCTTACCTGCTGCGGTGCACACAGCCAATACTTGCCCGTTCGGTGCCACCAGACGCCGCCGACCAATACTAATCCGCCGCCAACCGACCCTCCTCCCCGACTGCTATATCCCATCGACTCGCCGCGCCCTCGCCCCGGGAGAATGGGCTTTTGACATTCTGCGCCCACCGCGAATTGTCCGTTCCCGTCGTCCCTTGCAATGAATTCGTCCAGCAGCGGCCTGGCCGAGGCCCCTCCAGCTCCCACCGGCGCGCCTTCGCCTGCGCCTACGACTGCCTCAGCGCCAGCTCCCGCGCCCATCAACCAACAACACCCACAACAGCCGCAACCCCCGCCATCGCCGTCCCCCTCGCAGCCTCTCTCGACCTCCGAGACTGCCCCTACGCCTCTCCTGCCTCCAATTTCTTCGCCCTCAGCTCCTCCCGCCTCGCTCCCTGCGCTCGCCGCTTCCGCTTCTGCGACTGCGCCCATCCCCTCACTTGCGACCGGCTCCGATGAGCTCCCCCCGCTGCGACAGCCGTCGCCCAACTCCCCGGCGCATTACTCGTTCGAGCAGCACCAGCATCAGCACCATCACCATCACTCTCACCATCACCTGCAGCCGCTGTCGCCGCCGGTGAGGAAGGACACGAGTTCCTCCATCTCAACCCAAGCCACTACCGCCACCCTGGCCTCCACGGAGACCAACAACACATCGTACAGTGCCGAAACCTCTCCTAACCTGCACCAGTCTATTTTCTCTGTAAAGGATGGCTCCGACGTCTCTAACAACCGCCGCACGAGCAGGAGACGGACCGGGCCCCTTTCCCAGCAGTCTAGAGAGCGCGCTGCCTTGATCAGAAAGCTGGGCGCCTGCGGTGACTGCCGAAGACGAAGGGTTGCTGTAAGTCTATCCTGTTTCCGTGCTTTCCACCCAATTCATACTCACTCAATCTCCATTTGTTCTCTTTCATCTAGCGTGTATGCTAACGCTCCACGCTTTTATTTCAAGTGCCATCCGAGCCACCACAACATGACTTGGGAGGATGTGGTCAACAAGTTTCATCGCTCTCACAGTCCCACCATCCAGGACATTGCGCCGTCCCTCGCTGCCGCAGGCCGACCTCTAAGCCCCGCCCCCGCCATGGCAAATATGCAGTCAATGTACACTCACGACACCCAAGAGATGGACATTGACTCCAATACCCCAGCGCCTCACCAGCCTGGCAGACCCCCGCTGAGTGAGGCTCGCATCCGCACTCCCCTGCCCTCTGGGCCCCGCCTTGAGAAGTCACTATCTCTCCCAGGCATTGAAAGTTTGAAAAATGACTTACAAACAAACATCGGGCGAATGCTTTCCACCCCAAGCCGTGACCGCTATACCAGTGTTCAGGCTCTCCTCCTCTTTTGGCAGGATGATGACGATGTGGCTAATGCTCAGTCCGCTATTCGAGAACTAGCCGATGTATTTGAAAAGTACTATAACTATGACTTTCAGGTTCAGGCGATTCCCCCTTCATCAGAAAGCAACACAAGCTCGTGGAGGTGGCTCTCCAGACAGATTGGTGACTTTGCCGAGGATTGCGACACTCGGGATGTTCTCAAGATTGTCTTTTATGTAGGCCATACCTTTCTCGATGGAAATCGGGATATGGTCTTGGCGAGGTACGAACCCATTCTGGCTGGCAATTGATAATCATCTAACTCGATTGCAGCTCGAGGGATCCTGAGAGGGCCTCCACCATTCGCTGGGGAGGAATCCAGCAAATCCTTGAAGAGTCCGTTGCTGACACCCTCATAATCATGGACGCCGCCTACTACCCCACCTCCAAGATGGTTCGACAACAGGGTGTCCTTGAACTTGTAGCTGCCTCTGTGTCAGAGGAGCACTTCTACTCAGTGGACAGATGTGCATTTACCCGCACGCTGGCTGAGCAGCTGCGGACTCGGGTGATTCGCCAAAACGGCCCGCTATCAGCTGTTGAGCTGCACTCGAATCTGTTCTCGCACTATCCCAGAATAGTCCAAGAAACCTACCCAGAAAAGGAGGTGCTGACAAGCTACCCATCGCCATTATACATGATGGCTTCGGGCAACTCAAGGCTACCATCCATCTCATTAGCACCCTTGTACCAGAGCAGTCCCATGCGGACTGGTCTTTCGTACGAGAACAGTCCTCAGCTACACCTTTCTATACGTCTCAGCGATGACAATGTCAACATTGAGAGCTGGAATGAATGGTTACGGCTCATGCCAGAGGGCATCCGAGAGGTTAAGGTCGAAGGCCCCTTTCGGGCAGCCTTTCGATAGCCACCAACTGTGTTTAGCAGTTTTCATTTCCTAACATCTGCAACAACAATACCCTACGGCAATCCTCTCTGGCTAAAGTGAATTTGATCAAACGGTACATCGAATACCGTTGCTCGATCTCCTTTATTTCACATGTGTCACGATATTCTCTTTACTCTACACATACTTACCCCTCTTCTCATATTGGTTGGTGATTTCACACACATATATTTTTATCTTTGGATATGGGGTGGCAGCCCATGAAACGATAGCGCATGGAGTACAACGGTGGATTACTGGGGAAAAAAAAAAATAGGAGGACCCGGTTGGACCCAAAAAGGTCCGGGTTATATGATGGAATGACGAAAAGGCAGACGGGTAAAAGATGGCCAAAAGGTGGACGGGAACACATGAGTATTGCATAGCATTGTTTGTTATACCATGGAATCTCAGCAGCTGTATGGATAATTCACTCTCAGGCCTTAATGTATTATGATCCCCCCTTGCTCACCGAGCCAAGAGTGTTTGTTCAAGTGCCACAGCAGATGTGTGACGGCGAAAATAATATCAAGTTAAAAAGAAGAGAGAATGGCAGTGAAGTTATCACCAGCGCACTTCCTGATACTTGGCTCTCAGCTTCGTCGTGCAGCACAAATCGACAATAGCCATGTTATCCAACAAAGTTAAGAAGCCATTCCAGATATAAAGTCAATTGAAGGGTTGGGAATATTGAAAATTGCCTCACGCATAGTAGTTCTGTTTTTTTTTTTTTTTTTTTTTTTTTTAAAAAAAAAAAGACTCTCAGGTACAGCCGATTCGACGGTATTCCGTTCATCAATTTGCTAATCTCAAACCCTCTTCTAAGCAGCACCCCTATCATAAAAAACGAAAAATTCGATCCCAGTATAATCCATTCAATTCACAGTAATGGTTTGCTTCTCAATGCTATGCGCATGAAAACATTGCTTCCAGAATGTTTCCGGCCAGAGGAATATATCCTCCGTTGTCTGGACAGAAGGGTATGTTTATTGATAACAAATCTTCCCTAAAGTTTAACGTCAAGATAATTATTTCCGTAGATAGTCTTAATATTGTCTCTACTTTCAGTAGGGCGCTATTGATGGGATGATACGCAGTGTTGTCAATGTTCTGGAGTATCCAATTTCGTGGCTGATGGGGGCGTACAGATATTATTTGTGGCAGAGCATGCCACCGCCTGTTGATACAATCAATTTCCCATATGAATTATGTTGATATAACTGCACAAAACCAAAATCAATCATTTCAAGCATATATAAATATATTTTAAACAAGCTTTTCCTGCTTGACCCTTCGTCTGTTTTAAGCTGGCAATGGATTTGTACATGGTACAGGGTAGGTCGCATTAGAGGATTGTGCCTGCTCAACAGGCCTTACTAAAAAATACATAGCAGAAGGCTCTAATACAATCTTTCCACTATAATTAATCACTTAGAAACGCAGTTGTTGCTGCTGTTCTCCACAAAGATACCACCATAGATGAGACCCTCGTTGAGGCCACTCTCCTGGAAACCAGCGTTGACGACATCGCTGGTGCCAGTAGGCTTCTTCAAGACACCAATCTGGAATTGTCCCTCGCCCGAGTTGTTGTTGGAAACGGGCTTGGTGGCGGCCTGCAGACGGTTGTGGCCCTCAGAGTACCATGCTTGGATGGTGCTGTGGTTGTTGTTAGTTGCGTTGTTAAGGACATGGCATGACGGGATTGGGTGCGTACTTCTTGTCATAGTCAAGGGTGATGGCAAAGTTCTGCCACACCTTGGTCTTTATGGGAGTGGACCAGATCAGTGTGTTGTTGCGGTCGAGGAGCTTCCAGGTGTCCTTGGGGTACTCGCTTTGGTCGATGAGGGTACCGGACTGGAAGTTGAACTGGTTGGCCGAGTAGTCAGAGGCCTCATGCCAGACGTTCTATTTCCATTAGCCCACGTAGAAATAGGTTTCCGATTCATGAATCCTTACCAAATACTCGTGGCTCAAGTTGAGAGGGCGGCTCTCGTCCTGCAGCAAGCTGAAGTGAAGGGTCACAACACCCGTGGAAGCAGGGCTTCCTTCGTTGCTGTCGGCCTGGAACTGAAGGCCTGAGCGTCGGAAACCATATTGCTTCTGGAAGATGCTGTGGTCGTTGATGGTGACCTCCAGGGACTGAGCGCCGACGCCGGCGTCGAATCGGGACTTGGGGTCTGACTTGGGGAGCTTGATGAGTTGAGACCAGGTCAGGTTGTTGCCCTTGACGTATCCGGGGTTGAAAGGGTTCCAGCCGCCTCCGTTCTTGGTGTCAAAGTCGGACAGTGAGGCGTTTGCTGGGACACGGCCGTCAAAGATGACGGGGCAAGCATTGTCCACACCGCGAGACACGCAGCTAGGGAACGGGGTGGCCGAGACCACGGACGCAAGGAGGGTCAAGAGAGTGAACTGCATGGTGAAGCAATGTTGGAAAAAGACGGAATACAAGATACTCAAATTGGGCAAAAAAACAAAAAAGGAGTGACTGGCACTTGCAATGAAACGAAGTGAAATGAACGAGAGATCTGGGGAATAGCTTCACAGAAAAAAAGGAGACACACGCCATATAAGTATGGGTAAAGCTGCCTACAATCCACAATGCGATGTGCTTCAAGGGCGCTACGAATGTGTTTCTAGAAGCCTACTCAATTGGTGATGGGGATGGCTGCCAAGTAACTGACTGATTGGTGAGAAGAATTTTTCCGCAGCAAGAACGGCGAGTCTTTTGGATTTGAAACTACGTTGGGGGAAACTAGAAAAGCTTAAAGGAGAGGGAAGACAGGGCATTGGCGAGACGTGATTTCTCAGCGGGCGCTTTAATTGAGAGGGAGGCAGTTTGGGGAAGGGAGAGGGTTGACGGGACCAACAATGGGCCTCCCCGTACTTGACAATTGTGGAGCTTCGCCTGAGGAGGCTGCTTCGGTTCTCGGGAACCACCATGAGCGGGGACTCACCTTGACGGGAGTGGGATGAAATATACTTTCAAGGCCAGCAAATGGTAATTTTAGGATTGGTCTTCATCAAAACCACGTGGGCTTTGCCTCTTTCCTTCCTTTTCATTTTCCCATTGTCGGTTCCCAGTTCCCTTGCTCTCTGTAAGCCAGCCTCAATTCAGCCCAGTTCATGATCAACTTTTGAGCCGCAAGTTGATGAACCCGATTAAGTAAAATATGGTATAAGCGAGTTTCAGTTGAAACTTTATTTCCCACCATGCCCTGACGAAGCTGCCCGCATCGCATCGCAGACCTTGCACTCGCCTAACAATGGCGAGCGGTACTTGGACGAGATGAAACATGGGTAGGCGCCCGAGCCTCCTGGGCTGGGCACCGGTTCCCTGCCTCTTCCGCCCCTGCCGATTTGCAGATCTCTTTAAGTTTTTTGGCGGATGCCGGCAATGGGGGGAGGGGGAGACGAAGCCAATTCATCCACCTATCGAGGCATCTTGCGGTGCCGTTGCGATGAGTTGCGCTAGCCGCCATGAAGGGGGAAGTGCTTGGCAGTGTCAGATCATGGAAATCACCCTGAATCCTTCCAACCTAGACGCAAGGCCACTCTATTTCTGGCTTACGAAGCTAATTTCCGTGTCTAGAACTCGAGGCCCGTCACGGGCTCCGGCGGTTAAATGGTACGTGCTAACGTGTGGCTATATCCGCAGTACGCGATGTTCAGCCTGAGTCTCTGCCGGATGACCTCATACTGACATCCAAGTTGAGAACGAGCACAGAAGTCATGGTGAAGGAAGCCTTCGTATTTGGTTAGCAGCCAATTGAGCTTCAGCCTAACATAGGCACCGACCTCACCGAGCACAGGGCTGGACTTCGCTCGGGCCAGGCAACAGATTGCGAAATAGTGCAAGGCGTAAAGCTGAGAGGACCTTGCGCTGGTGGCCTAACAAATGATCAAGTCTACAAAAGCAGCGCTCTTCCAAGCTAGAAGCTCTAATTCAAGTCACGATAATATCATCCAAGTTGACCAACGCGGTTCCCGTACGTGCCTCACCAACTCCCAAAAGCGCGAAGAACCAGCACCTAACTGTGGTTTGTCGCAGCCAGAGCTCAGACCACGCGCAACGAACCAAAAAACGACGCTGTAATGTCCGACAAGAAGAGAGCCACCGTCAACAGGGTTACCAATGCCCTGACAGACCCACTGGCCATCATGCAGCTGTCAAGCTCAGGCCGCGCCGCCAAGATGAGAAGAGAGAAAAGAGACGAGATTCACGACAAGAGAACGAGACAACAACCCACAACGACAGCATAAAACTCGAGCAGAGCTACCAAAACACTCAAAAACAGCTACGTCGGAGCATCTTAATTTATTGCCTGCTTTTTTCAGTTGACCCTCCGTTAATTTTTCCTGCACTGTCTGGGGTTTGACGAACTGTATCATACTTTTGGTAATTTGGGTACACATTTAATGCGACGTGGTTAATGATCTCATCACGACACAACGAGAGATTATATTGACATGGTGTAAATAGACGGGAGCTTTGCGGATTTGGTGGTCTCTATAATGCTTTACATTTTGTATACTAATTTTTAAAACTACAGATAGAATAAGTTTAGAAGTGAGGAAACAGCTCAAGCTGTTTTGGGGCTTTGCAAACTCTGATGGGAACCAATCTCAAACTGCAAACACCCCTGCAACAATGTACATTCTCGCAGCTACATATATGGCGAGAAAGAGGAAGAATAGTGCCGCGTGAGCTCTCTTTTGAGACTTTTTTTCCGAAGCTGTTAAGCAAATTTGGACGAGGGTTACTGCGTAGACAATAACAGGGTACGCAGGGTACAGGCCAATTGTGACGAGATCTTATTTTCCAGGCCATGTGCTCAATCTCGGTGGGGGGGGTTCGCTCCACGCATACACATGCACAGCGCGGTACAGGCCAGAGAGAAGTACCAGGAGGATGATGAGGTCGCTGTCGACGCCGCCCGACCAGAAGTTTGCAAAGTTGGTGTCGACGCTCAAGTGGATGTTGAGGTTGCGGCCGTCGCCGCAAAAAGGCATCTTGCGAGGCGCCTTCTGGTTGTGGTCTCTGAACTTGGCCAGCCGGCAGAGCAGCGGAGGCTTGGAGTCCTCGTCTGCCCAGTACATGGTGGCTTGAGCCTCCTCATTGTAGATGGGCACGTGCCCGTACTTGCGCGGCAACTTTTGGATGGTGCGTTTTTCCGGTGCGTTTGGTCGCGCCGAGAGTTCTTCGTAGGTGAAGGTGTTGGAGATTCTCCTCCAGCGCTCGATGAACTTTTCCATCATCTCTAGCTCGGGACGGGTGCCGGCCTCATCGATGAGCGCGAGCCGTTTTTTTTCGAGTTGCAAACACACCCGCCGTTGGTATCAATATTGCCCGGACCGTTTTTTAAGTCTTCTGCGGACATGACATTGTTAACTCTCACGTGGATTCCTCCCATGACGACAAAGAAGCCATATTTCATGTCAATGTCAAACTGCGATGCTTGTGTTAGCACGGATTCAACGGCGGAGAGCCAGACCACGATTTGCCTTTTCGCTAGGGTGATTGGTGTCCGCGCCAATCTTGCGAAGTTTCCTTGGAGCCCACGTCTGCCGGGACTGATCGACGGCCACGAAGAGCACGAACTCGGGCGCAACAAGCATCATCACAATCCATTTGAAGTCGCTCCACATGACATGAGGAAAGGAGGAGCTGGCCGGCGCGTTTAGGTACAGCGCGGTGTGGATACAGGCGAGCAGAGTCAAGGTGCAGCTTTGGAGGATGTCTGAGGTGCCTCGGATGGTGGGCGTGCCGACCCATGGCGAGCAAAAGCGGAAGCAAAACCCAGCGGATAAGATTGTTTTTATTTTTAACTATAGGTGCAGGCAACTGGCAACTGGTATGGCCGAATAAATGGTGGCTTTTTTCAGGCTGGGCCAGAATCGCTAACAGTTTGCCTTGTCGCGCGAGACTCGCCGTGCTAAGTCTGCTTAGAGAAGGTCGGCGAGGCGGCCCAGGCTCGCCAAACTTTTAGAACAGCCCAATTGCATTATATCTAAGGGAGGACTTTGAATGCTGAAATCAGTGGTCTGGCCACCACGCCAGTTAATAGAATGGGCTTGATAACCGAAGCTTCGGATGTCCCAGGAACTCAATTCAGCCCTGTGCCGTGGCGTTTCTTGGCACGCACATCTTCTCCACCGATCTGTTTTTTACTTTTATCTCATTCTGGGGGTGTAAAGTCAGTAGTGTCCAAGTCCTGTGATGGGAAGGCATATGCTTTCTCATCAGATAGCAGCTCACGTTTGAAGGACATGTCCAATATTTGGCTCCATAGCTCTCAGAAAATATGGGACCCTATCGAGAACTGAACTATTCAAGCTTGGCCTCCATTTTTTGGAACCTCGTGTTTCTACAATCAGGCAAAGGTATCTATAATGCATACATAGATTCGAGTGGCCAAGTACAATCCAAATCTTGAATGATGGAAGTGTTCTCCGACTGCGGCTATTACGCAAACCCCGCCAAAATCATCCTAATATCTACACAAAAATAATTCTAAAATGATCTTTAGAGTAAAATCCTGATTCAGGTGTTATTTTTATTTGTCTTAGCTAAAATATTCAACATGCATGGTCTTTTGCAAAGGTTCCCTGTTGCCAAGGGTCGAACTTGCGAGGACAAAGCCTCAAGTTCTAGCCCAAGATGTCGGCCGAAATGAAGGAACACATTTCTCACCTTCGGTCATTTCTAATCCATGGCAACAGAGAAGTATTTGGAGTCAAGTTGATCCTCCTCATTTATTTATTTCTAGTGGAAATAACAAGAGGTAGGCTCAACCCGGTGAACCAAGAACCAGGCATACAAATAGTGTTCAACAATGGGTTTGGTCGTTTAAATACTTTTGCCCTGATCAAAAGAACAATCAAATTGAATTACTCTCCCCACCAAGGGCAACAATTATAGTTCCGTTTCATCCCATTTCGGCAGCAGCTCCTCTTTGTCAAGATACCAAAGAAAAGAGGAATTTAGTAGGTTGGCAAGGTGAACGTCGATGATTATGGTAACTCGGCAACATGATTGTTCGGATATCATTGAGAATGCAGAGCGCAGACAATGCTATTGAAGGGGGCTCAGCCCCGCCGACGCCCCTGGGCCAGGCCAGCCTCGTCCCAGGTATTGAGTGCGGCAGCAGGATTAGTCTCGTCTCCGGATCCACCGCGTGAGAAGTGGAAGAAATTGCGAAATAAAATTCCCGGAGCCGGAAAATATCCAGGTCCCGCTCGTTGATGTCGAACACCCCGTTGTTTGTCACGTCGGCTTGGTAATGAATGCTGGCAAACCGGAACGGATGCATGTATCGTACCAAGCGTTGGAGTTCCGTGATTCGAAGGAGGCAGGGAAATTAGAGTAGAAATTCCCCGAAGAGATCTTCCGAATGACCTCTGATCCACAGGAATTCCGGTCCCAGTTTCTACCCTCCATATCGAAATATATGATGGTAGCCGCAATGGCCAGGTTGACGGGGACTGGAATCGTATACAAGTTCTGGCAGTTTGGTGCTGGAGTTTGACATTAGAACTGAGAGCTTGGCTAATATAGAAGAATAGATAGAATTCTAAGATGATATTGGGCACCGCGATGACTGAACCAACGGGAAAAGGAGGGTTGCTAAAAAAAAACATAGGATGAGAGCTGAGGTGGGCCTTATTCAGCTTTGTGGACATGAGGCTGCACTCCTGTGTTGTGTTCACGTGGGTAAGCTGGATTTGTTATGTATCCTTTAATACATAAAATGTAAAGAGTGGATCTTATAGGCTGCCAGGGGAGGAAAAAAACTCAATAGAGTGTATTAACTCGCAGGCAGTGCAGGTTTGAAAGAGAGGGGAAAACGCAGTCAGGTCAATTGGTTGCAGCTGTTTACGAAAAGGGCTACCAGGAATTTGGGAGACTGGCTGCAAGGGGAAAACCACCAGAAAATATCACTTGAATCATTGATCCATCATCAGTCGTCGGTGGATTGTTAGATGGTGTGAATCGGGTTGCAAGGTCATGTTCCAGGTATTGTATCTCTGCTGCTTGGATCTGCACAAGGCAAATCTACTCTTTAACGAGGACCCATATCATAGGCTGAATGGTTAAATTATCACTAACCCTGCATTTCAGAATTTTTGTGATAATGCGTTATGATGGAGTATTTCTCGAGCGTTCAATGCTAAACAGTGCAGGTCAATATGCGAGTAAGGCATGCTTAATGACATAGTCAGCTTAATCCCTGTCGTTTGAGTGGTAGCGTCCTCGGACGTTTTTAAAGGATTCAAGATCACCCAAGACTCCACTTCAGAACCTCACCCTACATGGAAAAGGTTGGGCTTCAAAATGTGGGTTCTTGACGTCTTGACGTTCGAGCTTCATCACCTCCATGAGCCGCCTCCGCAATATGCCATCTTATCTCATACCTGGGGAGAGGATGAGGTGGAATTCCGCGATATGGGCAACATACGCCGAGCGCGACAAAAGAGCGGGTGGTCTAAGATCCAGCTGACGTGCGACGAGGCGGCGCGAAATCAACTTCCTTACGCTTGGATCGACACGTGCTGCATTGACAAATCCAGCAGCGCTGAGCTCAGTGAAGCCATCAATTCGATGTTTGAATGGTACCGGCGAGCAACCAGCTGCTATGCCTATCTGAGCGACCTTGACGTCCAGATGAACCCAAATGCGCCGACGATTTCCCGGACCATATTCCACCAAATGTCACAATGCTTGTGGTTCACAAGAGGGTGGACCTTGCAGGAGCTCATTGCTCCGACAGAAGTGGTGTTCTTCAACAGCAAGTGGGAATCCGTTGGAACAAAAGAGTCTCTAAAGCATGACATTGCTGAAATAACCCTCATCGACATCGATGTGCTTGAAAACACAGAATATTTGGCAACAGTTCCGATAGGAAGACGCATGTCTTGGGCCTCAAAGAGACATACAACCCGAATTGAGGATACCGCCTACTGCCTTTTGGGCATATTTGACATCAACATGCCTCTATTGTATGGCGAGGGGCACAAGGCATTTCTTCGACTACAGCAGGAAATTGCAAGGCAGCATCGTGATCTCAGTCTTTTCGCGTGGCGCCAGGACCAACCATATCCCGAATATCGTGGAATTTTCGCTTCATCACCTAGCGAGTTTAGGCACTGCTCCTCACTTCTCTCGCGCGGCTCTTCTTTCTTTGCAGAACCAAGCTTCTCAGTCAATGATGGAAACCTGCAAATAGAAGTATGTGCTAAGGAACATCTGAACCAAAACTCATTGACCTTGGGCTTGGAGTGCATGAACATGCCAGGTTCTGCCACTTCACTAGGCCGACTAGAGTCTTATGCCATCGCCTTGCAAAGGTTTGGGGATGTCTACGTGAGGTCTATGCCTCACATCATAGAACCCGCCACGGAAATTATTCTCCCCGGACGAGGCTCGCATCTCACCGCGGAGACTACGCCCATTCGCGTCAAGCCATCGCTGTCCCGTCCAAATTCTGATTTTATCTCATTGATGCGGGAACGGAAGCTGTTCCTGTTGTATCGGAAGGATCTCAGAGACAGAATGCAAACGTTCAACGGGCTTACACAGTTCGATGAGGCCGACCCAGATGGTGTGAACCCCATCCGACAAATATGTCTTTTAAATGAGATTGATCCTTCAATATTTAGCATAGTACAAAAATATGGCATCGACACAGGTGGCGGGTATCCAATATGGTGGGATGCGTTTACACTTCTACCCTCGCCGAATACTTCAGATAAAAAAGGGTTCGTCGTCGTGTGCGGCATTCCACTGACGGTTGGCGCCCCATCGGAGCGTCTTTTACCCTGGTTTTCTTTATTCAGCACCGAGGATATCTCACCCGAGACGAGGAAAATGGCATCTTTGCTTCTTGACAATCGCTGGAGGGATTCATCTGCAGAGGTCCAGCGTTATGTGGGCGACACTATATTTCGAATGTACGCGGATCATTCCGGCACCATCCTACAGAGCAACCTTCCGGTTGGTGTCAGCTTTGGAGAACAGGACGCGGTCTACGAAGTCAGACTGAACAGACTTGGTGGAGGGGGGACCACTTGGTGTGCTGATGTTCAGTATGGACGACTGATCTAACTGCACGATCCTCCGGGGAAGCATGAAGCTGCAGCTAGCAGGCCAGTGGGATTCAATTGAACACCAACTGGATGATACAATCCATCGGTATCCGGAAAGCTGAATCCCCAATGGTACCATAGGTAATGCAGAAGAATCCCCCACACTAGCGCCATAAGGCTGAGCATGAGGCCATATTTGTGGGGAAGTTGCCTATAATAGAACAAGTCCGTGAGTTGAAAATGTTTCAGTCCCTCTGGCAGATGGGGAAAAGCTTGAATTCGCGTTGTTTAGCTGGCGGGCTGTGTATGGTGTAGCGCAATATTGTCTCAGCTAGCCCCGGAAGCTAAAAAGCATCCAGCGTAACGAAGGGGAAGAATGGTAACGTCACATTCTGGATCGATCGCGTTGCGCCACACTCGGACATGTCCTTGACAAGGTTGGTGTAGATTTCAACAGCTGCTTTTTGCGCTTAGTCAACCACACGCCTCTTCACACCTTTGTTGGCTATTGGATCTGGATTGACTGTAGAATACCCAAGTTAAACAAGGCATATTGAAAGGGGCTAGACAGTGTTTTGTGGCGTGCAAACCTGACCTTTTATGATGTGACTATGGCTGTTGAGATGTCTGATTGGTGTGCTGCATAAGTGACATCGCAACCATACAATCAACATCTCACCTCCTTGAGCCGAATGAGAGCCCAGTAAGAAATATCTAGGATGAGACCACTACGATGGCTTGGTTGCGTATTTTCTCACGCCATTTTTGAGATTCCATTCACCGACCCCGCGGATTCCAAGACCTGCTTTTTTTTTTCTTTTTTCGGTTTGATCAGAATCTTTGGCGACGCCACCGGCCAGGACTGTCGCGACATCTAATCGTCCTCATTCAGCCAGAGCGTTTTTCAGCAAGCCACTAAACCAGAGACCCCCCGGAATAAAGTTGACAGGCTTAAAATACCGGAGCAGAAATCCTCCGTGGCTTCTCTCAAACAACGAATGACCGGCGCGGCACGGCCCCGCCCTGACAGCCGGAGTTCTTTAGTCAAGGTCGCCGAACGCCGTGGCGTTTTTGGCTGGGGCGCACGCGGGCCAAGAGTGAGGGGGGCGAGGGCACATGTTGAACGGCACTCGGCACCGCTAGCGACCTCTGGACTGGCAAATGCTTGGTCATGATGCCATTCGAGAGGCAAAAATACGAGGCTGGCTAAGGGGATAGCTCTTTGGAGACCTCAAAATAGATTTTGCGGCTGAAGAATGCGAGTCTCGGCCAAGTTCTGCTCTGAAGGTCAAGCTGGCGGTGAGTCTGGTATAAATCGGACATGCTCGTCAACAGAATCAGCGATAATCCAACAATTCAGCCAAACAACATCTTCAGTTCTTTAAAGGCTTTCCACATCTTCACAATAAAAATGCGTTTCTCTCTCGCTGCCGCTGCCACCGCCCTCCTCGGCACCACCCAGGCCCACATCAACGGCATCTCGGTGCCTTCCACCATCAAGCCCGGCGACACATTCAACGTCATTATCGAAAGCTCAGACTGGATCCAGAGCTCCTACGATGTTGGCATCGCCTTTGGCTACGCCACCGGCAGCGGTTTCCCTGGTAACCTGGGTACCGTAACCAACTCGTACTATCTCGGCCCTGGTAAGTCATTCGCAGGACCCATTAATAAGCTGCGAACTGTCTCTAACATGTGGAAATAAAGCCCTGTCCAACCAGATCAGAAGTTTTAACAAGACCATCACCATCCCCAGCTCAGTGCCCAAGGGACCGGGTGTCATCTCTGCAAGCTTGCAAACTCTGGTCGGCGCTGCTGCCGGCCCAACGCTGCAAAACTACAATGTTTCCATCACTTTCGGGTCAAAGACTAGCAAGACATACAAGTCCTCGTCATAGAATTATAATAGTATATTTACTTAGTGGATGGAAACTGGGACAGCATTTCACTTTAGCCTCTGCAGGTTAAGCGGGATATGGATGACGATTATTTTCAATTTGAGCAATCAATAAAATTTCTCCATAATATCTGATATTTTCATGTTGTATCCACTAAACAATACGTGCAAGGAGTCCCTCCAGAGAGTTTTTGGATACAGAGCAGAAAAGGTCTTCATTTCTTAGTCACACAACGCTCGGGGTGCCGAAGTGCGATATCGTAGCCTCGGTGTTTGCTGTAGGGTACTAGCTCAAGAGGTTTAAACGATCAACCATCTTCATTCTACATGTCATATACATATTAATATTTGCATAGTCTCCCCATTATTAAATATCTATTTTTAATTACAGTTGTGCATGTACCTTATGCTTAAATCCCACTCCCCGTTCTACTTGCTGCTGGGTCCATGTTGGCTTCAAATCGTTTATCATGCAAATAGTATATCTTCTGGATGACTTTGGAGGAATTGGAAAGGTCAACTAGCGACCAACTTGCACCTCGAATAAATTTCAGAGTAATCCATAGGGTAATGAAGACAATGAGCTGTAATAGCACCAATTAATATTATGCAGTCTGGACATGGACAAGTTTGCTTACAAACAAATACGCCGAGAGAAATGGCTCGGTATGGAAGCCATGCCAAATCATTGAACCGTCAATAATTATTAGAACAAACAAGCAGCTGAATAATGCCACCCAAGCAAGGTATGGCTGCCAATGGCTGCGATATGGATAATCGTCATCCTGGTGGTCCCATCGCCGCACATGAGGTACTCTTTGTTGTCTAAGAACTAATCTGTGTTGTTTGATACTAGAATGCCGCGAAATGCGTTAGCTTTATCTACCAGAATTCTTAAAACAAGGAGTAGAAATGAGAAGTTCATTACCCACCAAGAATAATAACGAATATAGGCGAGGCAGTTGCATGCCCACACGACAACCACACCAACAGAGCCCATTTGAGCCAGCACTTGGATGAACTAGTAAAAAGTCAATATGGTGTGTACATAAGGCTGAGGAATAGTGTGTTACTTTGTTGTTTGGGCTGTTCTCATCGTTCGCGTTCCCGCCTAGTTCTATGAATGGAACCCAACAAAACGCGACCGCCGAAAAAATCACGGCACGGATTGGCACTTTGTGTTTATTAGTTTTACCAAAGTAGGCCAGGAAGCGGAGGTACCACGCTTGTCCATGGCCGCCCTCGAGCCGAGCCGCGAGCCCGAATAAGCTCCTTGACGCAACAAAGAGGTTTGTGTTTGCACATGTCAAAGCCGTGAAAACAAGAAACGCGTTGAATACATCGCCGAGATGATGGATACTCGAATTGTAAGCAATGATGACAAAAGGAGACGAAGTCTTGTGCTTCATGCTGCTCAGAATGTGGGAATAGTCGCTTTCAATATCGAGCGAAGCGATGAGACTGCTTATTGTGTACGCGGCGGCTGCGAGAAAAGGGAAAAATATCGCGGTAAACTTGACGGTTTTGCTGATGAAGTTCTTCTCTACACTTGGCTGTGGGGACTGCCGTGGGTTCGACCACTTCGCTTCCAAGGCAGAAGCTGCGACAATTTCTATACCGACGTAGGCAAACGTGGCGATTGAAATGGACATGCTAACAAAGATAGTTAGCCTAGGGATGATTAAATGATTGGGATTACTCACAAAAAAGCGGTTCCCCAATTACTCGCCTCGCTTGTATCAAATTTTGTCGGTGAGTCCCAAGCTGCTATAGTTTTAGCTTTGCTTTTGCAGTGAACGGCTCGGGTTAATTACATGACGAATCCGATTTATCTGTTGATAGTCAGCCCTACTATCCCGCCGAGTTTTAACAAATTCGTATGAATGGAAAAACTGAAAGGAAATAAAGACCTTACCTATTCCCTTGATGACTAGCAGGAAGATCAAAATAATGGCAAGGAAGATTAACTTTAGTGTTCCGCTAAATACCTCGATCCACCCGAAAATCTGAGCGAGTTAGCTATGTAAAAGCAGCCTGAATGTTCATCAGGAATGTCTCAAGCCTCACCTCAACCTTAAAACCGTTGATAAGGACTAAGCAAAGTGGCAAAAGGAAGTACATAACGGTACCCTTGATTGCGGTATTGTCACCTTCCCAATACATGATTTCTGAAGCTGTGGTCACTATTAGTGCAGCAAACGCTACCGAATAAGTATACCTGCATATTGTTAGTTTTAATTTTCGCGTATTCCTGATCGAAGTGTGTCATGATCGAGTTTCAACTTACCAATATGCGATGCCGATGGCGATACCCAACTCCTCGTCGACAAACTCCCTCACATAGACGGACAGGGCACCGGGCACAGGCCAGATGCATAGCATCTCGGCGATGCATTGCATAACAGCCCAGGCCAGTGCCCCGAGGAGAATAAACGAAAGGAAAACAGCTAAGGGACCCCCAAGCTCAAGCATCTGGCCGCCGCGCCAATAGAGGCCCGTCCCTAGTGTGCCGTTCAGTGTAATCATCTGACAAGCTAGTGAGCAAATAGACTTCGCCAATTTCACTCGGAGGATCTGAACTAACAAACATCTGGACCCCGCGTAGCTTTCTGCTCACGGTCCTTCCAGGATCGGGAGTGACAAAGACGCGCTTGATGGTCTGGGTGTAGCCATCACTGCGGTCAGAGACTGTCTCGCCGGGCGGGGCAGCGTCGGACTCTGAGCCTACTGGGAGACTCTGCAAGGAAATATCATTCGGGGGCGTAGGATCAGGATGGTTTGTCGATCCTGCTGGCAAGGTTGGCACCCAGTCGGGCCACCAGTTTGGGAGCTCGTCACGATTCTGTGTCATGGCCGTCAGAACTGAGATATGCGCGCCATGGTGGTTCATGCGAATGGTACAAGGAGCGACGGAGCATTAACTGGCTCGCGACACTGGAGACACTGGGCTAAAGCTGGGATGTTCTCGGGCGAGGGAGCCTACGCGCCCACTAATGCACGGAGACGGAATCGTACCTGCAGTATGCCACAGGACTATCAGAGTCGGCCAATGACAAGGTAGCCTTTCAGCTCTAAGGTCAGCTGGTCGCCCGTCTGACCCAAATTCAGCCCGCGCATGGTAGCCCACCAATCTCGGGAAGCGGAATACAGGCAGCAAGCAGCCATTGTTTCTCGGACGGGCGGGCAAGCTGGTAGGATAGGCTGTGAGATGATGGTGCTTTGGTCGGGCGGAAGCGACGGCTGCGCAAGGCAAATGAATTAGGTGTCCTCCCTGTACCACCAAACATGACGTGGCGGACGCCTTAACAGAGTCGGGCGGTTATTAAATGCTGGGATCCGTTCAATTGATGATTTCCGCAAGCTGAACTGATGGCGATTGCCACAACCTGAAAGAGCGTATAAACCATGGTTCAAAACGTCACGGCGCGTTACTTGAAGAGAGCTAGCCTCCAAGAACTTCTGGAGAGCCTATTCCCTGGACACACGGATTTCCACATCAAAGTTAGTATGCCTTGCCGTCGTGGCGGCGGAACTGGGTTGTGTTGGTTGTGCCTTGCTGAACCAGGCTGTCAGATGAGAGACGATCTGTGGACCTTTGAAGCGCCTGGGGAGGTGGACGAGGTAAGTCTAAGCCTCCAGCCTGCCACACCTCCACCGATGTGTGCTGACCGCTATAGAAATTGATTGAGTAAGAACAACCACCATCGCCGAAACGCCTAACGGCAGGCGTCCTGACTGACTGCGCCAGTGATGCTCGGGACCTCTGAGCGAAAACTGCCCAGTGTGGCTGGGGGGCATGTGCAGTGGAGGTGTGCAGGTGTCTCCGGTTGGGCTGGGCATCCTGCATGTCGCCACGGCAGGATTTTTTCTTGGAAATGTAGACCATCCTCTCTGGGAAATGGTGCGAAGATGGTGCGACGGCTGCTGACATTTAAGAGTTCCAGTCCTATTCTTCTAGAAGGGGAACACTTGTGTTCTGGCATCATTGCGACCTTTGCTTTCTCCCAGGAACATGTCACTGGACAACTGCTTCTCCAAGCCTGGCAAGGACATCTCGGAGGCCGGCGAGCTTTTCTCGGCGGGCCCGTCCGGGGCGTCGTGCCTCCAATTCTCGACCCTGGATCAAATTGATGAGTATTTCGGTGGACCTAAAGAGAGCGATAGCGGGTGTTTGGCAATGTAGGACATGCTCGAGCCGGGCTCACTGTGCAAAAGATCTTTTTGTAGCTTATTTTCTCTCCAGATCAATATGTCAGCGGACTTCTTGGAGCCCGTTGCAAATCACCAGACCAATGCTGGAACGTATCGCATTGCGATATGAGATAAGCCAGCCCTTTTGGGAAATCCCATCGTGCTTCTATACTCGAAACATGAACCTCGAAGAAGTCTTCTGCGTGCCATACACACAATCGATACGTGAGAATTTCGTTGGTAGGTCTTGTTCTGAGCGCTAAATGACAGTGCACAAGTGTTGACACGCAACCCAGAGATTTCGTATACGATTCGTTACCCAGAACTCAAGGAAGGTGGCAGCTGGGTGATTCGCCAAACCGGTATCTACCACCGACTTGACAAGGCAACTCAGCACAGCGTGTATATCCTTTTCAACCCAGTCCCAAAATCCAAGGCCCATCTACAAGCCAAGGAGTTCCTGGCTAAAAATCCAGAGGACCATCTCAAGAAGAATCCGTTCTGGCTACACTGCGTCTTATTTTCAGAGTATTTCCCCATGTGGAGGAAGTATATTGCGGCCCACGAACGTAATGTGCTGAAAATTGTAGGTTGCATTTTTCTGCCCCAGTAGCCGGTTATCTCAATGCAGTATTGTCTTGCTGACAGTCTCTCAGAGAAACGACACGATAGCTGAGTACATCGACAAGAAGTTGAGCGTGGGATACGACAGCCTCAGCACGCTTGTTAGCACCGAGAACCATTTTCTTCAGATGCCTACGATTCTCACACACACGACTGATGTTCTCGATGAGCTAGCTGTTCTTGCAAAGTCTCTGCGAGCAGGTCTTGCTCTATCGGTAGAATCCAAAGACAATTTCGTCTCCCAGCTAAAATACCATCGCCGGCGATGCACAACCTACTCTCGCACCGCAAGCTACCTTTTGCAGCGAGCGCAAACTACGGCTCAGTTATTAGCGGAAACACTGTCATTTCGCGATCAAGTCATTTCCAAAGAACAAAATGGCACTATGCTCCGGCTGAACAAATCTGTCGTCTTTATTACCACAGTCACACTTCTGTATTTGCCGGCCTCATTTGTTAGTGTGAGTCTATTTATTCCGTGCTCAGCGCTCCACTGCAGTTCGATTTCTAGCTACAATCACCACCAGGCTAACCGTATTACCCACCTCCAGTCATTTTTCGGTATGAGCTTCTTCTCGTTCGATGACAATCGCTTCATCACCTCATCCATGATTTGGATATACGTTGTTAGTACGGTCATGCTGACCGCTGTCACGTTTCTCTTCTATTGCTGGCTGCTTCTTCACGAGAAAAAACTACCGCAGACCGCCAAATCCAAGTTTAGACGTGTACTTGGTGGAGTGTGGAGGGGTGATGTGATGGACCAAGAGAGGCAGCCAAGTGTCTCAAGCCAGCATGGAGTAGAACTTCAAGAGCGCAGGGTGAATGCCGTTGCAAGCTGGTCAGCCATCGGGTCAGGGTAGCCTAATTTTGAAGATTGCGCTATAAGCTCGACGACCACCCGCTAGAGAAGCAACGAGAATGTGCTTTTCGTCGCCATCGGTTACCAGTCTCGAGACAAATTCGTCCCCGTACCACAGATTTGGTATCCTGGCTATTCCGTTTGCCTTAAATTCGCTGTTGGGGCTGGGGACAGGAACGTCTATTACCCATATTCTGTTATTCGCCGATTTTATCCCAAGCGCGAATATTCTTTCATTGTTCCGGTCCATCATGAGATTCAGTATCCGGTAGTTTATGATGTCGAGCTGCAGGTCACGGGATGGGTCATCTCTGGCAATATTCTGGACTTGCAGGCTCTTTTCGCGCGTGATTATGGTGCATATCGGAGGTTCGCCATGAAAAGGAGCGAAGGTTGTGAAGAGAGGAACAAGTGTATTGGCACCGTCAAACCCCTAGATACCCATTAGCTCCGCATGAATACAGTTTGGCTGGTAAAATTATGAACCAAACCCACCCGCGGCTCTATGCTTAGCACCGAGATTTCCTTCGAAGTCAGCGATACCGAGATGACCAAAGTTTTATGCTCACGTCGTTTCCCAGCGAGGTGTGGGCGGATGGCAAGATAAATGCGGTCCTTGGAGGAAAACATGAGCTGTGTCACATTCCCCACCAATTGGCCGAGCGATACGAGCGACCAGGGCTTTCCGAGAGACGTGTCCAAGTATGGGACCTCGCTGACCGGGCTCATTAAAGAATTGAGACTGGGCAAACCATCCATGATTAGTGCACAATAGAAGGTTTCAGGTGGTATGTGTAGATTTACCGTATGGATATCTTGATCAAATCCCTTATTTTAGCATGGAACAAGTGGTGCGAATTGGTTTCGCCATCTGGGTGCTGCAGTATACAGGCCACCATTTCACTAGAGGGTGAGATGGCGACTTTTTGGACATCGCGGAGCTGAGGTATGGATAACTGGTATGCCCTCGAAAAGTTCGCATCGACCGCGAAGCCACCTTCCAAATTGAATATGAAACACTTTGGGCATCAATCTTAGCTTTCTGGGTTTCCAACAAATTGGAGGTGGTTTTCTTACATGAAAACTTGTTCCCGTTAGAGAGGCAACGAGGTACTTGTGTGTCAGAGCGATACTCTTCCAGATGCAGTTCCTGAGCGGCAGTTTGAATTCCCCAGCTGATTTAGCTTCGCGTTCCCCGGTGAGAATTGACTGAGATGTGAAGAGTACCAGTTTTATATCGGTCCAGAAAACAATTAGGGTTCCGTCTGGGGATATTTCACATCCCTTGTAGGCTTCGAGCGGTGATGCCCGCCACATCTCAATGCCAGTTCTTATTCTTGGTAGGCTGCAAGTCAATTAGCATGTGTTTTAGCTTTATTAACCAAAGGGCCAAGGTGCATACTCGGGATTGATTTGCTCATCATCCGACAAGATAGTTTCTGCCGTGTTAGGACAGGGTTGCAACTTGTTATACTCACGATACGTAGTCTTCAACATTTTTTTGACGTCGTTTGCAGTGCATCGATAGCGTGGGTCAGTCTTGAGGACAGAGTCCTCAAGAAACTTCAAGAATCTCCCGACTATTTTGCCTTCTTGTTGATCCCTGGCACTCGCTTGCTTTACAAGCTCGCGGTGCCACTTTGCAACAGCTGGATGCGACTGAGCACGAGAAAACACCCTTCCGTATAAAAAGAATCGGTCAATATCCTCCGACTTGCGGTCGTTGGCGCGGCGTTCTCGGTATGTAATGATACCAGCACTCCCTCCTTCGAGATAAGTGAACAAAACGCTGAGGATGCAACCAAGTGACCATACGTCACTGGGGGTTTTCATGCTGCGAACCGCCGAAATTGATTCTGGGGCGAGATATGTACCTTCTCCGTGTCGACTTATTGTTGGCGAAGGCGTCGGATCCTCTCCTTGATTCCTTTGGATGAACCAACTTGTGAAATTGGACTCTGTTTCCCTCTCGTTGTTTTGGGGCCGGACCTTGACTCGGGCCATTCCAAAATCACTTAGTTTCCAGATAAATCCGTTCGATTCAATATTGTCCCTGTCGTCTCGGAATAGAAGGATGTTGTTGGGTTTTAAATCCATATGATAGCAAACAAGGTCCTCCATTCGATCCGGCGACTGGATCCCGGTGTGCAAGAAGTCCAAGCCATCGGCTAGCCCTTCAGCGGACAAAATCATTTGAGCTTTGGCTGTTGTAGTGCCTGGACTGGGTTTATGATGCTCCATCATGTAATGACGCAGATCGAACATTGCAAGGGGCATAAGGAGGCTGTATGTGTCGCCGACCTTGAGGCTGCAAAAGGTCTCGAGAATATTGGGGCATTTCCCTGCTGCGCTTTTTATAATCCTGTTAATTACGTTGTGTTCTTCATGAACGCGCTTTTTATATCCTGGCCTGATGATGTAGTCTTTTCTTGCTAGCGACTTTGGCTTGCTGTTCCATTGCCTCGATGCTGGATCGTAGAAGTAACCCGTGGCGATGCGCACCTTGTAGACGGCGCCGAACGAGCCTCTTCCAATCTCTTTGGGGGCCTTCACGTAGGGAAATCTATTGTATTGCGGGTTCTGAACAGTGATTTCGCGTCCTTTAATATAAACTGGGCAGAAACAGGCTTGGTTGGAAAGCATTCTGTCCACCATACCGACGTTGCCGTCAAAGAGCTCTCGGAGATCGGCTGGATCTGCGGGGAGGGAATGCAGAGGCCTCCCTGCTCTGGACATGACCGGCCACTCATCGACGGCTACAAGTTTGTGAACAAATAACCGGGTAGTTTTGATGCGGCAAAACCCGAAAATCAAGATGGCCAAAAACCTTTGAAGGCCTCTTTCTTCAATCTTTTGCACGAATTCATTGGCAGTAATCGTGATCGCATATTGCTGAACCGTGTCATCCTGGGGCGGCTCAGGCGATTCGACAGTGGCGAACAGTCGCAGCAGGACATCGGCGTTCAAGACAGTCTCGGCGGCCTCTGAAGCGGCAAAACGAAGGCTCTCGTCGTCTCTTCTCTCAAGCCTTGACAGCAGCTGTTCATAAATCTCTTCAGAGATAGATTCGTAACTTGTATTCGTCATTTGCACGTCTGGTTCGAGTTGCAGTCAAGAATCACAAGCAAGAGAGCGAGGGTGAGATTTCCGGGGCCAATATGGCGGCCACGCGAGCTGCAGAGGCAGCCTGCTTCGCAGCCTCACCAGCATCCCGGCCAAGAATTAGGGCCACCGTCGCTGTATTTTAAGGCTATCACCACCACTCATGAAGGTGGCGGAGGGGTGGCGGCTGAGTGCATCGCTGTGCGACACGCACTTTCGGCTTTCATCCATACCACTGTTGTACACCACCCGTTGCCTCTACGCTGGGGTCCCTTCCGCGCCTGTAACCACGTTTAATAGATCCCACGTGTCTGTATCAGCTTCTCTCTAACCAAACACCGCGAATAAACGTATTTGGTGCGGTCAGATCATGATTAGCAAGTCGTGTCTTGAATTTGGTCCAGATAAGCGCCATCGCCGCTCGGCCATCTCAAGTGAGACAAATGCCCCTGTGGTTTTGCTTGAAATGTGGCCCACCCTCGTCAGCTCAGTTGATCAAGGCAGTCAGAGCCCAAGGCTTCCGCGAATTCCGCCCCGGAGCATCTGGCCATTTCGCATTGGGCGGAAGGCTGACTGAATGGCGGGGCTGGTTATCTGCATAGTTATCTTCCCGATGCAGCCACCATTGTGCGGCTGGGACTTGCTGCATGGAGCTGAAAGCTGCATTTCAGAAAATTAGGCAATATAGCCGGCGCCCATGGGTGTCCTGCCGAGGTGCAAGCAGCAAGTTACTTTGGATATTTAATGTTGAAGAATACTTAATCCAATATTGGTTGGGTATTTGCTTCTCCTCCTTCTCCATCAACTGCGAGAAACGGATTCGACGGTGGGGATCTGCAAAATAGGATCAGCATTATCGATGATGATAGATACTTTTAGGGCCTTGGCATCGGAACTCGCTCGTTTGTTGGCGGTGCGACTCAAGGGTGACGCGGCACAATACAATACAACCCTTGAATGGTTGACCTATGACGGTACAAATTTGAAGATACTTTGAATAAAAATGCATATTAGGGTGGAAGCCCCTGATGCTTTTTGAGAAAAAGAAAAAAGGAGTGTATAATGCATATTATGAACTAATATTCCCTGCTCATCCTTCAGCTTCTTCTGCATTGTGCGTTTCCTTCATGAATACTGCCCATCCATCTCGGGCTCCTGAACATCCTCGTTCGAAAATCAGCAACGGCTAGATCTTGAGGGCCCATCCTCGGATGACTTCATCACGCCCCATTTCAAGGGGACAAGCGGCGCATCGAGCTGTACAATGCCATCAGGATGGTGGCGGGCCGCCGCAATAGCCAAACTACAGCTCCCGACAACGGGCATGCAAGTTGGAAGACGGCGGTATCCACAGGTCGAATAAAGGGTACTCTCATTAGGGGTGCCAATAGGTACAAGAACAAGGCTCCATGATGTTCCCACAGGTTCTTTATGTCTCGGGCTCTCTTGCCTATCGTCCTTGTATTGAAGACCATTTGCGAGCCCCAGCCCAATTGCCTTTCCCTTTGGGTCCGATATCATCGGCAGACACGAGGCAACTATCTTTTGGAAATTCATCCGGAAATTCAAGAAAGAACTTGATCGCGTCTCCAATGACAAGCAAGGTTCCTTCTGGTGGTCGCATAGTAGCATACGCAAGGACGACAGCCTTAGTATTTATCTTAGGTTTATCTTATATTTATATTTGGTGTATCTATTATCTTATTATTAGGCTTATATTTGGTCTTTGTTAATCACAATATTTAATCCAAATCTTCATACGCAAAATAGTAAAATCGGACCTGTTTCGAACGCGTCGCCGAATGCGTGCAGCAATTTCGCCAAATACGGAGTGCAAAAAACGAAGCGCTATTCACAAGTAATAGTGACCGGTATAACGATCCGTCCTTTTTGGATTAAGAGACCAGGTACTTCGTTGAAACTCAAGCATGCCATTTTGATCAATAAAGGCTGAATGTGCAGGCAGCTGGACCGGGATGGCGTAGACGGCGTGACCCAGCTGGCGCGCATGTTGAGACTCGCTTTTGCAGCGGCATTGCCACCTGGTCCGCCTAAGTAAAGTTCCATTTTGATTGAATGAGGATAGAGTCATGATTTTGTATTTGCAGCATATCTGACGTCAATGACGGGACATTTCCCTTCTTGTGGGTGACAAGCCAGACTGGCGGGATCACATGAGAAAACTCTATGATTAGCTACCGTTTCCAAGATATATCAAGGTTAGAGTTCCTGGGCTACATACAGAACCGCCTAAACTTTAATGAGATGGTTAACAAGTAGATTCGAATCCATCTCATATCAGGCAAATGGCCTCGGCATATTTGCCCTTTTATAGTTGGTTTCGTTTTCCCATTCATTACCATATACCTTATTCATTATTGCGTATCTATATACACACGAAGTCTTGTGTCAGCGACATAATAGATGACCACAAGTAGCTCATTACCACCCAATATCGAAGTAAACCGCCACGAAGCCTTATCCTAACAATTTTTGTCTCATCTGTCGTCATCTAGCCCTGGACATTCTTGTGATGCTTTGGATACAACCTTGTCGTATGGATATGGAATTGTCCAGACCAAGTCAAATCTGTCGTCAGGACACTCAATGGGGTTTTCGACACCCAGAGCCTGCTGAATTCTCTCCATGTTGTTGTGATTCCAGCTACGACTGGCTGTTAGCTCAATCCGCTCCCAATCTCTGTGCTGAGACTTACGAGATAAGAATGTTACCATCACCTTGGTAACTTCGGACAGTTTGGTTGATGCACTCCACGTCATTTCTACCACAGGCCTGGCTAATGGGAAGGTTAAGGTCTCGTGAGAGGGGTACGACAGTGTCATAAGCCCGCTTTCCCTTTCCGTCTAAATATTTTGGAGCAAATTGCGTCAGGCGTGCATCTCCAGATGATCATTATCAGACTTCACTTACTGTCTCTCTGCCATTCTTCGGCGAATATGTACCCGATATTGAAATCAGATTTGGCGTTGAAGACTTCGCGCAAACATTGCGCACGCTGTTCCCCGACCGAATTCAGTCCGTCACCCACTGGCGGTTTCTCGCCGTGGCGGATGAGATAGACGGTCGGCTGGTTGGCCAGCAGGCCAGAGGCATACAAGATATGTTGAATCTTCATTTTGGTGTTGTCGAGGGAGATGATTGGGATCAGTCTGACAGCCAAGCTTGCGAGTCCTGCTCGATATATAACATATCAGCCACATGTTGAATTCCCCGGTCGGTGGGACGGCACGGGGAGGAGATCAGCCGTGCGGATCCATCTGTGTGGATGTTGTCGCACGCGCTAGCCATGATCTTCAGCTCTATCAGGGCGAGGACAAGGTCCAGGCGAGATTGGCCCGTTCCGCGTCATGCAAACATGCCGCTACCTCCCCATGATGAGACATCAGAGTTAACCAAATGCGATTAATGCGGCATCTCGGATGATAGGGGCCGTTTGGCTGGAGAGACATGTCCTTATCAAGGGCGAATAGCATACCGTCGAAAACCCAAGATGCCGTCTTTTTGTTGGTGTGGCTTTTCAGAGCTGCCGATCAGCTAAGCCCAGCAAAGGTCCCTGAAAAAGCAATGACGTCTGGATGGCCAATAGTGTTCAAGGCACGTCCAAATCGTGCATTTGCGTCACCGCGCGTCCTATAGAAACCTCCGTGTCCAAGACGCCAACGGACTAGCTCCCAATTTCTGACTCCCTGGACCGCGTATCTGGACTGGGAAGAGACGTCATTTTTTAGAGTAAGGCCGCGTTATCCTCAGGGTCTCTCTGAAAGCTGACTAGGGCAGACTTTGTGGCTTGCCGAATGGGTCATCATTAACTCTTTTACATCTTTGGGCCGAGAAAGTTGGATCTTGATGTTGATCCTCACCGTTCGCTCCAGCCCGGTGGCAAATGGTGTTTAATGTTTGTCTCACAAGCTGAGACATGTCACGACGCAATATATTGGCAGGTGTGCGTCATATAGTACTCAACACTCGCAATACGAAGGGTGTTCCCCCAATTCCCTAGCTCTGCCACTTCATCTCTTCACATTCACCTTTCGCCTCTTTGCAACAACAAAAGAGTTGATTTGCCGTCGCGCAGGTCCACAGCTAAAACGCTTTCAAGATCAGGGGGGCGACTAGAGCTACAATATGCATGTATGGGTCTCTCATGACCTCCGCCATCTGCAATCGCTACCCGACTTTGTAGATAACGCGTGCGATACAACTGAGGAGTGAGGAATTGGAATATGGCGCTGATTGATAATAAACGGAATCCATGAGCGAATTCATTCCGGCCCGTGTCCGCCACTGGCTCAACCAAATTCTACTCCCGAAAGTTTCCAGCCCAGTCTGCAGGTACTGGCGGCACGAAAAGTTCACCCAAGCCTCATCATAACAGATAATGGCTTAGCCAAGTTGATGGAGGCAATACACCAGCACCCCAACAAAAAAGGCCTGGACATGATGGCCATATAATTCACCCAGCCCTTCTATCTCGAGCAGCGTGCACTCAGGCTTGGATGATGCTGAGTGGTCAGTATAATGCCGAAAGCGTAAGTGCCGGGCGAGTCAGATCACAGCGACAGGAGGGGGCTCGGGTCCAGCGCCGACGATTGCGGAGACACGGCGGCCGCCCTGCTGGTAACGTGCGACACCAGGGGATGGTTGACTTGGCGCAAGGGAGAGCGACCGAGAGAACGGAGGAAGAGAGGAAAAAACAACCTTAGATGTTAAGCATGATTTCTCATCGACGCTTACCAGCGCATCTACAAAATTTTGGGGCGATGAGAAATGGCCGACTAAGAACCCGCGTCTAGGGTCCAGCAGTCGTACTCGCCGTTGGAGAAACTTGCCGTGGTGGTGCCCCGATGGATCTGTGCCTGTAGATGGATCCCAACCTAATCTCAACTGGGTTACAGGGCTGGAAGTGTGCGTCGCATGTGGCCCAGATCCGGCATGGATTGGCTGCCATGTCAGAGATGGGAAATATTATGGCTCGCTTACTCGTATAGACATAAGGATTTCGATGGGTTGGTAATGGTCAGTCAGCCACCTGGGCTGGGGTAGCTACACCTTGGGGCGCACCCAAACCAGAGTAGCTCACGGGGGAAAAAAGAACACCGTCCAGCAGCATTAATAAACTAGCGCTGGGCCGAACGTTTCGCTCCCGAAGCCTTAAGACGGCGACGTCGCCCTCACCCACCCTCTCAGCTGGATAGCTTGATCCCTCGCGCCTGTCGGCCTGCCGTCGCCAAAGATGAATTGCAACGAGCTCCAGGAGAACGCAAAGGCGTCATGCTACGCCGTCAAGAAGCCCCGCGCCCTGCAATGGTTCTACAAGGGTCGTATGTACAAGGAAAGCGAGGATGAGCGTCAGGCCGGGCGTTTCGAGCTGTTTCTCGACCTTTTGTGTAAGTCGGACATGCTCAAAGAAAGTGGGGGAAAAGAAGACCAAATCCGTACTAACACGCACCAGATGTCGCCATGGTCGCCAACTTCAGTGATGAGCTCACCGAGCACCCGGACGGCAAACATCTCGTCAAGTATCTACTCGTATTTACGCCGGCGTGGCATGTCTGGGTCGACCTGCGCGAAATCATGAATTCCTACTACACCGACGACTTGCCGCAGCGCCTCGTCATCCTCTGGGTCATGGCCCTGCTGGTGCTGTACGCCAACAACGCCAACGCCGCCGACGAAGACATCCACGCCCTTCGCACCACCGCCGGAGCCTACATCGTCGCCAGGTTCACTACAATGTGCACCTTCCTCGTCACATCGTTTGCAGCGTATCAGCACCGCGTGCAGGCCCGCATAATGGCTGGCTTCATGTTCGTCGGCTTGCTGATTGTGATTCCACTGTTCTTTGAGAGTGTCAGTATCAAGGCGAAGATCGCCGTTGTGACCGTCGCCATCTTTTACCAGGAAATCACCTGGGCCGTGACCCTCAGCCCCTGGATTAAGAAGAAGCTCAAGCTTACTTACAGCACAGCCGTCGACATTGCACATGAGGTCGACCGTATGGCAGCGTTCTTCATTATCATTCTCGGAGAATTCACCTACAGCATCATTGTCGGTAACAAGACGGGTATTGGCCTGACATCTGGATACGCCAAGGCTGTCTGTACTCTGGTTATCGCCTTCAGTCTCAATTGGATCTACGCCAGCGGCGACGGCAGTATCCAGGCCACACACCCCATTCGACGATCCGCTTGGACTGCGTTTGGTTTCTTCCTGCTTCATCTGCCTCTTTCCGCATCGTTCTTGATCGGAGGTCACATTGCGGCTGTGAGCACGGGGATTGAGGAATTCGAGGAAGGACAGAGATGGTTGCTTGGAGGAGGTCTGGGCGTAGGCATGTTCTGCCTCTGGGTATACGGCATGTTGTACCGTGTCGAGGGTGAGGATAATTTGATGATGAGCCAATTCCCTAGAATCGGCATGCGGCTGGTTTTGTCTATTATCCTCATTCTACTGCCACTGACACATGATCATCTCAACGCTGAGGATTTCATGTGGGTCATCATGGGTCTCTTCGCTTTCCTCTTAATCTGGGAAACAGTCGGTGGACTATCCAAGACGTGGAGCGTATTTGAGCCCTGGACAGACCGGCACCCACCCCCTGACAGCGATATCGAGGCTTTGAACTAGCGGAGCCGGCCGATTTCGAGGTGGATAAATACGGCATCACCAGACGTGAAGGATTGCAAAAGAGGTGAGCCTAGTGGGGAGGTCATGGTTCATGGCGGATACCCTTGTGTGCAGTGAAGGTCAAAAAATTGGATCTACAGCAGTTCGGCAAGTTCACTTTAATGTCCAGACGGAAGGAAAATGTCGAGAAAATAATGGAATTGGGTGTGGTAGTAATTGGCAGGCTAGAAATATACGAATTTAGGCTCATTCACATGGTCAAGTGTGAGGATGAATTAGTCACCAGTGCCAAGATCAATTAAGCGTATTCGCCAAGCGTAATCGACGAAGCAGGCGATTTACAGGACCCTTCTTCCGATGCATCCACTCAAGCGGGTGTGGGAATACACGACACCCAAACGCAACGCCTGTCATGCATGGCTGTACGACAAAATGAGACCTTGGAAAAAATAATATGCCTTCTAAAATCTTATTGCCGACTGTCTTCGAGCACTCATTTCACTTACTTCTGCAATTTACTGCCAGGCATCCTGATGAATGTCGCCCGCTTGGCACACTGCTGAGCCTGGAAAAGAGGGGCCGCGAATGATTCCATGCGCCGAAATGCGTCCTCCACGTTCCCTCGTGTACAAGCCCCTGCTGTGCTGAAAGAGTACAGTCATTCAAATGCACCGCCACGACCAAGTTTGGCCGAAAAGAACGGCACGGAGCATTTGGAATTAGGCCTGCCGCAAAGCCCCCCATCGCCACTGCAGGGCACTCGCGTCCAGTGTGGCGCATGTGGCTACCAGCCAGATCTAGCTGGGTAGCCTGTACGCGGATCGGCCGGCATCCGAGAAGTTTGATGAGTTGAATGACATCGTGAAGGGAAGGGGGGTTCCCTGAAACGAAATGTGAGGCAGCCCACAGTCTCAACAGACTCTCGTCACAGCAAACAGACACAGGTCCTGGTTGTGCCCCGTTGCGCAGCGTGGCATCAGAGGACGACAGCAGTTGGACGGTTTGATTTCTTCCGGATCGCGGGGTTTGGATTCTACAGCAAGGCGGACGGTTTGGTGGGTCAGGAGCCGCTGCAAGACACAGGCAGTGACAGTCACTGTTCTTGGCGCGCTGCACCGCTAATCAGCGGTGCCTTCGAGGGGTGCGGGTGCGTGCTGGAGCGCACACTCGATCAGCACCGGCAGCGAGCCCGTCAAGTGAGCCAACCACCTGAGGCGTCGACTGCTTGGCGGCCCCTCGCAGCCGCGACAGCAGAGAAGCATCTGGAGGGAGCTCGGCATGCGTTGACGGGGGGCTGTGCCGCCAGAAGGGTGCCACTGACACCATCGCGGATCCACGGCGCTGGCGTGTCGTTGAGAGGGGCAAAGCTACCGTGCAGGGCCCATGTGCCATGAACCCCTCCGAACCCATGGATGCGTATGGATGCGCCTAGATGGACAGAATTGCGCATGGCAAGCAGGCCGTGGCGACTGGTCCACTGCGAGCCTTTGCAGGCCGCCAACGGAGCCCTCCCGACTTATTAAATAAGTATCGGCCTGCCTGTCGCCATCCTCTCTCTCCCCTCTTTGCATTGTTTCTCAATATACATCGTGCGTCCTCGCCTTTTGAGTATTAAGCCCTTCCTACCCCTCCAACTCTTACATACATTTATCCCGCCAGCGATTCCTCGCCTCCGTGCGCGCACTCTCCGTCTACACATCACTCTCTCCCGATCTCTACCAAAACTCCCTCATCCATGGCCGACTTTACTCCCCCAACCGGTCCCCCGCCGCCCAGAGCCCCCGAGGTTCCCGAGGGTTGGGTGGTGCGATGGAACGAACAGTACAAGGAATGGTTCGTATACGCTCCCAGCTCGCCCCCTCCCCTCCCCCTCTTCTTTCCCGTCGCATCGCGCCGCTAACAATTTGCGCGTCATAGGTTCTATGTAAATGTTCACACTAAGCAATCACAATGGGACAAGCCCACGGCTCCCGCATACCCTCAGGGTGAGGACGCCCCCGCAGGTCCTCCCCCCGGATATGTGCCCAGCGACAGCCCCGCCCCAACCGACACCAAGAAGAACCCCTACGACGATCCCGTCAACAGAGCCGGCGGACCCTCCAGCCAAGAGGAGGAGGATGCCAAGCTTGCCGCCCAGCTACAAGCCGAGGAGGACGCCCGCGCCCGTGGCAGCCCCGCCGTTCCCGCCGGCTACGGCGGCCCCGGCCAAAACTCTTACCCCAATGAGCTTCCCCAGCGGGATAGGGGAAAGAGCAGCGGCGGTTTCCTAGGCAAGCTCCTTGGTAAGGGCAAGCAGTTGGCCGGCGGTTCGCACGGCGGCAGCCAGTACGGTGGTGGTGGTTATGCGCCCCAGCAGCAGCAGCAGCAGCAGTACTATGGCCAGCAGCAAGGCTACCCTCAGCAGGGTTATCCCCAGCAGGGCTACGGACAGGGTCCCCAGGGAGGATACTATAACCAGCAGCCATACGGCCAGCAGCAGCAGTACGGCGCGCCTGGAGGTTATGGTGGCGGCTACGGCCAGCAACAGGGCGGCTACTACGGTCAGCAGCAGCAGGTGCAAGGCAAGAAGAAGGGCAGCGGCATGGGCATGGCCGGAGGCGCCGCTCTTGGTCTCGGTGCCGGTCTAATCGGCGGTGCCCTAATCGCCGATGCCATCGACGATCACGAGGAGCACGAGGCATATGATCAAGGCTTTGGTAAGTTTGCACCCTCACATCCTTGCAGGCGATGCCCAGTTTGCTAACATGGTTTTATTAGACGATGGTGCCGACTTTGACGGCGGTGACTTCTAAGTCGACTTGGATCTAGCAGCAGCAGCAGCAGAGGGTATTCTGATTCATTAGCGTATATACTTGGGATGGTTAGGTTTTTGGATTATTTTATTCATGTTTTCACGGCCGAATGAGGAACGCATTGCAGAGAAATTCAAACGAGTGGGCGGGAGTCGGTGCAAACAAGGTTCGCATATGCTTGGGACAAAGCAAATTCAAGAAGTAATCATGCCAGAACCTAGAGTCAATTGGACACGTTCGTTTCTGGCGCTCACCCACACGGGCACAAGGCACATTTAATTATATTTTGGCTCGCCGTGGCCAGGTTGTTCAACCAAATATTCGTTCGTGTCTATAACCATATATATTCCAGTCCAGACAAAAATTGCGCACATGTACATTTCAGTTCGTACAAACTGGGCGCATTACGTTCCCAGTTATTGCCACATTACCTCTTCGCGCCCTGTCCCTTTCCGGCACTGCCGCTCCCGCCATCCTTCTTACCAGATCCAGCAAGGTAGGCGGCCATGTCGAAACCACCAAGCGGGCTCTCAGCAGCCTGGCCGCTCATAACGGCATTCATAGGGCTTTGCTTCTGGTGGGCTTCAAACTCGGCGCGCAGCTCGGGGTCCACTGTCGACAGTTAGTTTCTGTTCTGGGGGCAAGTCGGCGAAAGAGCGAAAGGTGGCGTACTGTTGTCCATAAGGTAGGGCATGCCGAAGAAAAGACCCATACTAACGAGACCCATGAGGATCATGGGGTTCTTGAGAATGGAGAGAACGGAGACTAGAGGCTTGTTAGAACGGCAATGCGACCCTGGAACATTCCCATTCGAAACTCACATGTTGGCCTCTCCACGAAGTAGTTCTTTCCTCCAATCGCTCGAACCTCAATTCCGGTACCGGCACTTCCCTCCCTCACGGGAATGGCCTCGCCCTTGTTTCCCCAGTCATTGCCGCGGTAAGTCTCCCACGCCTGCACAGGAACCTTGTCGTTGAGGCCAATATCCACACGCAAAGGGATGAACGCGTCTGTTGCGCAGTGCACATCGACAAGGTATGACCCGGGTGTGACGTTCTGGAAAACAAAAGTATTGGCCGCAGACAAAGGCGCTGAGAAGTAGGATCCCAGCGCGCTCAGTGTGGCGTGGGTGTTGGGCGGGAGGGAGAATGGGTTCGGCTTCGCGGGGAGGTACAGCGTTAGGGAGGCGGCGGAGGCGACGGCAGGAAGGACGAGAAGGGCGAGTAGGCCCAAGAGGGCGTCTGCGCGGGCGGCGGTGCGCATGGTTGCAGAGTGGACGGCGGTAATGGCGTCGGGGAGGGGGAGAGACGATGGCGATGAATTGGCGATGATGAAAGACCGCCTTGAGGCGAAGTTGCGACATACGGCGGGTGGGTATTTCGGACTAGGGAAGCTGGCCAATCGTGGGCCTCTTGAACGGGTGTGGCTGAAGCTCGCCTCAGCCTCATCCAGCTCCACTAACACTAACGGGGCCAGCTCCTTCTTCACATGTCGATATCATTGAGCACCAGAACTTTATATGACAAGCCTGACTTGTTATTTAGTTCAAATTCACGTCACATACAAACAAATTTAATGAGCATGCTTCTATTCAATGACGCTTTAAATTCCACGAGAAATATCCTTCCCGTGTTGGGTATTGTTCATTCAGAAAATCCAGTTTCCTCCCCACAATGTCCGCCTATACTTCTTAGTTGGCGACAACCTTCTGCTCCTCGGTGGAGCCGGCGGCAGCCTTGAATGACTGCTCAAAGTCGGCAATAATGTCATCAATGTGCTCGATACCGACCGAGATGCGAATAAGATCCTAAAAAATACCCACGTCAACGAATTGTCAGATTGAAGAAAGGTCATAATCAGCTTACCTCAGTCGTGCCAGAGCTGATCTTCTCTTCGTCAGAAAGCTGCTCATGAGTGGTAGTCCAGGGGCTGCAATATGTCAGAGTCTATAAACTTTCTTTTTAACGGGCCACTTACTGGATAGCCAGGGTCTTAGCATCGCCGACGTTGGCGAGGTTCGAGATGAGCTTGAAGCCATCAACAACCTTGCTACCGGCAGCGCCACCGCCCTTGATACCGAAGCTCAGAACGCCACCGTAGCCTTTCGTGAGGTACTTCTTGGCGGTCTCGTGGTAGGGGTGGCTCTCGAGGCCAGGGTAGGAGACCCAGCTGACGTTGGAGTTGTTCTCAAGCCACTTAGCCAGGGCCAGGGCGTTCTGAGCATGGCGCTCGGCACGCAGGCTCAGGGTCTCAATACCAAGCAGGAGCTGCTGGGCAGCGAAAGGGTTGAGACTGGCACCGAGGTCACGGAGGATCTCAACACGGGCGCGGATAATGAAGGTGATGGGGCCAAAGGTCTCCCAGAACTTGAGGCCGTGGTAACCAGGAGAGGGTTCGACAAACTGAGGGAAGCGGGCACCGTGCTTGCCCCAGTCAAACTTTCCAGAGTCGACAACGACACCACCAATGGTGGTACCGTGGCCACCAATCCACTTAGTGGCGGAGTGAACGACGATGTCAGCGCCATGCTCAATGGGTCGGATGAAGTAACCACCAGCACCAAAGGTGTTGTCAACCTACACAAGATTTAGTTTAATAGGACTAGCCAAGGGAAAGGATATGTCACTCACCACCAGGGGAACACCCTTCTCGTGGGCAACCTTGGCGATGGCCGCAAGGTCGGGAATGTTGTATCTGGGGTTGCCAATGCTCTCAACGTAGACAGCCTTGGTCTTGTCGTCAATGGCAGCGGCAATATCGTCGGGGTTGTCGCCGTTGACGAACTTGGTGTTAATGCCCAGACGGGGAAAAAGGACCTTGAACTGGTTGTAGGTGCCACCGTAGAGGTTGGAAGTAGAGACGATATTGTCACCAGCGTGTGCGAGGGCGCTAATGGCAATAAACTGAGCTGCCTGGCCAGATGAGGCGGCGAGAGCAGCAACACCGCCCTCAAGAGCGGCTATCCTTTTCTCGAAGACATCGACGGTAGGCTAGAGCTCTAGCGTTAGTACAATGCAGGGATGGATCAGAGAGGGCAACTTGCGTTCATAATACGGCTGTAAATGTTGCCAAACTCCTTCAGGCCAAACAGCCTGGCACCGTGAGCTGAGTCATTGAAGGTGAAAGACTATTGTCGAGTCGCTATTAGCTTGTGACTTTCGCAGAGCGGCCGACGTCCCGAGAGCTCGACGATGGTGGGGTAGTATGGGTGGGCAGCCAAAGTAAACGTACAGTAGTAGCGTAAATAGGGACAGCTCGAGCGTTGGTGGCGGGGTCGGGCTCGGCACTGAGCAAGACAGAAACATGTTAGCGACTTGTTACACAGCTGATCAATGGCGATGGGGAATTGGCATCAAGGAGGAAGTAGCATGGGGAAAAGTCGAGGTCTACTACCCCGCCATGCCTTCTCTCCGAACAGGACATACCCCGCGTGGAGCTGCAGCGTCTCAAAGTTCTTGCTCTGGTCGGCCATAATGAATAACAGAATGGACAAGTCGCGATGCTTCCTGGTCGACAAAAGATGGGAAGGAGGAAAGACTAAAGATGAAGAGGGAGAAGGGGGAGAACAGAGCTGGTTTTCGCAACCGGCAGACTGTGCCATTCAGCCTTTATACTTTTTTTTGCTCTCCTCCTGCTGTTCTCCTCTCTGCTCTCCCCCTCCCCCTCCCCCTCCCCTCCCTGCTTGCTCCTATCTCCCCCCATATTGCAGCTCAAGCACGCACACGCACCAAGCAGCATGTCGTGGGCGCCTCGTGTCTTGTCTCGCCCGTCCCGTCGCCGGGGTGCCCCACGACCAAGGCCAATCCCACGCCAAATTGGGCAAGCCTGTGGGGAAATCTGCTCGAGCACGCCATCGAGGACCACGTCCTAGTTCCCGCGCCCCATCCCGCCTCATTCGCTGTTCGCGAGAAATGGCTTGATGGTGTTTCTGCCATGTCTCTGTTTTCCTGCCTTGATGGCCCGGTTGATGGCCCGAGCTGTGCTGTCATCTACCCCTCCGCGACTAAATCCCTCGTCGGCTGCCGGGGTAAGCAGCAGCATGGGACGAGATGGCAGTTTGCAGCTTGCAGCAGGGCAAGGGCTCAGCTGACGACAGCTTTTTTTTTTTTAGGGCTGAAGTCGTCTCAGCACTATATAAGTTTTTAATTATAGTCTTTCACGGTGCTTACGCATATAGCTGGGCGCTCACGAATCCCTTACTTGGTGTATTCTTCTCGTTCGGCATCTCATTCATCCCGTACGGCTATCGGGGGAGAGGTATGGGGAGGGGCTCGTGGCCGCATGGTGTGCTTTCTTGATGTGTGGTTTGATGCCGTGATGAAAATACACCATGACCTCCCCCCCGGCCCCGGCTATGCTGCCATTGATCTCGTGTCCTTGCGGGGCTGATCTATGGGGATCCCACGAATTGTTCATTGAATTTACATGGACCTATCTAATATTTTAAGGGGGCAGAGATCCAAAAACTCATCGAGGTTTTTTTTTCGTTTTTCTAGTTCCAGAAACCTGGTGAGGGGGAGGGGATTCAGGTCAGGGACCGAGGAATGGTGAATGACACTGCGTTGGGTTGGGGCGGATAGAGACATGGGTTGCAATGGCTACGCTGCTCAATGTAGGAACTGATGGCTAGTGACGAACCAAAGCATTCTAGTTTATCTTGCGAGTTCCTCCACCCTTCCACCTCCGGTAACCCGAACAGGTCAAAGAGGTCGTCGCCAGGCTAAAACAATATGGCGCTGGTCGTTGGCGAGCATTACCCAATGGCTAGGTTCAATGGTGCAATTAGCTCCCAGCAAGCTAGCTTGTCTGGGGAACACGCATACTTGGCGCGCTGGGCCTATGGGGAAGTTTACATGAAAATAGCAGACCCTATGAGGCAGCTTGACCATGACCAGGGCCAAGCTGGGTCGACGTCCGGCCTGCATGTAGGCATCTGTCAGGACGAAGCTAATATTACCATCCTGGACACATGAACACTCGTACGACATGGGCAATCTCGATGACATCGGTTTCTCGATCACGCATGTTTAACTTTACATGCCACGGTGCGGCGGCAGCAACAATTTTTTGGTAGCGCAAGGCTGATTGATTGCTTCTTGGTGATTCTTATTATCCAACTCTCTCTATCGCCCCGTCCAGCGACAAAGGCTCAATGGCTAGCCTCCCGGCAGAAAAAATAATAGAAAGAAACGCCAGGATCCCAGAATAATAATATGATCCAAATCGAGAAGCACTAGGTTGGCGAAATGGTGGCCTCGGTCGTCTAGACGAGGCTTGTTTTCCCACTTCTCAACCTCCAGAACGCCATTAAATCCATTCCCACCTCTTGGTACCGCCCTGTCCTGACCGGGACAATCCACCGACCGACCGACCAACCAACCCGTGGCCTGTGACCGCGGCCCCCGAAAACCGATTCCCGCCTCGTGATGTAATGTATATTGGTCTTTGCATTTCGTCCGACACCATGGCTCGTATTACTTATGCTTGTCGCATCTCGCTGTCGGGGTTCTTGGACGCTCGGGCGCCCTTCATGAACATGTCCTTGGCGTTGAGAATGGCTGTGGCGATCCAGACGGTGAACTGGGCGGCCGCGAGGACGGCATCGGCGCGACCGCAGCTGCAAACGGTACCGCGACAGAACTTGAGGCCGCCAATGAAGACGGCGAGGCCGATGAAGCCGCCAAAGTAGAAGGCGGTGTTGATCATCTCCAGGCCGATGGAGGCATAGGGATGCGAGATGCGTGGCGCAAACCGAGGCACCAGTTCGATGAGGAAGACGGAGAGGAGTGAAAAGACGCTGGTGAAGATGATGAAGCTGAATGGCGCGGGCGACGAGGTACGGCTTGCCATCATGAACCAATGGATAACTACACAACCCATCGTGTTAGCGAATCCGGAGCTTATCATCTACGGCCCTCAGGCGCCTCGAGGGCGCCGCCACAACCGCCAGCGGCGTGGAAGGTTGGCACCAGTGACTACTTACCATATGCACTCAAACCAATGCTAGTAATAGCCAGGGCGACCTGCAGCCCGCGGAGAACAGAAACAGCAATACGAGCCATGATGGACAAGCGGTGCGTGAGAGAATGAGAAAAAAAATTGCGTCCGTTGATAAGAAAAAAAAAGGGGAGGGTATCGTCGAGTCGAAAAATGGAAATCAAACCACCACGGCCGAGAAGTGGGCAACGAACAAAAGCGACGGACGAGGTTAAAACAAAAGGAGATAACGAGTGGCACCACCAAAGAGTGTCGCTTCGGGGTTCGATCGATAGAAAAAGAGGAGAGGCCTCTGGCGGAAGACGGAAAACGTGGGAATCTATATAACAGAGTAAAAATCCAAGGGCGGGCAGGCAGAGACAATTCCCGGGCGATGTGGGGATTGCTTGAGTGTTGAAGGGAGGAAACGGAAATGTGTAGGATAAGAAGGAAAATGCGCAACGAGGACTATTCCAGTCTAAATGATGCCGTTTTTAGGAACACCACAAAACGTCGATCATAGGCATTGGGAACCAGGGCAGGGACAGGGGATGGCGATATTTTTTCCCTTGGCAGCGTGGTAGCCAGGGCCAATTTGGAAAGTATTATTCTGACGAGCGCCGGCGTGTCGTGTCTTGAGTGCTTGAGGCCCGCCTGAGACCGTCACCCCAAGGTGAAACGGCCTTGTTCCAGGGGCGGACCTCGTCGTCAATGCGCGGCCCGTTTGTGGGCTTTATTGGGGGGGGGACCCATCATTTAGACGACGGGCATTTACGCGGGCCCTTTTTTTCAAAAGGGAAAAAAAAGCTTGTCATGGGTCCTCGCGATGCTGAGTTTTCACTGCATGAGGACCGTTCGGGGCCGATCCAAACCATACGATGATGTGCCGTACGGTGCCATTCGAAATGGAGCACTGGACGAAGAGGGCGCAAACAAACAAACAAACAAGGACAGAAGAATGCCACCGTGACAGTGATATGACGATGCGCGTCTGGCTACGGGCGCCAGGGCGGCGGCGGCGCGACAAAGGGCCCGGCCCAATTAACCATGAAATGCCCATGGCATGGGCCGCACTGCAGCCGCACCGACGAGCCGCATCAGTGCCGAACGTGCGGCCACGACCAGTCGCATCAGGAAAGGAATTTCCTCAGGTCACTCTCGAGCTGCCTCTGTGTGAGGTCGCGACTGTCTGTGACGACCAGCGACAGGCGGCGGTTAAACGAGCGTTTTGTTTTAGTTGCCAGAACCCGAAATTTCCGGCCATTACGAGGTCATCCCCGTCAGCTGCCGGCTGCGCTGACCCAGCTGGTGGGCAGCCGTTGCCCATCCCGCCGCTGGGACCTCCCCGCTGGGTGTCGAGGCCTTTCGCCTTTTTCCCTCCCAGGATGATCTGTTCATGGGATCGCCCTCGATGCCGTTGATCCCATTTAGGGATCCCATCCGTGCTGCAGCCTCTACAGAATCCAGTCAACCTCCGTGAGATTGATGGGGACTTGCGCAGGACTGCATCGGAATGCGGTCGAAACAGCGCGGTGGAGCTCTTTGATCGGGACTGGCACTCAACCATCGCAGCAAAGGCCCAGGAACCGCAGCCGCTCAGCCAATGAAGCCGCATGCCTTCTGCGGGCAGCTTTTGATTTGGCATTTGTTTATAAGCGAGCGACAGCGGAAGAACAAAGCGCCCCTCGCCCATCGCCTTCCTTCGCGATGCGCTGGGGCTTAAGAAGGATCCGCTCCGAGCGTCGAGGCTGAACCGCCTCGGGTCATGATTGTCACCGTGATCTGCACAACCTGAGAGCCTATATAGTACATGGGGGGAAGGGATTGCACCGAGAATAAGACAACCCAATCTTTGCGAGGGCGGTCATCTGCCGACACGCGAGGCAGGTTGGACGCGACGATCCCGATTAGTGGGAGAGGTGTAGGGGCGGACGACTCGCCCCCTGTAGAGGCAGACACAATGTAGCTGGCTGCTGTACGAGGTTGGCATGACTCGGTGGCAGCTGCGGGAGCTCAATATTTTGGGTCACTGACCTCCTGCAATACAATCGATGTGAGATGAACTGATGCGATGTGCACGTTGGGGGGGCTGCGCCGATCAACCAACAAAGCTGATGCGTGCGCGCGCACACTTTGGAGCCGGCGCTGCATGAATCACTTGCACCGACATTCCCGTCCTTCCAAACCCTTGTCAGGGAGAGGTGAGAAATGCGTACATTTCACATTTTCGACGTGCTATCACATAGGCCGCCCGCAAGTCGGACCCGAAAAGGGAAGACAACCCGAGCAAAAGAAGAAAATACAAAATGTTGCACCACCGCTGCGAGAAATGATAAGAGTCAAGGGGCTGAGTTGCGACAGTACTCGAAATCCATGCGTCCCGTCCTGGATGATCGCCCCAGTGTGCATAAACGGGCTTGCAGAAAGGTGCGCACAAGCAAATCACTGTTACGACGAGGATGATGCGAGTCAACCGCGCGGGAGAAGATGCTCATGGTAAAAAAAAAATTAATAATAATAATAAAAGCATAAACATCTTAAATAGGCAGATGGTCCGCGGGCTTGGGCGATCAAAGCAAAAAAGTCTATACATAGAAGAGTGAAGGGAACAGGCCGGAAACGGCTGAGAGGAGAAAAAAAAGCTGGGGAAGCGAAGGGGGCTATCTCAGAAGCAGATAGTTCAGAAGGTCATGACGGCGATTGACAGGGGGCATTGAAGTTGGGGGTGATCAGATCGCGCGGGATGCGAGGAGGGCTATGTAATCGTGCACACGAATGCCGAGCACGCGTGCCCATGATGATGTAAGATTGCTCAGAAGTGTTTGTGACTGTCACTTGACAAGTTCGGAGAGAATCGATGAGAACTTGGCCAAGGAAATGAGGGAAACACCTTGGTGAGGGTTTTGCGACGGGATAATTTAACCCAACATAGCATGCCATGCACCAAGACGGCATAAGGGTACTAGAAAAGAAAAGGGAGAGCACATAGGGTTGGAAGAGAGAGTTGGCCATTCTGGGGGGAAGCTGGGCTCGTGAGCAACAGCCATTTTCACATGTAACCGACAATGTTCCGAGAGGGCAGAAATGCCAAGCTCCGGCACTAGCAGTTGGGGGAAGGGCGGTGATGGTGGACGAGGTCTGGTCAGATTCTTAAATGCAATTCCCGCTTGATGGGATTGGAGTTCACCGCACACTGGGGGAGCTGCCCCATCCCCACCTCGATGGGCTGCAGGCACTAGCGCCCACCCACAGCAAGGTTCCAAGCCGGATGAGAGCGCAGTTGCTACTCTTAGCAAGCCTGTCGGGCAGTGCCGTGAAGCCCGTGGTGGGTGTGCTTGGGTGGTGGGCATTTTTCGCTTACATGGCGCAGTAGAGAGGGGGGGGAGGGAAGCCATTTATCGAAAAAAAGAAACAAAGGAAGCGGAAACAGTCCGTGGTTTGAGCACATGGCTGCAATGGCTCACAGCAACCCGCTACCGCTCCACTCTCGGCCTTGCTGTCCACTGGATCAACCGAGATCAAGAGGCCTGGGGCAACAGGGGAGCAACCCCGCATCCCATCTCCTCGGACCCTCATGGCCTGCAGCAGCAAGCAGCATGGCCGTGTCGGAGGCTTCGTCAAATGTCCGTCCGCGCCGACCTTGAGTGCATGTTTGTTTGGTTCTGCTCCCGCGTCCCCCAGGACATGTGCTCGCTTTGAGCTCACGCAACGCCGGGCACGACGTGCGACAATGGCTCAACAAACACACGTCGCCCGGGTTCAATCCTGCGGCCGTGGATCCCTACCCGGCGCATGCCCCCAGTGTAGTAAAGCAGGTCTTCGAGATCAACGTCAAACCCCAAACTCCAGCATCACGGCCTCGGCTTAGGGCCTACCAAAAGGGGCCCCGTCCCCGCCGTGCCCATCCCCCCTTCCTCTCCGTCTCGTCCGAACACGCTGTGGCCAATCCGATGCCGTGCTCCTGCTCAGGCTCCCCCATGTGGACGACTTCCAGACGTGAGGTAGTGACGCTACTGACGCCAGTAAAGCTGGGGCTGCCGAGGCACGGGGCCGCCTCGGTCCTCTCTGCGATTTCATCCCCGTTCCCATGCGCTGCCATACCAACCATGAGCTAAAGTCAAAAACCTATTCAATCGCGCCAGGTCTCTTGTCTCGCACGCTGCCGTCGTCACTCCTTCTCACAGCACGTCTCCCCTTTCTCACCCATCTCCTCCTCGTAAACAGCGTGACAGGGTGCCGCTCGCCTCAAATTAATCAAACACGGTGACGCTTCCGCCCGCGCCTCGTCAAATCTTCCGTGTTATTTATTTCGCCGCCGCCCGGCTCCCCCAGAACCGCGTCCGAAAGACTACCTCCCGAACTTCTCCCCATCGACGACTCCGCCTGTCCTTCTTCTTCTCCGTAACTGCCGTCCAGCAACAGATCCGCTCTCGACAGACAGTTCGCCATGGCCCCTCGCAGAGAAGACGCCGCCGCCTACTACAAGAGGCTATGTACCCTGCCTCCAGCTGGTTCCCCCTACGGCCTGCCCATCCCCGGCTCCGAGCGCCCCAATCGCACCGCTGTCTACCGTCACTGGGCAGTGCGCGACGAGCCCTTGCTAACCACGTTCGACCCCGAGATCCAGACCACCCACGATCTCTTTGATCGCAGCGCCCAGACATGGCCCAATGCCAGGTGCCTCGGCACCCGCCACTGGAACCCTGCGACCCAGGCCTGGGAGGACAAGTACGAATGGCTGTCCTACTCGACAGTCGATGCTCGACGAAAGAACTTTGGTGCCGGTATCGTCGAGATTCACAAGCGCATCGACTTTCCCCTCGACAAGTTTGGTGTCGGTCTCTGGTCCCAGAACCGCGCCGAATGGCAGATTGCCGGTATGTAGCTCCTATCCTCCTGCTCGCACAGCAGCGCCATCTTGTGTCCCCACCACACCAAACTCACATGCACCGCCAACCTTGACAGACCTCGGCCTCGCCTCCCAAGCCCTCTACTCCGTCTCTCTCTACGAAACCCTCGGTCCCGACGCCACTGAGTACATCATCAACCACGCCGAACTCGCCTGCGTCGCCTGTTCGCTGCCACACATCCCAACCCTTCTCAAGCTGTCCCCGCGCCTACCGTCCCTCAAGATCATCATCTCTCTCGACTCCCTATCCAATGGTGAGCCGGCTCCATACACCAAGGCCTCAGTCCTGAACAAGATCGCCGCCGAACATGGCATCCAGATTTACTCCATGTCTGAGGTCGAGGAGATTGGCGCTGCATCTGGACGTCCTGTGCGCCCTCCCACTTCCGATGATCTCACTACCATCAACTACACTTCGGGCACCACCGGCGCCCCCAAGGGCGTTGTTATCACTCAGCGTAGTGCTGTGGCTGCCATCTCGGCCGGCCGAACCAACCAGACCGTCAGCCACAGGGATACTCACATCTCGTATCTTCCCGCCGCCCACATCTACGGGCGTCTCGTTGATCAGATTGCCTTGTCTGAAGGTTCCGCCGTTGGTTACTTCCGAGGCGACATTCTGGGTCTTGTTGACGACATGAAGATTCTCCAGCCCACCGGCTTCATCTCCGTCCCACGCCTATTCAATCGCTTCAGCTCGGCCATTCAGACTGCCACAATCAAGGCAGATGGCCCTCGGGGCGCCCTCTCGAGGCACGTCATCTCCACCAAGAAGGCTAACATGCGGGCCGGGCCGGGCAAGGCCTACAATACGCACTTTCTGTATGACAGAATCTGGACCCCCAAGGTCAAGGCTGCTGTTGGTCTCCAGCGCGCCCATAGCATGGTCAGCGGAAGTGCTCAGCTCGACCCTGATGTCCAAGACTTCCTTCGAGCTGCTTTTTCGGCCCACTTTGCTCAGGGTTTCGGTATGACCGAGACCTATGCCGTTGGATCTATTCAGGCCCGCGGCGATTTCAGCTTGGGCAACATTGGTGGCCCTATGGCTTGTGTTGAAATTTGCCTCGAGTCAGTCCCCGAGTTTGACTACACCGTGGATGACAAGCCTAACCCTCGTGGTGAACTTTTGCTTCGCGGGCCTTGCATCTTCCGCGAGTACTACAAGAACGACGAAGAGACGAAGAAGTCTCTTGAGGCTGACGGGTGGTTCCACAGCGGTGATATCGCTGAAGTCGATAAGATGGGCCGTTTCAAGATTATCGACCGAAAGAAGAACGTTCTGAAGCTTGCCCAGGGCGAGTACATCTCCCCTGAACGCATTGAGAATGTTTACCTGGGAAGCACCAATCTCGTCAATGTTGCCTTTGTGCACGGTGACGGTACCCAATCGTCCCTCGTCGGTGTGTTTGGCATTGATGTGGAGCACTTTGGACCTTTTGCAGGCAAGATCCTGCAGGAAACTTTTGCACCGGGTGACGTTGAGGCTGTCAAGAAGGCGGCGAACCACCCCAAGGTCAAGGAAAAGTTCCTGAAGCACCTTGATGGCATTGCCCGCCACCACAAGTTTAACAGCTTCGAGAAGGTGCGCAATGTTCATCTCGACTTTGAGCCATTCACCGTTGACAACGGTTTGATGACACCTACGTATGTTTCAGCCCCATTTGCTTCCTCTAGCCATGATGTAAGAAATGACTAACATGATAAATAGACTCAAGCTTAAGCGACCCCAAGCAGCCAAGGCGTTCCGGGAGCACATAGACCGCATGTACAAGGAGATTACTGAGGGAGAGTCTAGCAAGACTAAGTTGTAAGAATATATAGAGCTTAGCGTGTTTAAAGATCAGAATCAAGGTTACTGTATAGGTAGTGAGGGTGTTGTTATGTTGGCTTTAGAAAAGCTACTAGACCTGCAAATAATGACCAAACAATGACGTTTAATTTGTCACATTTTAAGCACTGCAAAATGATGAAATATACATGTTGTTAAGATGTATATTGTTATTACATTGTAGGCGCTGTGTTGTACGTAGGGACTTAAGGTAGTTATCGCTGTTATGAGTAGTCCATTACCTGGATTACATGCTGGATCCAACACATCCTAAATCCCCAGCTCAATACTTTAGAGATAGAATACCACGTGCTCAATCCTATGCCTTGGAACCCAAACTTGCCAAAACGCGAGGCAAAGGATGAATCTAGTTTCCTGTCAGCTAACACCAACCCTCGCAGTAATGAAGCTTTAACTGAAGTACTAATAATCCATGTAAATGTTTTCAGGTTGCTGCGAGAGAAAACGCTCCCGGGTCACCACAGCAGCCGCAATCTGGCAACAATCTTAGTTTATTGCGCTAACAGCAACAGCATATATCAATCTTTCTTGTTATAATAGCTGTATTAATTGAAAGAATATTTCTTTAAAGAATGTATTCGTAAATGAAAACAAGATAAAAATACGAAAAAAAAAATATTATAATAAAAATAGAAGCAAATAGCGGTTGGTGGGTTAATAGTATTAAAGTGGGTCTATTACTAATTTAGCCTTTTTTCACTAAGAAAAACAGCTAAAATCAGTTTTTTGTTGCTTTTATAAGCATGTATATCTTTTAAAATAGATATAAAGCTGATTAACTCTAGATTTAATAACTATATAAACGGGGAAACTATTTTCCGTACCAGGAGCCCGGCTAAACCTGCCTAAGCCCCATCTAAAACGTTAGACCCATCTTAGCACGCTACAACAAGGCTATGAGGTAAGTGCTAAACATTCATCTGATATCAACAACTTTCCAACGCGAGGCACGCTTTTGAAGCGGTCCTGTCGCATTCTGCTCCCTCGCGCAGCCTTCCTAATGAGCATTGGACTCACCGCGACCGCGACCAGGCCGTTCATCGACCTTGCTGGAGAATCGCCTCCACCACATGCCTCGGCCTTTGTGTATCCGCCCGCCGCCCCCATTCCCCTGGTCGACCTCTCTCGCGAAGAGCCGCCGCTCAAACGGAGGCGCGTTGGCGATGCCGTCACGCGACGCAGCCTTAAGGAGTGTCTGCAGGAACAAGTGCTACCGCATGTCAGCGACGTGATCAAGTCGTTGTCCCCGGCCGTGTACCGGGTCGACGACATAGCTATTCAGGTGCGCAAGTCGATAAACAAACCCACACGTGGGCGCTAACATGCTTGTTGCTAGACCGTTGCCACGCTCGCAAACAGTCCCAGATTTCGAACGAGATTGGACGAAACAAAGGGGTTCTTAACCCCCCAAGATGAGGACATAATCGCAGTTAGAGCCCGCGAGGAGGTCAAGAGGCTTGCGAGCTTGGATGTAGGCGCGACCATGGGAGTTACACGACCAAAAGGCTGATTTTTTATAGAAATATCGAGCTCCGTTGAATGTCTCGTCCTCGTCGATCAAACAACAATTCCTAAAACCCATTTCGAGACCCGAATTGGAGGGCCCCCCGAAGCCAGCCGACTTCGCCCTCATCAAATCGGGTGTTCTGAACAATGTACCCCCGCGAGAAGCACCTCCACTGCCCGACTGCGGACGGCTGCCATACAGACGCAGAACCCCCCGAGACTATCCTCAACCGGCAAACGCTTTTTTTCGGCTTAAAGATCAACCACGCCCATATCGGTCAGCAACAGACCGTGACGCCATAGCAGCTGGGGCCGCACACTTGGTCCGGGTATCACGCACTGCAACATTGGAGCCTTCTATATACCATGTTGACTTTACAACGGAAGAGATTACTGCGATTGCCGAAATTCTATCATCTTACGAGGGCAACAGCATACCCTCCACGTTACACGCTCTTGCCCAGCGATCTCGAATATACAATATCCCCGTCTCAGTCGGGGATGCACTTTCGGGACGGACAGGAGAAGATATCGGCAATTTTTGCTTAGACTTGCAGTCGGGCAGGGCCACTCCGCTCACCGATTCGCGCGTTCTATCAGCTAGTCGCGACATTGATGATCAACGGGGTAAGGCTTTGCGGTCTAGTCGGGTCACATCGCTGCTTTTGGCGCGAGAGATTGAGGGGAACAGAGGCTTTGGGCGAATGAGAAGCTTGGCCAACTTTCAAAACGAGTTCAAGAAAGCCCGCGAGGACGAAATTCAGGTTGTGGCTGAGTACACTAATTGTGCCGGAGACATCACTACCGGGTCATGGGTCTCGGATTCGAGCATAGTGTGTGGAACGACGGCCCACTCAGACTCGCACAATCAACAATACAATAAGCCCGGCAATTTGGTACTATGCTCCACCACATCCGGCACCCTGCGTTCGCTTCCCGATCACCGAATCCCAAGGCCTCGGGTGGAGAAGGGGGAGAATTCAACAGAGGCCATGCGTCGCAGCCAGGACCCCTGGCTCTACTCATCAGTTGTGTCGTCCAACTACGATCAAAGTCGTGATCTAGCTTTTACTTCTAGCTTCGATAAGACTGTCAAGATCTGGAAAGTTGACCAAGATGGCCAACATATGGAGTGTCTGGCGACATGGAAGCACACTGGCAATGTAAATTTTGTGGCAGCTGCCCGAGACGGATCGGGACGTGTTGCTACAGCTGCGGACTCAACCAGCGAAGCAGTCCGAATATATACCATTAACCCTGACAATATTGCCGAGAGCACCTATCAGAGCTTTTCATGCTCGCGAACTGATGCCGACAGCTCGGACAAGTGGGCATACTTCCCTGCCACTATGCAATGGGGAAGAACCGAAGTAACAAGCCATTTGCTCGTGGTCGGATACTCACCTCGCAGTACAAGTGGCGATGACAGTGACATTCCCGAAGACAAGAGAAACTCGGGGGAAATCACGCTTTGGGATGCGGCTCAGGGGCGCCGTCTTCCCGTGTTGACGGCCTCGACAGCTAATGTTTTCGAGGTGGCTTGGCACCCGAAGTTAGCTCGTTTCATTGTTGCGACGACACCATGTAGCAACACAATAGATCACGGTGTCCGAACTCAGGTGCACATCTTTCAACGAGACCGAGAGCGTGCCGATGGGGCGTATGGTCAGTCTCAGAGTCTCGATTGTAAGGCATCTGATATCAATGAATTGACCATCATGCCTAACTCGGCCATCCACGCATACATCACAGCCGGTTGCACTGATGGCAAAGTCTACGTCTGGGACACAGCACAGGGCGACAAGCCGATCCATACTCTAGAACACGGTGATCCTGTAGACGAATGTCACGGAGATCGTGAGAAGGAAGACACGGGCGTCAAGTTCACAGCCTGGGGGTCATCACTTGACCGATTCTACACGGGTTCCAGTGACGGCGTCATTAAGGTGTGGAATGTTCGCAATCAGTACAAGCCTTTTGTGCGCGACGTTCTCGAAGCCCCAGGGCCCATCTCTTTTGGTGCATTTTCTCCCGACAAGACGAAACTCGCAGTCGGCGATGCCACGGGCCGTCTTTTTACATTATCGGTGGATCAGAGGGATGAGCACGAAGCGCACTTTATCACGCTTCCCGGGTCGACCCGTCGGGTTCGACGACCTCGTGCGTTGATTCCGCACCCCGAACCTGGTCCTCCGGATACCGAGTCGGAGGACAATGGCTATCACAATGATGACGGTTCGGATTCCGATATTGCTGACTATTCGCGCCGAACGTATCTTGACACGGATCAGCTTACTCTGACCGGAAACCCCGTCATCGGGGCGGTCCAAGGCCCACGCTACTACGAGACGGGATTCTTCCGTCGGGAAGCGCACTTGGACGAAGACCCGACTCTGCCACTTCTGGCCGAGTTTGAACGGAACCAGCAGGCCAGCTCGGCTGCAAGCCTCGGATCGCGTCGGCGCTCCTTGCGCCGACTCAGAATCCCCGACCCTTCGGACGCGCGTCTGGATGCCATCCATCGCTCAAACATGACAATGGATTTTGACGCTTCTCGATTAGGGGAGTGGGAGATAGACGAACTTGTCAGGGACGGGGCGCTGCTCTCGATTGAGGAGGACTGGGTGTTTGACTATGAGGAGGCACCGGAGCAGTAGCTGGACGAATACTAATGAAATGCCCTATGTACCTCAAAGTACTGTACATGACAAGGGTTGTAGGATACATGCAGTGTAGATTTCTGGGGAAATTCGCGTGATGTCTAACGCGGGGAAAGGAAAAATGAAATCAGTCCATGTTTACATATGGCCCTGGTTCCTGTCGTGTCCCTTGCCCACGCCGTAATACCCCCCCAACTTTGGGACCTGCCATGATGGGTAGCATTTTGAACCCCAACTACATGAACGCTGGCAAGGAATACCCACACACTTTGACGGTTGGGAGGGAAGTGTAAAAGACACGGATACGAATACCACGCTGGTGTCCCAACCACAACATCCAAGCATATACGCGCTCCAAAAATTGAAGAAAATCGTGGTATAGGGTAAGTCGGGCTATACGGCGAGTTTCGCACAAGCCAAACGGGGCGATGCCCCTGGTCCGGCGGACCTTTCCGAGGCATAGAAGATACCCGCCGAGTCCACTTGGGGGAAAAAGAAGAAAGAAGCAAGAAGCGAAAAAAAAAAAAAAAAAAAAAAAAAACTTCCGAGGCACAGGGTCGGAATAAGGCTCGGAGAATGGGAAACGCGCGCACCCGGCTCGGCGATTGGTTTTTTTATTCCCTCTCTCCATTCCCCGCGTAAGGATGGGTTCTGGGGTTTGGGAGCTTTTCGGACAAGCATGTGCGGGGGAGCGACACTGGCCCCCCGTCTGAGCGGGTCGAACCGATGGAGCGGATGCACCCGAGGAGCTTGATGGAGCTTGGTGGGCTAGTCAGCTGGTGAGGCCTTGGTTGGACAAGCGAGCACCAAATCGACGACGATAGGTTTAAGCGATAGTCTACGAGGAGACCAAGACATCAGCAAAGCTGTCAAAAATCCTGCAAGTTAGAGGAGGAATAGCATGACCCGACGGACAATCACCGACATGATAAGCAGCATTGACAAGACACAACATGTTTCCGTCTATTTCGTATAAAGCCGTTTCCCGTTCATAAGGCCCCGGGACCATGTCTACAACAATAATACCAAGTATAATGATAAATGCACATACATAACGCGGCGAGCGTCTCCCTCTCTGACCGGATGACATCCACGGGGGGTATCGTGGTAAACCCTATCAGAGAAAAATAAACCATGTAGTTCACGAAACAGAACCAACACGCAATCCGGGGGTAAGAATGACCCGGTGAATTGAGCGATTATTCTTTTTCCATGCGCCGCTTCCCATAAAACGCCATCTAATGCTTAGCAGTGACAGAATCGCCAGTCAGCTTCTCAACGTAAGCCTTGGCCCTAGAGAGTGAATACTGGTTAGCAGATGATCAAAAGAGCCAGAGCGGGTTGGCTTAGCCCGGGGGAAAACTCACATGTCACCGAACGCAACCATGCAAACCGTCTGCCAGATACCCAAACCAATACGGGGGGCGACACCGCGGTAAAGACCGCGGACGCCATTAGTCTCATAAATGTACTTGAAAGTGTTGCCAACAGTCATCTTCTTGGGACGGTTGGGGTCCTCCTTCTTGCTCTGCATCTCGACGCGGATGACCTCAATGGGCTGGTTCCAGGCACTGAGACCACCACCAATGGTACTGGAGATGACCTTCTCGAGGGGTGTGAGCTTCTCGTTTTCCTTCTTGCCGGTAGCAGAACGGATCCAGCCCTCAGCGAGACGGCTGAGACCGAAACGGCTACCCCAGTTGGTCATCTGCCGGATGGCGACAGCATTGACACCCTTGTTGATGCCGCGGATACCCTCCTTGCGGTAGATGTCGGCAAAAGTCTGGAAGGTGGAGGGAGGCTTGACACCGGAGGCGGCGAGCTTGTGCTGGGTGATTTCGACCGTCTTCATGCAGGTACAGAAACCCATGGTAGCGTAGGCCTGGGCGACACCACCGGTGATACCACCGATGATGCCACCGCCAAACTCGTTGGCGCCAAAGCTGCGCGCATAGAATTCGGCCTCGGAGGCGACGAAGAGGAGGACGGCACCCTTGGTGGAGGCTTCGATCCAGGCCCAGGGGATAAGACCTTGGTAGACTGTGCGAGAGAAAAAAAAACGGTCAGCGATCCAATTCAATTGGAGGCACACAGAGCAAAGTTGTTTGCGACATGTGATGGGCCGACTGGGGCAGGGAATTGCAACTTACAGCCCAGAGCACCACCTCGGGACCAAACACGACCCAAAGCCGTGGTGAAGCCGTCGCCACGGTTGGCAGCCATGGTGGTCTTGACGACCTCGAGAGGCTGACCAAGAGTGGTCACCTCAAACAGGTTCAATCCAGCGCCCAGCAGCAAGTTGGAGAACTTGACGGGCTTCTTCTCGAGCTTCTTGTCCCCGGCGGGGACGGCAACAGCGGTGGTGACAGCCATGACTTTGGGTGTTGTTGAGTGAAGGGGCCCTGACCAAGGGAAGAGGTTGCTTCTTCGCAAAAGTGTATGTGTGTATGTAGGAGTGAAAAAAGGGAGAGGGTGAGGACGAGGCGTGCGGAACGTAGGTGGGTGCCAACTAATTAGACAGGCCCAGGAGCGGCTTTAAGCAAAAAAGCGTGGGGGAAGGACACGGCGCCTTTTTTTCTGCTGAGTCAGATCCCATGCGAGACGGTACGGAGACTATTGGTATGAAGCAGTTAGCTTTTCTGGCGGAGGGAAAGCCGACAGGCGGTTTTTTTTTTCTTTGGGGTATTTCTCTATCGGGAGCAACCCGTTCGAGGAGCAGCCCGGTCTATTTTCTTGTTGTGCAGCTTCGCTGGTCAAGAGGCCCGATTTTAGCACGTGGTTTTTTCTCTCGCCGGCGTGTTCCCGTCCCGTACGGAGCGGTTGCTCTCTCGCCTTGCCTCGCCTGGGAGGGGCCCTTGACCGGCTCTTTGGAAAGGCTTTGTAATTTGACACACGGTAGACGCTCAGGGGGATACGGGGGAGACAGTTCACAGACCGGGGGGTGAGCGGGAATGTGGCTTGGGGGGGCAGATCTGACGGGGACACGACAGAACCAAGACGTGCACGTATTGGCTTTGGACAGGGGCGGGTTTTGGATGTAAGACGAGCAGGAAACTTACAGGTGGTGGTAATCTAGCTGAAAAAAAGACCGGGCAGAAGAAAAGAGAAGCTAGAGGAATTTACGAGAGAGAGGATGGCGGGCACGTTATTTAATGCTCACCAAAGATTCGCAGCAAGAAGCCGACGGCGTGGTCATCGAATCAAGAAAGCCGACTGCGCTGCGCTGCGCCTCGGATGTCTCGAACGTTGTGTGCCAGGAGGAGCCGAGAGCAAAGCGAGGTCCAATCCACAGCATCCATCTCCCCCCCTCTTTCAGCAAGATAGGCTCTGTCGTTTCCCATGTGAAATCTGGGGTGCTACGGCCGAGAGCGGAGCATCACGGGAGACAGCCCGTAGCGCACTGCATAGCGCTGTGGTGAGGCCCCCCGGGTCAATTTGGAGCGAGAGCGCAGAAGCTGTCGCAGCTCTGTTTAGTTGCGACAGTGCCGACTGCTCGCTGCAAGTCAGCGCCTGTGAAAGCCACACCTTCAGAGGGATGAGGGGAGCTCGGTTGAGAGAAGTGGAGTGGCGGAGCTATGACACCCAGCTCCCCTCCCTTAGCTCCCGTCTGTTTGCTGGACTACCGACAGTGAAAGAGAAGAAGAAAAAAGCCACTGCCCAGACCACCCCCCAAAAAAACAAGGTCTGTCGGTCAACGAAAGCCAGACCAACCAACCACACAACAAAAAAGGGCCCACTGGCCATTGGACGTTGCTCCCGTCTAAACCCCACAACAGAAAGCCCCCGGACATGCAAGTCCATACCTACACCGCACCCGTCGGTATCACAAGAAGCAAGCATCGCCCACGACTCATGGTGTCCCCCATGCCGCATCCCGCTGCACCTCCAGATGTGCATGAATAACAGAAAAAGACGACGTGTTACTTGATTTAGCATCCCGCGACTCAATCCCAACCACTCATGTCTCCATACGAGCCCCATGTGGCGCTGGGTTGGCGAATTAGAAGGCGGTGCCGCACCCCCCGTCCTATCCCATTTTTTTCTCACAGGCTCAACAGCCTTGCTGGCTCGGCACTTCGGTGTGTTTCTTGACCCAAAGAAAAAAAACTTGTTGGGCAATCAATTACCCTCCCCCCCTGGAATTCTAAACCTTCCCCCTGGCAGTGGCTCATCCACAAACAAGCTATTGATTCAGACCTGTCACCGTCAATCGAGCCCTGTGGCGCAAGTCGTGGGGAAGGTGAGCTTTTGTTTGGTTGCCGTGACACATTTTCCTTTGGGGTCAACGCAACCCCTGGACTCCCGGTCGGCCCTGACGCAACCCGTCATCTCAATGCGACATGGACGCCAACATTTTTCGCAGCCTTGCCGACAATTGCTCAGGAACTGAAACGCTATGCTTCACCATTCGCTTGGCCAACTACTAATTACATCATTTCTGACGCAATTTTTGGCACGCCACCGTGTATACAACCTGCACGTAGAAACGGAATTGACCATGCTGTAAAAAGATTTCATTCAGGCCCGCTGTATGCGAATGACCTGCTGTAGCTCATTACCAAACGAAAACTGTCTCGTTGTATTGTACAAGCGCCGTGGGGGTCGGCACGTCCTTTGATGCCCACACTCCCGAGGCTGTCCTCCTCGTATTGAACAACTCGCTGTCCTCGTTCCTGTTCTCCTAATCCATGTCGCGTTTTTGTTTCCCTATTCCTCCGTACACACTCCCTTCCTAAAAAACCATGTCCTAATTTACAGCTTCTTGGTGATCTCGATCCACTTCTCGGTGGAGAAGGACTTGGGGCGCTCAATGGGGGCACCAACGGCACGGTCGATGATCAGCTGGGGAAGGACACCGATGGCGCGGGAGACACCGAAGAGAACGGTGTAGTAGCTGGCCTCGGTGAGACCGTAGTGCTGGAGGAGAACACCGGAGTGGGCGTCGACGTTGGGGAAGGGGTTCTTGGTCTTGCCGTGCTCAGTCAGGACACCGGGGGCGATCTTGTAGACCTGGCTGACAAGCTGGAACATGGGGTCGTTGGGCATCTTCTCTGTGTGTTTGTTAGCAAATTCAGCTTTAATCTTGGGAGTCAAGTATACGCACCAAGAGCGAAGACACGCTGGGCAGTGTAACGGGGGTCAGTCTTGCGGAGGACGGCGTGGCCGTAACCGGGGACGACACGGCCGTTGTTGAGGGTCTTCCAGAGGTAGTCCTTGATGGACTGGTCGCTGATGTCGTTGCCGACCTCCTTCTTCATCTCAGTGAGCCAGTTGAGCACCTCCTGGTTGGCGAGACCGTGGAGGGGACCGGCAAGACCGTTGAGACCGGCGGCGACGGAGAGGTAAGGGGAGCTGAGGGCGCTGCCGACAAGGTGGGTGGTGTGGGCGCTGACGTTTCCACCCTCGTGGTCAGTGTGGATGGTCAAGTAGAGACGGAGGAGCTCAACGAAGTCCTCGTTGCTGCCGAAGCCGAGCTGGTTGGCAAAGTTGAAGGAGTAATCCTTGTCCTTCTGAACGGGGGCAACCTTGCCGCCCTTGAAGACGTTCTGGTAGATGCGGGCAGCGACGTTGGGGAGCTTGGCAATGAGGTCCATGGAGTCCTCAAAGGTGTATCCCCAGTACTCCTTCTTGTTGACACCCTTGGCGTAGGCCTTGGCGAAGCTGGAGGTGTGCTCAAGAGCAGTGACGGCCAGAGAGAACTGGGCCATGGGGTGGAGGTCGTTCGGGCAGTGGTCGATGAGCTCCTCGACGAACTTGGGGAGGTCGGATCGGGCAGCCCACTCGGCGGAGAGGTCGCGGACCTGCTGCTCGGTGGGAACCTCACCGGTCAGGAGAAGCCAGAAAAGACCTGGGCCGCGTTGTTAGTTTATGTTGTTTCTACATTGTGATTTACGATCCGCCGCCGTGTACGTTCTCAATGAGACGTGCGCCGGGTGCGCGCGCACGTCCCATGCGCGGGGTACACAACAAGCTTCGCAAAATTCAACGTCCAAAACTTACCCTCAGGAAGAGGCTCCTTGCCGCCGGGAGCCTTGGGGAGAAGCTCCTGGCACTCGGGAATGGTCTTGCCACGGAATCGGATACCCTCCTCAGAGTCGAGGACGGAACCCTCCCAGACAAGGCACTTGATACCACGGGCACCGCCATAGACCTGGTCGAGGGTGACCTTGTCGACGACCTTGGAACCGTGCTCCCTGCCATTCGTTGTCAGCATACATGTCAACAATCCAATTCATGAGCCAATTGCCAAAAGACGATGCGCGCGACATGACTGCTGACGGTCGAGGCGGTGACATCCAGGTGGCGGCATGGGTAAGGGTGAGACTGACTTGCGGAGAGTCTTGATCTGCTCAATCTTCTCGGGCAGGAGCTCGGCGAATCGCTCCTTGAGGGTCTGCGTCGAGGGCTTCGTCAGCAATTGTTGAAAAACCGAGGCATTGGTTGATATGACATACCTGGGTCTTGGCCGAGTAGCATCGGACGGCGTTGAAAGCAGAGCCGTTGACGGGCGAAGAGCGGAGAGTGGCCCGCAGGGCAGCGTTGCTGAGACGGGTGACAGAGGCCATGATGAACAGAGGGATACTGGAACAAGGACGGAGCTATGCAGGAGGAAGGATGGACAGAATGGCAGAACAGCCGGGAGATGGGAGGAAGTAGAGGGAAAATAGTCCAAGTGAAAAAGGCGCAGGTAGGAGAGAAATAGGCGGCTGGCTGTCTCGCCTGGGCCGTGGACCGTGGATCTTTGCGCCTTAGACAGACCTTTTTTCCTTGACCTTAGACCTCGGGGACGGGGACGGGGTCGGAGGCAACGGGGGGGTGTGGGACCTGGCTTCTGTGGGGCCTTGGGAGGCCATTGGCAGTGAAGCTCCAGAAGGTACAGCACTGTACATCTATCCCGCTGCACGGGGCGCATCAACAGGGGAGGGCTTTTTTTTTTTTTCCCCTTCCTGCGCAGTCTTCCATCCTTCTACTGTCTAGGGTTCTGCAGGGGCTGCGAATGGCCTGGGGGACGCCGTCCGGGGCGCCTATGTACATGCTCCAGGGAATTGATTCGGCTGATTTGTTGTTCTTTCTGGAGGGGCAGGGCTCCGTGTGTCCATGGAGGGGTCACCGAACGAATTGGCGTCGTCCCCAAGGAGCTGAGCACCATGGTAGCGGCTGTATGGGACAGATTGCACATTCGCACACAAGTTGCAATACTGCATGAGGCGCGGAGTAGTACTGGCTGCCCGCTGTATTGGGTACCACCCCCAAAAACTACGGGCCCCGAAAAAAAAATTCCCATGATACATCATCACTCCCCCATGCGAGCAGGGTTTCCCTTCGCGACCCCCGGCGATGCTTGCTCCAATTCGATGTTCCCTCCATGTATTCGCCGTACCTCGTGCAGCCTGCCAACCGCTGCATTTCGAGTCCCCCAACAGCGGGCATTTGGCGTTGCATCTGGGGTTCTTGGCCTAGGGCTAGGGGCTGCAAACAGCAAAGAGGAAAAGTCAAAAAGCTAGAGGAAGGGCTTGCAGCCAGTGGAGGTGTTCGCGTTACTGGGGGGCAGCCATTGAGCACCAATTGGGTTGGGCAGTGTTAGTCCCAGGCATGTAGAGCACGGGGGTGGGCGAGACAGATAGCAACCGCTGCTTTGCGTGCCGGCCAACATGAGGAAGCATGTGAGGAAGCCGTGGTTGAATGGACCAGCGGATATTCTCCTGTAAGGTCAGCACCACCAGCACCACCGCTGCCGCCGGAAGTACAGCGCGGTACACGAGGCGGCCAGCTCGGAAAACAGAAGTTGCTTCCGTCGTTATTCACTCAAATGAACATGGGACATGGGAGTGACATCCATATCTCTCCCCTGCTCCCCTCAATCCCCCAATCGTCACCTCCACCATCCCGTTGCTGGGCCCGGCTTCGGGTGTTACACGCTACGCCACATCCCAATTGCCTCTGCCCAGCGCTAATGAGTTGCAGCGCGGCATGAGTTGCTGTGTCAGCCGTGGTACTTGCCCTACTGAGGGTATTTATATATCCTGCCTACATACATGCGGTGCTGCGTGCCTAGACGTTGTCTCAGCCAGACACCATGCCGTCAGCTTGGGTCGTGGATATTTGACGCCGCTCATCCACAGCAACGACGCGCCAGCCCCTTAACCTCGGATACCATCCCCGACAAGCCCCAACAAGCCATCGCACAGTTTGTTTGCGCTGGAATCCACTGCACAGCACCTCTTTTGGTCGCCAATGTTACCGAACAGTGGAGGTGCTTGGTGTGTGCACGTCTGCTCGGAAGTCCTCGGCCACATGTTGGCCTTCCAGGTATCCTTGACGTCAGACGGGCTCCTGCTAACGTGGGATTAGCGCCCCTCCCGCCATCCTCCAAGCTCTCCATCTTGCTCCGTAGCTCGGATCTGGGCTGCCTGTTCTCGCTCTAGCTCCAACTGAGGTTTTCCTCTTGCTGTGGCATATGAGGGACCCTGGGCCATCGAAGTCGTGCTCTATCATGGCTCCCGCAGGGCGAACTGCCTTGGGACACCCGGATCTCCCGTGCCCCATTGCCGCCACCAGCCTCCGAGCTCATGCCTGCGGTACTTGCTCGGACCGCCGAAGCCCCCTCATCCGGCGCTAATTAACAACTTGATTGAGGATGCACCTCTCGTCGTGACCTGGGAGGCCATGAGGAGTAGTGAAATAAAGTAGGGTAACCCCTCACCCCTCCTTCTCGAGGACCGTAGCCACCGACGAAACACTCAGGTAGCGCCAAGTTTTTCCCCAAATCCGGCCAGAGGGCTATCGCAGCACCTCCGATCACCCGACAAGCTCGGTTCTGTCACAGGCCTGTATAAGTTATCGGCTATCTATCTACTATCCGCGTTCCCATGACGCTTGAGTGCGTGACCTCCAGGGTAGCCACACCCAGATTTGCCGAGTATTCGCTTGCATCATCGCTCTACAAACTTTGAGGCTGAGCCCTGCCCAGCTTAGCTTTTAATGCCGCCCTGTACAATCCACTGTGCACATTGATAAGTAACATGTCGAATTTGCTCAATTCGCCCATGCAGGGTGGCATAAGTTGCTACTCCTGAGGCCCGTTAGTTGTCGGTGGGTTTATTTGAGCGTGGCCAATGCTCGAATCAACCCGTCGATTGATCAACTTCAATACTGCTTAGTCAGAGACACGCATTCGGCATGTAGAAAGTCACATGACCCTCTGCGCCACATGCAAGCTTTTCACTGGCTTTCGTCAAAGCACGGCTAAACCGCGGGGAAAAGCGATTTGCGAGTTTCGCATCGCTTGTGACCCAAAACTGACTCCACTGGGCCTCCGACTCATCTCCCTCTTTTTCCTCCTCACATCACTCCATCGTCACCCAAGAGCGACGACTTGACCATCCATCACCATCGCGCCCATCCAGACGACGTGGGCGGCGACAATCTTTCACTCATCTCGTACATCGTCGACGATTTTCTTAGTGTTAACGACTACCGCTTTGACGGTCTCGTACGCGCTTTGCTCGCAGCTGCTACTGCCTCTAGTGACGTCGTCGCACTCCTGGGTTCTGACACCACAGTAGAAGGAAGAGAGCGTTTTCTAGCACCGGTTCTACCATACCATACCGTACTATTGAGGCCTGCCTTCTTCGTATCAGCGATCTTGCGGCTCAGAGCCCTTTATTGTATACATCGCCAGTCGCGACTGCGTAAACGGGCCCACGGCCTTTGTACCTAGCAGACGCGGCCAAAAAATCCGCACGGGAAAAAAAACCTTTCCTTTCTTTCTCGTCTCGCGTGTTCAGACCTTCAACCTATACTGTCCTTTCTTTGAGCGCACACATCACGGGATAGCATCTTCCCAGGACTGATTTACCTTTGCAACTTCCGTGTAGTTCGCGGCCCTTTAACAGTCGGCACCATGGCGTCTGCAGTAGCAGATCTAGAGGCTGGCCTTCAGGCCATGCTCAACCTGAGGCCTCCTGGAGTCTCTGGATCCCGCATCACCAGTCTCACATCGCTTTGCGTGTCCAACATCGAGGTATGCTCTATTTGGATGCCATGATATCTCGCACCATCCTGTCCCAGCTGCTGACCCATGTCCCCCAAATAGTCCGAATCCGTTCTCATTCAAAAGATTTACACACATTTCAAGAAGGCACCAGGAACACACAAGTTGGGAGTGCTATACGTCGTAGACTCTGTAACACGAAAATGGCTCGAGCAGGCAAAAGGCCAGGGGCAGGCAATAAACAGCTCTGCCCAGGATGGAACCTACGCCGCTGGCGTTCACAGAGTGACGGAACTGATGCCCGTTTTGATGAATGACATCCTGCAAACCGCCCCAGAGGAACAAAAGGTACGCATTTTTGTACTCGCAATAACCCCTTCGTGTAATCGTCCCGATGGTCCATGTGCCATGATGCATCAAAGAAGCCGGCCGATGCTGCTGCCCGCCGAGATCCATGACCATGATACCACTCTTCGTCTCACTGTTTCGTGTTGTTTGGATCGTAACTCACATAAAATTCGATGTGCAGGAAAAGATTAAGAAGCTCATTGACATCTGGGAGAAGGGTCAAACCTTCCCCACAGCCATGATTGAGTCCTTCAAAGAGAAGCTGAATGCCCCGCCACGACCAAGTACGTTACCCCAGATTCATATCGCCCGATCCCAAACGAGGCCGAAATATTCTAACATGTGCCCCGCCGCAGCTGCGTCAACAACTCCTCCCGGTAGCCCCCCCGCGAAAGTGTTGGCTTCACTTCAGAATAAACATGTTGCTCCAGCAGCAGCAGCCCCAGCCCCTAATGGTTCCTCGATTCTCGAGGCTCTCGCCAACATTGCGCGCCAGAACACTACCGCGCCCCCGGCTCCCTCTGTTCTCCCGGCCCCAACTGCGTCGTATAGTCTGCCTGCTACGGGATTGCCGCAGCCAGTATCGTCGGCTATTCCTCAGGCCCCGCTGCCCGTATCATATCCCCCGACCTCGCAGCCTGTAAACGTGCCGTCTCTGCCCTTTACTCTTCCTCAGATGCCGGGTCAGAATGCTCTTCCAGGTGCTCTTCCGAACAACCCGAGTAATCCGCCCAACCCGTTCCCCACCGCTCTTCCGGGCGCTGGGGCAGCCGGACCCGGGCTAGATGCGAATGTGCAACAGCAGATTATGCTGATCAAGGCTCTTGCCGACCAAGGAGTTCCATTTGACAAGATCCCAGCCTTGATCCAGGGCATGACGGGCGGCGCTGCGGGGGCAGCACCGACCCCTCAACCCCCGGTGCCAGTGCCGCAGAGCTCGTATGCAGCCGGTCAAGCACCCTGGGGTGGACCAACAATGAAGCCTGATGAACCACGTGACCGGGACTACCAAGACCATGTAAGATCTCCCAGATACCATGGCCGATCACGATCCAGATCTCCTGATCGTGGTTGGGGTGCCCGAGGCTCTCCTCGCAATGGACGTGATCGCATGGAATACGGTCGTAACTCGCCAAACCGTGGCCGGCACGACGATCGGCGAGGAGGCGATTATCGCCAGCGTAGCCCGCCCGGACGCCGCGGCCGCAGTCCCAGCCCAGCGTCCCACGATCTTCCCCAAATTGAGAGATGGATCGAGTATGATCCTTCGCTCCCCTCGGGCCATATCAAGGTCCTGAGCCGAACTCTCTTTGTAGGAGGGGTAACGTGAGTACAGCCCATTTTCATTTTCTCCAACCCGTGACCCCAATTTGCCAAGCCTGGCATCGCTAACCCCAATCCAGCTGCTCCGAAAATGAGCTGCGTAACATTTTCAGCCGATTTGGAACCGTGCAGACGTGCATTGTGAACAAGGATAAACGCCATGCTTTTGTCAAGATGCTCACTCGTAAAGATGCTGTCAATGCCAAGGACAACACTGAAGACAACCGAAACCTGGAAGTGTCGCTTCGCGTAAGTTTAGCCCCATCTTGTTTGCCAGACCCCCAAAAATGCAACTTTTTTTGTCCCCTGCATTTACATATTATATGGTGCAATGAACTAACAACTCACAACAGACGCGCTGGGGTGTCGGCTTTGGTCCTCGTGACTGTAGTGATTATTCGACGGGCATCAGTGTCATCCCCATCCACAAGCTCACAGAGGCTGATCGCAAGTGGATGCTGACTGCCCCTTATGGCGGCAGCGGTGGACGCCCCATTGAGACGGGTCTGTGCGTCGAAGAGCCCGACATCGAAATTGGTGCTGGAGTGTCGTCCAAGGCCATCAGCCGACGTATGCAGACCGACAAGGGCGGCACCAACGGACCCAAGTCGACGCGCAACCGGGACGAGGATCTGTCCCGCTGGCGACGAAGCCGAGAGAATGGCAATGGGAACAATCATCGACGTGGCGACGACCATCGAGATGAGGTTAAGCCACCTGTCCAACAGAACATGATGAACTTTCCGTTCGGCATCGGCACTCTGCCCAACGGCATGCCCAACTTTCCCGCGGGCTTTGCCTTTCCCGACCCCACCAGCAACTAGTGCGGTGAAAGAGATGTGAAGAGAGTTGATTGATTATACCCGGATGGAATGGGGCGGACACGGTGGCCTTTTGTGCTTCAATTTTGGGTTTTTTTTTTTGGCTTGCTTTGGCGGAAGGGCGTTGGCGGCAAGAATGTCGAATTCTCACGGCTACTAAAAGTTCGGGGGCACCAAGGGAGTTTCGGATCTTGCGAGTTATGGCCACATTGGCGTTTTAGTGGAATATCCTTGGAGAGACTCCATTTGTGAAGATCTCAAGGACCCGTCTGGGCTTCTTTTTTTTTCCTTTAGAGATGCAGTGGACCAATACCCCATAGTGTTGGCGATGAGGAAAGAATATATTATATCAAGAAAGAAAAAAAAAGAGATGGTTCCATTCGAGTACGCGTTGTTGATTGCGTAATTAAGTAAACGTGTTGTTGCGGAAGCTCACAATCTTAACAGGCGGTGAGACATTAGCCTTGCTCAAAGCAGGACTAGTCTCCTAGAGCCTTAAATGTATGCATGAATCCCAGCAAAGTTCTCAATTGGAAAGGTAAAGGAGGTGGCGAAGACGTACACTCTGTACCTTCGCTTTCGGTATCGTGCAAATTTTGATCTCATGCTTTAATCGTTTCGTATTCTTCTTTTTTTCGCACTCGTGATTGTTTGCGTTTTTGGTGGTTGGTTTGCTCGCCAATTGCTACTCTTCTTCTGAGTGTCTGTCTTTATCCACCTCGCATTTACCTTTTGATCATTTGCAACTTGTTCCATGTCGAAACCTTGGTTGCAGTCGGCGCCGTTAAGGCCATGCGCGTGTCCTTGGGTGTTTTTCGAGAGTGCTCGTCCATGGCGAGGCAATCGCTGGATCACAGGCAAAAAAAAAAAAAAAAACCCTTTTTTTTTTAAAAAGAAAAATCTTGTTTTTCCCTTCTTTAAAAAGATAGATGAATAAAATGGAATAAAAAGTCTTCCTATGAATTGCTATCTTCAAATAGCATGCCCTGTCTCTTTTCTAATAGGCCTTTTCGCATTTTGATCATATGGTTTGTAATAATTGGAATTTCTGGCACCATCCCAAGTGATGATGAAGCTAATGGGGAAAAAGCACTTGCGATATTCTTGGTGAAACGCGGATGGGAGAGGATGGTGTGACTTTCACTACGTTGGACATCCTTCTGGGGCTACCACCTGCTGATGCGGCAGCTGGCCTTTGATAGTTATGGCAAGCTCCATCATCCCTTGAATTTTTGCCTGGAAGTTGATATTGATTCACGGATAAATTACAAGTAACAAATGTTATATAGAAAGCTAATTGGAAACCACGTTTATAAAATGGTGCCTAAAATTGTCTTGATTCCAGTTGATATATTTTCCCTGGAGTCAACGTGTACTGTAATTAGCTGTCTGGGGTGAAGGTTCTGTCCTTCTAGGCAGGCTGTGTTGTTGAAGCAATTCGTGTTGTTCAATCGGCCGCAGGAACATCTCAAACATCGGTAAATGACAGAAACCGGCTACATCAGACTGCAGGTTCTCCGCCTTGCCTATCTAGAATGTGCCCCACATCATATTCAGCCTCTCGTCCTCCCCACTTGGTTCCTCGATGTTGTAGACTGATAGCAGCGCCCTCGCCCTCGAATTGTAATTGGCTATCTTTGGCAGTAACTCTTCCACAACGTGCTCACGGCCGTTCAGGGCAGCAATGAGGATTCACCTCAGCCCAACGGAAGTATCCTTTTTTTTTTTGCTGCAGCTTCTGAAGCACGCCCAAATGACCCATCTGCACTGCCACCGAGTACGCTGAGTTTCCTCCCTTGTCCACTTCGTCAAGATGCCATGTTTTTTGAGAGTCGATGAGCTTCTGTACATATGGCTCCAGACCCAGAGCGCTCGCTCACCAGAGTGCCGTCCTTTGGTCACAGTCCATAGAATTGGCATCAACCCGGGGGTAGCTAAGAAGCCGGTCCAATATGGCCTCCCTCTGGAGCCTGATAGCGCATACGAGAGGCGGTGTGTTGATCGTGGCTGCGTAGTTATGAATCGGGTTCACCATGGCATGCTCTAGGAGCTCCTTCATCATGTTCTCTCTTTTTTCTTGGATATCATAGTGCAGCACAGGCTTTTTGGTGCGGTAGTAATTGGGCTCGACAGGATTGCCAGGGCCCAACAGCACTCGAACGGTAGCAGGGTTTTCCGTTTGAACCGCCAAGTTCAAGGACTTCAAGCCTATGAAGTCTTCATCGTCATTCACATTTAAATCTCTCGGCAAATTCTTCATCAAATCTCCCATAGCCACCGCATTCCCTCGCATTGCAGCGGAGTGGTAGGGAGTCAATGACCGTCTGGAATAGGAATCCTTGTCCCACAAGCTAGCTCCTTCCTTAAGAAGCGTTCTTGGTGTGTTTATATCGTCGAAAGCTGAGGCATTCATTAACGCAGTTCGGTGTTTGGAGTCGTCATCGATGACCAGACCGAGATTGATTAAACCTTGGATAACCATGTACCAGTCATGCTGGACTGCAGCATGAAACTAAAGAAGTCTTGAGTGATTTTTGCATAAGATCTAGGGGCAGAAGATGTAGGGCAGAGCTCAATTCGTGGTTCTCCATAGCTTGTTCGAGGTCCTTGGAGGGTGTCTTCGGTATCAAATTCCCTCCCATCATCCTATTTTGCTCCAAGAACCTCTGCAGAGTTACAACTCTAGGGTGTGAAGGATCTTTGGCTCTCACGTCCCATAGTGCAACTTGATCATATGCCTTGATTGTATCAACAAGGTTCAGACCTATCCTAATCATAAAATTGGTCAGATATGTTTTAGATAAGTCGCTATGCCAGTCAAGGTTGCCGTTAGGGCCAATCCACACCAAGGTGATTTTGGAGAGTCCCCATTGTTCATTTGAATACTGGTGAAGTAAATTTGTGATGCCTTCCCAGCCTCATTGGTTATATTGTTCGTCGGTCTGCTGAAGGGCTTGGCGATAGGTCCCAAAGGTCTCCATCATAGCCAACTTCAGGCCGTTCACAGTTTCCATCTCCTATCTCGAATCTTGCGCGTCAAATGTTGAGTATGCTTGAGCATGGGAATTATAAATCCTCCAATCAACAAGTTCCCGCAACTTTAGCCATTGCTTCTCCCAGCGATATTTTCCCGCCAAACCACCCGCCACAGAAATCAGCTCGTTAGAAAGGTGTAGCTTGCCCTGATTTATTAGAGCCGGAACAGTGCATGAAAAAGCCTGATCTGCGTCGCACGATTCTCTACCAGTGAGAACTTTTTTTATTCTGTCAAGGTTCTCGTTACTAGCGGCAAGGGTTTCCTGGTGCTGAGCACTGGCCAATACCCTCAACAGCTTGCAGAATGGCCGTTAAGAATACTGAATAGATTCCTGGGCATGGTTAAGTAGGAGAAAACTGCTAGAGGTAATCTCTAGAACTCAGGTGTATCTGTTTCGATGATCCTCTCCAATGCTGTGCCAACTAAAGAATCTTCGCTGATCGGTTGAATCAAGGGGAGACCCTTCCTTGGTGGCACGAAATAATTGGCGATCCCTCCACCGGAATGCATATTGATTCTCCGCTAGACTTTGAGATAGTTGATAAGCTTCAGGTAGTCGAGTGGTAGGTGTCTTGTGAGCAGCCGGCTTTGTATCGTGCTCCCGCCCTTCTCCTGCCACATCTTCAGCTCGAGCTTTTCAACGAGCTCGTTTCTAAAGCCTCTTGTGTGTGATACGATACGAATGATGGGCTTTTCAACTGTCTTGCTTTCTGGTTCGTCCACATCTCTTGTGTTTTTGGGTTGTTTCAGCGACCACGTTCACAACCCGAGCACAGCTTCCAGCTCGGACCTGTCAGTTTTCCATGAGCCCTCGGGGTTTTCTTTCTCATCTATCATTCTTCTCAAAGACATTCGAATATTAGATCTGGAGAAGTGGTCTGTGATGGGATCCAGAAGACAGCATTGGACGGTCCAGAAGATAGCAGAAGCTTGTTCCCACGAATCACACAGCGTCACCGGTGCTTGTGGATCTGATACAAAGAGTATCTGCATTGCATCCTCGATAGTCTGGGCGGGGATAAGGGCAATATCTCTGACGGGGACGAATCTCCCACCCCAATTCTCGCTGTCATCGGACTCTGATTTTTCTAATCCCGTCGTGCGAGCAAGGCGGCTCCTGTAGATGAACGCCTTCGCCGCAGACTGTAGGTCTTTTTTGCAATTAGTATTGGCATCTTCATGGCATCTAGAATCGCATTGAACACAGTACTCGCTTGAAAGCCATTGGGAGAGCTCCTTCTAGGCAACAGTTACGAGATGTTTGATGGGGTTGTCTATGAAATAAGTAGGATATTGAGGTTCGATTCGAAAACCAGTCAGAATGGGTGGGCTTTCCGAAGGCAACGGTAGGTTGTGCAAGACACTTTGCCCATCGTTTCGCTTAGTGTTCTTGTCAGAGGATAGGTTAGAAGCAGAGGTGGCATAGTCTGTCTCGATGGTGCGAAACACCTTCCACAGGCGGCGTGACTGGATTTCCGACAAGTCAGAGACGGGGTTCGTTTTACCAAATATGTTAAATGGTACAAGCTTCAAGGCCAAGCAATCCAGCTCGTGTCCTTGGAAAAAGTCGGGATCATCCACCATGAGGTTGTCTTCCCTCCTCAGCCGCTCGGTTCTCAACGATGCGCGAACGAAGCGCATGGAGAGTGAACCCCAGCTGCATGACAGCCACTGAGGAATGGCAGGCTCTGAGACCCAGAAACTGAAAAACAAATCACAGCGAAGTCGTCATGACCGCGGGCCAAATCCCGCTCACGCTGGCAGAGTATTTGTCAGTAGTCTTCCATGATGTTACGTACTGCTTCAACAAAGATTTATCGTCTGAATACCCAAAAGACTCAAAGATCTGGTCGCCAAGGTTTTGGTTGCCCGGTCGAACCCAATACATTCGAGATGGGATTCGAGTATCTTTTGGCTCGGCCCTCTACTTAATCCGATGTCTTCCTCCATGTTGTATATTCTCATCCAGTCTCTGGTAAAGACGCTCCTCAGTCTTGTTCTCGATCAAGTGGGCACATAAAGCCATTCCGGTACAGAGAGAGGCACAGCGTAGTGGTCTAGAATATGTGGAGTTAGACTACAAGCTTTTCAAACTTATAAAGTGACCATCAAAAATAATCCATGGTCACTTACCTTCGCGGCCGTCTCTCAGCCAGTTGAGGTAATGCTTGGTTTGGCACGCCCATGCTACGACGAAAGCCTGCAAGACGACGCCCACTGCGGCGGAAACGACGAAATACAAACGGCGGGGCTTTTTTATTCCAATGTTGAGGCCAAGATTGGGGTTCGGAGCAAAACGTGCAGGCTTTTTCAAAGGAGCGCCGGCTTTGAACTCGGAAGATTCCTTCCTCTCCTTGAGAACATCTTCCCGAAGAGCCCATTCATGCTTCCCTCTATCCGCTTGGATGTAACTCCTGAAAGAGTAGATACCAACCGTTGCTTTTTTGCCGTCTTTTGGATAGAACACTTCGCTAGGAGCTTGGGGATCGTGCACAATCTCGAGTATCTTGGACCGGCCGAAAACCCAAGCAATACCCCCGTTGCTGTAGAGCTCGCAGACATCGCGACTGGTCGAAGAGCACAGTTCTGCCTCGGCGGCGCCCGCTCTGTCTTGAGCCCTTCCAATAAAGGCTCTCAGTGATGGTGTTCCACATTGTGGATACAAGGGCGGTGATGACCCCGAGCGGTGCGGCGGCAAAAATTAAAGAAGACTTGTGGTATTAATCTAATGTGATCAAATATGAGTTCATTCCCAATTTTTGGTGTGCGGCTGTGGGCAACGGGCGACTGCATAAAAAGCGATTTCACCTATATGTAAATTCACAGGATTGGTTAGAGACGTTTGGTTTTTGTGATATCCATTTTCCATTTGGAAATTTTCCGCGTGCTGGTAACACAGAGCAGGCAAGCGACGTAGACAAGATTCCTTATCCAAATGCCCCATCTATGTCTGCCAACAATCCCGCAATGACATGGCTTTTGCAACAAGGGTTTCATAGTTTATTAGCTGTTACTTACTATTTTGGGGCACGGTTTTGTGACTTTTTTTTTTTGGTTCTTGATTGAAGTTATTCGAGGGTGCCGCACATTCTTGCTGCACTGTTCGTATCACGATTCTTTTCAGCTGATAGTCAAAGCGCTATAGTGAAATGGCTACTTCAGTAGACATGCTCCGATTAGTAATGGAATATACTTCGGCACTCCAAATGCTAGTTTTGTTTGACCTTGGTTTCTTGTTTGTTTCACTAACGATCGTCGCACGAGGGCCCCTTCCCAGCTCCCCGGATTCCAACAGGCGCATCTTCAGCCAATCCCCTTTGCGGATACCCAGAATTGACTTCTCTGGAGAGACAGATGGTCAAACATGTTTGCTGTCTACAATACCATGGCACATGATACTGCGGAGGGTCCAGGTCTACCTACCCCGAGATGGTGATGTTCCAAAAAATACAGCTTGTATACAGTGCAGGGGAATCAGTCCTGTTCTGAATCAGCGGTTCGTAAAATAAGACTCAAACTGTCGAGACGCATGCTACAGCGGGTAGCTCGCAGGCAGCCAGAGCTCCAGGTGGTTGAATCCAAGACAGCTCCGGAAGATGCCAACCCACTATCGGAAACAGACAGATACGACATGCTGGACCGGGGAGTCTACCATTCAGATCTATCTCACTAGCCTTGATCTTGGTGAAAAGATCAATGAGCTATTTTTTTTTCGAGAAGGAATCGACCTGATAGCGAATAGCATTTGCAATACCAAAGCAGCGTGGCTGGTTAATTGCGAGCCAATGGCATGCTTGCTGTGGGGTTTTGAATCCCTTAAAGCCGCCATGTTTTTGTTTTCTTTCTTCTTTTCTACTTTCCTTTCCCTTTTTTTTATTTGCTCGAGTCATTCCTAGGCCGTGGGTCAAGTGTGGATTTGTTATGAGGCATTAGTTACGGGTGCGGTGCGGTGAGACGCACGCATTTGGTTCCAGTTAGAACTAACGCACACCGCCTCAGTTGAAACAATCCAAGGCAATTCGGATTGGAATAAACACAGGATGAGAGAAGTTCATTTTCACATATGCGTGCGATGCCTTGGTCTTGTTTGTGCGTCTTTTTGCCGAGGTAGGAAGCAACCGCTTAGCGATGCAGGGTTTAAACCCGAACCAGAAACAGCTCACTCGCCAACAACAACGAGAATATGGGCTACCAAGCAGCAAATACTCGTCTACCGCCTGGATGTTTAGCTTGTACTGGTTTCGTGCTTGTAATCTTGAGTAAACTACTTTCCGGAACGTGGCCGGACGAGTTTGCCTGAACGTCTTAGTAACTCAGGAACCAACCACGATGATGATTTGTCATATGTTTAGATCCAACGGTAGGGGTTTGGTTAGAGTGGGCACACATACGCCAGTTTCCCGGTACATTTCGAGTGTCTTTTTCTTGTTTCCTACCAGTAAAAAGCACATATGGGAAATGATAGTTTCCTCTGTCCGAGAGAAAGGCCACAGCAAACATGGACATGCTGAAGACTTGCGCTGCCAGGGGTACACCTATGCTCCCGTGTATATGTCATACTCTACCCGGTACCGCTCATCCGATCGTTTGTTCTGTACCTGCATTGTGGGTTTACTCTTACCGGGTTAGTTGATTCCCACATTTAGCTACCATCCGTCTTCTAGCTTTTTTCCTAACCAACGCCCCTGCGGCACAGAGGCGACTATCCGAACTAAATACGAAAATAGCTTGGACGCAGTAGAAACAGGAAAGGACTGGCAATGAAAGACAGCAACAAAAAGGGGGAAGCAACTAGCTGAGTGTCATATTGTTGTTCACCCGTCTCGATGGGCTGCTGTAGGGTAAAATGAAGATAATTACAACTTGTATTGGTCACGTAGAGACGTAATTAAACTGACCATCTCACTAACATATCCGGTAAGATTCAAGATCTACGTGTAATTTCCCGGTGAAAAGCATATCTACCACACGAGAAGCATAGAATGCGCCAATGGCGAAAAGCGCAAATTGTGGTCTGACGCGTTCTGGGGCGCTCGGCGTCAGCCCTGGGAGAATTGGATTTGCAAAGGGCCGTTGGCTCCAAAGTCAATGCAGGAGAACGGGCCCCCCCAGAAGCGCCCGGAAGCGCAATCTCAATCTCGAAGTGGCCTACACGTTAAGAGAAGATACGCCGAAGGGACAGAGATGCTTTGAGGTGATTGCGATTCCACATGGGGATTTCCACAGTGGGAAATGGGCAGTGGGCTGGCGCCGCGAGCACGGCCCCGTGGGCGCACACACCATAGACCTCAACACCACACCGCAGAGGATGATGCCGTTTGGGTTTTTTTTTTTTTTTTTTTTGTTTTCGCCACGGTAACCAGGGAATTCGCGAGCACGGTGCGCACCGCACCCATGGAAGCTGAAAGCTTGTGTGCAAAGTGAAAACAGGCATGTCCGAGTCTGGATTCTGCAACCATGAGATGGCGACAGGGGGCCCCTCCTGCTTGGCACCTGAGCCACAGGAGCAGCTGCCTGCAGGGTCCCTCCATTTGGCAAAATTGCCCGCCAAGAAAGTATGAGAGGCAATTTCGACGATCACGAACAGAGTTGAAGCCACCAGAAGTCTCTCCCAATTGACACGGCCTGCCAAGACGCCCCAGGACCGCCCAAGACAACGGCCGACACGCTGGCTGCGTCCTTACGCCGCCGTCTGCCATTGGTCGCGCCGCCGTCTCGCCTGGATGACCCCGTCTGATTTTCCATGCACAGACAGCCTCACAGCACGTGAATCCCGCACCTTGAAACACCCAGCTATCGAGCCTTTGTTTTGCGTGCCCAGGAAATGTTTCCCGCCGCCCAGCCACGCGCCGCGAGAACAGACGTTTCGAATACACCAACACGGTTGCGTCCAGCACCGTGTTTGATAATTTGCGACGCCCCATGCGGCGGGAGAACAAGGTTAGGTTTCAAAAATGACTGCTCCACGCAACAAATACGATGGTGAGAACGGCCGTCGTCATCCAAACAAAACTTAATGGTAGCAATAATCTTACCCGGAAAAAAAATGAGATGAGATGAGACGAGACGAGCGGCCAAACATTGAATGCGAAACAAAGACGAGGCAATACGTTGGGGCGCATCGCATCCGGAACCCAGGAAGTCCATCCCACATTCCCGGTCCTCTCACCAACCACACCCCCCAAGGCTCTCGAGCCTCACGTCGCAAATCAATGCGACTTTTCTTTCTTTCTTTCTTTCTCTATGCTCACTTCACCACATTTGCCGCGGGAAAAGTAAGACCAATAAATTGAAACATGAAAAAAAAAATAAAAAATAAAAAACAATGCGTTGTTCCAGTCGCTCTGCCCAAAAGAGCAATCCGAAATATTCACGCAACAACCAACCAATGCACAATGCCGGTCCGCCATCCATTATGACAGCACGGCCCGGCAACCAAATGCACAAGACCTTGGGCGCCCTATCTTCATGCAACCCGGGCCTGGCGCCTCGTGGCGCGAGGCCCGCATTTGACTTCCTGTAGGTCGCCTGCATGTGTCAAGTGCGTACGCCTCCGGGGCAGGGGAGGTCGGCGAGAACCAGCGTTGCGCTGTAATGCTTTCTTTTTCCCGGTTTCCTTTCTTCTTACCCCTTCTTCTCCTCCCCTTCGCCTACAAGTCGAGAGAGAGCCAAGAGAACTTCTCTGTCGCATTGGGTTGTCGCTCTCGCTTCTACATCTTGGCAATTCCCCGGAACGACGGAAGCCTATAAACATTGGTCCGTCCTATTCACAGCTTCATGTTGCATTCGCCGCATGTGCCGCCTCTGGTTAATTGGGGAATACCTGGTGGCGACGGGCGTCGACTTGCAGATGAGTACCTCTCTTGGATAATTTTTTGGTCTTCTCCATGATTTCTCCATCTGGGACCATCGAGTGGCAGGGGTGGACGCTGCGGCCAAGACCTGGGGTAGTACGAGAAGAGAAGGCGGCGAGGATGGCTACCGTCGGACCTTTTTGCAGAGTTTGAAAAACAAGCTGGGGGGCCCATCGCGTTTTCCCGTACGTAAGATTGGCGTCGCTTTCCCAATTGGAAAGCTTCCTACCCAAGTCATGATGCTCGGTAGTCGATGGCTGGTTCGGTTCATCATGAGCCGTCGCGCTGCTGCTGCATTGACCGCCTGGGTATCCGTACCGAGTTAGCCGGCCGATTGACGTTACTGCCTCGAGTGAGATGAGGGCTGACCGCCACAGCGGCTGGGATCATGAACGAGGCCTTTGTTAGCCACCTCTCGGAGCAAGCGCACGTAGCACATTAGCGGGGAGACTTGCTCATCCGCCAATCCCATAGCCGCGGACAACCCGTTTTGTATGAGTGAATTACCTGTCTGGAGGGATGGATGCAGGGTCCTCTTACACCAGTCCCATGCCCATCGCCCCAGTTTTCACTCCCCGGACCGAGGAGGATCCAACGTTTTGCGAAGCCTTGGCTGGTCCATGGCTCGTCTAGAGCCTTCTGAACCCGCAACCCTAACTGACCGCCGAAGGGCCGCCTAGTGGTTGATCCGCGTACCTGCTTCGTACCGGACTGTAAATCACTGGAGTACCTTCCAAGTCGAGGTACGCCGTTCGCCCTGAGCTAACGGGGGAACGTGGCGCCCAACCGCTCGAGTCAGGGGACAGCCTTGGGCGGCACAATTGACGCCTCTGTATACCAGCCGCTACTTATCATGGACATGCGCACTTCAAGAGAAAACGCGCACCACGGAAACTAATCGCGACCAGTGGCGGATATGTTGAAGCGTGAGGCTAGGCAAGGCACAACGATTAGGCGAGGCCAGCACGGGAGAATGTACGAGATACAACGAGAGACTTGGACGGAACGGAGATAAACCGGAAAGACGCAATATTGGCCACCTGAAAGCCTCGATTCCGCAGGAATACTCCATCGCAATAAGCGTCCAGGGCGAGGCGATAATCAATGGATACGGACTCGTCGGTGCCGATGGCCGACGCCTTGGTTTCAGGTACGGGCAAGATTTGCCGATGCGACGGTACATTGGCGCTTCAACGCTTCGAACGCCAAACCCTTCCTCTGACATCATATATTGGAGAGAAATATTAACATAGTTTCGGGAATGACGGCACGGATAGATAGGATGGGACGGGAATGACCTCTCTGGAGGGAGAGCCTCATTACCGGCATGCAGATGACACCCAAGCATCCAAACGAGTTTGATTGACAAGTGATAACAGGTGGGTTGTCATCACAATCCGACGGACACGTAAAAGAAAACAAAAGGCGCGTTTGGGGCCGGTCTGGGGGCCGACTTGGGGCCTGGGCTGGGGGAGAACGAGGTAATGTCCGAGAAGCGACACGATGGGGCGCGGGTCCTGTCGAATTGAGAGCCTGGACAATGGTGGGAACCTCGAGTCGCTGCGAGCACCAACCAACAGGGACCGGCCAGCGGCGGCAAGTTCGTGAGCTAAGGAAAAAAAAAAAAAAAGTTGCAAAGAAGTGGGCACGCCAGACTGGAGCCATTTTCGCCGAGATGGATGGATGTCCAGACGCGAGCCATCGCGTGGCCAGAGCGCCGGTTCACGCGAGCTGCTGACGACTTGTACGTACTGTAGAAAGCCTTTCGAGGCAGAATTGATGGATCCAACGGTGTTGCGAGTGGCCGTCACTTGGTCCATGCGGCGTCAACTTTGTCGTGATAGCCACCCCCGGCTCCTTTCAGGATAAACGAGTGGACGGTGGCGGGAGCATCAAGATTCCACTCAGGATGGCATCTCCGCGGCTCCGCGTAGCTCGGGGAGGCAATTGAACGACCGGGGAGTAGCTAAGGACATGTTGTCATGAGTACCGAATGAGTGTCGCGTGCAAGACAAATCGCTCCGATCGGTTGCAAGAGCGGGTCTCTGCCGCCGGTTGCAAATCCCTGTATTTCGATTTGCGCTGTGCCTTGCCCGAGACGCTTGGTGCGGGATGGAGTTGGAGATGCAGGCCAGCGAGGGAAAAGCTTCGTGGACCCTGACCTTGGCCTTGACCTTGACCATGAAGGACGATTGGGGCCCGTAAACTTCTACAATTGCACACCGACACAGGTAATATTCGCAAGCATTCTATGAACGGGGTTGGCATTATGAGGATCGGAGTTTAGGTGCATCACCAGGGACTTGGCATGATGGCTTGGCTTGGCCATGCTTCGTGGACTCGGTGGTCACAGTCGTCGTCATCCCTCTGCCACACACATAGCCTCAATGTCTCGCTAGAAGCTGCTTGCTCACCGGCAATGCGCCGCACTTGCAGCCGACCGACGGGGTGAAGACAAAGCCCAAGGCCAAGCTTTTTGGCGTCGCTGACCAGCAGATCCCCAAGCTCTTGGGCTCCTGTATAGGCAATGGTTGAGAGCGGTGCAGTAGATGGCTCAGGGGTGTGCAGAGCCAAGAGAATACCTATAGCACCCGCAGAGACAACGTGTTTCGAGGATGCGTATAGGGTGGCTGCCAAGAAGGCCTGGACTGTAACTTGTCGCGCCGTCGCTCGCCCTGTGAGTCTATTTGATCGTGATGAAATTAAGCTGGTGTTCGAAAAGCTGTCGCCTGGAGCCCGGTGCATGCAGAGCCCCATCAAATTGAACGCTGGGGGGAGGGGGGGGGGAGCTTGTCGAGGTGTTTACTACAAGCGGAAGGAACCCAGACACCTCGCCTGCCAGGGAAGGCAGGTGCGGCGTGAAACAAATTGGCAGACAAAGGAGAGACAGACTTTTAGAGGGTACACACGACACCTAGAGGCAAGTGCGATGGAGAACTCTGCGAGTGTAGTTGCCACTCCAATAATTGCAATAACCCCCGTCACAACGGCGCTCAGGCAACGGCGAGGAAAACAAGCCATCCATGTCGCTGTTTGGGTTATAGCCTACGATGCTATTCGGCATGCCCTGTCAGTGATGTTCCACGCATGCATTAGAGCTGGAACCCTTGGTGTGGCCAGAGGAGGAGAGCACCGCCAATTCCCGCACCTCAGCGCCCCGGACTGACCAATCCCCGTGGCCAATTGCTCTTCAGCAGCCGGTCCAGGAAGCCACACCCCCGGCCATGAGCTTGAGCGCCTCCCGGACGACCCCGGATCCGCCACCGGGGTTGTCGATGGAGCAAATGGCAGCAGCTGAAGAAATGCCTCGCCCTCTCCTGCTGCATGGCAGTCATGTGGGTGTTGGCAGCGTTGTGCAGACTCCATCGCATCGATGTCAATTGGTAGCTGGCAAACGCAGGCATCGCAGTCCAGTAAAAGAAAAGACGCTTTTCAGTGCCGCTATGAGATGGACGCCCCCGACTGTAACTATGGGGTGGTGGATGCTCCAGTTCTGGTTCTAGCTCCAGCTTCAGCTTTCCACATGGGGCGAGCGGCTCCATAGCGAGCGACGATATTGGTGCATGAAGCAAATATCCTACAAGCTCATCTGATCCGATGCTGTCGGTCAGAGTGGGTTTCGCCAAAATTGCGGGTGTTTTTGCTCTTGCCTCATTTTACTCCCTTACCGTGCTTGAGGCGCTATTCGAGGTGGGAACTGAGCATCGTTGCCGGATTCGCATGTCGTCGGCCATGGCAAGTATCGGATTTGATTCAGTTGATGAGCGAAATAAAATATCGGGCGTGCGTTTGTGCAGCCTGGAGTGCATGCATGTAACTGCAATAGTGCTCACTCTGTCGGCGTGTTTCTCCCGCTGTAGATGACACGCTAACCGTGCTGTGGCAGGTGTGCTAGGGGAGAGACCGAGCCGGTACAGGTACCTGGCAGCCTACCAAGCAGCAGTTACAGTGCAGCCGGTACGAGCGAGGCCTGGAGGTGCGCGGTGTGGTGCTGGATTCGATTGGCGACATGGGCATGGGTTGGAGGAATTACGGATTTGGAGAATTTCAAACGGCTAGTTCATGACCGACAGGCGCGGCAACGAAAGTCCAGAAGCCAAATCGCGGACCTGACAGTCGCCGGCCGCCGGTGATTTGGTTCTTGTCGCTAACGAGCAGCACCGAGTCGGGGCGCGAGTGTGCCGACTTAGGCTTATCGCCTGGACAAGCTTGGCCAAGAATAATCTGGGCTAGAGCCCGGATAGCTCCAGGGGAAAAAATTTGCCTGGTCCGGGTCGTCATCTTGCCGCTCGATTCACCGAGATATCTGCGCTGGTCCCTCGTCACCGACAGCCACTATTGGCTTTGCTAGCTAAGCAATCAATTACCTACTCACCTCGGCCGAGGTAAGCCTCATCCCCCCCCACGGCCAGGCCGATGTGGCACAGAAAATACGCAAGACGGTGACGGCTAGTCGGCGAGGCGATCGGATTGGGCCGCTGATGTCTCACCCTGTGGTGCTGGGGGGGCTCTGTGCGTCTTTTGGGGGTGGAAGAGAGAGGTTGGGGAGGATCGTAGCGGCCATTCCAATGACGTAGCCTAAACGAGGCCACGATCATGTTGGTAGTCAATTCTTGACCGTTCTAAAGCCCAACAAGGTTGTCCTGGACCGACAACTGGGCGGCTGGTCGCCCGCTGAAATGGAGAAAACGATACTTGCCGTCGCCATCACCGCCCTTTGCGACCAATTGAGTGTCAACATCAACATAGCAACGGGAGGCGAGGCGACAGTGCCACGGGCTTCGAGAATAATTCCAGGTGGGCTCCCCGTGCCCGCCCGCCAACTAATTGCATGTGCGGATGGGGTGCCCACAACTGCGGCCCACTGGAGCTGCACGTTGGGGCAACAGCTAGGCGTTGCAAGTGAACTGCTCAGCGCCAAACCTGGGGCTCGGTGCACGGCTGGCTGATGCAATTGAGCGTGTGCGAGGTAGCCTTCCCGCTGTCCCGGATGGCGACGACATCATGGCCCCAGCTGCGGCGCCAGGAATGGCAACGCCGGGAACCGGGAGGTGTTGGTGTTGGTGCTGGCGCCGTTGGTTGATGTCTCTCCAGCTCCAATATCCGTCCCCATCCGCTTTCACCCGCAAGCTGGATCGGGGACGCTAGCGGTGCGCCTCATGCGCAAAGATTTGTATGGAGAACTGGAGTTCCCTTGCCCAGTGTCGCCCTCGAATGGAGGGTCCTTGTATTGGAGGAGGGGGCCAACAACAGGAACCAAGCCCGGCCGGGCAATAGGCAAGGGGCGGCGAGGCAAATTCGTGAAGGCGCTGCAACCTCGCCGAAGGGCATTTCTGGACAGTGCCAGGTACTGTGCGCCGTGTTGCCAAGGCTGGCAAGGTTCAACAGGTGCCGATAAGGCGATTGGCCAGGCCAGCGGTGGCGCCGCGAGAGCCAGTCATCGTGCAGAATCTGCATTCGGCCAGGTCCTCTGCAAGGAAGGGCGCACAACAGGTACCGGCGAGGTGAGACCCTTTGACCTTTCTGGGTGTCCTCGGAGACGAACCCCCGTCGGCCCCTTCGTCATAGCAGCTTGTCCTGGCGAGGGAGACTCGAGGTCGAGCGCGAGGGATAAAAAAAAAAATCCAATTGCAAATGGTAATTCAGCTGTTATCGCGGCAGAAATGACGATGTACGCACAATTGAGACACTGGCCACCCTGTACCGCCTTTGTCTACGACATGGCTAACTTACATTCAATTAACCTTAGAGTTGTCGTAGGCACGGCCGCACCGATTGACCTCTGAGATCGGCCAAATTACATGTTATGACCTAGCGACACAGCTAGAAACGGATCGTCATCGTCTGCCGTAACAGGTTGAAGCTATCATTGTCGGCCAAAACGTTGTTGGGCGCCGTGGGGGAGGGAACGGCCGATCCTCGCAGGTCTCTCATTTAAAAACGCCGGGAAATCAGTAATATCTATGTCTCACCGCGGCGCGCCTTGACTCTACGATACATATAATGTATTCTGCATAATTTTACTGTCGAGCCCGCGTCCATGCCAGTGCCAAGATGATTGGAGCGTCTTGCGCAACCCGAGTCCCCATATCGCCCTAGCCACGAGGATAATCTGTTCCATCGTGCTCCGTCCGCATTCGTCTTCGGGGCCTTGTCATGTCTCGTGTGTACGTACCTTGGGACCGGAGAGCCTGTCTTTGGTGTACTGGCCAGCCAGCCAGCCAGCCAGCCAGTCGCAATTCTGCTGACCGCCAGGGCCCGGCAAGCCAGTGTCGTCATCTCCTCGTCGGTCGCGACCATCTTGCCAGAGATAGAAGCGCATGGGTCATTAGGTGTGGGAGCTCGCTGGGGGGCGGCGCCATGGCCGAAAATCCCTCAGCCAGAGGCGAGGGCCCCGGTGCCAGCAGCACTGACGCACAGCAATGTACCTGGGCTACAAGACACGGGAACAGTGGAGGAGGCGTTGTGGATGGCGGTTGGCAGGTAGGTCTACCAGCCAGCCAATTCACGCTCTAGGCATACAGCATTTCCAAGCTCGCCGATTTGCGAGGGTGGAAGACTACGGGATCCCGGGAGATGCACAGTGCAGCAAAGCTAGGGATAAATGACTACTGTTTGAATTGAGTGCATATTTGGAGGCATTAAGACTGCTCTGTATCAGCATCATTGTAGCGGGTTTGAGGTGTGGCCGATGACACTCTTGCCAAGACCGGCCGCTCGCGAGTATCACCGACAGAAGCGCTGGCGAGAGAGGATTTGGGAAGGGGTGTATGCTAGTTTTTCTTTGTTTCTCAAACACGTCCTTGGCAGTGGCAGAGGCAGCGAGGGGCAATTGATCGCCTGGGAAGCAACATATGCACAGAACCTGAAGGGATCGTAAAGGGCCTTCGTCAGCCATCAGCCACCACGGTGAGAGTGCCGCCGGTTGGTGCAGTTAGCCTCCCGGGCACATACCTTGCCAGGCCTAGTCCATCGTCCAGAGGCTGCCCGTCAAAACGACATCATCGGACTGGCTTAGTGGGGCGCCTCGGTTTGTTGTTAGGTGGTTCATATTGTTGTTGTTTTGTTGTCATTGCTCATAGTTTGGACTGTTTACGTTTACCTCTGTGCGAGATTACCGTCTTGTTTCCATTCCCCACGCTCGAGAGGTGCCCACACACACTGTGCGTTTGCACCTGCATGGAAGACCTGGCCGAGGAAAGAAATTGTGGGCAAAGGTGGGCGTAGTAGACATGGGTGAGAACCGGGTGGACATGGTGTGGACATGAGAGGCATGGGAGGGGGGGAGGATAAGGACGATGAAATCAATGGGTCGCTGAATCGGCTCCAGTTGCAACCATTTGGGCCAGTGACAGCACGGCTAGCGAAAACCAATGCAGATGCCGCGACCGACGGCCTTCTACAGTCACGCCCCGGGAACCTGAAAAGGCCGCTCGCTTGCACACGCCCTCAGCCATGCCGACTGTCCACTGCACCAGTGCGTGGACCGTGGTCCAGCCGACGCTACCGGGTGCGGGTGAGCTTGGTCGATTGTAGCTGATACTGATGCCGGTTAGCTGCTACTTTCAGTTATTATTTGATGAATATGGCTATTTGTCGTTTGGCCGTGGTGATGCCGCCGCTGTAGCATGAGGCCGAGGGGCGTGAGCGGTTGCTCGTTGTGACATACGTGTATATTTGGATCTCGCCCTTGAGCGGTAGACTGTCTTGGTTTGGGGTTGAGTTCTGGTGTCCCATGGCTCTGTCGAGGCATGGTCGGTACGCAAAAGGGTGTACCACGTATGTGTCTGTGTCTGCCAATCTTGTCTATCATTGCTTGGCAGTGTACAGTAGGAGTCTCGCAGCGATTTGGGGGGGAGTGTGTGGGGGGGTGTGTCAGTGTGCAATTTCTTATGAAATCTCTGAATGCGGGTTTTTGTTTTGTGCACGGTGCTGGGACCGAGTCGGCAGCGAGTCGAGGCCAAGACGACAGGGAAAACCGAGAGAGAAAGCGAGAAAGGTGAGGGTGAGTGAGAGTGACGACAGCACAGTGAGCGACTTGTTGCTTGCAACCGGCAAGGCCGTGGGGCGCCAGGCCAATTCGTACGGTAGCCGCACTCGTACACATACAGTACCATCCAAAAGGTACGAAGGTACTGCACCCTTCCGGCCGTACCCTGGGAGAACTGGGTCTGGGACCTGGGGACCATGGGGACAAGGGGACAAACGGGTCCCACGGGGGACCCACTTGAGGTGTGGGCTTGTGGGCTTCCCACGAGCCCCATGAGAAGTCCTGCGTTGCAAGTGAGAGTGAGTTGAGAGACTGCGCGAGAGAGAGGACCCGCCCGGCCATCGTCAAGTAGGTTCGCACGGGGCAGGTCCGGCAAGGTCGCCGGTAAGGTAGGCATCGAGGTGCGCCATTGAAATAGAGACCTTCTCCCGGCTTCAAACCGACTTCTTTTTCTCTCCTCTTCACCCACGAATGCTTCACATATAAGCGACCCTACCTTCGTGCGGTGCTCGACACTACCTCTCCCCACTCAACCTCAAGCCTCGTCTTGATCTTTCTTCTCTATTTTTTGCAGCTCCCCATCATATATACCTATTAATTACACCACTGCTGCATACGTCTGCGGTCTCCCCCAGAGCCTCGTCTCTACACCACCTAGCAACGAGTTTGCGCTCAACACCTTCCAGCAATGGCTGAAGAGAAGGCTGCCGGCGCTCCTGCGCTGACCACCAACATCGAGACTGGCGGCTTCGACGAGAAGCGAGGACAGGCTCCTCCCCCTCAAGCCGCTCCCAAGGGCCGCCCCGCCGACGACGACGAGGAGGAAGATGAGGATATCGATGCCCTGATCGAGGACCTCGAGTCCGAGGACGGTCACCAGGACGATGAGGATGAGGAGATTCAGCCCGGCGGTGCCCGTGTTGTTCCTGAGGACATGCTCCAGACGGACAGCCGAGTCGGTCTGACTGAGGCTGAGGTCATCGCTCGCCGCCGCAAGTATGGTCTCAACCAGATGAAGGAGGAGAAGGAGAACCTGCTTCTCAAGTTCTTCGGTTTCTTCGTTGGTCCTATTCAGTTCGTCATGGAGGTAAGTCTACAATGCAATCCCCTACAGCCCAATTCCCCATCACAGCGCACGAGCGAACTGGCAAATACCTGCTTTCTGCTGGGATTTCCATTTTGCCATGCGACAACGGCCACTCCAGACGGCACACCCTCAAGCCCTGCCCCGAAACAGATCGGCTGGTGCCCAGTGCGTGCGCGGCTCCCAATGGCTCGGTGTTCACATGGCCTGGGCTCTGTGCAAGCATCGCCTTGTTTTGATTGCCTGCTGGGAAACCGGCATGCACGTTGCACAAATTTTTGCGCGTTTTTGGCGCAGATTGCCAGGTCCACATGGTATCCACACAAGCTCGGGGTGGACAGGGGTGCGTGTGTCTGTTCGTGTGGGTGGAACCACCGATGGCGCTCCACTGGTGCAGCTTATCGTCTATTCGCCGCTCAATTGATGACGGTCGGCACCGCAACGCATCCTCGCTGCGGCATCGTCACATTGGGTTGATCCATGTGGAGACACTGGTCCAGTCGGATTGGCTGCGCGCCCCGTTGTTTCGAAACCCCAGCCTATCACGTCTCCAATTGCCTAAAGCTTCCCTCTTGCACAGCTCTGTGCGGGAAATCGGACCTTGACTTATGAACCTGATCACTAACGTGTCTAATAGGGTGCTGCCGTTCTGGCTGCCGGTCTTGAGGATTGGGTCGATTTCGGTGTCATTTGCGGTCTACTTCTGCTCAACGCCTGTGTCGGTTTCATCCAGGAGTACCAGGCTGGTTCTATTGTCGAGGAACTCAAGAAGACTCTTGCCCTCAAGGCTGTCGTTCTTCGTGACGGTACCCTGAAGGAGATTGAGGCCCCCGAAGTCGTTCCCGGTGATATCCTTCAGGTTGAGGACGGTTCCATTATCCCCGCTGATGGTCGCATCGTCACTGAGGATGCTTTCCTCCAGGTTGATCAGTCTGCCATCACTGGTGAGTCCCTTGCTGTCGACAAGCACAAGGGCGACAACTGCTATGCTTCCTCTGCTGTCAAGCGTGGTGAGGCCTTCGTCATTGTTACTGCCACTGGTGACAACACCTTCGTCGGTCGCGCTGCTGCCCTGGTCTCCCAGTCTTCTGGTGGCACTGGTCACTTTACTGAGGTTCTCAACGGCATTGGTACGATTCTGCTCGTCCTTGTCATTGTCACTCTCCTGGTTGTCTGGATTTCTTCCTTCTACCGATCCAACCCTATTGTCGACATCCTCCGCTTCACTCTTGCCATCACCATCGTCGGTGTCCCCGTCGGTCTTCCCGCTGTCGTTACCACCACCATGGCTGTCGGTGCCGCCTATCTTGCCAAGAAGCAGGCTATCGTCCAGAAGCTCTCCGCCATTGAGTCCCTTGCTGGTGTCGAGATTCTGTGCTCTGACAAGACTGGTACCCTGACCAAGAACAAGCTGTCTCTCTCTGAGCCCTACACTGTCGCCGGTGTCGAGCCCGATGACCTGATGCTTACTGCCTGTCTGGCTGCTTCCCGCAAGGCCAAGGGTATTGATGCTATCGACAAGGCTTTCCTCAAGGCCCTGAAGTTCTACCCCCGTGCCAAGTCCGTCCTTTCCAAGTACAAGGTCCTCGAGTTCCAGCCTTTCGATCCCGTCTCCAAGAAGGTTACCGCCATCGTCGAGTCTCCCCAGGGTGAGCGCATCATCTGTGTCAAGGGTGCCCCTCTTTTCGTTCTCAAGACTGTCGAGGAGGACCACCCCATTCCCGAGGATGTCGACCGTGACTACAAGAACTGCGTCGCTGAGTTTGCCACCCGTGGTTTCCGATCTCTTGGTGTTGCCCGCAAGCGTGGCGAGGGTGCTTGGGAGATTCTCGGTATCATGCCCTGCTCTGACCCTCCCCGCCACGACACTGCCCGCACTATCAACGAGGCCAAGACTCTCGGTCTGTCCATCAAGATGCTTACTGGTGACGCCGTCGGTATTGCCCGTGAGACTTCCCGCCAGCTCGGTCTCGGTACCAATGTCTACAACGCTGAGCGTCTTGGTCTTGGTGGCGGTGGTGACATGCCCGGTTCTGAGGTTTACGATTTCGTTGAGGCTGCCGATGGTTTTGCTGAAGTTTTCCCCCAGCACAAGTACAACGTCGTTGAGATTCTCCAGCAGCGTGGTTACCTGGTTGCCATGACTGGTGACGGTGTCAACGATGCTCCCTCTCTGAAGAAGTCCGATACTGGTATTGCCGTCGAGGGTGCTTCCGATGCTGCCCGTTCCGCCGCCGATATTGTCTTCCTTGCCCCTGGTCTCGGTGCCATCATTGATGCTCTTAAGACTTCCCGCCAGATTTTCCACCGCATGTACGCCTACGTTGTCTACCGTATCGCTCTGTCCCTGCACATGGAGATCTTCCTTGGTCTTTGGATCGCTATCCTGAACCGCTCCCTTAACCTTGAGCTCGTCGTCTTCATCGCCATTTTCGCCGATATCGCCACCCTGGCCATTGCCTACGACAACGCTCCCTACTCCCAGACCCCCGTCAAGTGGAACCTTCCCAAGCTCTGGGGTATGTCCGTTCTCCTCGGCGTTGTCCTGGCTGTCGGTACCTGGATTGCCCTTACCACCATGCTTGCCAGGGGTGAGGATGGCGGTATCGTCCAGAACTTCGGTGACATGGACGAGGTTCTGTTCCTTGAGATCTCCCTCACTGAGAACTGGCTGATCTTCATCACCCGTGCCAACGGTCCTTTCTGGTCTTCCATTCCTTCCTGGCAGCTCAGCGGTGCCGTCTTCATCGTTGACGTCATCGCCACTCTCTTCTGTATCTTCGGTTGGTTCCGCCACGGCAACCAGACCTCCATCGTTGCTGTTGTCCGTATCTGGATCTTCTCCTTTGGTATCTTCGCCGTCATGGGTGGTCTCTACTACTTCATGCAGGGCAGCTCCGGCTTTGACAACCTCATGCACGGCAAGTCCCCCAAGAAGGACCAGAAGCAGCGCTCCCTTGAGGACTTCGGTAAGTTTTTATAATCCCCTCAGCCTCCATGAAGTCTCATACTAACAATCCTGTCAGTCGTCTCTCTGCAGCGTGTTTCTACCCAGCACGAGAAGTCTCAGTAAATCAGGGATGGTATATATCCGGAACACCATCTGCCGGGCTTTTCACTTTCGCTCTGTCTAAATTTGCACTGTACCGATCATACCCGTGTACCGATGCTCCGAGGATGAGGAGGAATCTTTTCATACCCCTAGAGTTCGACTACTAGACCACGTAATGAATAAAAGTAAAAATTAAATATCTCCGATAGCTAATAGTGATTGACTCGTTTCATACCTTGGCCCTCTCTCTTCTGTCATGTGATGCTCGTGTTTATCATTTAAAATAACACTTTCTGTTGATTCCTTGTGGTACTTGACTTTTTGACTCTAAATGGTTGGTCACGTGCATTGGCGGTTTTTGCACAACATCAATCCAGGATGCCGTACTTTGTTCTCGACCACATGGCTGTGACTCCAACGTCCCAGCACCGAAGCGAACTACTAATTCCTTGCATCGTACATTCCTGTGGACGCATCTTTCGGGGAGGGCTCTTATCGCGTTGACCATGAATCCTGAAATCCCAGGGTATTACTTTGGTACCATATCCTTCTACATGTAATTGCATGGCATCTAACCACTGGTAGACCCTGAAAAAAAGAAGTACTTTAAAATTGAAAAGTCACACTTGAGCTCTTCTAACGCAGCATATTCTTCAGATGCTGTCAAGAGACGCAAGCTGCAGGATGGCGCCCGCCAGGCCGCACGGCAGCGGGCACAGCTGGTGAGGAAGCACATTAAACGGCACTCTATCAGCCGGGACCTTGTGTGTGGCGGGTTTCTGGCTCGAGAGACGGGTTTGGGGCGTGTGGCAGAGAGTGGGCGTGGGCGGCCCGAAGATCGAGATCTGGCTGCTGAGGTGTGGTCGCAGGGCGTGGTGGCCAAGGGGAACGTGCCCTTTGCGCCGAGCTTTGCCAGGGCGAGATATGCCAACATGCCGTGTTTCTATGTCGGCGGGGAAGACATGAAGACAGGCCTGGGTGTGGCGTATGCGAGTGAGTATAGGGATGTGTCAATCTCAACAGTTTTCCTGCTGACCTTGCTCTTAGCTTTGGATGAGGAGACCCTGGTGGGTAGTCACATTCCCATGAACGACAATCACGAGTGGGTTATATTTCTTATCAATCAAGGGGGAGCCTCTTTTTCACAACTGACTCTCCCTCCCTAGGGTTCACTTTTCTAGAGATGCCCCTCCAATTTCAGGGAGAGCATTATCGTTCCGGACCGAGATGATTAGATGCCCTCAGATGTCATCCATCAAGTACCACGAGCCCTCGCACAAGATCCTCCTGACATCCAGGGCACCGGACCACAGCTGTGGGCTTTACTTTTTTTCACCCCCCTTGTCAGACACTGATGATTTGAGTCGACCGCACTGGCTTCTTGGGGAGAGTAAGTTTGTTGCTTTCAACTTGGTTCTTGGCAATGAATTTTAACACTCCTTCTTATAGCCAACCACTACCAGCGATTGTCCATACGTCATGGCCTGCGGGACGAATGGCTTGTCCACTCTAGCACGCCCGCTCCCTCGTCATCTGATCTAATCTGCATCGTTGGGACCAACAGCGGCCTGTTGCAGGTTCGATCTAATGAAACAATGTCTTGGGTCGCACCGATCACTCCACAAAAGACCTCCAAGGGCATGCACCTCCCTCAAGAAATCTTCTCCCAAGACTTTCAGCAAGGAAACCACAATGTCTTGCTCGCAGGAGGGCGCCAACCGCGTTTCTGGATTTCCGATCTCCGAGAGCCTGAGACACAGTGGTCTTTCATTAAGCACCAAACCTCCATTGCGCACGTTCGAAGCGTGAACCCAAACCACGTCATGGTGGCGGGTCTGCAGAATTCCATGGCTCTACATGACATGCGGTTCCTCGACCGCCGACCTAACGGTCCTCGGCCGCTGCTTACATTCCCGGATCACCGCAACGATGCCCATTTCCATATAGGATGGGATGTTGACTCGCAACTTGGCGTTGTGGCTGCGGCCCAGGATGATGGCACTGTGAAGCTCTTTTCCCTGTGCTCCGGCCGCCAATTGCGGAGCCCAGCATTAGGCCGGCTACGTACAGACACGCCCATCAAGGCGCTCATGTTCCAGAAGATGCCCCGTGAGCGATTTGCCAGTCTTTTCGTTGGCGAAGGGCCGCTCTTGCGCAAGTTTTCTTTTGGCGCGGTGGACCTGGAAGATGAAGTTTAAGTTGAGACCAGTGTGAATTGGAAAACGTATGTTTGGATGAGATGAGCGGCGATGGAAATACCCGACAAGATATCTCGGAGCAGCGTGTTGGTCGCATAGGCGTTTGAAAGAGCGATGTTTTGTACAAGAGTGGGAAGGTCATCTGTTGGTTTCCTGAAGCGCAGTAGTCATCTTTGGACCATCGTTGGTGCTATGGGGAATTAAGGCACTTGCGCAACAGAGACAAAGGTATCTGGCAATCCAATTAGAAATGTCCATGCTAGAGTGCTAGAGGTGGATTATATCCAGACTTGGAGTACTATTTCCAATGCGCATCCTTATTCTGTATAGATGGGAGTATGCTCTACTGTGTGATGCAATAAGTGAGACGAAAAAAAAAATTCCTCCAGCTGTTCATTGGCTTTTCTGGAAGCCCAATACCGATCTACTATCTTTATGGCCCGGACATCTCCAATGGGTTATTTGAGGTTATTGGAGGAGATGCTACAAGTATAAAAGGCCAGATGGGCATTGTAGTCTAGCTGTGAGATTTTGCTCGGTACAACTTATTGTGTTGACTCAGGGCATGATCTGGATGCTGGACCTCAAGGTGACTAATGATAAATGGAGTGTGCTCAACGCCCAGCACACGCTCGTTTTGGCCAGTCTGTCATCCGGTATTGGAGCTGTGACACTCGTCTACTTTGAAGAATCCACCCTCTTTTTAAGCCCAGGGGACGTGTTAGTTCCTTGGACTGGGAAGGCGGTGATGGTTTTGTTTCGTTGCTCACGGAGAAAATGTGAGAACAGCCGGGCAAAAATTGTTGCCAAAGTAGTCTATACATGTGGTAACCTTGATATCTATAACAATAACAAACACCCCAGTAGTTTGACATCTGGTGTGCAAAAAAATCCCTCTAAAGATATGAACCTCCTGCCGTACAAAGCTGCGCATGATAGCGAGATCTGATTAGAGTGCCCCCGACCAGTCATTTCAACGCCCCGGTTATTCCATTATGACGCCTATTGTGAAATCCCCAACCTCCTTAGGTCCGTGGAGGATAAGTTTGCCAGTAGCTTCCGTGCAAGAATGATAGTAAAAGTAATACATGCTGATAAGAAAATATTTATATGTATATAATATATATAGCCTGATTCATCGGCTCCCCACTGATCCTGGTGCTGGGGACCGAGAATCGAGGTTAAAAGTATCCACGAGGGTGGGAAATGCCTTGGCAAAGGCATCGCCAAGTTTCCAGTTGTCTAGGTTGCGCAGATGTCGCTCAAACACTGGATTGATCATGAGCTCGTCGCCATCTGGGTTCTGAAGCAGGGTGTCGGTGTCCTCATATGGCCATGAGAGAGAGAGCGTGGTGGTGAAGGGGATAAAGAAGTTCTCAAATGCGTATACACCGGATACCGAGTCGCGAGTGATGCGCTCACGCATGCGCGGAAAGGGGATATGGTCAACCCAAGCCGGATGTGCGATGGTGAGTTGCGCGTGGGATGGTGCAATCCAGTCAGGCAAACGCTCATAGTTGTCTTGGGTGGGAGCTATTTGCCAGCGCATGAGGAGGAACATGATGTACAGGACAGCTACCCGCTCAGGAAGGTTGGAGATGTCCGGGAATGTGGAGAGAATATCGGTAAAGACCTTGGAGAGTGGATGGCTGTATACGCTCTGGGCCGGGTTGAGGAGAGACGACACAGATGGGTACCGTGGCCCAACAACTTCCTGGGCGGGCAGGCCATCGGCCGCACGCTGGCGTCTCTCGCTGAGAAAGTCGAGGAGGAGAGAATCGAGAGGACAGGTTGGTGGGCAGTTCTTGATTGGGATCGAGTAATCAATGATGGCTTGATCTGACCGCGGGGGGATTGGCCCGGGAGTAGAACCATGAGCGCCGGGAGTGCACACGCTTGGAGCGGGGCTGTGGCCAGATCCGACGCTTTCTGGGCCAGGAGGAGGGAGGGAATGCGACTGGTGGTGTAAACTATATGCGTGAGACTGTTGTTGGTTGTGGTGACCCTGACCATGCGGAGAGTGTTGTTGCTCCAGTCCTTGATGGGTGGCCTTTCCTTGAGACCCCCAGCTCGACGATCTGTTATGTAGAGAGCGCTCATACGGGACACCAGTCCAGTCGTGCTTCATAGGCAGATGGTGATAGGCTGGTGTGTCTTGAGCGCCGTTGACACCGTTTTGGATCCGGTTCACCCGCTGTGTAGGATCAAGTAAAAAGTCAAGCCCAAGGCGCTCAGGTCCCATTTCAAGGCCATGGCGGAGGTCATGCCGTTGCTGAACCAATTGATTGCTGGTTTGGGCCTCTATACTTGAGCTGCCTCCAGAGCTGGCCTGGTGTGGGTGCCAGTGCTGCTGCTGCTGATTTGCGTGAGCATATGACGCTTCATGCGGCCCAGGAGAGGCAGCGCTCCCAGGGGTTGAAGCCGCATTGTTGATATTGCTGCTGTGATGATGATGGTGGTGGTGGTGGTTGGTTGGGGTGGAAGTAGTGGGAGCGCTTGTGGGCACCTGGCTGGTATGCACCGGTGGAGTAAATGCCTGGGCTGACGAGATGTAAGCTTGATCAACGGCGGCTGCCATTCCGTTAGCAGTTGGGACGCAAAGTTAGAAATGTGCCAGACAACCTACCATGGCCAATAAGTGGTTGGAGCATGGCAATAATGCCCGCCAGGCGCCTCTTGATTTCGGCATTCTCTTGCTCGACAGCCTCCTTGGCACGTAGGACGGCCTGGAGCTCCTGGTAGGGTTGCTGATTGGTGAGTTCCTGAATGCGACGCTCGAGTGTCTCGATTTGGTTCTTTGTGCGCTCTCGGATGGCGCGTTGAGCCTCGCGGTCTAGGAAAGTTAGCAGTGGAGTTCTTGGCGTCGGGTGTGTTTCGAGAACGAATAAGTGGGCAGTGGGGTATCAGATAAGGCAGGATGAGGTAGCACAAAGCAAATATATTGAAGAGACCTGTCGATAAGACTGGGTCGCGCAAGGTGGTTTGAATTGGGTTACATATAGCGGGCAAGGTGGGATTGTGTAAGACGGACAATGGTCCATGACACGACAGTCAGGCCGTCCTAGCCAGGGCATCGCAGCTCAAGCCATGGTGTTTGGGGAAGTTGGAGCCCAGATGGGAAACCTGCAGCAAGGGCGATGGAGAAGGGGGAAGAGCCACATACCGTTTGCGCGCTTCTTGGCCAATTGCTCTGGAGTTAGGTTGGCCACGCCTCTGCTGCCGGGCCCCGTCTTCTTCTTCTTGCGAGCAGCGCCGGAAGATTCCTCACCGGTGCCGGGAGTGGGCGCGTCGGCCTCGCGCTTGCTGCCGGCGACGGAGGCGGACGTGTCATCACCGGCGAGGCCAGGCGTGGGAGGCGCCGGGCTCTCGACCATGAGGGCGCCTGCCACAGAGGACCCGGTGCCGGCATCTGCACCGGCGGCGGCAGGCGATTCGGATCCGGGGCTCATATGGGGTGGGTGGGCTGGCCGGCGGCCGGAGTGGGTGGAGAGAATCGTGTGGGTGATAGAGGAGACGGGGTCGCGTCGGCTTTGGTTGAGTGGAGAAGCCCCGGCTATCTCTCTCCCTCTGGCTGGTGCTAGCGCGTGTCGTGGTGCCTCGCCCGGTGCTCGCTCAGTCAGTCCCAGCGCTGGCTGCCCTCTCGCCAGGCACAAGACGGACCTCCCCTCCTCCTCCCTGCCCAGAGCCGTCGGTCCTCAATCCGGCGCAGCATGCGGGGGGTCCACCCACCGCACAATCGGTCAGGCTTGGTGACGCTGCCTTGCGTTGGGTCGGCGCGTGGGCGTCGGTTGGGTCGTACGAAAGACTGAGGGAAAACCCAGGATGCGAAAAGTGGACAAGATCAAGCCGGGCCTATGGGAGGGGGAGCGTTGACTCATAAGGCCTGGCCGTGCCCAGTCATACCCGAGTCATGGGCCGCAGCCACCTCGTCTGGGGGTTTCTTTGGGGCTCCTTTTTGGGGTGTCGCCCTGCTATCACCAGCAGAGCAGCCTCTGCGGGGCGGGCGCACTTTGTCTTTGTCTTTGCTTCTGTTCTTTGCTGCCGCCTGTTCTCGTCCTTGCCGCGAGGCCTGGACCGCGCTATGGCCGGATTGCTGAAGGGATCTGGACAAGGAAGTGCTGGGTACTGGTCGTCATGGGTGAAGAAGAGCCCTTCGCTTTCGCACCAACCAATGCTCCCAATCTGAGCCAGGTCACCTGACTTGGAATTGGCGAGTGACATGTCAACTCTGAAAATACATCATCTGTTCCGTCAACAAGGGCAAATTCTGCTCTACCTGTCTCGGATTGTTCAACAAAAAAAATATTCAATGGCCTTCCATCGTATGCAACTAAAGCTTAAAATATAGTCAATAGCCTAAATGGCCGGGCCTGGGTCCTCCATCGTCTCCCTTGCGCGGTCTAGAACCTTGGCCTCCGGCACGCCGCCTCAACCCCATTATTCTCGAACCAGGATAGAATTCCACTGCCCCATACGCAAAACTGCTTAGACGAATCGCTCTGCCTGGTAAACTGGAACCCAATGTCACTGCAACATGGCTTGCCCCCCTGCCTGCACTATTTTTCGTTTGAGATCATGCACAAGGACAAATTGACTGACCTGTCATTCTCTCGTGGCATCTAAATGAGACCTTTCATTTATCTAGACAATATTCCGGTACAACACACCGAGTTTCCATTCCCTTGCCTCATTTGCTCTCCTCAATGTTTCGAGGCTCCTTCGAGACTTTGCCTGTCTCAGAATCCCCCTCCCCATTCTTTAAGCAATTAACCCACGCACATGCTCGCCACCCAAGTAATAAAACAAACTCTCATACGTTGACTCCAAACCGTTGCACGAAATTATTCCGCAGAAGCTCTGGCCAAGGCCTCGTGCAGGTGAGGTGGGAACCTGTATCGGAGCTGGCTTGTGTAGGTGGTCAAGTCCAATGTCATCTGCTTGAGCTGCTCCACCATCATGCGCCGAGTGCCCTCGTTGCCGCTGAATTGTCCATTAGTGAGCTGCTCCTTCTGTCGCACACAGCTAATGATGGTCCACATCAAGAGGTTGGGCACATTGATCGACACAGGCTGCGACAATCCAGAAAACTTGGAGGCGTAGCCTCGGATGATACTAGCATCGCCGGCAGCGTCCAGAGGCAAAATCTCCAGACTGCGGATTTTCTATTGATGAACTATTAGCAAAAACACTTTTATAAACCATTCAATGTAGACTGCAACTTACGTCAAGGCACTGTGCCCATTGTCCAGTCTCCACAAGACTCTTGATGCTGCTCATCTCCAGTAGCACTCGGCATGCCACCTTGTTTTGATCCTGGATTCTTCTGTAGAACATGGCATCACGCTCGTACATAGACATCATAGTCTTGGCCAACTCGACAGGGTCATCAATGGCTGCCAAGCTTAGGCTGCTGCCAGCTTCGGCCTCCTGTCCACCGGCGCGAGGCTTGACAGGCATCAAGCGCATGGGGTCCTCGCCAATCTCCAGCGAAATGGCTTCGCTGAGGGCACGACTGACAATGGCCACAACCGTGTCGTACTCGCCTGCCAGATGGTACAGGAGTACCGAGTCGGTGGTTCGGCCGTTCTCGTCGGCGAAGCTGGCAGCTTGGAGGGTCACCGTGTTGACAAAGTCGTCCTCAGCATCCAGACCAATGAGCGGGCCGCGCTCCTCAATGATGCCGCGGATGCGTCGTCCATCTGGACGAATGTCGCCAATCAGCTTGCTGAACTCCCTAGTCTCCAACACCAACTCCCGGAGAGCCTCGTGGCAGAGGCTGCCGTGTCGTTGGCCCGCTTCTCCACCAAGATCTTGGTTCAGGCAGATCAGGGTCAGGTAGTCGACAGCCGAAACCACATCCGCAGCTCTGAAATCGCGAGTGTAGTATCCGATCATGCGACCGAAGTTGATCTGAGGCAAGTTCTTGGTGCTGTAGCTGCGCAGGTCGTTGGACGGTGACAGAGCGTCGCTTGGTCGGAGCAGACCGTAGAAAGCCAGCGCCAGGCCAAAGTGCACGGCATCAACGTAGGAGAAGGGGTACAAGTAGGCAATGGCATCCTCGAACATACCGGACAGAATCTGCAGGTAGAAGAACATGCCGAAGCTGCCATTGCTGTCTTCGGAGTTGGTCTTGGGGAAATGCTTGAGACCGATTTCGCGAATGCTTGACTGGAGTTCGGCCAGACCATAGGACTCGCCGGCCATTTCGATGGTCTTGTCTCCCTCTCTCGCCAGGTTGAACTGGAGCCAAATCCAATCATTGATGTCGGTGTTGAGGCCCTCCAGGTTGCGGTTGCTAAGCTCAATACGCCCAATCACCTTGTAACAGGCCATGCGGAAGGGATCAATCGAGTTCTCAGGAGCGTTGCGTGATCGCTGAATGTATTCGTTGGTGCACCGGTCCAGGAGCTTCCTGTTGGTGATGCGGCGATCCTCACTGGCCGCGTAGTTGTTTAGATAGGTGGCGAAAGTCCTATCAATACCACGGAACTGGTTGCTGTTGTCATTGACATATTTGGCCGCCTCGCTGACATGTCCGGAACGAAGCAGGTAGAAGACAATGGCCCATACGTACTCTCCTCCAACTTGCTGCAGCTCCGTGTTGTCGGGTACGAGGTCCTTGCGGGCGGATCGCAAGCGGATGTATGCTTTGATCTTGCTGACAATATCAGGTAGGCCGCCGAGCTTGGCCTCGTGTGGATGTTTGGCGATGAGAGACTCAACTTCACGGAGGAATTGCTTTTCGAGGAAGCTGTTTGCGCCAGTGAGGATGCGTTTTCTCAACTCAACAGACTTGGGAGAGTTGGGGTTTTCGTCGAGGTACATTTCGGCAAACTCGCGCTCCTTTGCTGTGGCGTTGTTGAGCGTAGTCTCAGCATCGGGGTTCTCACCCACAATCTCCATAACAGCCAAGTATGCTTCCACAACGTGAGGAGCGTGAGGGTCGTGAGACTTTTGTTCCACGGCAGCCAGCTCAGAGAGGATGGGATAGGGTCGTTGTGATAGACGAGAGCTGTTCAGATTGCGGATTTTCTCTGAAAGCCGATTCTGCCTCTCGCGCAGGACGCGGTCATCGGAAGAGCCACGGCCATCGAGGATGCTTGCAGACTCGGAAGGTCGATCCACATCCGCAAAATCTGATTGATGCGCGCCGATTCGGCTGGGAGTGCCAATGACGGAGCGCTGGAGTGTAGACTTGCCCAACACGCTATTCCTACCAGCGCGTGGTGCAGAGCTCTGGGCCTTGCTCCTCCTGGAACGACCAAATCCGCCCTGGGCTTCGCGGCCGGGCGCTGCTGCCTCCTCACGGGGCTTGATTCCGAAGTGTTGATAGATGCGCTTTCGCTGCGCCTCCCACTCTAGTGTCACATTGTCCTCCAGGAAGTTATCAAAGTCGCGAACCGATCGCTCGAGTCCGTCGGCAATCATGCTCAATGTTGTTTTCGTCTGGAGATTCGACAGGTACGTCTCGACATCGACCTCGCTGGGGGCGTAACCGTGCATCGCGCGTTCAACCCGTCCACCTTGAACATCAAGCATTCCGAGATCCTTGGCGGCAAGTCCTGGGTCGACTCCGGAGGCAGCAAGCAAGTAATGGGCCTTGCCGTCCAAAGGCTTCTCGTTGGGCTTGGACTGAAGCTTCCTGAGCCGGTGGCGCAGGTCACCGAGACCCAACTCCAGGCTTGGGAGATCTTCCATGTTGGATTTTCCATCTGCCTTCTGACTCTTGGCGAACAAGCTGTCGAAGTAAGCACCCGCTGGCTGCGACTGGGCTTGAGACAGGCTATTGGGGGCCTGGCTTGCCAGGAGGCTGTTGCCAAGGTTGCCAGGGACAAGAGTGCTCCCAAGCACCGAGTTTGTGTTTTGCTGAGGTTGCTGTGCAGTCGCGGTGGCGCCAAATAGAGAGGGCTTGGGCGTGGATAGTCCAGCGGTGGCAGCCTGAGTTGTCGTGGCGCCGAAGAGCGAAGGCTTCTGCTGCGTCTGCTGGCCACCAAACAAACCGCCAGTCGTGCCGGTCGTCGGTGTGTTCTGTGCTGGCTGGCCAAAGAGGCCGGAGCCCGTCGTGCCTGTCGCGCCGGTTTGCTGCGTTGTTGACTGCCCGAATAGCCCGCCCGTTGTCGTGCCGGTCTGGTTTTGGTTCTGTTGCTGCGGTTGACCAAAAAGTCCACCTGTGGCAGGCTTGTTTCCGCCCAAGGCGCCTCCGAACAACCCACCCGTCGTGCCGGTCTGCGTTTGGTTCTGCGTCGTCGACTGGCCGAAGAGACCGCCTCCTGTGGTTCCAGTCTGTTGATTCTGCGCCGCCGGCTGCCCAAAAAGTCCACCGCTGGGCTTGTTCGCGTTGGTGTTGCCGAACAGCGAGCCTCCAAGGGCGCCCGACGAGCCGCCCGCCGGCTGCCCAAAGAGAGACATGGTGAATGGGAGTGAAAAGACGAATTGCAGCGCACACGGGGTCGTGACGCCTCGCGCAAACAAAAGATGGAGAGATGATGGGCAAAAGCTGGCCGGCGCGCCTTTGTCTAGAAATTTGGGACAGGCCTGGGCCGGGGTGTTTGGGACAGGAGCTTGGACCAATCAGCGGTGCGGAAGGCTGCCAGGCAACGCCAGGCACTCCACCCATGCTAAGGTACCAAGTTCAGCTTGAGTACCTAGCGAATGGGTACAAGTACTTAGACAGTCACGATGACGGACAACAGATGGAACGAACATAACACTTTATTTGAATTATTCTTCTATAGTCCCCCAAACCGCTTATTTCAGACGTAAACACTCATTACCGTTATTAACCGGACCCAATTTCCCATACGTAATGCACAGCCTGTTTTTACGCGCCAAATTCAGTTCCCCATGTGGCAATGGCTTTGTCGACCTTGCTCCTATATTCTTGCTGAGTCTTGCACATATCCAAGAAGACTTCGTACTTGGCGTCGAGAAGCGCCTTCTCTCCCTTGTCATTATTGGGGTCAACAAGTCGACCTCGCTTACTCATTCTGTCCATGATATTCCATAGCGACTCAGGTTCGCCGCCACCCTCTTTGTGGTGGCTTGCCGCCTTGGCGCCAAGCATGGCAGCACCATGAACGACAGCGGCATTGACATATCGCGGGATGAGCACGGGCATGCCACAGGTCGTAGCCAGCAGCGACATGAGGATAGGGTTTTGGCACTGGGAGCCAGACATGAAGATGGATGAGATCTCGTGGCCCGCATTGTTCATCTTCTCAATAATCTGGCGAGTCTGCATGGCAATGAACTCCATAGTAGCATAGTACCAGAGTGCCATGTTATCAGTGCTCTTGTCGCTGTCCAGACCAATCATGCAACCCTTCATGTTGGGGTCAGCGATGGGAGAGCGGTTACCCCACAAGTCACCATAGAAGAAGTGATGGCGACCAAGGTACGAGACTGAGGGTGCGTTGTTCTTCTCAACCAAGTACTCGAGATGAGCGTTGAGGAAGTCGTAGATGTGCTTGTCTTCGGCCTTGGCCAAAGCGCATGTCTCAGTGTAGGCTGGGTGGATGTCAAGCATGTGTCTCAGCAACTCACCGGTTGCCGACTGGCCACCCTCAGCCATCCAGAATTCGGGCAGCAGAACATCACGATAAGGACCCCAGACACCGTCTACAAACACGGGCTCCTTGGACAGGGCCAAATGGCAGGTGGAGGTACCAGCCACGGCAGCCAAACGAGTGAATGCTTGCGACAAGTCGTTGTGGGGCACGTTGGCGTTGAGTTCATCGTCGCCGAGATCGACCTTAGCACCGACTGTTCCGATCCAGCCGGCGTACGCATCGATGACACCACTTCCGACGGGAATGCCCATCGGCAGGCCAAGTTGATAAGCAGCCTGTCGGCTCAAAGTGCCAACTGGCTCACCAGCACTGGCGTAGGTTCCATTCTGGTGGTTTTGTTAGCAAAGCTGCTCTCGCCAAAAATCGCGTCTAAACGCGGCCCAAGACAAAAGAGAATAGGCTCACCACCCCATCGACGCCACCCATGCGCTTAAACTCATCCTTCACAAGGTCACCGAGACCAATCTCATGGTAGAAATCCTCTTGCCAGCCCTTGACACTGCCGTCAACGCCAACTGGGACAAAACCCTGCTTGCAGACAACGCTGCAGTAGCTGCGAGTTTCGTTGCCAGTAGCCAAGTGGGTGAGCGCATCGGCAAGATCATAGAACTTGCACTTATCAAAGACCTCGGGAGGCATGTGGTTCTTGAGCCAGAGAACCTTAGGGATCTCCATTTCAATGCTCATCTTGCCACCAACGTACTTCAATAGCTTGTGCTGTGTGGCATTGATCTTTTCCGTTTCAGTTACGGGTCGGTGATCAAGCCAGAGAATGACGTTGCGGTCGTTGCCGTCATTTTTGAAGTCAGGGCCAGTCACGGGCATGGGTTCGTCGGTATCGTGCGTAAAGACAGCAAGAGAGCAGGTAGCATCAAAGCCAATGCCCTTGATTCGGTTGGGGTCGACGGCGGACTCGCTGACAACGCGACGAACACATTCGCAAATGCATTGCCAGATGTCTGTGGTGGATTGCTCCTGCAATTGATTCAGTAAAGAAACTGGCCCACGGTAAGGGGAAACGCACGTAATAGCCGGTCTCAGGCTGCCACAGCTTAATGTTCTCCGAGGCCAATGCCTTGATATCGCCTGTCTCATCGATGATACAGGCGCGGGCAGAGCCCGTACCAACATCGACACCGATGTAGTGGTCCTGGAAATTAATTGAGTTAGTGGGGCAAAGTTGAAGTCTTGTGTATCCCGACCAAGCTTCTCATCATGACATGTTGTAGTTTAGCCTGGAGAGCTGGTCGGGACACATGCGCTCGGAGGTTCAGCATACCAAAACGTTCGTAGGCCTGTCCATGATGAAAGAAGAGAGAATGTTGTCAGCCTAGTTCTGTATAAGGACGAGCTAGAGAACAGCGAAGGCCAGCGCGGGGGAAGCCAAGTATAAATGGGCAGGGGAAGGAACTCACTCCATGGCCTTGATGGGCTTATTGTAGGAGAACATGGTGGAGGTTGGCGGGGTGCGCAATCAGCTGGCTGCCGAAACTCTGTGCCTCTCGGCGTTTCGTGGCTGATTCCCGAAGAGGAAGAAAAGAAAAGAAAGAGGGTGTCACCCCGCGAAGGAGCAAGTCTCAGGGTGTGGGAGGGTGTGCAGAAATGTCTGCGGTTGTGTCTGCGTGTGGTGGGAATGCAGATATGTCGGCCGCCGTGTAACCAATCTTGGAGTTAGGAAGCCCGTATGCAGGAGAGAAAGAGGGAGAGAACGAATTGTTGAGAGCGGCGACCCGGGGACAAAAGAAGGAAAAATTACGAGCTAAGCACGCACACCGCGACCGATATTGGCACAATATCGCGAGAAAGCCGGGCCCCAACTTGCAAAATCCATGTAGAAGCTTAGCAGATGCCCTCTGCCGTCTCATGCTTCCCCCCACCAAACCCATCCATCGTGTTTTGGCGGGGCCTCGACATGGGCACTGAGCACGGAGCATGGAGCATGGAGCATGGAGCTCAGAGGGCTCGAAACGAGGGCACTAGGGACGAAGGAGGGGCGTGCCGTTAAGGCGGAATGCCGCCTCCAGCTGCAGGCAAGGAAGTGAAATCTCTGGAAACTTGGGATTGACAGGGTGGTGGAGGGGGTGGTGGCAAGGAGCTGTTCCTGGAATACGCTAAATGCTGCGAGATCCACCGCGGTGGGTTCTTTTTTGGGGGGCTCATGAGGGGGAAACTCAGGGACTCATGAGGCGCCCTGGTGGTCATGGCCGCTGGGACGAGTGGACGTCTGCCAGCTCGTGGGGTTGGATTTAGCACTCGGTATCTCAACCAACTCGGGGTGTAGTCGAGGGCTGGCTTCGTCTCGCCCCCACCAACACAGAGACGCCGTTTCAATCGAAATCCTGCTGCCTGGGGAATGGCGATAGGGGCCCATTAGACAGACTACAGACTATGCTAGGGGAGTGTCAGGGAGCATCAGACCCCCGATGAGGCTAGATCGGCTGCGGAGAGGCACCTTGGTGGGCTTGGGAATTGTCATGATGAGCCATGATCTCCTTACCCATGGGGTATGGATCACAGTGATTATCATGTTAGTGAGGCAAGCTGATGGTCGGTTGCAGTGTTGGTCTAGCCGAGCGGCGACTTCGATGCGATGAGAAGCATAACGGGTGGCTGTTGCCGTGACTTGTCCATCAACTCTGGACCAATTGTCGATAGGAGGGGCAACGTAAATCTGCAACTGAGCAGATGACCCGCCCCCATGTCGTTCTTTCCCTGGGAGCGATACGGAGTACAGCAACACCAATCACGGAGTTTCCAGGAAAAAATAGGAGAAGTCGAAACGGAGAAAAGAAAAAAAAAGCAACAAGGATAGAAACTACAAGCCTTTTGTTCCGGTTAATGCACACGCCTCGCCCCTTGCACATGATTCTTCGTCTGAAGTCAACACGACCACCATTACCACTCCCACTACCACTACGACTGCCACAACCACTACTACCAGCTGAAATTGCCTCGTACCATGTCATCTCAACTTGTCGACTTGCAGCGCAGCATTTTCCGTATACAGAATTGCAATATATTAGAGTGCCGTGCTAGTAGAGACCGTTCAATGGCTGCAGCACTCGACGCGTGCGACTCACGGTTCGCTATGATCGACCACCACTCCAAAACTGCATCGGCACCACCACTGCCCCGCTGGCCTCCATATCCCCACAATTTGCACTCACCGCTGTCACGCCGCTCACCTCCGGCCACGCTTCTCAACATCGATGATCCGTCCACATCCATCGTGTCTGCAACTATGGCGAGAGATGAGGTGGCGCATAGGTGTCGTCGCCGCCCCTGCCTCTCTGCACGCACCTGCGGGTACCCCAAACTCCATCGTGTTCAGATGACCGTAAAAATTTGTGCCCAGGATTTGGCTGTTTGTCAGACAATCATCCCGCGCGTATCGCCTTGTCTGGCCATCTGTGCTTTTTGCTTAGGCCTATGCGTGGCCTTTGCTCTTTCAGCTGACACGAACGCAGGAAAGGGAGCATCATCTCTTATATCCTGTTCAGATTTCCCCAAATGAAATCGCACTCCTGGCGGATTCTTGCTCGTTCGCCTCTATGCGTCTTCATCGCCGCCAGCTGTGTTACTGTTCTCAAGGAGCTGGGGGCGTTGAATTAGCAGATGCGGCACAGGCCTGCGGCATCCTCGACAGTGGGCCGGGACGTTGCATCCGGTTATGGGCATGTCCCAGAGCTTCGGCTTCGGGCTACCATATCCGGGTTATCCGTAGCCATTGAGCATTCGGATCGTGACGGCCAATTGGCCAATGGCTGGCTGCCCAGCTCTTCACCTTAAAATCCACCGAGACACACCGTTCTGCGCTCATTTTGGTTTCGGGACATGTTGGTTCTCATCGCCTATCGCTTCGAGACCCGAGGCGACGAGAAAGCACACCTCGCATCCGATCACCGAAACTCCGCGCTGGTTCGAAACGTGATATGCGGCCCAAATTTTCGCCGCCAGCCGCTCCTTTGTGAATTCACATGATGAGTTTGACTGCTTGGTGCTTACTCGACGTATCCTTTCACAAGTCGATTTGATCGAATAATTTGCTTTGCCGGCCCCATCCAACTTATGGACCACAGGTCTAAATCTATGTACCTAGGAACACATACTCCTTGCTACAACACACATGCTTTTCGCACGAGATCCCACATTCCGCTACCTCTGTCGACAGTTTCTTCATTAACGTTGGTCCAGATATTAAGCTTGCAAATCACACCCCACAAACCCCCTTGGCATGCCATGTGGCGGGCCAGAATTATTCCACGTTTGCACCAATGATCGTCCTACCCTACCTAGTCCAAGGACAATGTGTAAGGAAATGAAAAAAAGAAATGCCATAACTTCATAGCCATCATTACTCATCACTCGCGAATTCTTGGCTCTCCACGAGGATCACCACTGTCAGCGTCGCTGCATATGCTTCTCGAATGGCGCATGCCATACTGCAATTTCACCCACAAGTCAGTATTGCGAAGGAATAGATAGACGCTTGAGGGATACAAGCTTGACTTACCAAGTCTTGCGGACATCTGCCACCACCGCACTGAGACCCCAGTGAGAGCACCATGCCCTCGCGAGCACTTCATTGTCCTGCACGCCAAAGGCTTCAACGACAAGGACCTTTTCATCATCGCCATCGTCTTCAGCGGCAGTCTCGAATATCCTGTGCCCATTGGCCTTCTCGTGGCTAAAGCTGTGACTAAAAATATCCCGATAAGGCCCTCTCATCATGCCCGGGCCTGGGCTCGATCGCACGCTATGTGCTGGAGGGCCCCCATAGAGACCACCCCAGTCGCGCACACCCACGATAGCATCCACGCGGATGGATGTGTAGACATAATCAAAGAAGAGTGGATGCGGTCCATCAGAACAGGGCCATGCCGCCACGAAGGAGACGTCGTACATGAGGCGCAATGGCCACGACACACCATCGATCGCAAACTGGAGTGTGGCATCAAACTGTTTTGGGGCTCCACTGTTGGAATTTTCCTTTTCCTTTGGTGAATCAACAGGTTTTAGACTCAGTAACTCAATGCGTACGGTATCAACCGCATCATCCTTGCCTTTCGGAGCTACCGAGTGATACTCATCCACAGGATACACTTCGGCTGGAGGACCGAGGGGATCTGATCGTTCACCCATGGATTCAACATCCTCGGGCCCCATTAGCTGTTTCGGGTGTCGACTGCGAATGCGGGCGATCTGGGACCGATTCAAGTCTGAGGTCGGGCGGGCTGGGCCTATCCATCCGCCTATCGAGTGGCACGTCGGGGCCAGTACCTTTCCCACGATACATTTGGTGGACCAGTATGTGTAGCTATTGCGGTACTGGAACCCGCAATTCGGATGCAAGTGATTGAGAAGCGCCAAATCATCAGTCGCACTGTCGGGGTCGAGATCCAAAAGTGTGTTCATAATGAGGAACGGGAATGATGGCTATCATGCAACTGTCAGCGCACTGGTGCACATTTGCAGCATTAGGTCTGCCGTCTGATATAGGGAAACTTACGCCTGGAAGGACTAGGCCGCTGAAAAAGGCAAAAGCGTCTGAGCTGACTTCGTCCAGAGCTAGTTCTGAATCCTTCTGCTTCAAATTATCCAGCGTTTCGGCTAAATTGGGCCACTTCATCATCTGGGCGAAGCGCCTGAGCATTTTGATTTGGCGCTTTTTGAGTTTGTAACGGAGTAAAACTACAGCTTTTAGTTACAACATGTCCCTGCACAAATACTTTACTACGAGGCTACGGAAAAACAACTTACTGTCATCAGGCGTTTTACCAAAATCATCAACTCGAACATATTCCTGCCAGCGACGCGCCAGAGCCAGATTCCACTGGATGGTAGGAGGAATTTGCTGGATGAGCTTCTCCTTGGCCCAATCACTATGCTGGGTGGACTGGATGCGCAGATCCAGCTCGAGACTGAGAAGTAGCTGATGGAAGAACTTGCGGTACTGTTCATGGTTGTCTTCGCTCTTGTCGAAAATGAATCGAGTGGCGACTTGATTCCGAGGGTTGGTGAAGTCGATCCAATCGGGCCTGGAAAGAACCAGGATCAAGTCGGTGATTTGCTTATCCAAAGTTTTGTGAGGGTTCAGAATTTTATCAGGATCGCGCAGAATGCGCTTGTAGAGGATGCGATAAAGAAGGGTTTCATCGTCATCCTCCAGACCGAAGCGCAGCTCTTGGAGGCGCTCAAAGATGCGCTCGAGGGTCAAGGTGCGGGGCACTATACCCGAATCGCGGAGGGCAATGGGCGGGGGGATCACGCTGGCCATGGAAGCCCATCCATTGAGAGTAATAGTGCCAGGTAGGTGGCCGAAGTAGAAGCCAAAGCTGGGCTGTTCCAGGGATTCCCAAGGGTTGTCGGCGCGGCCAGGGCCAAGCATTCGCATGGTCAGGAATTGCGTCATACCATCGTGGAGATTGGAACCGTCCGTGGCGTCATGGCGGTTCCCTTCAGTTGTAGTGTAAATGGCGTAAAAGCTGTCGTCGGCATGAGGAATGGAGCGCTTGTGTCCCTTGTGAGAAGGAGCCCCACGAGCTATCAGCTCCTGAGCATGTTGAGCAGGCAGCTCTTCCTGACTGCCCACGCCGCTCGGGGGCCATGCTGATGACGGCCCCGGGTGCCGGAAGAGACGGCCGTTGGCGGCAGAAGACTTCTTCCCAACCAAGCTGGCGGGTCTATCCGGGTCTAGATCGGAGTGAGGCCGCCGTGGGCGGCGACGGCCGGCAGCAGCAGGGGAGAGTCGTCCTTCAGAGGATATAGGGCGGCGCGGGTGATTGAGAATGGGGACAAAGTCGGCGACGGGATTGGAGATGGAGACGGTCTCGGACTCGCTTACGCGACGGGTCTGATCTCTTGGCTGGACAGCGACAAAGACGAAGGTCAGCGAGGATTGAGCAGAAGGAGGGTAGAACGGATACGAACCGAGGCTCTGACAGAGGACGATCTCCTAGCGACACTGGCTCGACGAAGGAGACCACCCCAGAAGCTCTTCTTATCGTCGTCTTGATCAGCCATGATGTCATGCGCAGCAGCAGCGGTCGATGGCGCGTCCGCGCGTGCGGGTGTTGGCGACGAGGAGAGTGTAGGCAGCGCGACGACGGGAGCTATCGAAGGTGAGTGCAGGCGTGTGCGTATTTGTGTTAATACGTCAGCCCAACGATAAGGGACGAGGCCGCCATGAGCCTAGTCGTGGCGGTGGTAGTGGGTGAGAGTGCGGGCGGAGGTAGGGGACCAGATCAGGCTGATCGGGGCAGTTCTGCGGCTATGCAACCGAATCCGAGGCATCCACTGCACATGATCGAAATGCCAGGTTGCGAGGCGAGTTGCTAAGCTGCTTGCCCGCCCACGTGAATTGTGCGCGAGAGCATACGCGTTTCGTGTCGCCAAAAAGTAAAGAGGCTATAATGAGGCTACCGTTAATTGCTTTTTTTGTGGGCTCGGGCTCGATAATAAAGAAGGAAAAAGGACAAGCCGGTAAAAGCAACGAGGGAAAAAAAAGAAAGAGCGCCGGTACGTGCTCGGGAGTGTCCTGCCCCAACCACCCAAAAATTGAGCCTGCAGGGTTCGTTTTGGGCGGAGCGCGTTATGTGCGTAAGTAGGATATGCAGGTGCGTCGACGGGGTTGTCTTTGGGGGGGAGGGGAGGGAGGGACGAGGCGCAACCCGCGTTAAGAGCTGACGGGCAGGGATATGGGGGAGCGTTGTGCCGTGTCAATGGTTGCAGGGAGCCCCTCCAGAGCGCGGAAAGAGACCTCAGCTAATGTCTGTGCGAACTGAAAAAGGGAGAGAGAGAAGAAGAGGGAATAAGAGAGAAAGAAGTCAAAATGAAGAGGTTGGGCAGGGTTAGCCTGGGTTCTGAAACTTGATATATTGGGCCATATGCTTTTTTTTTTTGTCCCTCTCTCTCAGTCCGCATCCCAGCCCCGGCGCAAAGAACCTAGCGAGGCGTTTCTGGTTTTAAGACAGCCTGGGAAACGGGAAGAGAGATGGCAATTGAAACAGGGCGAGGCCACAGCTTGGCCAGAAAGGCCTTTTCGCTGCAGGGATACCTGAGTGAGCCATTGCTGTGCTTCGGAAAGCCCTTTAATTTGCAAAACGACTTGGGCTCTCGCCAGCGCCAGCGCCCCGTGCCGTGTGTGTGCCCAAAGTAGTTGTTGTACCGCCTCGTAAGTTTCAAAGAGAGTTCTTTAACCTTGTTCTTTTTCTTCTTTCCCGTAATGCTAATACCCGTAGAAGGGAAGAAGGGTGAAAAAAAAAAAAAAAAAAAAAAAAAGAAGAGCTTATAAAATAATGCAATCTGCCATCTTCAACCAACAAACAACACCTGCAGGACTCAATCAGGTTTGCTGCTGATTCGCGGCGACGCACGCACCCGGTTGTGTGTGTGAGTGGGGGAGGGGGGGGGGGGGAGGGAACGCAACCCAAAAGAGGTCACGACTCGTCCTCGAGCGAACCACCGCGACCCCGGCCGGCGCATTAGACGACGTCAACCAGCGTGGGCCTAATGCACGTATTGCAGCGTCCCCGGCCTCGGGTGCAAACGCAATGCACAAGGGGAAGCTGATTGTGTGTTGCATTCATGAGATTATCGTCTGCAGTTATGACTGGGTAGAAAAAAAAAGGTTGTGCATATCCAACCCGTCCGCTCCCTCCCCCCCCTGGTTTGTTTGCTCTTCAATTTGATGATTTCAAGTGGGCTGATTGATCGAGAATATTGACGCAAGCATGGATGAATACGAATCAATGCTGCCAAGTGCGTGTAAGAAGACAAAAGCAAGACTAGAAATTTTGTTGAGTTGGTTTTATTTACTTGCATGCATATGCATACGTAGTATACATGTTATCCATCGAGTGTGAATATGATGTTATTGGCCAAAAAAGGTAGACAGCATTAAATAGCTGAAATAAATATACTACGATATCCCCGATAAAACTTAAAATGAAAGAATGAATACATCCTGAGTACTTGTGCTTTATTTTATTGCAGTCAAATACTTCCCATCCCAATACCCTCTTATACAAGTTATTACATGAATATGGCACGGATGCGCGCTGTGGATATACACTCGAATGTGTCGCGTATAGCATATTGGCATAAAACAACCAGGCTATAGACACTAAATTCAATGATATTACTTCCAACCTATTCAAAAGAAAAACAATATGTAATGCTGAAATTCATCTCAAGATAACTGAGCATACCGAACCAAATGACTGTTCACGCAACATCATTGTCCTGCAACCCCTCCTCTTGTACTGCGAACAAATGAAAACCTGATGCTGCCATATCAACGCCAGCCTGTGTAACCTCGTCAGACAATACTATACTATACAGTCCGCTCCGAGTCCCTCCTTTTTCCCATTTCATATATGCTAATGCTCCAGTATCGATTACTTCAGCTCGTCACTGACGGGCTCCCGACCCTCATTAAACTTGGCAAAGGCCTCGCGGTACTATGTCGTCAAGTTAGCAACCCCTGTCGATTCGTTCTCAGAGTAGAAATAACTTACAGCAAAGAAAAAGTTCAGAATCAAGGCAATCAACAAGGACGCAGTGATGATGACGGGTCCAATCATATTATCAAAGTCCTTACCGCTGCGCTCCAAAATCATGTTGCGGCGCACGTGAAGCATTGAGTAGCCCCAGAGTCCGGCAAAGATAGCAATCAAGACATAAACAAGGCCCATGATCTCGGCGAGCGTGTTCTTGCCCGCAGCTGTGTACAAGCTCACAGCAAGACCGCCTTGGAGAATGCAAATGTGCTGCCACTTGAGGAACGTTCGCTCGTTGGCCAACCACACCTTGGGTTCCACCTTGAGCTCACCAGCATTCTTAATCCACTCCTTTGGCTTAACAACCCCTTCAGGCAGGGCTTGGGAGGCACGCTTGGCCTTGGAGTACTTTGACAAAGAGAACCCAGGGATGACAGAGGAGAGCGTTCCGTAGCCCCTCTCCTGCTCTGTGCCCTGCGAGCTGCTCTGCCCAGCTTCCTCCCCGTTGCCGTTGCCCAAAATTGATACCCTGTTGTTGAGAGACTGGGCGTCCTTGGACATGCGCTCTGCCAGATAAGACTTGCCCAGAGGCGAGCTCTGGATGGGTTTGTACGAGGCAGACTTGCCACCAATCAAGCTACCGACGGCCAGCACATCCTCGGCCAGCTGGGCACGGCGCTGCTCCTCCTCTTCGAAAGCCTTCTGGGGGTCCTTTCGGATATCAATCTCGAGGTCGCTCAGCCAGAATGGCAGGCTGTTGACGTAGTCCTCAAACAGGGAAGCAGTACCGTGGATGAACTTGGAGAATCGGGGGGTGGGGTGAACCAGGTGAGATGTCATGAGGTCCTCAATCCACGAAGGGCGGCCCCGCTGGCCGTCATCCTTGAGCTTAATCTCCAAGAGCGCAAAGGGAAACCGGTTCACTTCGCTCTGGTTCATCTTCTTGAATGGGTACGTCATCTCGCTGTCGTCAATGTCGAGACGGTGCCACTCGTTGGGGTCACGGCAGGGGCGGTCCCGATCGAGAGTGTCCTCACGAATAAAAGCAACGTTGTTGTCAATGGCAATTCGAATGCGGTCATCGGAGGGCTTTTGGAAAGCAGTGCGGACGTAGTTGGCTCGGAGAACCGGGGAAAGCCCCTTTTGCTGCACAAAATCCTGAATCTTGTTCACGGTGGCCTTGTATGCGTCGATCTGCTCCGCAGTGTAGCTCTGCCTCTTCATCTTCTGGATAGCCTTGTCCATCTTGTACTGGCCGTCGAGGAACGGCTTGACGTACTTGTCCTTGATGGAGAACTTGAGCTCCTGGCTGTTGCCCTTGGCATCAACCGTCTTATGTTCCACAAAAATTTCAGGACGAGTGCTGAGTTGTCCGTACCACCGAATGCGCAGGGACGAGGCCTCTGTGTTGCGGTTGACCTTCTCACCGTACAATTCGAACTTGGGGTTGTCAAAGTAGAGAGAGGTGATGGAAGGCGAGTCGCTGCCATCGAGCTCCTTGGCAGACTTTTCGCTGTAGACGAGGGCGGGGAGGTGTCGAAGGATGAGTGTCTTGACCTCGAGGAGGTTATCGGGGTGGACCCAAACTGTAGGAACAATGTTAGCGGGTGTGTTCTAGGAGGCTATTTTGCATGGAGAGCGGCAAAGTGCCCAACATACACTTGTGGGCGACATAGCGTTCGCCGTTGTGAGTCTCGCCCTGGGTCTCGAGGTCCAGGGGAGGAAGATGGTCCGCGCCCTCCTCAAGATGCTGGCGGATAGCATAGTACATGATGGAGAGCTTGTTGAGGAGCGGCGAGTAGCCCGACTCCGAGTTGAAGGGTCGCTGAGAGAGGCTCAGCTGCATCATGGGGCGGACCTTGTATCGATCGCCTCGCTTTCGGTCGTGCTTCTTGACAATCTTAAGGAAGCCAGTGTAGTTGATGTTGCTGTACTTCTTGAGCTCGCGGACCTCGTTCGTAATCTCGTCGAGCTCGGCCTCGAGGCTTCGCAGGCGCTCGGCAGAGATCTCGCTCTTTAGGACGGGGGCGCCATTGGCGCTAGAACCCTCGGCCTCAGGCTTGTCATCTTCGGCGGCAGGCTCGACGGGTGCAAGCTCTTTCAGCTTCTCAAAGGCCGAGTCGACGCGCTCCTTGAGAGCAGCGACGCGCTCCTCTTGGAAACGGGCAACCTTGTCGAGCTGGTTGTTGAAGATCTCGTCGCAAAAGCGCTCTTCATCGTCGGCGGTCCAGGGCTGCTGAGCATCGTCGTCGGGCGAGCGATCCTCGCGGAGCAGCGACTTGAGCTTGGTGTAGTCGATGTACTTATCCTTCCATGGCGGATAGATGGACTCGCGCAGAGTCTTGCCGAAGCGCATGGTGGCGGGATGATTATTCTCGAAAACGCGATGGAACTGTCAATTGCTCCGACGGAGAGGACGGGCGATTGAGGATGGAAACCGTACGTGTGGTGGTAAATGGTCCGGGTTAGGTTTTGTTATTGGAGGTGGCAGCGGGCGAGGTGGTGGAGAAGAATCACGGGCCAAGCGCCTTGGGGAGCGGGTGACACAAGGATGATGTCGCTAGGGCGAAGAGGCGAAAACGAGCTCTGCCGACGAAACAAAACGATGAATAGTGGCGTGAGGATAGCGATAAGAAAGAGAATGAAAGGGATCAATTGAGATGAAGAGAGATGAAGAAGAAAAACGAGCCAAAGCACAGGTATTGACGAGGCGAAAAAGTTATCTCGGTCAAGGCGAGCCGTGTAGACGGGAGGCGGAACGTGTGTCCGCGTCCCGCAGTTGCAGCTAGGATGGGTCTTGTTACGGATCGATTCCCCACGGCGGAAAACGGCGATGAATGAAGCAAAGATGGAGAGAGAAAAAAAAACACTTAGTGGATGATTATTTCCGAACAATGGTGAAGAGAGGAGCAGAGCAACGTTGGAACCGTTTGATGGGGGGCCTTTTTTGCGTGTCGATAACGAAGCCTTTTGCAAACGGGGATGGCGGTGGTAACCACAGCGTCACCATGGACGGCCAGACATGATAGCACAGGTCCGGCGGCCTGACAAGATCCCAGTTCCAGGTTCGTATATGACTTTGCAGTGACGCTTCAGTGGGTAGACGCTGCAGCGGTTGCCCAGGTACCCCGTTGGTCCCGGTCGACTGGCCGCCAGCCTCAGTCCCGCCAGCAGCTGTTAGCTTTGTGGCTGTCGAATCGGGAGGTCATTTTATGTCGGCTGGCTGAAACCCGGACGCGGCCTGTGCGGCTAGCTTGTATGAGACCCAAGGGACAGTATACTTTTTTTTTGTGTTTGAATCATTTTCCGTCATCCCGTGTTTTGGCAGTGGCCTATTTTTTTATTATTTTTTTTCTTCGTTCTGTTTCCCGCCAAAACAGCAAAAGGCTACAGCGAGGAGAGCAGAGCACCACCACGATGGAATCCAACCAACCACTGCGAGCACCCGTTTAAAGCACGGAAATGCCAATTGTCCTATCAGGGCCGAATACTCGTACACGTGCGTTCCAGGCGGTATCTCAGTGGCCGGCTGGTCGCAGCGGGTAGGCATGCAACCCGATTCCTCCTCCACCGTGTGCGACGTCGCGACAAGGGGACTCGGGCCAAAAATTACGTCGCTGCGGCTGGCTCCCCCTCAGGGCATCCCTGCGAATAACTTGGCACACGTGAGGCTCCCGCACGTCCTCAATGCACGTCAACCCGTGGGTGCCGCTAGACGAACACAGTGCAAACTCTGTATCGTTTTTTTCTTCGCAAGTACACGTAGGATACAGAGGTACTTCAACAAGTTTCCCCCAAACCTGTGCCAGCAGACACTTTCAACCACCAGGTCTTGCTTGGTCCGGAACCTGCGTGTTTTCATCAGAGAGAAAATCACGGCTATTCTCCTCAGTAAGTAACCCCCGCTGCTCCACCAAAAGGTCCGTGATCCCATGGCCCATGCTCTCCCTCCACTCATAGCCCGAGAGTGACTCGTCTTAGAGCAACAACAACCCTACCTCTCACATCGCATGGGCAACGTCTGTCTCACTCGACTATGTGCGCAAATAGCCTAATTTCAAGACAGCACCTATAAGTCTCGGATGGCACCATGGTCCCCTCCTCTGAGCCCTTCATCCGCCCTCGAATTGTCAACAGGGCACGCGACATGTCTTGTTGGTTTCGTATCCAACCCCCAGCATTACTAGGCTCCCCTCGGTGACGCATCTGGATACAACACCGCAAGAGAGGAGAAGAAAAAGCAGCCACAGTTCTCCACCAGGAAAAAAAAAATCTCCATAATTATCGCTTATAGACGCATCTCTCTCATGTTATACACCACCCAAAGGCCGAGCTTCACAAACATGTCGAGGATACCAAGGGAGAAGAGACATCTCCCCGTCAATCTCGCCCTACCACCATTTCCCTTCGTCTTGCCAGCCAGTCTGTGAGACCTGTCTCAATTCTACCCTCCCACTCACTCCCTAAGGTGATAATCTACGGAATGCCACCTTGTAGCGTGCTCCCTATGCCATCGGATGGTCGTGTGACATTGAAACAACCCCCCTCCTTCCCAGCGTAGATCGGGTACTTTGCGCCCAAGGTCCGCACGTCTCGGGTTTCCACAACAAGATTAATACTACCCTTTGAAAGATCCAGCTTGCACATGGAGAAAAAAAAATTTGCGTCGAATCATGAAAGCGTACGAAGTACGAGGTGAAAATTCGTGCAATTATTTCCCCAATATTTCCGCACAAGCGCCTCGACGGAATGTGCCGGCTTGGCAAAGGCCTCCGATGCCAGGGACCACAAGTCTAGCCCAGAGCATCGAGCTTCCGAAGCCTCCCTTTGTATCCACCAAGAAATATCCTCAAACCCACAGATGTATACTTGGCGGTCTTCCGATTACCCATTTGGACCCAGTCTCGAGCTGAATGCGGCATCCTCTAAACCTCGCCCAGTAGCATCAGATAACCTTGCAGGTCGGGTACAATCCAACCCTTGAAGGACTGTCACAGAGGTACTTCCCCACGACGGTCACTACACCAGTTGGCGTGGTCAAAATAATGACCATTTCTAAAGTAAACACAACCCTAAATAAAACCCTAAGAAATAATTCTAAGGAGAGTAAATTTATTTAGGCGTTGTTTTTATTTATGCGAGGAAAAAGCTCTGAGGCCTGTGGTCTTTTAGCAAGGCCCATATGCAACAAAGTGTTGGACTGACAATCATTCAAGGGTTGTATTGTAAGTCCAAGTAAGACGAAACCGAAAAAGAATCATCAGCCTCTAGGCAACCACGCCAAAAACACCATCTTCTCACTCAGCGACGGTTCTCTCATGTTTGATAAATATCATAATTTAATCAATGAACCTATCAAGTCCAAGCCATCTACAAATTGGTATAGCAACAAAAAACAACCTGCAGGAAAGCAATGATTCCAACACCCCTCCTTTTGCGTAAAACCGGTATTCCCCGTAACCATGGTATCTTCACAGTCGCCTTTGCTCCCATTTACCTGTCCCGCTCGAGAGAGATGAGGAAAGAAATCAATAGAAAATACATCGTCCCATATCAAAACATAATTTTTTTTTCGCATCCTAATCTATATTTTCGTTCCGTTTTAAGCCTTGATCTGGCTGAAAATCTCAGCAGCGGTACGCTTGACGATACCACCAGTGACGGGAAGGCTGGTGCACTTCTCGAGGTAGAGATCCACCTCACGAGCAGCCTGGCGACCCTCGTTGATACCCCTGTAAACGCATGTTAGCCATGAATCCTTTGAAATATTCAATGCAGTTGAGAAAACTTACCAGACAATAAGAGACTGGCCACGGCGAGCATCACCGGCAGCGAAGACGCCATCGAGGTTGGTGCTATACTTGCCAGGAGGGGTCTTGACGTTCTTGCGAGCATCCTTCTCGATGTCGTCGCCAAGAACACGAGCCTCAGGTCCAAGGAAACCCATGGCAAGGAGGACGAGGTCGGCAGGGAAGAACTGCTGCGAGCCCTCGACCTTCTTCATGTCCCAACCACCAGTGGGAGACTTGGTCCACTCCACTCGGATGGTGATGATACCCTTGACATGGCCTTCGTCGCCAACAAACTCCTCGGACATGATGCAGTACTCACGGGGGTCTTTGCCAGTGTGCTGGCGCACCTCAGTGTGACCGTAGTCGACACGGTAGATACGAGGCCACTGGGGCCAGGGGTTGTCGCTGGCACGCTCGTTGGGGGGCTGAGGAAGCAGCTCAAAGTTCACAACGGACTTGGCGCCGTGACGGAGCGAGGTACCGATACAATCGTTACCGGTATCACCACCACCAATAACGACGACGTGCTTGTCCTTGGCCGAGAGGTAAGCGTTGTCGGCGAGCTCGGAGTCAAGCAGAGACTTGGTGTTCTTGTGTAAGAACTCCATAGCAAAGTGAATGCCGGTAAGCTTGCGGCCCTTGATGGGAAGGTCACGAGCAACAGTGGCACCAGTGGCGATGACAACAGCATCGTTGCTGGCACGGAGGTCCTTGAGCGATGGGTTGCCATCCTCGCCGATAGCAACGCCGGTCTTGAAGTTGATGCCCTCAGCCTCCATAAAGTCGGTACGGCGCTTGACAATTCGCTTGTCGAGCTTCATGTTGGGGATACCATACATGAGCAGACCACCAAGGCGGTCGGCACGCTCGTAAACTGTGACAGTGTGACCAGCGCGGTTGAGCTGGTCAGCACAGGCCAGACCAGCAGGACCAGAACCGATAATGGCAACGGTCTTGCCGGTGCGGACCTCGGGAGGTTGAGGAACCATCCAGCCCATCTCGAAACCACGGTCAATGATGGCGCACTCAATGGACTTGATACCAACAGGGTCCTCGTTGATACCCAGAACACAAGCACCCTCGCAAGGAGCAGGGCAGACACGGCCAGTGAACTCGGGGAAGTTGTTGGTCATGAGAAGACGGTTGAGAGCATCCTTCCACTGGTTCTGGAAAACCAGCTCGTTCCACTTGGGAATAATGTTGGAGATGGGGCATCCAGTCTCGGACTGACAGAAGGGCACACCGCAGTCCATGCATCGAGCAGATTGGTACTTGAGCTCATCTTCATCGAGACGGGAGCTGAGCTCAGCCCAATCCTTGAGGCGAGTAGCAACGGGTCGGTACTTCTCAGCGCGACGCTTGTATTTCATGAAGCCCTTGGTCTTGTCGAGCACCAGGGCGCGCTTCTTCTCGGCAGCATTGTCGCCAACAGCTTCCTCAAGATCCTGCAGCTTAGCAGCCTTCTCGGGCTTCTTGGTGTGAACACCGGAGACAACAGGGAGGTTGTACTCGGCACGCTTGGCCTCAGCAGCCTTGGCGGCCTCCTCCTCAAGAACTCGCTTGTAGTCAACAGGGAGGACCTTGACGAATCGAGGCAAAGCACGGTTGAAGTCAACCAGGATACGAGCAGCACGCTCGGATCCAGTGTAGTGGTGGTGGTCCTCAATGAGACCACGGACGAAGGCAATCTCAGTAGGGTCCTCAACAGGGCCGACCTCAACCATCTCGGTGTTGACCTTGGAGTGGAAGTCTCTGTTGACATCCAGGACGTAGGCAATACCACCAGACATACCAGCCGCAAAGTTGCGTCCAGTAGTGCCAAGAATGACAATGCGGCCACCAGTCATGTACTCACAACCGTGGTCGCCGACACCCTCAACGACGGCAGTGGCGCCCGAGTTTCGGACGGCGAAACGCTCGGCAGCGACACCACGGAAGAAGCAAGTACCTGTGGTGGCACCGTACAAGCAGACGTTTCCGATCAGGATGTTCTCCTCGGCCTTGAAGACGGCGGAACGAGGAGGGTAGATGATCAGACGACCACCAGACAAGCCCTTACCGACATAATCGTTGGCATCACCCTCAAGCTCAAGAGTAACACCAGGAGCCAGGAAAGCACCGAAGGACTGACCAGCAGAACCCTTAATGTTGACATGGACAGTGTCCAGGGGCAGACCAGCCTCGCCGTATCTCTTGGAGATGTGGTACGAGAGCGAGGTACCCATAGCTCGATCGGTGTTGACAATATCACACTCGATTCGAGAGGGGAGACCCTTATCGAGAGTCAACTCGGCCTCGGAAATCAGCTTGTTGTCGAGGCGGACGTAAAGCTTGTGGTCCTGCTTGCGAACGTTGAAGGTGGCGACACCAGGTCGGAGCTTGTGAGCAGGTGTCAAGAGAAGAGACAGGTCGACGTTGGAAGTCTTGTTGGTTCGGAGGTCATCGCGGACCTTGAGGACCTCAACGTGACCAACCATCTCATTAATGGTTCGGAAACCAAGCTGGGCCATGATGGCACGAAGCTCGTTGGCAACGTAGTAGAAGAAGTTGATGACGTGCTCAGGAGTACCCTTGAACTTCTTGCGAAGCTCGGGATCCTGGGTAGCGATACCAACAGGGCAAGTGTTAAGGTGGCACTTTCGCATGAAGATACAACCCATGGCGATAAGAGGAGCAGTAGCAAAGCCCCATTCCTCGGCACCAAGCAGACAGGCGATGGCGACATCACGACCCGTCTTGAGCTGACCATCGGTCTGGACAACAACACGACCACGGAGATCGTTGAGTACCAGAGTCTGGTGAGTCTCAGCCAGACCCAGCTCCCAAGGAAGACCGGCGTACTTGATACCGGTCCATCGGGAGGCACCAGTACCACCGTCGTGGCCGGAAATGAGAATGTGGTCAGCCTTAGCCTTGGCGACACCAGAGGCGACGATACCGACACCGACCTCGGACACAAGCTTAACAGATACTCGAGAGCGAGGGCTGGAGCACTTCAGATCGTAGATCAGCTGCTTGAGATCCTCAATGGAGTAAATGTCGTGGTGGGGAGGAGGCGAGATCAGACCGACACCAGGGGTGGAGTGACGGGTACGAGCAATGGACTTGGACACCTTGTGTCCAGGAAGCTCACCACCCTCACCGGGCTTGGCACCCTGGGCCATCTTGATCTGGAGCTCATCGGAATCAGCAAGGTAAGCGGAGGTCACACCGAATCGACCAGAGGCAACCTGCTTGATAGCAGAGCGCATAGTGTCGCCGTTGGGCATGCGCTGAGATCGCTCAGGATCCTCACCACCCTCACCAGTGTTAGACTTGCCTCCCAGTCGGTTCATGGCAACAGCCAGGGTAGAGTGAGACTCCATGGAGATGGATCCGTAGGACATGGCACCAGTGCAGAATCGGCGAACAATGTCAGTCCAGGGCTCGACCTGGTCAATGGGGACAGGAGTGCAGTCCTCGAACTTGAAGTCGAGGAGACCACGCAGAGTGCAGGATTTGATCTGCTCATACTCGGATCGCGAGTAAGCCTCGTAGGACTTATCGTTCTTGGTGCGGACGGCATCTTGGATGTTGGCAATGGAGGTGGGGTCGTTGACGTGAGGCTCACCACCATCACGCCAGTGGTACTCTCCGGACTCGGGAAGACCAGTGACGCCGACAGTGTATCGGGTAGGGAAACCACGCTCGTGGAATCGGAAGCTCTCCTCGGCAATGAGCTCAAAGGTTATACCCTGGATACGGGAAGCAGTGCCCTTGAAGCATCGCTCAACCACAGTCTCGTCAAGACCAAGAGCCTCGAAAATCTGGGCACCCTTGTAAGAGGCCAGAGTGGAAATACCCATCTTGCTCATGACCTTGAGGATACCACCGTCGCAAGAGTGCTTGTAGTTGCGGATCAGAGCGTCATTATCGAGCTTCTTCTTAATGAGGCCCTCACGGTTCAGCTTAAGGATACACTCCATGGCCAGGTAAGGGTTAACAGCATCAGCACCGTAGCCAAGGAGTACACACATGTGGTGCACTTCACGGGCTTCGGCAGTCTCGACAACGAGAGCAGCCATGGATCGCCACTTGTTGCTGACAAGGTGGTGGTGGACCATGCCGGAGGCAAGAACAGCGGAGACAGCAACGCGGTCAGCGCTGGTGTTGCGGTCAGACAGAACAATAATACGATCGTGGGCCTCAATGGCAGCAGTAGCTTCGTCACAGATGTAGTCGAGGTGCTTCAGGTAACCCTGGACACCCTCAGACTTGGGGAAGGTAAGGTCAATGGTCTTGACAGTCCAGCTGGGGAAGGACTCGGGCATGGCCTTGATAGCATTAAACTCAGGGATGGAGAGAATAGGGCTGGGAAGCAGGAGACGGCCACATTGGGAAGAATCCATCTCAAGCAAGTTACCTTGGGGACCAACATAGCACTCCAGAGACATGACAATGGACTCTCGAATAGGGTCAATGGGGGGGTTGGTAACCTGTGCGAAGAGCTGACGGAAGTAATCATAGAGAAGGCGGGGAGCCTGGGACAGACAAGCCAGAGGACCGTCGTTACCCATGGAACCCAAAGCCTCCTTCTCATCAGCAGCCATGGGCGCGAGCAGCAAACTAACCTGCTCGTGAGTGTAGCCGTAGGAGAGTAGAAGAGGATCAGCCTGGATCTTGTTGTCATTCAGCTTAGGGGCCAGGTCCTTGATCTTCTCAGCGGTCTCGAGGACCTTTGGTAGGGTAATCAATTCTCTATCAAGCCAAGAGCGGAAGTCTTGTCGGCTAGCGACAGCCTCCTTCAGCTCCTTGTCGTCAATGATACGACCGGCCTGGGTATCAACCAAAAGCATTTTACCGGGCTGCAGACGGCCCTTCTGGATAACAGACTCGGGTTCGACGGGGATAGTGCCGACTTCGGAAGCGCAAATGATGCGGTCATCGTCCATGACGTAGAATCGGCAAGGTCGCAGACCGTTTCGGTCCAGGTTGGCACCACAGTAGCGACCATCAGCAAAGGTGAACAGCGCGGGACCATCCCAAGGCTCCATCTGGCAAGCAGCCCACTCGTAGAATGCAGCCTTCTTGGGGTCCATGTCCTGGTTACCCTGCCAAGCCTCGGGGACCATCAGCATGACAGCCTCGGGGAGGGAAAGAACACCGTTGATGGTCAGGAGCTCAAGGACGTTGTCAAAGGCGGCAGAGTCAGAGCCACCATCCTCAACAATGGGGTACATGAGCTCAAGGTCCTCCTTGAAGACATCGGACTGCATGACACCCTCACGAGCGCGCATCCAGTTCTTGTTTCCTCGTAGGGTGTTGATCTCGCCGTTGTGTGCGGCCCATCGCAGGGGCTGAGCTCGGTCCCATGATGGGAAGGTGTTTGTGGAGAATCGAGAGTGCACCAGGGCGAAGTGAGCCTCGTAGTCGGCGTTCACGAGATCGTGGTAGTAGGAGTAGACTTGGACGGGAGCAAGCTGACCCTTGTAAACAATGTTCTTGTTGGACAGGGAGCAGATGTAGAACCAGTTCTGAAGGCCAATGCTCTGAGTGGCACGCTTCCGTAGAACGTACAGCTGTAACTCAAAGTGGCGGTCGTCAAACTTTTCGGGGTCAGTCATTTCGGGGGCATTGCCATTGCCGTAGGCAGAGGCGAGAACGACGAATGGCTGTAGGATGATGGGCTCACGCGATCTGGCAGCAGGTCCAAGAAGGGTAGAGTCCACGGGAGGCCGTCGCCAACCCAGAACTCGGAGGCCTAGTGACTCGGCAACATCTTCCAGTTGCCTCTTAGACTCGTCGAGAGTCTCTTCGTCGGGCTTAAAGAACAGGTTTCCCACGGCGTACTGGCCCAGAGGGGGCAACTTAATGCCCTCCTCCTTCTCAAAGTTCTTGATGAAGAACCGGTGGGGAATAGAAGTCATGACACCAGCACCGTCGCCGTCTCGGGCATCAGAACCCACGGCACCACGGTGGGTCATGTTGCAGAGCAGATTTCGTGCTTTGAATTGTTAGAACGCTTCATGAATTGCGGTTGCGAATTGACACTCACCATCGCTGACAATTTTGTGACTGGGCTTGCCCTTGATGTGGCTATCGTCATGTCAGTCATGATACCTCTACCAACCGAAGCACGGCAATTCTTACCAGGCGAAACCGACACCGCAAGCATCCTTCTCAAGCGAAGGGTCGTACAGACCCTGCTTCACCGGCAGAGCGCCAGCCCAAGAGTCATTGTTCTCAGTCTGATACTCAAAGGGACTGTATGTTTGTTGCTCGGCTTCAAAATGGGTCTGTCGGTCGTCGAATTCCTCGGTTACGCGCATGCTAGGCGACCGGGTTGAGGTGGGGTCGGTGGGGGTTGGTGGGGGTCGGGGAGAAGGCGGGGCACCTCAGCGAGAGCAGCGAGCGCCACTCTTTAGCGTGAATCTGGAGTCGCGGAGAAACGGATTAGCCAGGGCACAAGCACGAGCCGCAAGATGCGAAAAACATGGGTTCGACGGTGGGAAAAAAGCGAATTGGGGCAGAAAACTGCATTGGGATCCAGGGCCGGGGAGGGAAGCCATTGAGCAGCATCGACAACGGCAGACCCATTGGAGAGAGTGGGTGTCTGCCGGCATCGGGCACAGAATGTGTGGCGCGCTCAAGATAAGGAAATCTAGCGATAAAACGCTATCCCAAGAGCAGCCCCCGCCATGGTCATTCCCGTACGACTCGCCCCTCCAGAGTAATTCTGCGCGGCATCTGCGGAAGCAATGGCGGGGCGGCAAATCCTGACGGCATGGGTGATCTTCGGAACCTCGGGCATTCTGCAAGTCGATTGTCGTCTGGGTAAAGCATGCATCTAGAACCGCCTCTCATCCGAAAGCGATGCAGTTCACGCAGCCGCAATAGCCAAGCTTCGACAGCTACCTGCTTTGGGCCCTGGCCCACAGCAGGGTCCGCCCAGTAGCACAGATGCCCCTCCCCCCATCGCGCGCGCAGCGTGGGAGGCGCCGGGGTCGCAGCCAATAATTACCCGCACAATGCCAACCAGGTATGCGGCTAAGACATGGGCCAGCCAAAGGCGCCCGGGGGGACGTCACCTCGGCGATGCAACGCATCGAGGGAGCGCCACGCGCGCCAGAAAGCCGCAGAGCGGGCGGGCAGTTGCTGAATTGGGATATTTTGGAACGTTGTTGGCTGGGATCGCTGCATGGAGAATTGGCGCTTGTCCTGAGGGCTTGCGAGACATGTGAAGTCGTTCTGTCCAGTGTGCGAAAAATGCCCAGCACCACTCTTCAGACGCTGCCATGGCTGTCGTCGTCGCCGCCGACGGTCCGGGTCCGGATATTCGAGTCGGTACTGCCCATTGGAGGAGAGAGAAAGAAAAAAAGCAAATACAATATTTGAAAGGCGCAGACGAAAGTAATTGTGTTGGTTGTGGCGGGGGAGTGGTAGCTTCCCAAATTATTCACACACAGCCAGACTTACCAAAAGGCTTGTTCCTCTTCAAGAGAGCAATGGGTATCAAAGGCCACTGGCTGGCAGCGACGGGTAGGCAAGTCGTAAGATAGGAGAAGAGAGCGTGCAAGAGGACAGAGCAGCAAGAGGAAGAGGGAGAGGGCGAGGGAAGGAAAAAGAGGAGGGGGAGGGCAAACTTCTCGCTTTTATGGAATGGAGGGATCTCCGAGCGGTTGCCAGCTGGCGTAGCCTCCTCCGTTGGTCGGCAGCACTCTGGAGACGGGTAGGCACCCAACTTGGAACCGACCTTGGTTCGACTCGCCTCAGAGTTACGGTTACGGGTTCGGGGCACGGCCGCGGCACCGCACTGCAGCTCCAGTTGGAGTGTGATTCACGGTCCTGGCTCCATTGTGGGCTGCTGGGCTAGGTCCAGTCAACAGAACTAGGTCTAGGTTCGGAACAGCGACTCGGTGCCAAGCCCCAGCGAGGAGATTTGGAGAAAAAAAAGTGTCTATGGATTGGCTACGGACGACGGGGGGCAGGCTCAGGGAAAATTTGGCAGGGGTGCCGACGGTGGAGGCTAAGGATGGAGGGGGAGGGGGAGGGGAGGTGGATGCGGGATGGGGGGCAAGAGGGCTTCCGGCTAAGAGAACTCAGGCTTCACCAGGTCGAGCAGCGCGGTTGAATGATGAAGTCGACGGCGACGGCGAGACAGGCGCAGGGCAGCGTCAAGCAACAGGGTTGCGCGTGGGGCGATGATGATGGGGCGCCGAGGTGGGGAGCAGAGGGGCCAGGCCTGGGCTTCGGAGGCGAGCGCTGGTAGCACGGCGTGAAGATGGAGCTCTGCCGTCAAGCCTGCTCTTTTTTTTTTTTCTTGTCGGAACGAGCACTTCCCACGGCTTATTCCCTAATTCTCCCTCAGCCCTCAGGGGCCCTGTCCGCCATCTCTCTGCGTCCATCCCTTCTAATCCAGGGCTGCGTTAGCGCATGGGGAGACCCCTCCAAAAAAGGCACGCCACGCCCCTCGTCCCTTGAAAGACGTCGACGACCCGCCCGAGACGAACTCCTCCAGCCTGTCCAACCTACCGTCTGGCCCAAGTGGGCGCACACGCAACCCTGCCGTGGCCCTCCATAACTCATTCAAGCACATGTCAGAAAAACACCGCAAGCAAATGAGGGCGAGGGTATTTGTACGACGCTCCCGTCATTGACATGCCATGCCAGCCTGGGCTAGGGCCGCCCACCAGCAGACACACTCACACAACTGCTAGACATGCCATCGACTCGACCCTCTCGGCTGCCCTCCGGGGCATAGGTGCCGTACATGGCTGACAGCTTCGGATTTTTCTTCCACCAGCCCATGACCGATTCGCGGAGTCCGGGACGTCGTCCGAAATCCTTGATGCCATGAACAGATGCATCATGACGGCTATGCATCCCCCTATTATGCCATGCTGGATTCGACCTTCTGGCTCGCAGCCATGTCCTTGACCATGCCGCCGTGCAAGGTGCCTTTTCCGACCGAATGTTTTTTGGCGTCGGCCTATATCCGTGACGATATTATACGGTCATCTTTTTTTTTGTGCGCCTGCTGGAAATTTTACCCATTTCCCTGGAACAAGGACGTAGTAGCCTGCCGGGGTCTGGCGTGGCCTAGGCGCCTAGGCTTCGAGCTAAGCTTGGAGATGGTGGCATGGGCAATTATGGGCTGGGTTGGGTGTCCCCATCCCGTCATCCTACCACCCCTCCCCTTCAACCCCATTCCCGCCACGCCACGCCTTAATGTCTTGTTTCTCTGGGCTATCCCGTCGATGCCTCCAGAAGCCTCCGATTGTTTCCCCCGTGCATCCATCCATCTACCCAGACATCCACTCTCACAAAAACAGATCGGCATCTCTTCGGACCACGGGATCTTGCTTCCCCAGCAGATTTGCTGCACGGGGGCCCAAAGAGAAGAGCCCTGCGATTCCGCAACATCAACATGGCCACCGGAATGACGTTTGTCGAGGCGCGACCTGGCCTCTCATTTGTGAATGCACCATCCAAGGCGGGACGGGAAGTCTTTTGCGTTGTTGATAGGCGACCCCTCATCCCGATCTACGCCGTCGGTAGGTGAGATCTGCCATGGTTACGTAGCTCTGCAACCTGTCCATCTTGGCTGTAACATGGCACGCTAGCGCAACATTGAATTAGAGGGACGGAGTGAAAGTTTCCGCATCCTGGTTCGACATGAGCAACTCCAAGAAAAAAAATTTACTCTTCCCGCGTTGCTCTTGAGTTGACCGAAACCTCGTTTCAATGCCACATTTCCTCACCGACTGGCCAAGACAGGTCATGTTGTGACTTTCATGTTACTATTAATCAAACACTCTCCTGTCGTTGTCTGAATCTGATCCTTTTTCCAATGATCTGATGTGGCGATTTGCTGGGCGGCAGGGCTTCACCGAGCGGTCTGTCAGTCAATCAAATTTCTCTTGTGGATACAACACCCAAGACGTGCATCGTTCGCCCTGTCTTACTTACAAGACGACGAGTACTGGACTTCCCCGCGGGAAAAAAAGATCGGCTGGGGCGACAAGATGAAAAATAAATAACTAAATAAAGGCTATGGATTTTCCTGCCGTCGGCCCAATCACCGGTCGCTTATTCGGCTCGTTTTCGCATCTATCTCCTATCCGTGGTTGGGATAGGAATAGGATTGCAACACAGTTCGTGTAAGAGAAATCTGGCGAGGCAGCGGAGAGTTCGCCGCTCTCTGAGAGACCATCCATACACGACAACACCCCACATGGAGCTGCAGCCACGTCCAGGATGATGCTGGGCATCCGTGCGACGCCGCCTGGAACGTTAAACCTAATGCACATCCGTCAAGGGTCGAGTCGACATCCAAACCTGCGACACCAATCACGGCCCGACATTTTCAATGCCTGCGGCGCCGATGTCGCGCTCGCCCCCGAGAACCCAAGAGCCATGCGCTGCGCTCGCCCGGGGGGCTGCCATTGACGTACAGATGGTGCGCGGGGGAGCTAGCTCGCCGTCTGATTCGCCCGCAACTCAATGTCCTGGCCCATCGCATGCAACTGCAGGCGACCTCTCCGAGAAGCTGGTTGCTCCATCGGCGCCGGTGGTGGGATTCCAGCGAGTCAGATCGAGGCCGTGTCCCTACCTACAGCTCCAGCTCCATCGTACATGCGCCTGGCATGTGCGACTCGACTTGCTCGCTTGTACGGCAAGTCTGCCTTAGGTTACCTTGCAAAGAAGCTTCCATTCCATCAGGAGATGGGGGCCATTGATCCAGCCCAGGAAGCGTTTAGGCTAGGGCTTGATTGGCATGGCAGGGGTCAATTTGGCTGCAGACGCATGTGTATTGGTTCCCGGGTTAATTGCTCGCCAGGCCTCGACCGTGATTTTTTTTGGCAGCTGTGAGGCAGCAAACAACGTCATCGACACACGACACGACCTTTTTGCTTATGAAATGAAAACCTCACCGTCTGCTTACCTGGCGCGGCCCCCGGCCAATGACACCGAGCCCGCTGGGCATGCTGCTGGGGCACCCGGGAGCACACCACCCGCGGAGGTGAGGAAACGGGATGCGGGCAGAGGGGAGGGAGAGTGCAGAGGGCAACAGGGTCCTTCTCGGGGCTATTCTGGCATCTCGCCAACCTGGAAGACTGGCTTCGGGGAAAATGGCCGCCTCACGCCATTATCGCACAGTCACACAATGGACATCAAGAAACTAGCGGTCGCGGCCAATCACAGACCCGGGATTCGAACTCACCTCTCCTTATCTCGCACCAACCAGCGCTGCTCGTCCCGTAGCAGCCCGTGTCATGGCGCATCTGGACACTAAAACAGAACAAGCTCGTGCCGGAGTCTCATCGGCATCAGGGTATAGATCACCGAGTGGGCATTAGCATGCGCCATGGCATAAGTTGCACATGTCTCACCACGGGTTCGGGAGTTGCACGCAGCCTCCTGCGACGGGTCTGCGAGCTTCTTTTTGGGCTGGACAACGTCACTCGTTTGGGAAATTTGAACCGGCAAACGCAATTCGCCAAGCAAGGATGGGGGTCAAATGAAGGTTCCCCATCGACTTCGGAATAGGCTGAGCTGAGTTTACAACCCAAGTTGCTGCGTCGGAACGGGCAGCTTTGTGGTACGGCTAATCCTTCGCCTAGCACACACGCCCATCATCTCGTGGCCCGATGGAAGGTTGAACGAGTAAGGGGGCCACACATTGTTCTCCCCGGGCCCAGACATGTCGCTCGTTAAGCCGGCTCTTGTTCCCGTTGATCAAGGACTCGTATATGTGATTCTACAAAGCGCACGATGCCGGCGGCCTTGGCCCTCCGCCCACCATGACAACCAGAGCCATGAGCCCATGGGGTGCCATGGGGGGGTGCCATGGGGGGAGGAAAATCATGAGAATGAGCATCATGACAACAATGGCCGCCTCACCTGGCCCCATGTCCTCCACTGCGCTGCTCCATTCCTCCCGTCGTCCGTGGGCTGGAGTATGTGCGCCGTTTTCCCTAGCGCGATGCTAGGGTCTTATCTCTCGACTCCGTTTGCGCAAACAGCACCAGTCAAATGGGTTCGAATAGTGCAAATCAACCTGGTGCATTATAAATATCAAAGGAACAACTGCCTTGAGCGGAGCCCACGGAAGTGGAGGAGGTTGAGGTTCGGGTAGTTGTCAGCGGCCGAGTTCGGCGGCGTAAACAGCATCGGACGCATCTGCATTAGATGGGCGGAGCCGATTGAGTCGCAGCCAACCCTCGCCAGCCAGCCAGCCGCCTCTGATTTCCGAACAAGCCCCAAGCAAGTCCCCAGAGGACAGCGGCCTCGTTACGCGGACCTCGGCGGCACCCACCCAGTGACCGTTTCTCCGCTTCTCCGCTGGCTGTCCGCTGCTTTGTGCCTGCATGCCCCGAGACCAGCGCTTCCCGATTTCACCCGAACATCCACCAACGTTCCTCTTAACCCCGACCACGTACTGGCTCGGCCCTGGCTGCTTGCGGCAGGACCTAGCACAGGAGCCGCAGCACTTGGTGCAGGGAGCAGCAGCCAAACGGCACTATCCACTAACCACCATCACTTACCTCACAAAATGAATAACCATTTCCACCGTTTCCAAACGGCATGCGCGGCGGTGGCAAGAGCTCGCCGTGAGCTCGGCCCATGGCGGTGAGCCGGACATGCAGTTTCAGAGACAAATATCTGCAGATGTCTGCTTCGCCTTCATTTCAGCGAAACAGGAGCACCACCTGGAAACGGCGTAGCACACAGAACCGTCCAAGCCTGGCCCTCCATCCATATCCACATCCACTTCCTCGTTCGGCGGCCGACGCCCATCCCCGAGCCGTTCTCGCAGTTGTGACATGGTACATGGTTTAACCTCCTTAGGAGCAAAGACCGAAATGCGGAGGCTGTATTACAATGCCCTTTCGTATCCTCGTTGACCAATGCATGGCTCTCTCATTATGATGACAGATTTTTATTTTTTTTCAAGCAATTATTATGCCCTCCCAATCGCGACCGGGGCGGATCTTGGCTTGCGGCTAATTAGCGCCGGCCCGCGCCTGTCGCGTGAGATGCCCCGCACCTTTTTGTTTCCATGACACCCTGGCGCTCAATTACGAAACCACACACACAACTGCACCCACGCGTAACACCGCCGAACGCGTGCTGGAGCTGGCCCAAATGTTTACCTCCCTCCCAGATTTTACCCCGCGAGATGTAAAGCTCCCATTTTCTACATCCATGCTTCCCAGGTAACGGGCGCTAACGCCCTCTAGTCGCATTCAATATGGTATAGGTCTTCTCGCAGTCCGTTTTCGACACCGGGTCCTGTCGATGGTAACAACAGCGACTCCCACACTCAGCATCATGGCGGAAACCACTCCCGCCAACGAGGCCATAACATGCTCGAGCGCTCGGCCCTCGCCCGTCTTGTCGCGGACGAGCAGTACATGCAACGTCGGCGATTGAATATCCAAAATTATGGCAGCGGTTGGCTCAAACCGCCAGGCGTTCCCAAAACGCTACATCAGATGCGGGAAGAGAAGAAGGAGCAGGAAGAGCATCAAGAAGCGCTTCGCAGGGAGCAATTGGCACAAGAGCTTGCCGAAGCTGAAGCCGAAGCTATGCCAGAGGATGGAATGATGGACGATGTCCAGCTAGATGGCGCGCAAGACTTGGATGATGATATCCCAGATGCCGATGACGACTTTGCCTTGCCCTCCGACGACGACGATGAGGAGGAGGAGGAGGAGGAGGATGAGGAGGAGGATGAGGAGGAGGATGAGGAAGAAGAAGAAGAAGATCTGGATGATGACGAGGATGAGGATGGTGGTGGTGAAGCAGACGAGTCAGCACTGAGGGAAGAGAGACAAAACGACCTCATGGCCGCTCGCATGCGAATGAACGACGATGCCTTCCGAGAAGCGCTCGTGCGTGGAGACGGTGATGGCGAGGGACTGTACGGTGGCGATGAGTATATCGAGGACGAAGATGAAGGCCACGTGCTAGGAGAGGATGACTTTGTCCAGGACGATATGGACGACGGTCTAGGCATGGACATGGATGCAGACCTCGACGAGGATATTCCCGAGGCCGATGATGGAGGCTATGAGCATACTGACTCGGAGGCCGAACTCTCCAGCAGCGAGGAAGAAGAGGATGACGACGATGAGGATGAAGAAGATGCGGACATGAGTTTTGCTCCCCGTTCCGCCACCATGGGCCCTCCACAATCACCCACTCTTCATGGCCGACCAAGCCTGTCCGTTGGTCGCCCCAGTATGGACATTAGTAACCTACTTTCCCAGGACGGCAGCAGCTTCATGGATAGCAGCCCTGCCGCCGGTAGACGAGCACGCCAGTAATGACTTTGTATGAATTATCGATGGTCAAGGGACGAAGACGGCATAGATGACCCCAGATATACCCAACAGTATTGCTTCACGAACAAGAAAAAAAAAAGAGAAGCATATTATCAGTACCAAATATCAGGAACTACCCTGCACTCATGTGAAGAATAACCAATGTAAATTATATTATGCCTTGGAAAGTGGCATTATTAAAAACCAGTATACGATAAAAAAAGGCAGCGGCTCCGTAGGTCGGTTCGTGTTTTGTTTTTTTAGTTGGATTTCCTTCATGGAGCGCAACCCTTGAATCCTCTTTTTTTCTTCACCATGTTGGACAGTTAAACAAAGAGTGTCAACGCCAGTTCCCAACGCCATCCAATAATGCATCCATATATACTATGCAGCAGGTTGATTTCCCCGCCTCCCAACTCTTAGTTCCAAAGACGGAGAGTTTCCCCTCTTCTTCGTCCCCCCTCCTCCTCCTCACCTGCGTTTCCCCCCAGCTTCTATACCGTGAGATTCATCTCGTCCTCGTCCTACACATGCAATTCGTTTCAAAGTGTCGACTTGAGAAATTCCGAGGTCCATTGGCCCTGCTGGATAGAGTCGTGCGCTCCGTGCGCGTGCCGTTAATTTTATATTTCGTGTGTGCATGTTTTGCTTGCAATAAAACAGAAAGTTGCGGTGCCCGTGGGTTATAAGGGGGATCAATTCGACGTTGTCATGGTGGGTTTTCGGGAGGCTTAGAACAGCCAAACGTAGATGAAGAGCATGATGACAGCGAGGAAGAAGGTGACCCAGACCTTCCAGCCGACACCGGTGCGCTGGGCCATGAGGAGCATGCGGTTCATGGTGCCGCGGAGGCGCACGCGGGTCGAGTCGAACGAGTCGTTCATCTTTTCGGCCAGGGCGGAAGATTCGCGGATTTCGTCTCCGATGGCAACGGTCATCTGGCATAGCACAGTCAGTTCTCGTGTTCCCTGTATCCCAGACTCGACCCAACACCCTTGGGTGGTGACCCGTCGAGCGCGCGGGTGTTGCACTATGCGGTTCCCAACTCACATCCTTCAGCACCTTGACCTTGCCCAGGATGCCCTCGACCTGGGCGTCGTTCTGGCTCTCGAGCTCGCTCAGCACGGCATCGCTGTACTGGCCCTTGCGGTTGGGCGTTGCGGATCGGAAGTTGGGGTGCAGGCCGCCGGGAGTGTTGCCGGCGCTGGGGGGCGCGCCGTAGCCTCCGTATCCGTAGCCGCGGCTGGGGCTCGCGCTGACGGGCTGGCGAGAGGCAGCGTCGCCCGTGTAGCCCTCGAAGAGCGCGCTGCGGGAGTCGCGCTGGTGCAGCGTGGATGCGCCGAACCTGGTCCTCCTGTGTCAGTGGCTTCTTCCCTTCTTTTTTTTGTCTTCTCTCGGTGACGTATATCGGTGCATACCTTTGCGACATGGCGAAAGAGGGGAGGGGGGAGGGGGTTAAGACCACTGTCCTGTCGGTAGCGGGAAAGGAAAGGGCAGCAATCCAGACAGGGCCGACAGAGAGGGAACCAAGGGAGAGAAAATCGAAACAGGGGGAGGAGAAGTTGAAGCTGGTCGCTGCGTCGATGGACACGAAACCCTGTCGTTTCCGAACAGGCTAGGTGTTCCCTCGTGACGGTTGTCTGTTCTGAATGGTGACTGGACCGTCCGCTTTAGGGGGGCTAAAGTGCCTGCGGTACGTACCATTTTTTGGGAGGGTGGCCATGAAATGGAACCTAGGTATCTGGTCCAATGGCATCGAGGCAACGCCACTTTCACCCAATTGGCATTTTCTCGAGTCATCACACACACAGGCTGGCCTTGACATCACAGCATGAGAGTTTCATTTGTTTACAGTGTAGCCCAACCCTTGAATCATTGTAACGGAGGTACCTCCCTACTACGGCCACTGCACAAGTTGGATGAGTGATCAAGCCAACCCTGGCTATTGTTTGTGGCAACAAATGTGCTTGGGTATCTACATGGTCTAGTTTGCAAGAATTTGAATTAGGGAGAGGATCTCCCCGAGGAATAGTTGACAATAGATCCCTTTTGGCGTGTCTAGGAGAAGCGAGTCAGTAATTTGTTTATCGGCCGATATAAGCGCATGCTACGACTCCTTCTCCCTCGCCCACATTGCCAAGCCATACCGAGTATTTTTTGCCCATCTGGTACAAAGTCAACTACCATGTTAGAATCGATATTGTTTCAACCACGCTCACCATGGAATGGCATAGGACTGGTATCGCAGCTTTTCGATGTCAAGTACAAGAAAATATGCCCATAAATCCAAGAAAAGAGAACTTTATGTATCTAAAATCGGAAATTATTGTGACCTCGCCAGCCACGTCGAATCTGCATGAATCACTGACGATTTTGAGAAGGGCACAGAAGGGTAGAAAGCAAAAGCCAAAAGGGTAGTCACGATTTAGAAATTTTACGACCTATATAAACTCATCCACCTCACCCCCAATTTTTTCTTTCCTTCATTTTTATTCCTCGGACATCATTTATGTTCTGCGCTTCATCAAAACATAATAAATCATTTCCTCCAAGATGACACCTGCCATGCGTCCTCTCGGTCTGCCACGTTCACTGTCACGTCCTCTTGGACCCGGTACTCAGGTACTACGACACTTGTCTTCACGACCACCACGTCCAACCATGGCAGATTTCATTGCAGCGATTGGAGTCGCCAATGAGGTCAGGGTCAAAAGATTGATGTAAAATCGAGATCATTTTTTGAGTGCCTTTGAGAGTAGGAACAGCTGCTCAACACGGTTGCCCGCAGAACAGATAGAATTTCCAGTCTATCGGTGCGAGGGCAATCGCACCAAACTATCAACTGAGAACCTATACAAGATGAAAACTTTGACAAGGAAAACCGACAGTAGAAAAGATGGCTTGCCTACTGGACAATTCCAACACATAATACTCAGTCCAAACAACAGTCACAACAATGGCCAGTCGGCGCCCGCGATGCATCATCCGCAGCGATGATATACCCAACAACACTGCCACGCAGGATTACATCGACAACAAGATACAACCCACGAGGTCAATCAGGCCGGTCGAAGTGGCCGCTCTCCAAAATGAAGGCTTGATTCAGATCTGAGAAATGTTTCAGCAAAACAACGGGACTTTGCCCGCGATCACGAGGCTCAAGTGTAAGATTGATGTAAAATCAATTAATGTCAAATTTATTTACAATGCATGGGTTGAAGCCGACCTAGCATACAAAGCCTCCTGGTCACGGTAGACTCGTTTTGGAATCATCACTCTTGCTGTCATAGCCGCAATCACTATCGCCTCTGGGTGTTGTAATGTGTGGCATTAATTTTATGTATGCATCATTCTATTCTTTCATGCTCATCTCGTCCCTTCTAACAAATGTAGAAGACGGCGCATCAATTTTTAGAAGAGTTCCAGGCTTCTGAGCCTTCTATCGAATCCAAAACCGACTCTAAAACGATTCGTGAGAAAGCAACAAGACAGCAAAATGAGATGCAACATTGATGCATCATCCACGCGGAAACCGTGCCGCGAAACGTAGCCATCACAGGATACGAAGGAAATCGGAGGCAAGCGACGACACAGATGAGCAGGGCCGACCGGGTCGTCCTTGAAAAGGAAGGTCTAATTGCGAGCTTGCAGATCTTGCAACAAAACGATGCAGCGATGCCAACGATAACAAAGCTGAAATTGCTACGAAAAGAGCACCACGGTCAAGAAACTCGAGCGTTTCTTAAAAGTCGACCAAAGACAGCCTAGCCATCGCTTAAATGCGTCGGATAAAGCTCAAATCCAGAGCTTAAGCAATACCATAGGGACTTTTTGGAAGAGATCAAGGAAGGAAGATATGACGAGTGGTTTCGACATCTAAGCCACTGGATCTTAACGGGTTAAAGACTGGACGAAGAAGATTAAGCAACTGCATCAATAAATCAGCTGCTCAGATCAATGAGCCAGAAGTGAAATCACTATTCAAAACTATCGAGGAAGAAGCGACATTAGACAAGGCACATGGATGGTTTGAGGAGAGGTCTTATATGGAGCTAGTGAGAAAAAAACCGAGTTACTGTCAGTCCAACACTTTGCTGCACCGGGCCCCTGCCCAAAGATTAAAAGTCTTACTTTTTTATCTAGCTGAAATAAATAAAATAGTACCTAAAGATAATCCTCGAGGTTTTTGTTAGGATTATCTTGGCATAAAAATTGTGATTTTGACTATGATTATGGGTAAACACACCATAAAATGCCCTCACTCATTGTGAGAACCACAAGAGAAATATCCGGAACTCACAAAATCTACCCCCTGCCTCTCTCTTGCCGTGGGATCATGTCAAGTCGTTGCTCGTTCTACAGGGTGAATGCGATTCTGATGATGGCGAGCTAAGAGACAGTTCCTATGGCATGCGGCCTATCATTTTCTCATTTATTTCTAGTATGAGAACAAAAAAACAGTAGCCAGGCTCATCCGGGTGATTCAACAATCAGGTAGACGAATGTTGTTCAGCAATAGGGTTGGTCGTGAAAATCTTTTCGTCCGGACCAAAAGAACAATCAACTTCAACCCCCTCGTCGCTTTCTCATACATATCAAGTTGTTCAGAATATCACAGCCCAAACCCTTGTCTTGTCCTGGCCATTTTGAGCACATGCGTCGCTTCTATCCCATCTCCGCTGATCGCGATGAATAGGTAGACTAATTGCCACAGCCGTTTTGTTTACGTTGGATTTTGCAGGACTCGGTCCAGTCATCCTTACCATCCGTAGAGTGTCCGTGTCGTTTATCCGATACGAATACACCCATTTCCCGGTTGCCTTTGTTCAGATCATTGGCAATGATCTCCCAAGATGCTAGAGGCGGTGAGTGGAAGTCGAAAGCACAGAAACCCAACGTTAAGAGTCGGAATATGTGAAAGTGTTCAAACCTCAAATCTAGAGTAGGCATACCGTGTGTATCGTGCACGCATCGAACAACTAATTCACTTTCTAATATCCGATTCTAGGGAGTCCAGGTTCATTATTTCATGGGTCAGATTCTTTGCCAATATAACGTTAACAACAACGACACGGTGGCCCGTGTCGTTCCACAAGAATTCACGCTCCATTCTGGAATATTCGCTTAAGGGCCGGGAAGTGCTTGAATCCATCATGTGTGCTTTTGAATCACTCTGATTGCATATCGTAACCACAAGGTAGATAGAGTACCTATGCAAAGTAGATGTCCAGTACCAAGCTTGGTTCATGCCATCCCAAGCTCTACGTTGAGCCATCTGCAGAGATCCCAATTGCTGGGGCTAGAGCAAAAGCAATGTATTCATCCGATTTTCCCCATAGTGTTTTTTATGTCATAATGCCGTGTCATTCATCTACTGATCCATGCGTAAGCCCACGTGTGCTGTCGGGCCATCCAATGCCCCGTCCGATGCCCCTCGTCCATATGCTTGTCTAGCCGGACATGGCAGTGTCCTCATCCTCCTCACCCTCAGGAGGGTGGAAGTCCTCGTCCTCTTCCTCATCGTAGTCTTCGTTGGTGGGGTTCTCTGCGGCAGCCTTGGCAAAGTCGATCTGGGCACCACGAGTACGACGTCCGCCGTCGACAATGTTGTTCAGGTCAATCTCCTCCAGGCCGTCCTCATCTAGCCAAAGGTTAGCCCAGTGTCTGCAAGTCTAATGGGTATAGGATGGCGCATACCGGCCTCAACATTCTAGAGTCAGCGTGTTAGCAGGGATCAATAAAAGAACGTCAGGATGGGCATTTAAACTTACGTGCTCTTCCTCATCGGAGTCAGACTCATCCTCGTCCATGGTGGCATCATCGCCGGGAACCTGCTCGGCGGCGGCCTTGCCCTTGCCCTTGTTCTCGGCGAAAGTATCCTCGTTGGTCTGGGGAGCGGTGGCGCCGTTCTCAGCCATTTTTAGCGGTTGGTGGTGGTAGAATAAACTGAAGGGATTCGAGTTGAGGGGAGTTGGTATGGAGGAATGGGTGAGAATTGCAAATTCCGGTGTATGCAAGAAGCGTGAAAGCTGCAGCTTGAAAAGGCGGGTGAGCTCTACGTGAATTTGGGGGACCAGCGCTTGCGACCAGCTTTTAAGCAAGTGCATGCGACAACCACCCAGATCCTCGCATGGCAACCGTACTAGTCCCGATCCACACTAGCACCACGTGCACACTGTGTCTTTTTCGCACCAATACGCAAATACACGTGATTACAATGATTTGCCTGCATTGTGCATTCCAACAAACAATGGATTGCTTAGTGAATTAGCCTTGTACCTGCATGGCACTGTGTGAATTTTGTCTCGGAGACGAGTGATTGCCTGGATTGTGACCAGATTTGGCCAGCTATGGTATTTCAGCCTTGAATATCAGGCCCCAGCACCAGCATCCCCCCAACCTCCCCCTGCATTCGGCCTTGACCATTGAGATGACCGAGATCATGGAGACCTTGATTGAGATCAAGCGCACTAAGTTGTTAGACTAAGTGAACCCATTCATGTGCGCCTATCGCCACTCCGTGGGCTTTTAGTCTCGACCCTTCCTCTCATGCTCGATTCTTAGGACTCTAGGCTTGAAACCCAGAATTTGAAATACAATTGTCTCGCATAACCTCAATAAAAAGACATCAATCATTGCGGCTTTAAAACATAAACATGATATTCCATTAATATTGATTTGTGTTGCACATCTATTTGCCTTCGCCGCCACCAGCCATGGACATAACCACCATAATCGCCAGCACCCACCAGTACCTAGCTTCTTGTTAGCACAACCGCCTGGATACGGAAACATTTCCCGGCAAACGTACTTCTGTAATAGAGTCTTCTCTGGCTCCTCTCCCACCTTCTTTCCCTCGGGAGACAGCACCACCGGCTTGTTCAGCTCCGGCTGCTTGCCCTTGTAGACGGGAAGCAAAACCACCTTGGGGCCGAAGTCGCGTGTTTGGCCGGCGTCAATCTGCACGCCCTTGTATGCCGCGCTGTGGATGTCGCCCTTCTCATCTACCGAGAGGATAATGTTGGGTGCATAGCCCTTGCCAAAGTTGTCGACGCTGGCCGCCGTGGTTCCCGCAACCCACTGCTTGGAATCCGAGTCGTACAGGCCGATGCGGACCAGCGATGCTGTCTCGGGCAGCTCGGGCGCCTCGTAGGAAACGACTTGCGATGACGAAACAGCGGCCGGGTCGTAGGCAACTTCTGCAAGGAGCTGGGGCTCGGGAGTCGAGCCTTGTACGGGCTGGATGTAGATTTGGGCGGTGCGCTGCTCAGCAGCCACGAGCGCCGCGGCGCAGATGGCGGATATTAATGTTGCGACTCTCATGGTGATGTGCTGCCGGATCGAAGCTCTTTATTTTCGCTTGTGGACGATTGTGAGGTTGAACTGCGCGTTGGGGCAGCTGTCGATCAATGATGGAAGACGACAGCTAGACAAGGAGTTCAGATCTCGGTAGTATATCGGATAAACGCCGTGACCCTTGACGTAGAGCCTCTACAACAATTAACCAGGGGTCTGCGGTTAATTCAAAGACCATATATCGGCAACGAATTACTAATATTTTTATTTTGTAGGAAAAAAAAAAACGTCCCAGTTACATCGAATTTGTTCTTGATGTTGGGACTTGGTAATTCTGCCGCCCAAGTTTGTGTGTACAGATGCTTCATCGCTCTACCCATAGATGCTGTCCAAATCATGTAAAAACCATCGCCCGAAATCCGTACGCCGATAATGTGCCATCATGCCAGATCCACTCGGTGTCTCCGCCAGTGGTATCCGCTCTGCCTTGCTACGCTGGAATAGCCAGCAATCTACCCTGGCCGGTTGCTTCATGGCCGATCAGACCATATCTAATGTTACCATTGTGAAGTCCAAAGGGTATCATGATCCTTCTTGGTGTCCTACACGCCCATTGCGTGTATCCCCTTCTTCGATCTCGTCCTCGTCTCCTTCCTCATCGCTCTCGGATCCATCAGACTCTAGAGAATACCCAGGAGCCCGTTCTACCAAACCTTTATAATATGCTACTAGAACTTCTGGATTTGGGACGATCCTCCAATCAACTCTGTACAGAAACTCGAGCTCGAGCAGTTTCAGCTCGGCAACTCGTACCCCTCCAACTCGCGCATATGTAGTATTATTCCAGAACGAGTCGGACAAGCCCTTGGCGGCAACCGTAGCGGCGGTAATCAAAAAGCGATGGACCGTCAAGGTGTTGATGGTGAACTCTTGGTAAAGCGCACAAAGTCTATCAATATAATACACCATTGCTAGCAGCAGTGGCGGAGTTAATGTGGCGTGTCGGGCCAAGCGGTGCAAATAATCCCGGACAGAGATCCCGGGTGCCGTTCTGAGACGCGTTAGCAGGGTCCAGCCTCGATGGCGGTTCTCGGTTGGGTCGTACCTCGAATGGAAGCGTGTCAACCCGCCATTCGATATTCGGATCGCATCGTTGGTAGCTATCAGCTCGCCGAGCATGTGCGCAATCAATTCGACCATGTCCTCGACGGGACAGAATTCATATTGGTGCGGCAGGATTTTAGGAGGTGGGGAATCCGGCTTTGGCCTCTTGGACGACTGTGATGACGATCCCGAAGAGTTTGTGGCTTGGGTGGAAGGACGTGGTGGCGAGCTTCTGCGCTTGACGGGTGACACCCCGCTTTGCGGTGCCGGAGTCTCGCTCACAGCAGCAGCTTGGTGCTGAGAAGATTGAGGGGCAGCGGCGGAGGTGTTCGCAGTCGGGGGAGGAGCGCGAGGGGATTTTGATGGCTGCGCAAGAGGCTTCTGGGAGAGGGAAGACGAGGAAAAGCGAGCCTGGGATTCCATCGGGGGCCCTTGGACGCCGGCGTCGCTGGCAATATATTGCCTGGGGCGCTGGTGGGGTGACGAATTCATCGTGTCGGTGGTGATAGGTTCAGATCGTGAGGAGCTCCGTCGCCCGATCGCAGAGCAAGGTTTTGAGGAAGTCTGATGGGTGGGATGCGCATAGCGAAAGGTGGTCGGCGAGGCATTGGTGGAGGTTGAAAGAATGGGCGACGTCTTCAACATGGTCTGCGGCGCATCGTCAAGACGTTGACAAGGGCAGTCGAGACGGCGGGGGAAAAGTTGAAAAGGATCGGAGTTTGGGTCGGAGAATTTGTAGGAGTAGTGGGAGAGCTGGTGGCGGCGGCGGTAGATAAATTGGTGATTGCAGGGAGCGACGATCGGAGCCGACAAACTGCGTGATGTCCAAGTTGGAGTAGCTAGATGCTGGCCAGGTTGGTCTCATGCGGCTTCGTGTCTGGGCGCAACATTGGACAAGCAGCGCTACTGACGAGAACGCTCACCGAGCAAGACCAGACTAACAATCGGAGCGCGCTGGCAGTGCGACCGTGCTTCGAGGGGTGTGTGTGTGTGGAGGGATGGTGGCCCGGCGGACTCAGTGGATTGGCGGTAGCGGCAAGTTGATTGCCTCTGGGGGTGGTGCACTGGCAGCGAAGCGACTCGTTGTCAGATGCAAGGACGCTCACAGAGTTTGAGTGCTGGTAAAGTGGGAATGGCGGGCACGCCGGAGCGCTTCTCACCTAATTCCGGCCGACGGCTAGGGCGTCGCTTGCCTAACCCGGACAGCGTGCCTTGGCGGCCAAGGCTGGTTGGGCCTGTGGATGCTTCTGTGCCTGGGCTGTGTCTGTCCAGAGCCTCTTCCCTCTCTCCTCGTGCGCCCCAGAAGCGAACTCTCCTCGGGGCCTTGTGCCTGCAGTTTGAGGTGGAGAGGGGGTTGGGCAGACTGAGCAGGGAAGCGGGCTCACCGTGGAGTTGTCGTGGGTTCGTCTTGGTGGGTTCCCGGATGGTGTAAGAGTTGCGTCGGAGTATGGCTCCGAATTCGAGTTTTTTTTTCTCTCTCTGCTCCCTGCTTGTCGATACCAGCAGCCCTTGCTAGTCAGGCCGTCCCCTCGCAAGAAAGCTGTTTGATGGACCACTCTGGTGGTAACAGCAGTGGAAGTCCGGCATCAAATAAACGGCGCTCCAGCCGCCCCTGGCCGGTTTATCAATCCTCCTCCCATCCCCTCTATCCCAGACCGTCCTTCCCGCAGCCAATGCGGTAGTCGTAAAGTCGTGTTTGGCTTGAACTCTTTACTTTTTGCTGGACCGTCATGAACCAGTCGATGAACAACGTGGATTATTTCTGGGCTGTCACAGGGCAGCATGCTGGGGCACCCGCCTGGCTGGTCTGTGCCAGGATGCGCCTAGGTTGACAAGGGTGCATCCTGTGTCACGGGACCCTCGGTTCTTGATGGCTCATTTTAGGCTGGCTGCCAATGGACCCTTTAGGTGGGTTGGATTCAACTGCTCAGCCAATTCGATGATGCGTGTAATGGAGCTTTGCGTCATATGGAGGCTCAATGCAATTGCCGCTGAGAGCCGTGATTCCTAGACGCAGCAAAGCAGTATGCTAAAGATTCCTTTGTACCTGGATCACGAGGTGCTCCTCATCCGACTTACACATGGCCCGAAAACTGGGTCGAGAAGGTCTACTTTTCCAGAACACCTTCACCCACCCCTGACTAATTCTCCGTTTCATAGCACCGCGGCTAAATCCCACAAATTATTCTGACAATGGCGTGTCGTTCCAGCTGCTGGCTACTGGTTTATTCTTGACTCCGTAATCCCAAGGTGGAATCAATCTTGACGGCCTAGTTCAGTCCACAACGTGGCGCGAGAAAATCGCCAAACATCGGATAAAGATTCCTGTTCCATGTTTAAGTAACAGCAGCCCCACAATGTTATCATTTATCCTAACCCGGCAATTCTGCAAGCGAGTCACAGTTCCTCGTCCCTCAACCTATTAAACAAAGATCCCCATACATCTATCTCCAGCGTCCATTCGACCTCATACGTGTTTGATAAATAACACATCCCTTCAAACTTCTGCTTTACAAAAGTCATACTTGATCCCTCCGCTAGACACAGTTTGGTGCGTTACTCGCAAGCCTACTCTCTCCGCCAGCCTACCCCGCGTCCGTCTTGTCAAATTATTTTGGCTGCTCCCCATCTCGCTTCTCCGGGTTCCTACGAAAACGGCTAGTATCTCAAGCTCAGCCCCTCCTCCAGGCCCAACTATCGTGAAGAAATCATGCTCTACGCTGTATAAGGCGATGAGGCCAATGCATCTAAGAAATCACCGTTGGCAATTTAGGGGCTGCAGAAGTTCGGTTTAATGGAGAGGGCCCGCGAGGTAAGTCACAACAATGTGGTGACAACAACAACAAACAGCCGATACGCAGAGCGGAGACTTTTAACATCAGGGGACGGTCACACGTCGCGGGTCGAACTGCTGAGGAAGGATCGGCTCCCCTGCAATCAATTGTATTTCGTCGAATTCTATGGATTCAGTCTCCGAAACTCTCAATGATGGAAACTCGATGAAATTTGTTCAGACCCTAAACCTGGACCCCGTACATCTGCGCGTCCAAAGTTTACCGGAACGGCGATTCCGACGGCTCGGATAAAAAAGGTACTGACCTTCCGCTTCAGCTCAAGACAGATCGTGAATGAAATGAGCATGTCCACCAGAGAGCATTTGGGTTGGGCGAGTTATGGGCCCCCAGCATATTTCTCATCTGTGGGTGAGCTCCGATCACAATGCCTTGAGCATGACCCAACTTGCCGCGTTTGGGTCCACCGTGGGGGACCAGACGCCTTACAACCTATATATAGGGCAGACGAGGCAATATCGGAGTTCCTATGGACACGGGTCGTACGCGGATACTGGTTTGACGGCTGCGTACGTGGGGGTACAACGCCCGATGCCCATCGTCACTCAACAACCTGCGCAATAGCAGCACGGCAAAATAATTAACAGCTTAGGTTCTAGTTCTAAACATTCACCCTTAGACTTAGCTACTATCATGCACACTTCCGTATAGCGTTTAGGATTGTATCATGTGCAGCGCCAACGAAGTGTTCTTGCTATTTGTTGATTGCCTTGTACAACCAAATTTTAGTGTCGCCCCGTACATATGTGGGCCGTCGACAGGGAGATGAAAGAAAAAAAAAAGCCAACATACATTTAACCAACAAAGACACGAGACCCTTGGCTGCCTTTAACCTATCATCAAATCAATATGAGCGCACCGTGGCGGTCTTGCACAAGCACTCTCCCAATCAATGCTTTGCAATTTGCTAGAAGTCTTACCATTTATTCCATGTCGAATTGCACCCATGTTTGCGACCTGCCCACTGCTCTGCCCTGCTTATCGGGCGCCGCCTCCTCGATAAGCCCAGACACGTGCCGTGCCGCTTGTCGGAGCCGCCAAATCTTGACGTGATCTGCGTACCTCCAACCCGCGTCTCCAGAACGACTCCATACCCACTGCATCTTTTAATGATTCGAATCAAAAAGAATACAGTTGTCGATTATCGCTTTTTCCCGCTTTCCATTGTGCTATCTTGGTATCCAGTGCCCTTAATCTCACCCATTGCAGCTCGACCCGGCTCCAAAGCGCATGAGACTTGGCACATGCGCAGCCTTCAGGCGTCCATTCCAGATTGCAATTCACCCCTCGCACGACCCATCGCAGTAACCACACCACATCTCCGACTTGCCACCCCATCACCATTTTCGACACGCCCATCTTCATGGCTCGCCCGCAAAGCCCCCCGATCCTAGCCCAGCTTCGCGGCGCCCGAACGTTGCCAGAGCAGACAGCTGCTCTCCGAGCTCTCAAGAATGAAATAGTTGGACACATCCAGAAGAAGGAGCTGTGGATCAGCCTGGGCGTCCTCGAACCAATCGTCAGGACTCTTTCCGCGGCCAGGTCACCCGTAAAACCAAATGGAAAGGGTGCTCGTCTACCGCTGGCGCAGAGGCCGCTGTCTGATGAGGATAATGTGAGGCTACAAGCGCTCCAGCTCATTGCCAGCTTTGCAAACGGTAAGGTTTCGGTGCATGGCGCATCCTCTGTGCCATCAGCGACAAGTTCAGGACTAATACCATCAAACAGGAGGTCCTGCGTTTCTTGCTCCGCTTCAAGCTGCGAGAACGCTCCCCGCGCTTTTGGCCAACATCTCGCCATTCTCGAACGCTCCCCAGCTCGTCGTTGCGGCTCTCAGAGCGTTGACTGACATTGCAGATGCCTCCGCTCTGGCCCTTCCAACGTCGCCCCTTACCCCCGAAGTACTAGCCGATTATGTCTTTTCTACAGAATATCTCGAGGCATTCGGTGCTATGCTCTCAGCTTCATCCTCGAACCACCTCGTTCAGTCACAAGTTCCGCTTGCCGCCGGCCTGATATCCCGCCTCTGTCGAGAGGACCGACATCAACATGCTCTGACAACCGCTGGCATTCTAGACGCTCTTGCAACTCGGTTGGCCAGCATTGCTGTCGCTCGTGGCCAGGTGGTACCCGGCGCCGACGCCGCAGCAAATGCGGATGGATTATTCGACGCATTCCCCGAGGCCGCCCCCAAGGAATTCAGAGTCCAACCGATTCTAGAGGCCATCGCGGCTATCCTCGGCGACTCCAAATATCGAGCCCACAGGCTTATCAACTCCCCGTCGATTCTCGCCGTCTTCCCATCAATTAAATTCGATCCAGCTGGTGAATCGCCAGATTCCAGGCAAGACATGGACTTTTCAGGTTTTGGGAGCCCACGGTACCAACCTGTCACTGCAATGGACTACATTCTCCCCATTAACTTGTCACGGACCACACCTACATCTCCATATAGTTCTGGTGGGGGTTCGGATTCCCAGTCTTCCAGTCGATCATCTCTGGGCAAGTTCAGCGCATCAGCAATCTGGGACTCGCCCCGTCACCCGTCGGTTGGTCCCGGCCACGATAGTGATTCGGAGGAAGTCGAAAGCCCATTCATCCCTTGGCTTGTGCATCTTGTAAGGTCATCGGATGAGTACGAAAGACTTCTTGCTTCATCGATTCTCGCCGCCTTAATTAAGGGCGGGGTGGGGAGCAAATCGCAAAGAGAGGCAACTCTCGGGCTCCTCGTGGTGCCTCTACTCGTCGACATGATAGCCAAGAACGACAAGGACATATCAGATGTAAATGAAATGGACAATTCCACCAAGTGCACAATTTTGGAGCGAGCACCGGTTGTTTTGGCGCGGATGATTGCAGATAGCGAGTTCCTCCAAAAATCGGCCAACGACTGTGATGCCGTCAAGGTTCTGAGCAAACTCCTCAAGCATGCATACACCCCTGTTCAGGACAACACTCAACCTCATTACTGGACCCCACACCCAGATACCGAAATGGATTCCGAAACTGCAAGCCCGATGGCGCAACTGGGCGAGGAGGGGCAGAACGCTCTTCTCATCCATCGGCTCAAGGTGCGCGAAAGCACGCTCAAGGCTATCGCAGCACTTGCGGGAGGAAAAGAGGACTATAGAAAGGCGTTCCTTGCGGAAGAGATCGTCTCATACATTGTGGAATCTCTATTCGAATTTCCCAGGAAACCTAAAACAGCCAAGGAACGATCAGACAAGCCCAATGACGATACCAACAGACAGAGCGCAACCGCCGGTTACGGCGCCAATCCTGCAGCAGTCATTATCGCCGGGTGCCATGTTGTCAGAATGCTGTCACGGTCCGTTAGCACTCTGCGAACGGCCCTAGTCGACCATGGAGTGGCCCTGCCCGTTTTCCGCCTTATGAAGCACCCCGACATCAATATCCAGATAGCAGCCACAGCGACAATTATCAATCTGGTTGTCGAAGTCAGCCCTGTGAGGGAGGTGAGTGGTGGATCAGTTCCGAGACCAACATGATATCAACTAACTGGCTTCAGCTTCTAACGGAAAACGGTGTCATGAAGGTTCTTTGCGAGCATGCGCATTCACCCAACCCAGCGCTACGACTCAACGCAATCTGGGCTCTCAAGCATTTTGTGGATGCTGTTGATCCAGATCTCAAGAGAGCCTGCTTGGAGGAACTGGAACCAGAGTCGCTGGTGAAGCACATTTGCGAAGATACCGAGGACTCGGCATTACAGATGGCTCGAGACAGAGACTCATCGAGCGTGGACCTAGACGACGACGTGGAGATGGAAGCCTCCGAGGCTACACACCGATGGCTCTATGGATCCAACGGCATCGTACAAGAATTGGACTCATCAAGCTCTACAAAACTACGACAGGCAGAGGACAAGCTTCACGCAGTCCGAGAGTCGGAGCTGAACCCCGTACGAAGAGCACGGAACGATGACCTGGCGATCCAGGAACAGGCTCTGAACTTCATTAGGAACCTGATTGCTAGGCCAGGGGCCGGGTCGGCCTCTGAGAGCGCCAATGAGACATCAGAAATGATTGACTATCTATTTGAAAAGCTCGGACAGGATCACCTGTTCGAAATGCTCGCCTCCAAGCTCCGGCCCAAGGTGCTCCACCCTTTTGCTCGCCGAACGCCGGTGCCGGGCCGGGAGACACGGGTGGTGCACCCGCAGCCGAAAATCATCGTGGCGACGATTTACATCCTGGTGCACATGGCAGCTAGCGTCCCTCGTCACCGGCAATTGGTGATTGCGCAGACCGAGCTGCTGAAGCTGGTAGCGCAGCAGGCTAGCAGCAAGGACCGGGAAGTGCGCGTGGCGCTCTGCCATCTCATCATCAACCTGACCTGGCAGGAGGATGACAGCGAGGCACAGGCGTGCGCTCAGAGGGCGCATGAATTGAGAAGATTGGGGTTCCACACCAAGATGGAGACGCTGAAGCACCAGGATGGAGACCTGGACGTGCGGGAGAGGGCCAAGACGGCAGCATGGCAGATACAACAGGCCACATAGAGGTGGTACCGTGTATACGACGGGCGAGTGTCGGGGATCAGAAGCACATTGGAAACAAGGAAACAAGGCTAGGGCAGCGTTGTGGCATGGGTCTAGCGGCGTAGGACCAAGCATACATACATGTTTACGTACCTAATTCTCACGAAGTTTGGATGGACCCGTTTGACGATTTGAGTATGGGTGGTTTGGAAAGAAAAAAAAATGTTGTGAGTCTGCCGGACAGGGGACCCTTCTCACGGTGTTGACCCCATGCCGCGCTACGGAAGGTCAATGGTAACGCGTGACTGGTCTGACTCGAGCCAAGGTTTACTGTTTTGCCGATCGATCTGGAAGATCAACATTGAGCGGTAGTGTGTACTGCTAGCGCGGGAAACGTGGGACTAGTGCATGACGGCATAGGGTTGTCTCGCCTGCAACCTCACCATGATTGAAGAAAAACTACAGGCGAATCAAAGAGCGAAGCAGTCGAGGTAGCCTCGCGAGACGAGGAATGCTACTTGTGAATAAGGGCACAAGTCTCTCCCCCCCTCTGTTCACATTCCCAGAGTGTGATTAATTTGGGTGGAACTACCCTATACCTGGGCGGGATGGTGGCTGGTCTATGAAACCAGACTGACGTCAAACCATGACATTTTTTTTCCCCAACATCGCAAAGGGAAGTGAATAGTGACTGTGATGAGGGAGAACCAATCCCAAAAGTGAGAAGTGCTCCATCAAGCTGCAACCTCGTGACGACGCACCCGGAACCCACGGATCCCCAAGTGGCATGACGATCTGGAGAGTGGTGAGGTCCATGGCCTACATCGGCTGCTAGCTGCAGCATTGACCAGCGAGGGCGTTCCATCTGCCGGCAGGGCTGATGCATGTCCTTAGCCTACCACTTCTGCCAAGGCACATTTTTTTTTTCTTTCTTTTTCTTTCTTTTCCTTTTCTTTTTACTTCCCTACTCCACAACCCCCGACTGTGCCGGGGGGGTAGGGGAGGGAGGGGGATTGTCGTGTTTTCATGGCGGCCTTTCGTTGGCCGAGGCCGGAAATGGTTGATGTAACTATACATGCGGCGCATAGACTTCGGCGTGCCTCCGACGTGGTAGTCGAGCCTTACCTTGGAGCTAAACGCTTCAATCGGGCGCGATGGCATTGGCCCACGGCGCGCAGAATTCAATGCTACATGCGATGGGGGATGCTAGGCTGACAAATTCGAGGCGTCATGATACCGCAGAGAACGGGAGAAGACGCATGCTTGTACCTCTACCCAGTCTTTGCGTCATCAGTCCTGGGTTGCTGCATGTCAACCTCTGGTCCAACCAACCAACCACCACGAAGCTATCGAATGCTCTTCCCACCCATCCTGTGATGAGTGACCATCACGAGACGTCGCAAAGCTCACCAGGGTCGTGCCTCTTCTCGCCCTTGATCCCCTCCGTCTTCCGTCTTAGTCGTCCTGCGACCAATCGGCATCGGCGGAGGAACAGAGCTCATCCCGGGACGTGGAGCTCTCGAGGAGGTTCTATGAAGCTCTGGATGTCGATGACGGGGTTCACGGAGTAGAGTTTTCTATATAAGTCAACAGAAGTATCACCCGCTGTTCAGATCTCGACCATCCTCGAGCTCCCCATTGGAAAACCAGTATATACATATATATATTCCTTAATACCCAACCCCCCATCGCAGCCGCCGATAACGCGCCGCAGCCTCCTATTTTCCTTGCATAAAAACAAAAGCACGTTCGACGATACCTTCACCATGCCCGTCCTGTACGCTCGCAACAGCGCCCTCACCACCAACCCGCCGGCCGGTGACTCGCATCTCACGACGGGAGGTTCTGACTGGCTCTGGGCTGTGACGGCCGTCTACACTGTGTCTTTTGTATGCCAAGCCACATCGTGTTGTTCATTGGACAATTGACTTACACGAAGATGATCTCTAGCTCGCGTACTACGCCCTCAGCTTCAAGGCCCGCCATGGAGAAAGGATTTTCCACTACCTCTTCACCATTGGCCTGCTCGTTGGCACCCTGAGCTACTATGCCATGGCCTCTGATCTCGCCTGGACCGTCGTCTCCACGTCGCTGAACCGCGGCGACGATGCCACCTACCAGATCTTCTTTGCCAAGTACATCAACTGGGTTGTCTCCTTCCCCGTCGTCATCATCGCCCTTGGCCTGATTAGCTGTGTGAGCTGGGCCACCATTGCCTTTAACGTTGCTCTCGCCTGGAGCTGGTAAGTGTCTGACAAACAACACCATCACCACCACCACCACCAAAAAGCACACAGGACTAACAAGTGGGACGTTGCGCACGTCAACAGGGTTATTGCCTACCTCTGCTCTGCATACACCGCCACCAACTACAAATGGGGCTTCTACGCCTTCGGCACCGTCGCCTACCTGCTCCTGGCCGTCCAGACGACGCTGCACGGCATGTCGGCGGCGGGCCGCGTCGACCTCAAGGGCGACTACACCAAGCTGGCGGGCTGGGTCAACCTCCTGTGGCTGTTGTACCCCATTGCCTTTGGCGTGGCCGACGGTGGCAACGTCATCAGCGTCACCAAGAGCTTCATCTTCTTCGGCATTCTCGACGTCCTCATGCTGCCCGTCATTGGCTTCGCCTTCCTCTTCCTCTCGCGCAAGTGGGACTACGGCCACCTCAACCTACACTTCACCCAGTACGGCCGCGTCGCCAGCCGCGACGGCGTCTTCCACGAGAAGGCCGGCGCCGCTCCCGCCGGCTCGGCCGTTCCCGCCGCCCAGCCCGGCGTTGTCACCGCCTAATAAAGCCCACCTTGACGCATCCGTCCACCAGGAGTGTGAATATCTCTGTTTTACCATGAGGGTTGGGAGGACTATCTAAGCTGGCTTACCTTTTTTTTTCTTGGACCCCTCCCTCCCCCTCTCCGCTTCACCGCTCCCTTGCCGCCGAAAGCGCGCCTTGAATTACACCAAAAAAAGAGAAAAAAAAAACCATATCGAGGAAACTGTACTTACGAAAGGAGAACAGTAGAATGGCAACACCAAAGAATGTCCACACTTGGGAGGAAGGCAAAGAGGAAGAATATTCGCCGCTCGTTAGACAATTGGGACTGGATTTATTCCCCTGGATGTCGCAAAGTCAAGGTTTGGGAGTTGTCATGATATGATTGATGATGAATGCCATGAAGATACCCTCGTTTTGCTGGGAGCTGGACGCCCGCTTGATTTCTTGCTTAACCTCAACCCCCCTTTCAATTTCGATTTCAATTTCGATAATGTATAATTGGAGCCCGAGAGAGAGAAATCTAAATAAACTAGCCACTCGTTTTGAATCCTAAATGCTACGAATTGTCACGTTCCTGTGAGTGATCTGTGCGTGTTAGTTAGTATGCGAGTGAGGCTTCACCGATTCATCCCACATACATTGTCATACCGAAATCCAAGCCCAAAGTGGGAATGAATGGGGATTTTAACTTGCCAATGAAAGACTAGTGAGCAAGACCCAGAAAACACGTCAAAGGTTCCAGCTCACCTCACCGCTAGCTAGTATCCCATTTTTGGAGCTTTTGGTACTTCAGCTAAGCGTGAGGCGATGCTGTTTTGGGGAAGGGGGGGGGAGGGGGTTTCCACGAGAAGCTCTCGGGTGTGTGCTTTGTTTTGAGGAGCAACTTTCACGCCCTACCGGAATAGTTAGTAATGGTGATAAGATGTTTTAATTGATGCTGATAGCTGACTATGGATTGTCCCTATTGCCATCTAGATGATGAAGCCCGGGCGACAAACGGCGCGGGGGCTTTGACTGTTCAGTGGCTATTATGGTTTTGTCTCTTTGAACAACCCTCAGCAAGGCCGGGGATACGAGAATCTACGAGAAAATAGCAATAGTGACTTGCTGATCGTATATCGGAGGACTCGGATGTGTTGGAATTGGTGTGAATCATGCATTCGATGATGGCTGTTTTTTTTTAACACGAAACCATCGCTCTGATTTGGCTTGATTTACGGAAGTACGCATTATATGGGCAAGTTGGATTGCAAAGATGGTGAAGAACCTGGCAAGAACGGTGACTACAATGCTAACAAGGAAATGTTAATGACAGTTCTGAGCGAACCCATCTCTCCGTCTCTGCCATAGTCGAGATCGATCATTGTGTCATTTTTACGAGGGACGTTTTCGCAGAATAAGGGTCACTAAAGCGCATCCTGACCCAAGAATGAAATTGGAGCCAGAGATCCTGCTTTGCCGAACCTACTCTAATCAAATTCTCACCAAGCCATAAGCGATGCTTCACTGATGCTTGTCGTATTGCCCCACAGACATCCAAGTCGGAACGACACAACCAACAACAGCTCCACTGGTTGGCAGCGTTTATTGACAAGGCAATCCTGCAACCAAAAGTTGAGATGCAAATAGCAGCCGAGAGCCTGGAACCGGTGCCATTTTTAGCCTCCTCTCAACTTGGCGAGATGGGCCTGGATCTCTGGGCCAAATCCGCCAGATCTGGATGACGAGCTGAAGTGCGGGCCTCTTCCAACTTAGACACTGGCGCTAGTATATGGCGGAGAGGCGGAGAGCACCACCCATGTTTGTGGAGATGGGTGCATCGATGCTCGTACGCGGGTCTTGGAAATCTGCCAGGTCTCGGCCTCCCAGCTTGCATCGATGGCATTGTCCACGTGCGAGAGAAAGTGCCACGGAAGCACTGACATGAATCTTCTCGAAAGCCGAAAAACAACTGCGCCGAAACCACGCACCTGCTCCATCGTGTTGTGCTGCAGATCCTGTTGCCCAACCTCAGCCACGCTGCATCTGTCTGCTTCCGCAGAGCAACCCAACCACGCATGCAGCTGACTGAGATAGGGACATGGTATACATATATGGTACATGGTACATGGCGGCCGGGGTCACCCAACGTCCAAGACATGCGTCACGTCGTATTGGATTCCCCTCCCTTAGTAGCCCCGAGCGAGAAGGGCCGCCACCTTGAGAGAGGGAACACACAAGCTCCATCCACGTGGGCCGGCAACCCAAAGGGTCGCTCAAGCCGGCCGTGGTACTTAAGCGGAGAGAAAGCAGCTTACGCTGTTTGTGCACCGGTGGCGGACAGCCATGGCCATGGCAGAGGAGAAAAATCAGGCCATTTTGAATGCTTCACCCCCGCATGTGCATTGGAGCCGCCGAGGTTTGCGCGCCACCGTGGCCCGGCTTGGAGCTTCCTGGTCACTCGTTGTTGATCGATCGATCGTAGGCTGGGGAGGCGAAAAAAAACGGACACCCGCTGAGGTGGGGGTCTCGTCTCGGCCGGGCGGACAGTATCTCCGACGACGGCAAGAAGAGTCGTTGGCTGCTGGCCTGGCAGCTGAGCCATTTGTGATCCTGCTGTTCGGTACGCGAGGGCAACGAGAACAATCAATTCTCGGTGCTTGGAGAGAACTAAAAGCAAATACAGCCCTGCTTGGAGTTGCCGTGGGCAGTCAAGCCATTGCTGCCAGCCATCATAGTTAAGCAATGGCTGTTGGATGGGCTGTTGGCCACTGGGCGGGCCAAGGCTGCTGAACAATTATGGCTGTTACACCATCTAGCATGAAACCCCCTCTCAGTGAGTGGAGGGTGAGATATGAGAGGGGGAGAGAGGGGGAATGATGCGTCTAGTTTGGAGCTGTGAGACATGGGCAGAGCTTTGCATGTAGGGGGACACAAAGACCGAGACCGTCTAGGGCAACGCCGCAAGTGATTTCTGCTTGCCTTGCCGTTGTTTGCGCATGTTTCTGCCTGCCGATCTGCACAATTTTGTCTCTGGCATCAAGGATCAGATACCAAGAAGCATGCTTTTGCTTGCTGATGCAGATGCAGCTGTCGGGAAGCAATCCCTTGGGACATGACGATAGCAGTGAAGCGGGATTATCTGGGCCGTGATTTTCTGGAAAGGGAATACGAGAGCACGCCCGCAACTGTTTTGGGCGCAGGGAGAATAAGTCAAACGTCGCAGCTGTGCTAGAACCAATGTGGTCGAGATGGTGTCCATCGGTGAAGCCCAGCGAAGGCGGCGCTTTGGTGCAAACCCTCATCAGGTTCGCAAATACCGGTGAGCGGGCGTAGGCGAGGATCGTCAAGACTATACCACTCGGTACATGGCAGGCTATCCGAAGGTACGTCCTGTGTGCGACGCGCTTCGTCAACTTACAACGGGTGTTGAATGGTCAACCGATGCCGTGACGCTCCAAGTCGCATCTCCCGTGCGCCTAGCAAACAACTGTGCTTGAGCTAGCCGTCACGCGAGGGCGGAGCGATCCTGCAGAGTCACATACAGAACCACTAGCTCTGGCAATAGCATGTAGATCCGTGCTGTATTGGGCTGTCTAGTAAATGTGACAGCATATCGTTCTAGCCAAAGAGACGTGCTCGACATGGCATGGCGGCAGCTTGCGGGCGTGTTGCCTGCGACCAACATACATCAGACAGAATCCTTTCCTAGGATACGGGAATTCCAGGAACAAGCTTTGACGACTGAGCAAACCGACCATGTCACCTTGGGCTCAGTTCCGACCAGGCAGGTGAGACAAAATGCCGGTGTTGACTGAGGGGATGGAACATGGCCTGTCCTTGCTTGCTTGCCCCCCTCCGGCTGAGCATCACAAACAGCTGCCCAACATTGCCTCGCAAATGACTGGACCACCAGGATCTCCGAGGCGAAGGCATCATGTCACAGCCGGTCTCTTATCCTGCCTAGCTTGCAGCCTACGCCTGTGTATATGAAACCATAATCTCAGGGTCTTGACAGGACGGGCAAGGATCGTATTGGTTCTATGGCGAAGCGGTATCCGAGCGGCTGGACAGCCCTAACCGTGCCGTACCGCAACGTACAGGGTGGCCAAAGCTGTCGGCGAATTGAATGGAGCGCGCATCGGATGAAGCGTGCGCGACTGGCAGACACTGCAGTACCGGGCTCCAGGGATGAGGCTTGTGGGGGGAACCTGTCAGCTCTCTGGGTGACTCGACGATGGGATATGTTGACCTTGCTACATTGGCAGGCCGGGGGCGAGTGTGGCGTTTCTGACACGGCGTACTGGGACGTGACCATATCAAAAACATGATTCACCTGAACCCGGGGCCTGGCGACGGATGTGAACGTCATAGTAACGGCTGGAATGCGGGGCATGGCATTGTTTGGCGGGCTTCTAAGTTTTGTCCTTGACAGTTTGACGCCGGCCCTTTGGTTTCGGGAGCCGAACGTGCGCATGGCACTTCCGAGAAGCAAAGTTGCCGATGGGAAAATAGGGATTGCCGAAACAGGCAAACAGAGCTGTTTGGAATGGCACTGTGGAAGTGAAGACTGGCTGTTGGCTGTTGGCCCTTGCGGTACGAGTTGATCTCGGATTTCGAAGCACGGGATGGTCTAAGGCCAAGACGGGAATGCCGGACGACCAAGAGGGTAGTAGGCAAGTGAACTGGGAGATGAATGGTGCACCCGGATGCCTTGCTTTTGCCTTTTGCGTGATAATGCGTATGCAGTGTGTTGTGCTTTGTTGTGCTAAACTGCTGTGTTGCTGCGGCTGGGAGAGGCCAATATCCCTGTAAGAACATCTGTATCTGGTGTCGACAGTGGCACACGTCCGGGCACATGAAAATGATACTCTCGTAAATTTGAATCTCAAACGAGATACAAGATACGTCGAGTCCGTGACCAGACAACCGCAAGGGAGACCTGGGGAAGAGGATAAATGGAATGGAGCCCACCATTTTCTGACACTGTACAAATTGTGCGGCATATGCAAGCCCACACATCACAATACTGATTGAGATGGCTATGCTGGGGCGTGCTCATGCCCTGACAAGGCGCAGCGTACGCACAGGTGGAATCCAAACCAACCCATTGCCCTGGGCCGCTGTAAGTTTGCCACTGAGACGCTCAGAGGTCGCGAGACGTGAGGCCCGCACAGATGTCGCACCCACGGCGCTGGGATAGGCTGGGATAGGCTGCGGTAAGCCCGAGAATCAGCCATAGATCAGCGAGAGATGCAGAGGGAGCGGTCGAAGCGGGACATAGCTCATCATTGTCTTTGACGGTTGTGCTGGCGATCATGCGATGGCCGAAACACTCGACACATCAAAATGCCTGGATGAAATATCGATTTTCTGATTTGCCTGTTTAACTTAGCCCTGGGCAGATAACTTCCCGGGCCAGGGTCCCCACACGGCGAGTATTCTTTACCGACACCGTTGGCGCTTGTTACCCTGCAAGGATCCGACCATTTGATTTGTCTCCGTACGATGGGACAGTCCACGGCGAGCAGGCGTTAGGAAACAGGATCCCTGACTGCACCCACGTAATTGCGCCTTGGCGGGACGGGAATGCTCCTGCTTAGATGTGGGATACGAAGTTCGCGCTGGCGGCAGAATGGCGTGTTGGGGGCGGGGGGATTGAAACGAGATGCATCATGAGAAGCGCGCCTATTTTTGCTTTGGGCGTGGACCCTTGGAAGCCATGATTTTGAGCAATGAGTGGTTGGGCTATCACAATCGAATACTCTAAAGAAGATCACACTTGGCACGGCGTGCTCAATAGCTCGAGAGCTCTGCATGGAGATGAGTGGCCTGGAATAGGGCTTCGACACGGGAGCATTGGTTTGTAGTAGCTGAGACTGCCGAGAGATGGCGCGGCTGCGTGATCTTGGGCTCGAGCTTTGGCTTCATTCCCTGACTGGAGGTTATCAAATGGGGCGCCTCGCGATGAGCCGCACAGTGTCCGCGGAGGTTCGATGACAAAGCCGAAATACCTGGTCACTGTTACAGTATGGAAGGGGCCACAGGAGCACGGTGAGTCTGACGTGGAAGCTGACGGGCGCTCAGGTATGCCTCCTGGTGAACCAGCAGGTCGGTAAGAGGCAGCCAGTTGGAGGACGAGAGACTTGTCTTGCCTGAACATTTCCGTCTGAACCTGTCGCTCGATGAGGCCCAACGACGCCATGTCAGCAGCGAGTAAACCTGCGTGTCTGCCTGCATTGCGGTTGCGGACCTTGACTCCATGTATACTGAGGATTAGGTGTCGGGCCTGGCAGGGTCTTCCCCCCTGCCACCCCTCTTGCATCATTCACTGCATGTGCATTGCAGGAGCAGCATCAGACAGACATGCCCTCGGCGTAGTGTTGTGTGTGTGGTGTACGAAGTCATGGCTGCGTAGCACTGGCTTGAGAGAATCGAGGATCTGAACCCTGGCACGTCATTTCGGAGCAAGTCATCGGCCCGTCATGGTTCATAAGTTTTTCGCTTTCCAGACCTTGTCAGTGGAACATGCTGCGTGCGAAAGTCGGGATCTGTTCTGATAACCGAAAGACGCGCACTGTCTAGAAATTGTCTATCACAGTACCAATCCGGCAACGTCAACACAGTACGGGAAGGGATCGATGGAGGGGAACAAGGGAGAAGAAGGAGAGAAGAGAAGACAAGAATTGCACATCCGCGTTGGGCCTAGTGCCGAGCTAGCGATGAGGATCCCGCCCGCCCGGTTGTACATCCCGCTTCGCTAGCCACGGGCTAGTCTGTAGTTGGAGCAGCTCCAGGACCAACCATTCCCACCCAGGAAGAAAGGCCGGCCAGGGACCTGGACGGGGCGATTTCGATACGTCTCTGTCCAGTGGAGCGCTCCACCAGACGGGGTGATGGGGACGGAGACGGGAAGCGGAAGACGGGAGACCGGGGACGGGAATTGGATTTTCGCGGGAAGAAAGCCTTTGGCAAGTGCGAACAGAAACAATCATAAACTGCTTTGTGCTGGGGGAGAAGCCATCGTCTCATTGTGTGTCGGGGGCTGGTCCTCTTCCGCGTCCACCAAGATTGCCTGCCGAGCACGCGCTATTGACCTCAGCCACGATGTCAGCCTCCAAAAAGCAGTCGTCCTCCCCGTCAGCGGCGTCTTTGATGCCATGCGGGGAAGCAAATAACAAAAGACCAAGCGCCAAGCGACGAAGTGAGAGGTGGGTGTGGAGCTGCACTTTTTTTTCTTTCTTTTTTTCGATGCAGGTCTGGTACAGGACGATATTATTTCTGGATTCCTGCGCCCGTCTGTTCCTCGCCACCCTGGGCATGGGTGACCTATGCCGGCTCGGCTCCTTCGTGCGAGTGTTGCAATACCCGTCGTGAGTCCATGGAGGGTGCGGGCGAGTTCGTCGCGGCGGTTGGCTGGTATCACCGATGCCGCCTGGCTCACCCGCTCTGCAACCATTAAACCTGGGTCCCAGCTAGCGCGGGCCGGAGAATGGACAGAGTGGCATGGTGGGAAGGGAGATGGGCAATCAAGTCGTGAAGGAGGGTCGACTGGATGCCGCCCAGTCGTGGGATTTTCTTGGCACCCCATCGCACGTCCGGCTCCAGGAGATGGGTGCGTCGACAGATCCCTGGTCGCAGCGCACCAGCGACACACCAAGAGCGCCGTGGCGGCACCAAGGAGGGTGACAATGTCAAATCTGAGTCGAGGGATGGAGCCAGAGCGGGGCTGCTGGACTCATGAAAGAGCTGCGGTGCGATGCGATAGGCCTCCTCTGCCTGGCCCAGCAGCTGGGCCCGATGGGTCCGATGGGGCACACTAGGCAGGGCCTGGGACCAACAGGCTTTTGGCGCTCCCCGAAACCCTGGTCCATCGTTGTCCTTGTCATGTCGTTTTGTGGTCCACAGCCTTGGCTGTCCACCCAGAGGGCCGCGAGAGCGCCTCGTATGCCGCCCAATGTGCCTCAGAGGCCACGCATGGCCCATTCATCTGTCTCCTGCGTCAACCCTCCATTACCTCGCCCCTAGTGCCCCCGTCGGGTCGTTTCTACCGCCCGGGCTCGGGACCTTCTGTCGGGGCTCGTACCGATTCCTAGGTGCTGGGAGCTGGCACTGCAGTGTTCTGAGGCGCTGGGGCCTGGTACCTCCCTGGCGGGAAAGCCAAAAAATGCTGCTGCGTATCCCACTGTGCACGAGGTCCAGGGAGGGCACAGGCCACGCACCCCGCTGGCTGATTCTTTCCCCTCGCAGATATTCTCCGGGCCAGTCTGGGTATCTGGCACCGATGGATGTGTGTCCTTGTACGCTGTGCTCCCTTTCTTTTCCCAAATGGTCGCTGTGCCTTGTCTCATCAGGTTCTCCTCCTTTGCCAGTGCCAGAGTTGTGCCCGGGCTATGTCCGTCCTGCCTATCTAGCACATCCCATTCTCTGCACACCCCTGTAGTTCACCTTCGGTCCCCTAAAAGAAAGAAGGAAAAAAAAGGTGATTAAAAGCTCACCTGTGTCAATTGCGGCGCCCGCAAGACCCACCGGCGGCGTAACAGCCAGGCAGGCCAGACAATTGGAGGCGTCGCGTCTCGCTTGATCTGTCGCGACCGAGGTTAGAGGTGAATGCTAGCTGTCTGGCGACGTTTTCCTTGGCCCAGAAAGGCGGAACCAAACTCTCAGGAATAAACGCCCTTCGACAATCTGGCGCCGGATCCGAGAGGGAACAAAGGCAGATCGCAAGGGGCGGAGCAGAGACTCAACCTTAACCAACAAGAAAATTTCGGCCAGCAGATCGATCCGTCTCCTTGGCCACGGACACGGACTCGCAGAGAGTTGGGCTGGTTGGCTCTCACCCGAACGCCCGGCCACCTCCCTGCGAACCACCAACCCATCTGGCTGTTAGCGGGCCACCCTCGGTCGCCCATTCGCCACGCTGCAGCCAATAGTCGCCTACATCACCAGCGCTAACCCGAAAGGGCGCCCCAAGGCGTGCGAAGCGTCCCGACAAACGCAGGCGTTCGAGTCAGCTGCACCGAATCCAGGCTCTCGGGCCTTTCAGCCATTTTTACCACTGCACCACGCACCAGTCGACAGGCCACCCCTTCCTAATCATCCCCAAATCTCGCTCCCAGTCCCGTTCCTCCCACCCACTTTCCCAGGGCTCCAGGTTGCTCTCAGTCCTGGTCCCCCGTTCGCTTCGCCCGAAGCCTGTGCCCTGCCACCACGCTGCCCCCCAGCCCAGCCAAGCCTGGCCAAGCCGTGTGCCCACTGTGTCGGTCCTTGGTACCTTGTCCCCTTCATCCTGCCTCTTCAACACCTCTGCCCCCAGCGCTCCGTCTCTCGCCCTTCCCATTCCCTTCTCTACCACATCACGGCTCCGTGTCGCGTCGACGTCCCCGCTCTCTCCGTCCGTCGACAACTTGACAGAACCGTGCTTGTCACAATCTATTCGTGATTGACCTTGATTGATCGAAGTCTCTTGGGCGTGTCGCTCTCCCAAGCGTGAGTGCCATCCATCGCCCTGGCCTTCCAACCAGCGAAACCCGTCTACATAGATCGGGCCCTCGCTTCTGGACTCCCCTCGCCAACTGCCCATTTGCTCGCAGTTTATACCGACTGTCACGACTTGATGACTGACCATATTCTGTATAGCATCGATCTTCAATCACCTTGACACTCGCTTCTCCCAAGCGCTGGTGAGCGCCCATCCACACGACAACCCTCGACAACTCTCGACCGACAAAATGGCGACCCCTTCTGTAATTCCCGCCAACGCGCCAAGGGACAACTGTGTCCGCTTGCATCGCATCACTCGTGGAAACCGTAGCCTCTGGTATCAGATGACTGTTTTGCAGCAGCCTGAGCGAGCCCGAGCGTGTGGCTCTGGAATGAAGGGTAAGCATCTAACACGAGGGCCTGGCATTGTCGATATATCGCCATCCAGGGCCTTGCCTGGTCACCTTTTCGTCCCTGGCTGACATTTCACTAGCCAACAGCGACCGTCGCCCAGTTGATCCCCCGCCCGTTGTCGAGCTACGAATCGTTGAAGGACCTTCTGTCGAAGAGGGCAAGGACATCACCTTCGATTACAACGCCAACTTCTTCCTGTATGCTAGTTTGGAACATGCCCGTCCTCTCGCCCACGGTCGTGTCTCAACACCTGCTGCCACCAACCCGCCCATTCTCACTGGTGTCCCTGCTTCTGGCATGGCCTACCTTGATCGTCCCACTGAGGCTGGCTATTTCATTTTCCCTGACCTTTCCGTTCGACACGAGGGCCGATATCGCCTCACCTTCAGCCTATTCGAAACCACCAAGGAGGAAAAGGATTTCGATATGGAGCCCACTGATGGCGACCTGCCTCCCGGTGTTGACTGGAGATTGGAAATCAAGACAAACCCGTTCAGCGTCTATAGCGCTAAGAAGTTTCCCGGTTTAATGGAGAGCACACAACTCAGCAAGACCGTCGCCGACCAGGGATGCCGGGTCCGTATCCGTCGTGACGTCCGTATGAGGAAGCGAGACAACAAATCTGGAAACGGCTACGACCGCCGCGAGGAAGAGTACAACCGCAGAAGAACTGCGACTCCGGCCGCTGAGGATCCTCACAACCTGCGTGCTCGATCACTGAGCAACTCGAGCGAACATCGCGCACCTTATCCCGAGCCCCAGCGCAGGCCCTCAATCGTCGAAGCCTACGCGCCTCCGCCACCTCCTCCGCCTTCTTACGAGCCATCTGCTCCGGCCCCACGTCATTTGTCCTTCGGCGACTCATCTGGATCCTACTCAGCCCCGGCTCCCTCCCGCCAGTATGCTCCTCAGCCCAGCGTTCCTCTCACTCCTGTTTCTGCCCCTGGTCCCTACCCGCCGACAACTCAATCACCCTACCCCAAGCCTGAGCCTACTGGATATGGATTCCCTAGTCGCAGCCTCCCACCAGTTCCATCTCCCGTTGTTCCTATGAAGCAAGATTCTTACGAGCGGAGACCATCCAACACGCCTTATGTGCCTCCTTCGCCTTCGGTTTTCTCGGACAGTCACTCGCGACGTGATTCCCAACACTCGTACCCAAGCACTCCTGTTGCTGCCAACCAGCCGGCTCAGCGTGGCCAAGCCCCCTGTCTGCCGCCGATGAGGATCCAGAATTTAATGTCTCCTCTTCCTCCCATCGAGGCTCAAACTGATCCTCTTCCTGAGCCTCCCATTTTCTTCACGGGCGGCAAACGCAAGCATGATTCTGTCTTCTCTCAGAGTCTGCGACCACTGCACAATGGACAGCGCCAAGTCGATCCCCACTATGGCGCCGGTCGTCGTGGAGTTACTCCTGAGCCTGACCAAGGCATGTATTCCAGGGCTGATGGACAGATTGGAGTGGTGACATTCAACCAATATCATTCCTGACCGGAAACTCGCATGACCCCTGAAGTAAAGCTTGATTTGGGCCTGTCGGTACCGATTTGGCGTTCTGGTGCTTTGTATTTCTATAACACCCTTTCAAAAAATTTGGCTGGGGTGTACGCATGAGAGCGATCTTGGCTGTGGAGTTTGGGCGTAAGGTGCTTTGTTTCTACTGCCTGGTTTTCGGGAACCTTGGCTATCTACAGTTCGCAGAGACGAATTTACGGAACCCGGTTATCGGGTCGCTTTGACTCAGCAGTCATTTTCCTTGTTTTTTTATTTGATTTGGTCATATTTGGACAGATGATGACGGACTACCATGACCATCTACACATCGCTTCATACATATCACTTCTTTCTATCTCCTAGCGTCAATTTGGCTACTATCCTTCTGCTTGGACTCAAACAAATGTCCTCTGATGTTCTTTCCTGGTTTTTATTTGGATTTGGGGATATTTGGAGTAATATTGGACGAGTATGGACGACTTGTTCAGTTTTCTGCCGAGATGCGACGTTCTGAAAGTTTCATCAGTGGTTTGTTTTAGACTCGGCCAATCGTAGCCGATTCAGTCACTGGTACTGAGCAACGTGGACCCGAATGTTCCAGGTTACTCCATGTCCGGTTACTTTACCGAGAGAGTCTTGGAAGTCTAGCTGGGCCGGTGGTGTGTTTTATGATGTAGTAATTTACACGATTAAAATCATCTTTTATTGCCACTTATGATGTGAAGATAAACGCCATGAACTCAGCAAGAAGAGTGTTTGTAGAGAAAGCTGTAAGATGTGGCGAACGCATTCAAAATCTACAGCACTTCGTTGAACATTGATGGGCGTAATCGTCGATGCCGAACCGAATGAGAGACATGCAGCAAGGAGAAGACATTGCCGCAACTGGGATTGAAAGTGGGGAAGCAGTCATGTCTGGTTGCAAGGACGTGATGATATTCATTCAACGATGCGTGTCTCTGGCATATGTAGGAACTCAGATGTCGAGATGTGTGACCTTCGAGGAGCGGCTTACTCAATTTGGACACGGTGGAGGAGAGTGCAGCAATGTAGCGAGGATGCAGATGCCGGGGCGAATGCGACGCTGCTGGCGTTTCAAGGGCCTGATGAGGAACTCGGTTGTTGTGCATTCGTGATGGTGATTTTCCCCCCTTGTATTTTGCAGGCGATGCGATGTGCCACTGGGCACGCACCATGCTGGCTGCAGGGGACTTGTTCGCTAAGTACCTGGTTACTTTGTGGTTGCCCGTTGCGGTTGCCCCTCCCCCCATTGTCCGTGCCTGCTCCTGCATTATGGAGCTACTTTCACAAGCTCCTGCCGTTGCTGTGGTGAAATCACGTGGCGTCGGCACATCAACAAAAGATTTGGTCCATCCAATTATTCTCGCGGGTGCGATGCTCAGCAGGCGAGAGAGTTTCCCCAATCTGCATCCCCCTCATGAGGACGGATAGCTGTTTCCCCAGGCGTTGAACTCTGGTCAACCGTCGATTTTTTTTTTGAAGCAAATATCCACACCGCATGCTCATCTTTCGATTTAGATACCCAAGCAACTTGTGCAGCTTTGACAAACGACACTTGCAAACTTAGACTATCGACAGCTACCGACAACACATACACAAACACATATTTCGACCCACGAGCCACAGAAATCAAGCAAATGGGCCCACCGCGCACTCGCCGCGCTATCAGCGCGAATCCAAGCCGCTTCCAAGAGGGCTCCATGAACGATCGTGTATCGGCCGCGCCACCAGTCCATTTCCTCGGCCCCAAGGAGCTTGCCGAGCTAGAGTGCCCCGCCGAGCGGTCACAATCACGACCCAGCAGCGACGACTTTTCTGACAAAGGCGTCAAGAAAGGACGCCTCTTGGGTCGTGTATGGGACGAGGTTCGCGGTCGCCTTGGCTTCAGAGAAGAGGGTGAAGACGAAAAAGGCTCGCGAAGGCGAGGGAGGAGCCGAAAAGGAGACGGGGATGACAACCGACGGGAGAGATCAAGAGTTAGAAGCTGGTCGAGGGGTCGAAATAGGTCTCGAGGCAGACAAAGGGAGAGGGATGAGAGCGCCACGGGGGTTAGAGACGAGAGGATGCAAGAGGACACACCTAAGGAAGCCCCAAGAGCTGATATGCCGAGCCGGGAAGAGATCCTAGCTAACTATCACCATCTTGTCGCTTCAGGTTTCTTTAGTTCTCATGCTATCCAGTCGACTCGACAGCCTCCCCCTGGCACCATCCCCCCCAAAGCCCAGGACAATGGATCAGAGGCGTCTCAGTTCCCTCCACGTTCGTCGACCCCTCAGCCTCCACCTTCTTCACGAGCCTTGACTCCATCTGCCCGCCCTCGATCTTCCGCGGCCAGATCTCCACCAGGTCCCAAACAGCGCTCATCACGCGAAGAGCCACAAGCTTCTACTTATGATGAGTTGGTTGCGACCGGCTTCTTCATGCCCCCTACGCCCCAATTTGCCCACAAGCCCTCACCTCCTACTCGTGCCGCCCCTACCCCTCCAACTCAACCTGCACGATCTTCCCGAGATTTCCTCCAGCCCCCGACACCGCGCTGGACTTCTCATGGAGGGACTCCATCTGCCTCCCGTGCAGCCTCTCCGGTTCCCTCTCCTGCTAGCGCTTCCTCCCGAGGAACTAAACGTGCTGCCGATATCGCTTCGGAGGACGAAGCAGATCAAGAGATTGTTCTTGATCCACCAACACCAAAGAAGAAACTCCGGAAGAGTGCTTCTCGCGATATCCCTGCTCCCAAGGTTCGAAGTGGCAACGGTCGCCGTGGCACAAATTTACGGCGCAGTGTCTCTGGTCCTAACAGTTCTGCCCGCGAACACAGCACCCTTGCTCGACGTGTACTTGGCGTTCTCCCCGGAGTGAATGCCAGGAGCTCTGTGGATGTTCCGGACCGTAACAAACAAACAGTTAGGCGCTGTGCCTCAGGTGCCTCTACAAAGGCTCCTCTCCAGGATCTTCACACTCGGGTTCTTCGTTCTCGCAGAAGCTTCGTAGAGGCCTTGCGCCCTGGGCAGAACTCCAACCGGGCTCCTCCTAGAGCTACCGCTTCGACTTCAAAGTTTGTCTCTTGCGAGGATGGCGAGAACGGTGTGCCATATCTTACTCTTCACTTATAGCCAGTCTCCATGGGATACGGTGTTGGTGAATTGGTGATTTGTGGAGTCAATCTGGAGAGTGAGACTTGAAGTGGCCCAACCTACTCGATCTTGGGAGCATGGGAGCTAATGGCAGTCAGGGAGAAGCATGACAGTCTCCCTGGACCTCGGAAATCCCTGCAGATTTGTATGATGATGGATGACGTCTCATGCGACTCACAATTTCATTGGGTTGTTGACAAGTTCAATGAATCCATGTTTTTTGGTTTGTTTGGCAATGATGGAATGTTGTACATGTACAGTTATGGGAAGATATCCATGATGACAATGCGGCATGGCATGCTTGATGACCTTGTGTGTTTTGGTTTTTTTGTTTCTAACGGCGTTCCTCCCTTCTCTTGGCTAAGAGGGGGAGTTGGGTTATGAGGGGGGGCTTTGGATTTCTTTTTCGTCCTTTCATCTCTGGGATATTGGGGCTCTGGGTATGGCAAAGAATCGGTTTGGCGGCATGGCTGGCTGGTTTGGTACGGTTGGGGTTGTTGCATTTTCTGGTTTCGAGTTTTGGTTCCGCCTTGTGCGTAAAAGGATCAGATGGTTGAGGAATGCCTCTTTCGACTGTCCAACCTTGTATTTTTTTTTTAGTGGCGCATGGTAGGATACGGTGTAATGCAATTATTTGACCCAAGTAACCTTGGGCTACTATTATGACCGCTTGAGTGGAAAGGGCTATTCTGGTCCCTTGTTTGATTCATGATTTCTGATTCCTATTGCAATGGGATTGTGCGCCTCTCCCTCTTGCAGGGCGAGTGACTAGCCCGCCTCGAGTAAATATCGAATGTATGTCCATTCTAACTGTACTGCAGAGATACCCGATGGATACAGGATCCCAGGAAAAAGTTAGTATATTAGACAATGCTTGCTTCAACCAATGTCAGCCACTGTCAGATATTCTTCAATTTTGTCTTGAGCCGCTTATGCAAATGCATACGATCACGAGTGACCTTCGTTTGCTGGCACTGCGTGGAGTTGCTGTTGAGCACTAAGACTCAGATGTCACACATGGCTGGGTTGACTATTATAAGGGAACAAGAAACAGTTCAAGATGACTATGTATTTAGTCTTCTGTAACTATACTATTATATACAAATCCCGCACTTGTGCTTCGAAAAAAAAGTCCCCATTCCCTTTCCATTCCCTGCATTGCTATTTCCAAGCCAAAACGCATCGTCAGATCTCTCTGAGATAGAACAAAAGCACCTTTTATTCCATGGCCCAGCTGCCTTCCTTCTAAACCGCGCCCTGAATTTCTTTCCCTCCATCCATATAACCAGTGCAAACACTTGGTCTGACCGTTCAACATTTGGTGCCAACGAGCCAGCCCGAGAATGACAACAAGTATTATGACCCAGGGTCTGAAATTGCCCAGATCCACCGTAACCACTTTATCAGACATCATTCCACTTGGTCTCGCTAAAAAAGAAAAATTGTTTCCCGTCATTCACCTTCTCGTAAGGGTTGAAATGAAATATATCCTTGTGAAAGAACCCCAATGCCTTCCTTAGGCAGAATGAGTGGTCATCATACTAAACAGAAGAAAGCAAAGGCACAGTATAAGAATAAACTCATATGGCCTCGGAAAGTGGCTGGGAGATAAGACAGACGTAAATCCCTTCGTAACAATAAAAAAAACAGGTCTAAAAAGATGTAGAGAAGAAGGAAAAAGAAACATCATCATAAAGCTTTCAGACCTCAACAACACGCTCAGGTATGTTGTGCTGAATGAGTTGATGGGTCTTATCAATGCCGCCCTGCCAAAGGGATCGTGCAAAGGCCCAGGCGAATGGGAACAGTGAGGGGAAGTAGCTGTAGAGCATGATGGAAACCATGATCAGGAGAAGAGGAATCTGCAAAATACGATTAGTATGTGGTAGGATAAATTTGCGAGGAATGAATGATGCTTACCCAAATGAAGAAGAGATTACGATCGCTGCTTAATCTCTTCATTTTGACCTCACGAGCCGCCAGGAACTGCTCCTGCTGCTCCTTGGTGATGGCGTTCTTTCGGCCAATCTTGAGGACACTAGGTACTTGTGTCTTCGTCTCTACTACCTCGGATGGCGATGGTTGATCATAGAGGCTTGCACACTTCATATCTGCCTCGGCATCACATGCAGCCTGCACCGCAGAGGCTTGCTTGGTGTCAAGATCTTTCTGAGGGAAGAGTTCCTCATAAGCAGGGGGAGCAGTTGCTGTGTTCTTGGATGCCATGTCCCAGCCCTGAGCTTGGTCAACGCCAGGACCAGGGCGAGCTGCTGACATACCAGGCACGAGTTGCTGCATTCGCTGCTGGAGTGCCTGATAGTCTGGCATCTGCGGCATCTGTGGCATCTGCGGGAAGTGCGGGAGGTTTTGGAAATGCAGAGCCATAGATTGCTGGAACTGCTGGAGCTGTTGCTGGAATTGATCCTTCAGCGCAGCGGCTAGTGCCATAGCGGGAGGGGCCAGCTCTTCCTGGAGCTCTCCTGTCTTCTGGCGACGGAGGTTGGGCCGCTCCCGGTCTTGTCGGAACCCGCTAGATCTTCGCATGCTCAGGAAAGCATGCTCATCAGAATCCTCGTCTTCGAAATCTCCTGATGTATACTCTGGGCTTTCTTCACTGGAGTCAACCGAAAGTGGCTCCGCGTGGGGCTGTGCCTCGGTCATGGGCTCCCACAAGGACCGGAGGGATGTGGCGCTGCTTGCCCTGCTATGCAGGGAGCCGCCGCTACTGCGAGATCGAATGTGGCGTTCAGATCGGCGGATAGCACGGAGTACGGCTCGAGATTGAGCGACGTCGGCGGCGGTGAGGCCTGACAGACTTCGAATGGTGGGGTCAGCGCCGTTTAGCATCAGACGTCTCACAATTTCGGGGTGGTTGTGGATAGCGGCCATATGCAGAGGGGTGAAGCCGCCCTTATCGCGTGCATCGGGATTGGCTCCTCGAGCAAGCAGTGCAGCCACAAACCGATGATAACCAAGCGAGCAAGACAAGTGGAGCATGGTATGACCCGTTGGCCTCTTGAGGTCCAAGCGAGTCCTGTGTGTGCTGTCATCAAGATCAATGAGATCGAGACACTTGAGCAGCTGAGATTCGAGATGAGCGTAAGGGGCATGGTTGAACATTTGGCCGCCCGGTATCTGGCCACCTGACGGCGGCCCACCAGATGAGCCGCCAGACCAGCCCGAGCTACCGTCATTCAGAATCCTTCGAGCCAGATCGCTCACGTCGACCATTTGGCCAGACATTTTGTGACCAAGGACAGACAATGCCGTCCGGATGAGCTTGTCTTCGTTGTCATCAATGTACTTGAAGATCGGGGGCTGCTTGCCCATGGGGAATGCCTGAGCAGCTTGCGCCGCTTGGTGCTTGAACGTGACTGCGACAGCCCCGGCAACCGGAGAAGGGGGCAATAAACAGACGAGCGACGATTCCCCCCAGAAAGTAGTCGTTGTAGCTTTCTGGTCGCCAAACCACACTTCAAGTCCCTGGAAGAAGGCGGCTCCCAAAACTGTCACCTCAATACCACCGATCTTGGGGCCTTCGTTGGGAATAATCTTATGGATAACCGGAGGAGCTCGGGTCTGATTAATCCCCATGGGCAATGTATACAGATTGCTACTGATCGCCTGGTTAAACTGGTTCTGCGTGGCACTGACACTGTTCCTCAGGCCGTTAGGGCTAGGGGCACGGCTTGGGTGGTTAGAGGTAGGCGCTGAGTACAACTGGGCCATGGCAAGGTTATCCATGCTCGCAGAACGGTTGTTTGAAAAGAACGCCGGCTGGTCATTGCTGCTTGGCGTGGGGGGGCCGGTGGTGAATGACGCGAGGGCGTTCTGCTGTCCAAACAAGCTTTCAGTTTGTGAAAATGCGGTCAGGTTAGGAGTAAACGGAGAAGTAGCGGCAGGTATCTGGTTGTTAGTTGCCTGTGAGGGAGGGGAGGGCGATGTGTCAATGCGAGTCATGGTGAGACCATTGGGCAACCGACTTGACCCGCTTGCCTTTCTCTTCTTTGTCATTGGACCTCCCAGAGTTGGAGATGCAGGGCGAGACAGTGTTCTGGTCGTGGCCCCTGTGGGAGTAGTCTTGCCGGATGCTGCGGAATATGACGGCTGGGTATTTCTTTGCTGCATGCTCGGCAGGTCATTGCTTGATGGAGATATGCGGAAGTTGCCGTTGGTAGGGGTCATGAGGTTGGGCGCGTCAATGGATTGCTGGGGCTGCGGTTGAGGGACGCTGACAGGAACTGAAGCAACGACCGATGCTTCAGGTATTGAAGGCTGGGTGGTGAGCTGAGCCATGGGATGCGTCTTATGATCGTCGGTGATCATGATGGGGTTCGACATTGCTTGTGCTACAACGCGGTCCTGGAAGTCCTTGATGGTAAAAATGACATTGAACCCCATTTTCTCACCGTGGTGCCGGCAGTAGCAAGCAATTCGCATTGGTGCATCAATCTGCATCGCGCCGCTGGGCACAGCGGGCTCGGGACGTCCAGATGGATCCATGACACCGCTCAACGGCTGCCACTCCTTGATTTCCTGAGTATTGAAGACAATTACGCGGCGTTCCTCGTCCTGGCTCCAGAGCTTTTCTTCTTCTGGCTTCTTGATCTTCTTCCGCGCAGCTCGTTTCCGCTCTCGAGTGATGCATCCTGTGCATATCCGTACCTCACCACCATTCTGGGGCGAATTCTCTTCATCATCCAAGCTGGGGAGGAAACCTTGAGGCTGGGATGCAGCTCGCTCCAAAGCATTCTTTTTCTTGTCGGTGCCCTCCATCGCGCTGGTGCAGACGAGCGAGACGAAGAGCTCCAAGGTGTCTGGTGACCTCTCAGGAACCGGCTTTGCGAGAAGCTTGGGCTTAGAAATGGTGTGAGCAGGAAGGTGAAGCTTGGTGACACCAGGAGGTAGTGGCGTCAATGTCATCTTGATGGGGATTTGCGTCTCGACACGAGATTTGAGAGGAGTAGGCAAGATCCTAAGCTCGCACCGCCCCGAAAAATTATAGGGAGGCGGAGTGAGCATTGACATCTGTTGCGGTATTGATATCGGTTGGTTCATTTGACCACCAAACTGAAGGGTATTGGGGAGGCCGTGTAGATCAGGAGGTGCGGAGCCGTCTAATTTGGTTGGCCACATCGAGTTTCCCAGACCTCCATTCATAACTCTTGCAAAATCCGATCCGGCATTGGGGGAAGGCGAATTGAAGACGGCTGCGGGCGAGCCATCGTGACTCATTACAGCGTTGGACATGGGTGATACCTCGCGAGAACCAATCGTTTTAGTTCCATTCATGGACGAGGCAATAGAATATTGCTTCAATTGTGTCAACATTGAGGCGGGCGTTGTCGAGGGGGGTGGATATTGACGTACCGAATGGGCTTTTTGATGGCCGTGAGAAGTTTTCTTCTTCTTCGGAGTTAAATCTGATTTCATAGGACTGTTGGTCTTGATAATGGGCATCTCGGGGGATGCAATACTAGGCTGGATGCCATTTGCCGTTTCGGGACTACTCGATGCGCTCTCAAAGTCGAAAGACTGGTCGACGAAGCTATCATCCTGTTCAAAGCTGTACAATCCATCTAGAGTGGATGGATCTGCTTCACGGCCAAAGGCAAATGCGGCATCATCATCGGTAAATGCACCAAAGGCCGAGTTTCCCCAATCCATCCTGACATCACCGTCGTCCATCATGACATCGGTAGTCGTGGCGGGAGTTTTGGAAGAGGCGGAGCTGCCGGTACGCTTCGAGGACGCTGAATCGGATGAGGAGTCTTGGTAGGAGCCGTTGGGCGAGTCTGGGACGAGGCCGGCAGAGAGGTCCTGTGGGGAGAGAAAGGCCTTTGGGTCGCTAGCGCCGAGCGATTCTAGGCTCTGGAGGGTATCTGGGCTGTTTGAGAAGTCGAAAAGGTTGTTGGCGCCGAACTCGTCATCGGAAAAATCGTTGAATTCGCCGCCAGACACAGCAGCTCCAGCGATAAGAGGGCTGCCGGGGCCTGTGGGAACGGAGGTCATGACCAGCGGAGCGAGGGCTGGGGAGACCCGGAAGGCGCTCAGATGAAAATATGTAGTTGTGGGTGAATCAAAACAATTGGTGTCGGTGTCGCGGATCACAGTCTACAGTCGGTGTCGGCGCGCGGGGGGAGGGTTCGGAGAGGGCCGCGGGACGCATCGACTCACGGGAAATCGACGGGGTTGGTTGCGTATTGTGAGTAAAGGAAAATCATTAGGTTGCGGCAGATGGTGGTGTTTCGCGGGGGAGCCCTAGACGGCCATGCTCGACGGGAGAGCAAAGCGTCAGGAAAAGCGGGCGGTAATGGATGAAGGAAGATCGAGAAGGTAGGCGTGGAGACGGTTGGGGCAGAAAGCAAAATGGCCCCTAGACGCAGGCAAACGCACGCGAACACAAGCTGTGGGTACCGTGGGTGGTCGGTCTGAGTCGAAAAAAGAGACGGTCAGGGTCGCCTGCCAGGTGTCGGGCTCCTTGGGAATTAATTGGGCCGGGCGGTGAGTTTGGTAGACGATGGTGCAAAGGAGAGAAGGGAATAGAGGAGAAGACGATAAAAAAGTTGCAAGATTGAGGGTTGCAAGAGGTTGATGGTTTGATAATTGACGAGGAGGCGGGGAGGCGGTTCCAAGTCGGCGGACAAGACAGACCGGGCCAGGGCAAGAGAGAAGAGGCGAGACGAAGTGACGGACGGGTTACGGGTTAGATCTAGAAGGGTAAAGTGGAGGTTTCGCTGGCCTTGTGCTTGCACCAGGAGGTGTCTCCTAGGAGAACCGGGAGGCGTAGGCGTTAGCGCTGGATTGGGAGTGTGGTGTAGAAAATGGAGACACAGGGCAGGAGGGAGGAGACTGCTGTGCTCTGGCGTGAGTTTGGGAGCGACATGTGTGTGAATGTCAAGTCCCTTTGAGAAGGTGAGGTGTGTGTGTGGATGTGCGTGATAGGTGAGCATGGGTGGTGGCCACGGTGGACCGTGGGCCGGGCTGGTACATGGGTCTCCATTCTGGTAGCATCCATCCCCATTCGCTCAGCCAGCGGTACGCGGCGGGGACTGACACCTGGAGCAGTACCGTCATTGTACAGTGCACCTAGGGATTGTCCCAGCTGTGCCAGGCCGTTCTGGGCAGTGCAGCGCCCACTGGTGGATAGACCCACTTTCGACCCTGTGTCCGTGCGGTTGAGCAGCCATTGAGCACTGTGCTGTCCAGCTACGTGGTGCATGCGCCACACTGTGTGAATGTCAGCCTCTCGACTGGCCTCAAGTTGCGTGCCAACTTCTCCTCATCACAGACAGACCACGGGTTCGACGTGCAAGGATGCATCCCAGGCACCCAAAACGTTGCTTTACTCCTCGGATGCCGTACCCCAGTACGAGGTTTTCCTCTTGGTTAGTATGGTGTTACAAGCTTTCGCTCTCTTCGGGCGTCGATCGTTTCCATTGACATTGATAGGAAAGGGCACGGCTATCGCCGCCAGGTCGCGTGTCAATTAATGCGACTACAGGTTCGAGCCTAAAAAAGAATCACCCAAACCCACAACCCGCATGGCATTACATACACATAACCTCCCTAATGTATATGGACCCTTTCAGCACTAGGTCTAAATTAATTAGGGACCAACGACAGGTAGGGTGGCCCAATTTCGCTCGCTGGTGCTGGCCCCCGTGTGCCCTGGTGCTGGGCCAGCCGTAACTCTTCATCAAAAGCCCAGCCGGGACACGGCCACGCAGAACGAAATTGGTGTTAGACTAGGGTGGGAGGCGACGAGACAGGTCTGCCGAGGACGCGGGGGTCGCAGGCTTGGCCGAAGGCAACCACATACAACCAGCCATGGCATTACGCAGCGATGACTCTTGTGGACGATGCTAGGTGCAAATGAACATCCGTGTCTCCAGGCCCTTTGAGCCAACCTGTCCTCTGTTTGTATTTACTCGTGGCTTCGTATGGCGAATTTATTAATCTTTAGCCCATCGAGCAAACTGATGTCATTGCTTCCTCAACGACATGTCATTCGGGCCCCCGCGGACATCGCGACCCCCCGCGCATTACACGGAATCGGGGCTAAAAAATCGCCGACCAGTTGATTGATGGCGAGACAGGTCCCAGACTGTCACACACATCAGGCTTCCGGAAGCCAAGTACCGAGTTACGAGGCTCCGTTAGCGAATGCACCTCCCATTGACATTCTTACAACCATGGTACGGACGTACGCACGCACGCACGCCGTGCACGTACAGACACCACCAGGTCCAAGTCGGGGCATCCGGGTTGCCCTTCCTAGGGCCCTTGGCTGCTGCACTCCAACGTGCTGGGTGGAGTTAGAGTCGCAGTCTCAATGGAGAGCCCATTCTGATTACTGCACCATCCGGTCCGTCAACTCCCCCTTCCCAGCACGGCGTTCAAGGTCATAACCACAGTCCAGAACATGATCCGGACTCATGCCGTGAACGGATGGCAGGTGTTGCACCACACGGCGCCCATGCACACATTTCTGCAACGACTGTCGACACCACCGGTACACCAGACCCTGAAGATCCAATGGATCGTCGCCCCTTAGTCCTCTGCAGCAAGTGGGTGCAATATGGCCAAGAAAAAGCAAACCACCATCCCAAGCCTGGCCAGGGACGAATCATGGCTTAGGCACCAGCCTCAGTTGCGGGGACATGCCCACACCAGCCCCTTTTGGACTGATGATGACAGTTCCTTCTTCCCCAGTGGCCGCCACAATGGAGCCCTTCCTTTCCCTGCAGAGAACGCCCCCGGTCTGGATGATGTCGGCTCTCCCTGCTCAGCTCCACGCCCAACAAACCTGACACTGCCTCTCTTCACAGCATGGCCAGATGGATCAGCGACTATCCGCAGCCTGCTGTACCCGAAACGCGGAGTTGGCGGGCGCATGTTGCCCAATTGGCATGCAAAGCCAATCTTCCCCGCCTTTTGCAACTCGGAGAGATGAAAAGGGAGCATCAGGTGAGGACAAGATATCCTTCGACTCAGACGTAGATGGGCACGCGTCGCAATCAACAGTCGCACCGCTATCGACAAGGGAACCGGATTATCGGGCTCATCTGAAGGGCGAGAAAAGCCGCAACAGGCACCATTCCCAACTACAGAACGCCTCAATTGCAACAGAATCGGATGTATCCCGTAAAGAAACATTACTCGCATCCCTTCGCATTCCGGCCTTGTCAAAACCGTGCATCTGCCTGCATCTGCAAGAGGCACGCAACTCTGCAGCGCAACCGCCACCATACTCCATACCCCTCCACCATTTCCCCTCCTTGTTCCCCTCCATCCTTTAACGATACCCACATGGCCGCCCATGTTCATGTTTCCCCCTTCGTTGAACCCTTCTGAAATGTAACGGGAGTATCAAAATCGCAAAGGGGACTGACACAAAACGAGACAGTCCAGCGTAACCGCGGCCAATCAACCACCCACGCCAGCGCTTCCCGGCAATCTGCCCTTTCTCTCCCTGCCATCCCGCAACGTGCGGGCGTATCAATCGCGTGTCTCATGCAGGTCTTGCCCTGCATGGGGGTTTTCTGTTTTATTTTCTGATAGCTCAACAAAATTGCTTGGAGAGCCGATTGCTCTCACGCGCAGCCGTTAGTTTGTGGCGCAAGCTAACTTGCAACAGTCAATCTCTCTTGAGACTCAATTATCATAAACCATGATAAGGCGATATCGCCGACCTATGGCGTGGGAAAAGACGGTTTCCCCAATTCCAATGCAAGCGATATTAACATTAGGATTTGCATCCGCATTAGCATCAACCCTACTTTAGCTCGACCTCGACCCCGAGCTCGGTGGTGAATCAATGCTCAATGCCATCACCAATACCATCACCAATACCAATACCATTACCATTGCCATCTCATATCAGATGCTTTCAGCCTCTTCACATAGACACACCCCGCCCTGAGCATGGCGGCAGGGAAGACATGTCTAATCCCATCTCCTCAAACCCAACTCTTCTCACTAACGGCATGACCTCAATTCATTCGCAGCCCCTTGAATTGGAGGCACTTCCAGCTTGGGGTAGTCTTCCCACAATGATGCAGCGGCGTTGCTATCTCAGTATCTCATCAGGGACAATTGCCGCCATGTTTATGCAAGATTTGAACCTAGATCCATGCCCTGCCTTACTCCACGGTGACATTGACCCTCTGTTTTCCCCTTCAACGAAGTTGCTTACATGCACGCTGCTGCGTTACACAAACTCCTCGCACGCACACTCCTCGCCGCGTAGACCAGGATTGGAAATGGGAGGGGGGAAAAGCACAGAAGAAAAAAACATCATGGCTGGGATGTCGTTGTGGTGTTGCCACTCGGGCGAGGGCGGGATCCCAGGACGCCCATCTGCAAGTGGCAACCTGACACGAGGATACGACGTCGGCTATCACTCGGTTCACATCATTTTCAGCCCCTTGAATGCACATGGCCTAAAGCTGCAGCTGGAAATCTCTCCCAAGGCAGCACCGCGCGTAAAATGGTGAAGAAAACAAAGGTGGGGTAGCAAAAACCTCTCATGTTCGACCTATTCGTCACTTTGACGTCGCTTTCGTCCGTTTTGGGCGCCTCTACCGCATCCTTCCCTGTCCCGAGTACGACAACAACAAGGTCGGCAGTTGTGCGACTGCATTCGCGGCCCTGAGCAACAACTCGCCAAGGGTGAGCGATCAGCTTTTCCATGTTATCTCTTTCCTCGCCGATGCAAAAAATGGCCGATGCAAAAATTCCCGATCTTGACGTTCGGGCCGCTGAGGAGCCCTGCTCACCGGTCTCCGGCAACCCTGCTCCAACCACCGATCCAGCTACCGGACCGATATTGAGATGCTACCACATCAAGTCCCTTTTAACCTCACTCGAGAGAGGAGGGGTACATAGTAGTCAGCACGGTGCATTGGGTTCGCACCTCTTAGTTCAAAGTCTATTGCCAAGCCTCCCGCCCCCAAATAGGTTGGTTGTTGCTTGATTCCGGAAGCGCCATGAGCCGGGCAACTCCGGAAGCTAGCTACACCATCACTGTTCTCAAATAGCATCACTTCATAAGCCCCGTGCGTGATTGCTAAGACGGGTACAAGTCCCCTTGTCATAAGTTGTAACATCGGAGCCCGACTCAGGGACTCGTTGACGCGATGCCTCTGAAGATCTCGCTGCAACCTTGCAATCGTCGGCATCGTCTTCTTCTCCGTCGCAAGCCAGTGGGTACAACTAACCAGAAGCAGACGATGTACCCGTCGAGTTAGAGGCAAGCAGATAATAATAGCAGAGTTGCAAACAAGACATAGCTCCCAAAGCTCCCTATGCATTTAGCAAAGCGGGTCTCGCGAAGATCATCTCCCCTTTCCCAGTAGCACAACATAGAGAGGACCTTGACATCACAAGTAAGCCAACCACGCCGCCGGATTGAGAACGGGGGCAGGGTGGAGGAGAAAACGCAACCCCGAATACCTTGCTCTGTGCATGCACGTTCCTGGGCTAAATTCTCCTCATCCTGCTGCGGCGATTTCTTTATTTACGTCTTATGCATACGTCTCATTTCATTGACGGACGAGGGTGTCGCTTGCTACCTGGCCGCGATAGCAGAGGCCGGAGGTTACACCAACCCACCCACCATCGGGCCGGGGCCTGGCGATGCAACTCGGTTCGCCATGGGATGACTGTTTACACACGCAATTACTCCTTCGCTCTGCGGTATCACCTCGACGTAGGATTGATGATTGTGGCAAGGTCATGTCCGATGTCGGATCACGTCGGAGCTAAAAACACGACCATGCAATGTAAGTATTGCGGCAGAGAAGGACAGCTCGCCTTGAAAAATAACACGCCAGATGGGAATCCATCGTCCGACCAGGACAGAGCAGTGGGCCGTTATTATTTTCGCTAATAAAACATAATGTTTCCAATGATGGTAGACCCAAGACCAAAAAGAAAAAAAAAAAAAGGCAGAAAAGGACAACAAATGCAAAAGTGATTCTACGAAGTTCCTCCTGCAGCGTTCCCAACACTAGTCTCTTCAATACACGCAATCCTCATCTCCCATGTTAAGCGCCTGAGACGTTACTGGATGAGATTCTACTGGTTCGTTGTCCTGCTAGTCGCTGCTACGTCCTAAATGCGAGAAGACTGTTAGCTTGTCAGCGGCAGCAAGTGTTAAGGCCAAATTTGCCCACGCCCGATGGCACTGTGCATACGCCGAACCCGGAAGGAGGGATGATCCCCCCAGCTCAATTATTATTAAAAGCAAGTCAGGGCATCGGGGTTTAGCTACCATTACTAATTGAGTCTAGGTGAATCGCCCACTTGGTTGTCCACAACCCACCCGCTCAGGTACCCAATCAACCAGGCGAATGCAACGGAGTAGAACAGCCTGGCGATCAGAATTGAGTAACTGTGTCTATCATTGGAGTAGGTGAGCTTTACCCGTGTGTAGATTTCATTTGATCAAATCTAGTCTTCTTATTTTATGCGAGGGTGGCATTGTCTGTAGTTGTGACTTTGTTGTTGAACTGATTATTGAGATAGTCATTCAAGATGCGTGCAATCACTCCCGGTGAAAAAAGAATGAGGGAAGTGGGGATAACCCCCCCCCCCCTTTTTTTTTTTCTTTCTTTCTTTTGACTTGTGTAAGAAAATGAGATGGAAAGATATAAAGTGACAAACAAGTGCTAGACGCAACTCAGTCTAACCTCCAGCCTAGTCTGTGTGGACTGTCAGTCTATATCAGCGAGCAGCACGAGATTAAACATCCTTCTTTGCTACCAGTCTTTTTTTTTTTTTTTTTTTTTTTTGCGCCATGAAGAAGCTTTTCGCCCCCAAGTCATGAGAATCCTCTGCAATGGGATCCATGGACGCGATTCCTACACAACGACCGATGCTCCCACCCCATATCTACAACACTAACACCACGGCGGCACACACCGAATGGCCGTCCTTTCTCGAAAGAGGTGGGGTTTTCGCGTGTAATGATGCTGCAGGAGAGGCCGTGATCCTTTCTGCTTGCATTTGCCCCTGTCGAATACGAGTACGGAGGCCTCCTCCCCTTCGGCCATAACCCAAACAATTCGAGGACAGGAGCCAGCCCCGAACAGCGGCCCCTTCGGCTAAGTCTAATACAGCAGTGTATTCATCAAGCTCGATTTTCGGACCTGTTCAAAGAATGGGAGTCCAGTGGCGTCTCAAGCACCAGTGCAGCACCAACGGACATGTCCCCTCCCAGTGTAAAAGAGGGCCAGGGTGTTCTGAGAAGACATGACGAGCGCGGTCCAACTCAGATCCCACATAGAAATTCTAGACTTGGAAAAATTGAACAAGAACCTTCCAGTCTCTTGTGTTTTCAAAGCTCACAGGAGGTTCCGCGATAGGATGCCTAGTATTCAACGAGGCCGGGAGGGGCCGTGACAGTGAATGAGCGGCCTTCTACGATACAACCCTTGAACGATTGTCAGTCCAACGCTTTGCCGCATGGGGCCCTGCCAAAAGATTAAATGGTCTTAGCATTTTAAGCTAAAATAAATAAAATAATCCCTAAATTGACTTTCTAAAGATAGTCTCTTAGGGTTTTTTTTTTAATAATTATTTTTACTTACGAAATTGTAGTTAATTATTTCCAAGGTCAACTTGTGCAGTGGCGAGGGTGGGAAAGTCCCTCCGTTACAATCATTCGAGGGTTTGGATTGTATGCGGGCGTCAAATGACTTATGTTCCTCGAGCAAGAAAAATGCACGATTTCTGATTTCTCATGCGAAAAGCGAAGGGAATGCGCAATGGGAGCTTGGTACTAAATAGACAGCTGGGCTAGAGAGCTAAATAATACTTAGCAGCAGAGCCTGACCTGTTTTGCTTCTTCGTCTTTGGCATTGCCAATGCCATGCAGGATTTCCTTGCCGACTTATACTTCAACCTTGTCATTTTTTTTTTTTCAAATGTATAATTTCCATTACCAGTCTTTCCCTCACATTCAGCGTCACGCCGAGTTCCAGATCAGACCACGCCACGTCATGCGTGGTGGTGTGTATTCGCTATCTTTGTTGAGGAACCTAGAGCGTCCAGCAGTATTTACTATAAACCCAGCAGGTCATACATGGTATGTCTCTCGCCGTTTCTTGAGTTAAGGCGCCCACTTCAGTCATTGCATCCGGTCATGGTTGGTTTTTTTCTTCTTCTTTTTCCCTTCCCGGTCAACGGGATTGATTCCATGTGTGATTGTACACGGCCAGCGCCCCAATAGTAAGGGGCTGGCATATTTTACTGCAACAACATTGTCATTGTATCACAAGCCGCAACGCCAAACGAAACAGAGATAAGCAAAACAAGGAAGATCGAGATAGCTTGATTCCCAGAGACGACCCACAAGACTCCTAGCTACTGAAAGGCAGACCAAACGCGCAACGTGATCCAGCAAAAATCCTCTCCCGCTTTTGTTCCTAGTGTCCGTGATATACACAACCGCCAGCCCTCAGACCTCTCGCATTCTGGCGCCGCGAATAGCCAGCGCGTCGGCAGCATTATTCCCTTCGTTGGATGCGTGTCCCTTGACCCACTCGTAAGACGTGATAGCTCCAGCCTTGGTCCGTTTCTCCATTTGCTCCAAGATCGGGCAGATGATGTCCTTGTTCTTGACATCCTCGCCCGATTGCGTTTTCCAGTGCTTTTTCTTCCAGCCGGGCGCCCACTGCGTCACGCAGTTGATCGAGTATCGGCTGTCGCTAAAAATTTGTACTGACTGCTCTAGCGGCACAGTCTCGAGCGCCCTCAGGATCGCCATAAGCTCTGCTCGTTGGTTGGTTTGCGGCTCGCCTGGCAGCCGCTCTGACAAGTTGCGCGGATCTCCATCGCCGAAGAAGACTCCTAATCCTGCCCGGGAATCGGTCGTGCCGTTTTTTATGCTGCTTCCGTCCGTATAGATGTGAAGAATGTTTCCCCCAGACCCTGCTTCCACCACCAGCTCCTTTTTTGGAGTCGCCTTGGCCTTCTTGGCGGGGGGCTCCGGAAGTGGTGGGAGTTCCGCAGCCTCTTCTCCTAAGGCCTCAATAGCCTCACGGTTGCCGTATTGCCTGATGTATCCCACCGCTTCTGCACGTGTCGAAAATCGCTTGTACTTGGGCCCTTTTACCCCGGTGATAGCCGCCGATGCCTCTGACCATTCTGAGTAGATACCTGTGGGGTTGCCCACGGCCACGGCGTAAAACTTTTCTGGCTCGTTGGCCGATGAAACGATCTTCTTGCCCGCCACGAAATCACCGGCATCTTGTCGCGAGGTGAATGATTTGACTGTGCGCATAGAGGAGAAAATCAGCATCATGTCCGAAAATACCATGCGAGTGCAGCTGTTCGCTTGCCAAGCTCGGCGGTTGACTCACACACAGCTCCCTTAAACCCCGCCGTCTGCTGCTGGCACTCTGCATATGTCAAGTATACGCCAGGCTTGAAGCCGGCTTTGACAGCATAGTACTTTTGCACATTATCGGTCTTTCTTTTTTTGGACGGAGCCGCCGATGCAGCACCAGACATGGCGGATGAGGCGGAGCGCTTTCTATTCATGTGGTCGTTCGGTTCGTGGAGTGGGTGATGCTCGTCGGTATTGGCGGGGTGACGAGGTGCTCGATAGTGGGAGATAAAGTCGAATGACGGGAGGTGGAGAGGGTGTTGCCCGTGGCCCTGGGCCCAGGTCGGAGCTGTAGAAGCTATAAACCGGAGGATCTGGTTGGGGGGAGCGAGGTGCGATCCTTCGACAGCGAGGCGTCTGAGGCGGTTGGACGGGCCGTTGGCGATGGCCGCACGAGGCTGAAGACGGCGAGCACAGAGTCAGGGCAGCCGCATGGCGCGAGCAACACCAGCTGATTTGGAAGTGCGTCGCGATGATGAATCGGCGCCTTGGTCGTCGGGCTCGCAGCGGGCAGAGATGGGGGCGCAGGCGGGCAAAAGGCAGGCCGAAAAGATGCACACGGGGCGGGAGGTGGTGTTGGACGCGGTGGTGGACTGGCAGTGGACTGGTGACCGGGTTGCAGGGCGTGGTTGAGGTGTAGGTACAGACCCGGTGCTGGTAGGCAGTGAAAGGTAGGGGAGCACCGCCCTCCACTTGTGATCCAGACCAACAAAGAGGGGCAGGCGGCCAGGCCAGGCCCGGCCAGGGCCCCATGCCCACATTGCCGCACCCCAATGCCGCGGTTAGAGAGCGAGGGAGAGGTTTTTCTTTGTTTGGGAATCACCTTCAGCCTGCTTCTTTCACCGAACGCCTTGGCCACGGAAATAACCTCGGGGGAAAAATTACTTCTTCATCAACACCAAGCCCACCGTCTGCCAATACCTCACTTCTCACCCTCATCCGTATAATTGCTTTCTATCAGTTCTAGCCCCCCCCCTTTGTCATGCATGCTCTCTGCCTAAACTATTGTTATTACATAGCGAGTGAAGCCCCAGTTCCAGCCATTCTGCCGGAGCACAGAGACCTATCTAAACTCTCTGCATATCCTTGAACCAAAGCTCCAGCTGTTGGTAGACCTGGATGCTCTCCCGTATCACGAAGTCGAGGACACCCGTCTTGTTCTGCCATCCTACCATAGATAATGGCCAATGTCGTTCAGTGCTTGGCTTCGTAACAATATCATATCTCTGTGGTTGTCTTGTCGTTGCCTTCTTTTTGCGTCTGGCTCCTTGCTTAGCACTTGGGAGCAAGCGAGTCTCGTATGGACCTCGGAGGTGGTAATCCTAAACATGAGTGGTGGGGTCAAGAGGAGGCAGGTCAGGAACGCCTTCGCGCTCCCATTCCCAAGCCATCAAGCTCCAGTTGAGCTCGCGTCTCCAGAACAGTCCCAGTCCTCGTCCACCTCCATCAGGACGATCATCGGAGCTCAATCCTCCGCTGCGAGGCATGTGGTTGCAAAACACTGCCCTGCCCATTCGAGAATGAAGGATGCCCATGGAGCAAGAAACACAGGGTTCGTGAGTGACGTACAGTTCCAAACTATGGCACAGATATCCGTCCTTGTTGGGGTGGTCTTGCTGGAAGCATTCTTTCTCCAGTTCGATTAGCGGGGCATCCTGGAACGCGTCATACTCAAGGTTAGGCGAGTTGACCGGCAAGCCGGCTGCTCGTCGCTCATGCCGAACCAACTTTTGGGCCACCATACTAACAGCCCGCTGTACACAATGTGTCATGGGGTTACTGGAACCAAGAAAGTCGCCGGGTTCCTGATGCCAGCGAGCATCCCCTGCCAGACCAACCAGTTCTGCCTTGCCGCCATCTCTCTGGACGATGACGGCCCCTATCGCTTCGCCAATACCAGCCTCCTTGGCCTGAAGAGCAACACGAAAGGCCAATGCCATCCAAAGAGATGCATCCTCTTTGATCTCATCAGTTCCACGCGCAACCATACTAGGGTGGGGACCGAGAGGGTTGTTCTTTCGGTAAACTGTAGGCCAGAACTGTGATGACCACATTGCTGCCTGGACCTGGGATGTCGGGGCCAGCAAAGGAATAGGAATCGAGGATATAAACAAATCCTTGTCGAGACCTTCAATGCCGGATGTGGCATTCACAATATCTTCTTTATCAAAATCCTTGACCTCGCCAATGATGATGTAGATCCAGGTCGACTTTGCGGTGTGGATCTGCCTGCCAACTGGGCTATCATTCATAAACTGCGTCTTGAGGTGCGCTGGAAGATCGGCCGGCTTGGAACATCTGCGAAGATGAGGCAGGGGATTAGCACTAGCGTCAGGTCGCATGTTCCGCAGGGCCCTAACGAAATGTCAGTTTCTTAACACTTCGTAACCGCAGCAGCATCCGCGGCCTAGTGGTTCAAGGGTGAACAAACGTAATGACATCGTTGGCTTGTTTGGTAGGGGCTCGCGTGATCCAAGCTTGCGCTATAACATGGTCTTGTCGAACCTCTTGTGTCGTCTTGAGCGGGATGAGAACTCCACGGTTTAAGTGCTTGGGTTTGAGATCGTCAACCAAAGGGTTGGGAGCGATCTCACATGGCCCGCTCTTCTCGGTCTTGGTAGCTTGGGCTGCATCCACCGGTTCCTGGACGGGTGTCGATCCGCCAGAAGCCTCTACAGTTGTCATCTTGCTGTTATCAGGGGACGGATTACTGTCGGCTCTATCAAACTCTGTATCACTGTCAGTCATGTAGCCAGGTATGTTGTTGTACAACCTCGAAGACTCACAACTTCGCCACGATAGCACCCAGATCCGGGTGGAAGCAGATTGATGAGGTGCCTTGAGTCTTCTATTCTCTCAGAGCCTGATGTTGTAGATGGTTATAAAGCTGAACGCCGAGGCTGTAAAGGACACAAACCAGCGGGGATGTGTGGAGGACAGCCGAAAGTCGAGTAAAGCGTGAAGATGGGTTGAGGGCGATGACGAAAGCAAGAACGATCAGGGAAGTAAATGGCAGGAATCAGATGTCTCTGCGCCTTCCCTTAGCGGAGCTTCCAAAAACGACACAGAAGGTATAGCTGAAACCTATTGATCTGGATGGCGGTTAGGCACTATCACCCCAGAAGTAGTTGTTAGGATGCGCTCACGTCGTCGTCTTAAAGGCGCGCTCTCCTATAAATCCGTTTAAAATAAATATCGAGAAGTAGAAACATCAGGTATATGCAATAGGAGGGAGCGTTGTGTGGCGGATTGACAAATGTTGCAACCGGACGTCAAGTGTTTGAAATCCGGTCGGCAGGTGCCCGCAGCTGGCTGTCAAATTTCTGACAGTGAAGAGCCGGGAAGCAAACGATTATTTGACAGGAGCCCCCAGCAGAAAAAAAAAATGTGACACGGGCTTCGACAGCCAAACGAATGGCTCTTTACCAGCTCGAACAGACTGGCAAGTTTGCTTTTCTGGACAGCCAAACCGAGATCAAGCAGCTCAGCCAGTGTTTTTATGTCGTATACACGAAACCAGATGGGGTGAGTCCCTGTAATATCGAAACTTTAAGTGGTCTGAATATACAAATCCAGGACTTGCAGCGTGCCCTGGTGCTGTAGACTCCGACTCACTGGCAGTCGAATATCTGAGGTTGGTGATGGTTTCTTTCAAGTGGGTCTGGCATTGTGGCTACAGATGGCCAAGTGTGGCTGATGCGCGTCATCAGCCACTGCTTCTGCAGCGTTCTCTCCTCTGAGTGGTCGCCCAGTAGGTCGCTGTCACTAAGAAAAAAGCCATCAAACAGTTAAACAAGTATATTATGGATCTAAGCTGAGCATTCATCCGATGCGTTTGTAGCAGTGTTTTCTTCACATGGTAACTAATTTGGCAGGTATCTCACTGTCGTTCTAATCCTCATTTATTAGGAAACAATGTGAGTAAATGTTTCCAAATATCTCGCTTTGCTTGGTGAACTCATCAGTCTAAGTTTAACAGCGCCACCAACGGCCTGTACTCGGTCAGCACAGGCTATAATGTCTTGAACGGCCCATATAGCTTAGCGCCATTGTGATGTCATAGTAACAACGCAAAATATTTCCTGTGCCAACCAAAGATACCCTGCATCGATAATTAGGTAAGTAACATCTCTTGCAAAAGCAAGTTGTGTAATTGGCCATCAACATCGTCATCAACGTTAGTGCCGAGATTTAGACTCTACTGTATTATTGCTTGGGGGCGCACAGGAGTCGAAGGTCGCTATTTGGGAATTATTGCGCCTAGGATGGAATAACATGGTACATGCAACACAAAATGCTCAACGTTTGGGCCCTATCATATAAACTGGACAACTAAATTGAGATCAAAATTTTGAGTTCCTTTGGGAAGAGGAACAGTTCAACAGGGTGAGTCATGGAACAGATAGACTTTTCAGTCCATCGATGCGATTGCCCTCGCACCACACTATCAACTAAGATGGACAACTAAATATATAATCACTAACAAGAGAACTCAACCAAGGTTTGGCTTTTCATATTGGAGCCCCATATCGTTTTAAAGTGTAGGTTAGTCTCTTGACTCTTGGAGTGGAGTCATGAAAACGCGTGTGGCTTGCGCGAATCTGATTTTCAGGTTGGCGCTGACGAGTTCATTTACGGCAACGGCTAAGTCGAATTATTTTGTCGACAGATACGGGTTTCCGATTGAAAGTTTGGGAGACCAGATAGGATTTCATCAATCTTCACGCCGTATATAATTTGGCCAATATAAGAGAGTTCAACTTCTGTTCGACTGCAGCTCCCCTCACTGCTATCATTGACCGCATATTGGTTTCACGGTGAGACTTACTGGTTCGAACGGCATGTATGTGTACAAGTGTGGCAAGAAAGTGACAGTGTAAAAGAAGAAATGGAGGAATGATACGCTGGATTTTCCATTCTACTTATTAGCGAAAGACAATAACTAAAGAATATTTGCCATGACCCGAAGCCATTCCACTGCGACAGATGATGCCAAGACCGCCCATATCAATTATTACCAAGCCTGCAATGTGTAGAGAATTTAAGTTTATTATTATACTGGCCTGACCAAGTGAGAATTTGGACGACCAATATCACTTGAAACATCATCTGCTACCCTAGTGGCCATAATATTTGGCCCTCCGATTGAGCCTACAACTGGGTTGTTTTAGCCCCAAAAAAAAGACTCTCATGAAATTGGGTTCTTCGGCCGTTTACGGCCTACAAAGTTGTTTTTCTGGCCTCACATCGCAACGCATGTAGTGCTGCATTGTGTGTCCTGTCCTTTCCAGTTGGTAACACCAAGATCTCCAACTTGGGTCTCATTCTCATCCAGGGGCCTCTCAATCGTCATGTGTTGGACTGCAGCAACTTCTTCCCTTGTTTCGATATCGTATGTTTTGGTACGTTTTGTTGGCGAACGGAGTTTCTGGTTCTCGTTTAGCCATGGGCTGTTTTGGCTTGTGCGTTACATGAGCATCGGCCGCTTGGCGTCCGGCGGCAGAAACATGACACACCCGAGGACGCCAAGGGCAGAAAACTAGGAATAGACAATGATGTATAAATAACTCAAAACTTATTGGGATAGACAGTTGGTTGGTTATGTCGCTTTATCTATTAACTTCATGCATTTTATCCCATGTTCTTACAAAAGCATCATGAGAGTCACTCAAGTCTGCTGCACCCTGTATTGTCTGCGAGTGTCTGGTCGACCTCTTTACCGTTACATCATGTTTGAGCTTAGTCTCAGCGGGACAGTTCAGGTAGCCAGTGTGCGGTCCGTTGCCATTTGCACTGAGAACCGTTGGGACGCTATTCCACTAGTGTGGTGGGAGCTTCTTCGCAGTTGTGGCACTTCTGTGCCCTCTCACACTTTTCCTGAGATGAGCACACCAGTTTTACAAAATAGTAAATGAAAGACGTCTTGACGATTCCACCCGTGAATAACTTGACGAGCCGTAGAGGGCACTGCATGAAGGGGCTACTGAGTGGCTTTCCTGGTGTGCATTTCTGTTGTGTAGGACTACACTGGCTAAATCCAGTAGTTTACAATCTAAAAAAAGCTTTCGCAAAGAAACAAGCCTATTGGGTATGATGAATGCTTTTGTATTTGGCTCGCAAATAATCAATATTACAAAAGTGGCAGCCATGGTGCTTCCCTCATGACCAGTTGCTTCATCGGGAAAGCTGCAAATTTGCGTCCATGTTTACTCTTACGAGATTCGGAATCCGAAAGCTGATGGTCGACCTCACCCTCCACCTCGGCGTCTAACTCGGCCGCCAAAAGGGCAATATGTCATGGTCGACCCCGCCATCTCCACTTGATTTGGAGCCATGAGCGGCTCTTTGTCGGACTGGGCGTTGCAAAGGGCTGGGGGCTTGCGCCGTGTTGGTTTAGGCAACTCCGATTCTTCCTGCAACCCTCCTTGGCCCCCCGCAATAGTAGCAGTTGGGTGCCGCCGCCGGGCTTGCAGCGTCATGGGAGGTTGTGGGGGGGGGGGGGTTGCTACTGAAGGGGAAGGCCAAAAAAAAAAGGTTGACAGCCTACGAGATGGAGGGGAGACTCGGGCATTGAAGCCCAAGCGAGCCGGTCGGACTAAGACGTGGAATTCAATGCCCGAGCCGACCATATTCGAATCGCGAGGCAAGCCAAGCAAAGCAAAAAAAGGAATGAGGCCAGTCGGCCACTGATTGATTGACACACAATTGCACGTCAGTCGATAATACTCCATAGCGTGCCTGCCATGAGGCGCCATAGATTCGCCGAAGGGGCCTCGGGGCCGGACCCTGGCGCTAGCATGTCGGGGTTTTCCAACGGCCGATGCACTGTAGGGCCTACCGAGCTTCGGAGACCCGCCTTACTGGAGTCGTCAGAATGGAGAATTATCAATCGGCGCAAAGACATGTCGGCGATTGCCGTGCCATCAACCGCGGGGCGGAGGGGACGGTTTATTGTTTTTTTTTCCTTTCCTTTTGTTTTCGGGGGAATAAGACATGCAGATGGGAGGGGGAAGAGCGCCAAGCCAAGCATTGGCACGGCTAGGCAAGACAGCAGGTCTCAGCTGCTGCGAGCATTCAGTAGGCTCGCTGACGCTGAGCGGGCGCCTAGCTATCAGACAGGTCATTGCTGACGAGGCCTGGTGGTAAAACAGCCAATACAGCGAGGCTGGCTGAGAAGCACGCCGCGCATGTGTTTCTCCCATGTTGCCAACAACGGTCGCCTGTGTGAAGGGGGTCAGATGGAAGCTGATCACCAAGCTGGGACGGCCTATCGGGACTACTCCCGCGTCTTGAAGTCGGGGTCCTTGGGGCTCTCCTTGCCCACGGACTATCGAAATTGTCAATCCGCGCAAGATTGCTTCGTGTCAGAGCACAACCACCGCAAAAAGGAAGAAAAGGGATACGGGACGAGTAAGCCCGAGACTGGGCTTGGCTCATTTTTTTTTTTTTTTTTTTTGGCTTTGTTTCACGAAGTGCGTATTCCGTGTCATGATTTGTTTACTTTTATTTTTATTTTTTATAGCCTGAGACGACAGCGTCAAGGCTCCTGGGACTTGTGGCAGTCGTATGGTTGCGCGCTGGTCATGATGCTCTTCTCGAATGACATTCATGGGCCACCGCCCCCGGGGAGGCTTGGGGTGACAGGGAATCGGGCCCAGCGCAGCGGGCCAGCTCATTGAGCGAACGGGGTACGAGGATAAGCGTAGCCAATGCTTTTTGCTGCGGTCGCCTTGGCCACCTTCTGTGCCGGCGATCAATGAGATGGCTTGAAAGCAGCACATCCGCCCGCCTGAAGCTTTTCCTAGTCTGAGCCCATTTCAAAAGCATTCGAGTGACTCAGATGCGCAACCACAACCATCTCCCATGCGCCCTGGGCCCTGGGCCTTCTGTCTTACGAATACCTCAGAGGTAATTTTAACCACAGGCAGATAATAACCGTCGCAAAGGTGGGGGGAAGTGTATTTTTCCTTTTTTTGGCTGTTTTTCTTTTCCCCGCAGCGGCGAAATCGGAGGTTGGTGACTCGTTTTCGGTCTGCGAAGGGGTTCGTGGGAGGACCTTCGATTGCTTCGAGCGCTAGAGGAGAAGGTCTTGGGCCGCAGTAGCGCGTCGATTTTTCAAAGGAGGGCCCTGGGGACTTGGCTCAAAGTGGCAAAGGTAGACCTAGAGACCTCTCAGAGGGAGAATGGGGGATGGGTCAGTGTCAAGGATGGGCCTAGGAGCCCAGGGCGCTGCTGGGATGCCCTGCTTGCGCCTTTGCATGCGGCAAACAGATTGCAGCTTGCTCGACAGGTGTAGCCCTGCCTTGGCAAATTTATGGCATTGCTTCGCTTGGGGTTGCCCTGTTTCGCCTGTAGCATTGGGGCGGATATTCATAGGTGAATCGTATGTCGTTTGCAAGAGGGCCAAATGTGACGGATAAGAGGTGATCAATCCCGAGCCCTCCCTCTGCCACGCCCCCCCTCGCATATCAGCTTGCGCGGAAGCGAGGCGACACGGAGGCTCTGGATAAGCTGGCGAGGGTGCCACGGCGAGCGCTTCGGTGAGTCTGCAGTCCAACGGGGGTCTAGCGCTTGGCAAATGGTCTGCATGTGGGTGCCCGCCGTGATAGATGGGCTCATGGTCCGCGCCACCGCGGTGACCTAGGCTGGAAGGCTACTGTTGGGGTTTGGGGTTTGGGGGGGGGGGATCTGGCAGAGGTCTCCGAAGCATCCAAGAGGGGCTCACCCGGGGACGAATCCGACGGGCGGCGGAGGGAAGCTGTCATTATTTCGGGATCCTAATGCTGAGCGAGACCATGTCATGACATGCCATATCATGACTTGGACATACGGTCCATGCCAGCATTCATGTGAGAAGACTGGGGCCGGCAGATGGGTTGTGATTCCGGATCTTGGGACTTGGATAGAGGATCTTGGGGGAAAACTATCTGGATCCTGTCTCAGCAGAGTGTATGTCCTTTCCTGGCTAGCTCCGAGTATAATCTACCTACCTACCCAAATGTGTCTGGCTTCTCTCGCAGGAAACTTGGACAGCGCGCGACAGGCGCTGGGACGGGCATGTAGTATTAGCATGTACAATGATGTAAGCTGGCCGGAGAGCAGGCCGATCGAGGGCGGACAGCGGCGATGAGGTCGCCAGCGAGCACCCACCACGGGCAGTCACACAGGCAGCTTCTTTGAAGCACGCGGGCGCCCAGCTAACACGGCCGATGCGCCACGGGACTCGCAGGATGACGAGCCAGGCGGAGAGGAGGGATGGTTGCTCCGTGGGCATTGGACGGTGTGTCTTGCTCGAGGGTGATGGGGATGGACAAGGCACTTGGACTGAAACCTTGAATACACGTCCGACCTGGGAGGCAAGATGGCAGCGCAAGGCTTGGGAAAATACATATTTGACTTGGGCTCACATCCACCGCACGACCAGGACCACGGGCCACTCGAATCACCTCACTCTGCCTCGACGCTCTCCTGACCAGGACGAGCACCCCCGTCAGGGCAGCCAAACACCCAAGCAGCCGTACACCAGATGCAACCAGTATATTATTACAGGTTGCCTCTTGCTCGACGTGCATAGCTGGGCACAGCCTGAAAAGAAAAAAACCGGTGACGTATCCACGCTCGACACGACTCGGCAGATGAAAAACGATCATCGCCTCATCACTCAGAGAAGGGATACTTATACGCATGCCAAGTACCTATCCGAATCGAATCGCCGCAAAACCAAGAAAACCAAGAGCCTAACGTGCACAGCCTGCCGCAACGCGAAACAGACAGCGCAGCACATCACACGGCACTGCACTGCACTGCACTGCACTGCACCGCAAGGCGTTATGTCTATGTGATACTCCTGAATTCAACACTCAACTCAACGGGCCCTCCTATCGCAGTCTCATCACCCGCCCTCGCGCCTCAACAAGCCCCTCCAACAAACAACTTACACACAAGCAAGGCACTCAAGCCCTAAACGCACCTCGGATTGCACCAAGACCATTTCTGGCATTAGCTAGGGCCCGTCTCTCGTGCCTCGTCCCCCCTCCCTCCCGTCTCACCCCCCACACGCGTCCAGAGCTTGCTGCACACGTTAGTGCGGCACGTCGGACCCCAGGAGCGCTCCCACATCTCTCCCCCCGCTGCGACCTTCTGCAAACAGCCTGGAGCGCGCAGACGTCGGCAGAGACAGCACCGAGCGCCCCGAACGCCCCGAAAAGCGCCACCCAGCTTGGCTTGGGTCATTGCACGCTCTCCCCCGCGCAGGTGTGCAGGCCCTCCCTGCAGCGAGCAGCACAGCAGCAGCTAGCTGGCTAGCTTATTAGTGACCTTTTGCAGAAAGGAGCGTCATCGCCCACGCCGTGCCAAGCACGCACCAGGCCGAGCCACCAATATCCAGCATCTCAAATCACAACCACCACCTCCTCCACGCCTGTCCGCTCACCACTGCGCGGCCAGTGGTGACCCGCTGGAGCTCACTGGAGCCCACACGAACCCACCCGCAGTCGCCCCACTGCGCCCACCCAGCAAGCCGGCTTCGCTGGGGCTGCAATCCCTGCTGCTGGATTGGACGGCCAGCCACTGTAAGTCGGAGTCATTGCTGCGACAGAGCCTCTCAGGGCACCCACGGCTCACTTTGACAGGGTTTCCAGGGCATCGACGACGGTCGGCAGCGCCAGCGCCAGCGCAGCAAGCTTGCGACTCACCTGGAGCCATCTCCGTCTCCTCGGAGTGGCCTCTCCCTTGTTGCTCAGATGCCTTCAGCAATTCCGGTAACCCCAGCAGGTGTGTCTCATTCTTATTTCTCCTCCCCCATCCTGTTTCCCAACCTTGTCCACGTCCTTTATTGCCATCGCCCGTCTATAGACGCCTCGTTTACTCGCTTGTCCTGTCTTCCCCATACATAGAGGTGCCGCTGATAGAGTTTGCCACCCCTTCGATACCCGCCCACCTTTTTTTTTTCCTTGATCGCAAAGCTGCCACCTCCCTCTCCCTCTCTACTTTGGTACCTTGCACATCCCACCTCAACTCCACTCTACCATCTCAACATCCACAACCACCGAGCAACAAAAAAAAAAAAAAGAATACAAGCTCACCCGACCCTTTCTCTGTTGATACAGACGCTGGTCGCAGACAATCCAAACAGTCGGTCCTGGCTAAGCTTGTCATGCATAGCCTTCTTGGTCTTTCGCCGTCCGCGTCGCCCAGATCTTCGCCTAAATCGCCAGTCCCCTCGTCTTCAACCGCCGAATCCGACACCACTTTCGCTGTGCTCCCTCCACCTGTCGACGATGACCACTTACCTCCTCCCGCTGTACCTTCAATGGCAGCTGCCCTGCGCGGTATAAACGATCTGACCGAGACTCCTCCCTATGCGCGAAGTGTCACCTCCACTGCGCCCAGCTCCCCGCGCATGTAAGTGCCGTTTGGATTTTTTTTTTTTTTTACTTTCTATCTTGCGAAGTTACACCACAACCGGTGTCGGTCGTCGTGGCCTGCCTATGCCCCATCGGACAAGCGTCGTGCTGACCTTTGTGAAACAGTCCACCATTGCGACAAAATTCAGGCAGTCAGACGCCTCGAGTGCGACCACATGCGACGACCCTGAATATCCCTGGCATGACCCGTTCGCGGGTTTCGCCTGACGGAAGAATTCCCAAGCGAGATGTTGCCGCCAAGCTGGTCATTGTCATGGTTGGGTTGCCCGCGCGAGGAAAATCCTACATTACAAAGAAGCTCCAACGTTATCTGTCGTGGCAGCAACATGACTCACGTATCTTCAACGTTGGTAATCGACGACGAGTCGCCGCTGGGCGCAAGGTTCCAGTCCATCCTAGACTGTTGCCAGAGCCGGGCCACCTTGACCCGCCTGTTCGGGCCGCCGCTATTCTGTTAAATGGTGTCCCTGCGCTCGGCGACGACACGCCCCCGGAGCAGAGAGAGCCTGATGCGCTGGACCTCAACGATACCGAGCATGGGGCCAAGAGCGAGATGGACCAGTCTGCAGAATTCTTCGACCCCAAGAATCAATCTGCTGCGGCGTTGCGAGAACAAGTTGCCATGGATACATTGGATGAGCTTTTGGACTACCTTCTGATCCGTGGTGGGGCTGTTGGCATTCTCGATGCCACTAACAGCACGATTGAGCGACGCCAAAGTATTGTGAACCGAATCCGTGAGAGAGAGCCCAAGCTGGGCATCTTGTTCATTGAAAGTATCTGCCATGATCCGCATCTTCTTGAAGCAAATATGCGACTCAAACTCTCGGGTCCTGATTATCGCGACAAAGACCCCCAGAAGTCTCTCGAGGACTTCAAGAAGCGAGTCGCTGCGTACGAAAGCGCCTATGTACCCCTCGGCGACTACGAGGAGGCTCATGATATGCAATACATTCAGGTATGCAAAAATTCACGTGCATTAATCAGTCAAACCACTAACAGCCTTCAGATGATTGATGTTGGTAGAAAGCTCGTTCAGTACCGATTGAAGGGCTTTTTGAGCAACGGTATCAGTCACTACCTCGCAAGTTTCAACCTTGCACCTCGACAAATATGGATCACTCGACATGGCCAGAGTGTCGATAACGAGCTGGGCAAGCTTGGAGGCGATGCCCCCTTGACCGAGCGTGGTCACTACTATGGCCTCGCTCTTCACAGGTTCATGACATACAAGCGTAAGCAATGGCTCATTGAACAGAAGAGCAAGTTGGCTCAAGCTTCGTTCCCTCCTCTTCCTGGCGACAATACTCCCCCTTACCCAGAAATTAACCGAGATTTGGACAACAAGAACTTTTGCGTTTGGACCTCGATGCTCCGGCGAAGCGTGGAGACGGCAGAATATTTCGATGCCGATGACGATTACGATGTTAAGAATTGGGAGATGCTCAATGAAATGAATGCTGGCCAGTTCGAGGGTATGACGTACTCTGAAATTGCCAAGACCCACCCAGAAGAATACCTGAAGCGATCGAAGGATAAACTCAACTATATTTACCCTGGCGTTGGTGGCGAGGGTTACTTGCAGGTCGTTAGCCGCCTACGCGACATGGTTCGCGAGATTGAGCGCATCGAAGACCATGTCATCATTATTGGTCACCGTTCTGTTTGCAGAGTTCTCATGGCCTATTTCATGGACCAATCTCTCGCAGACATTACCGACATGGATGTTCCTCTGGGCATGCTCTACGCTATTGAGCCCAAGCCCTACGGAATTGAATTCCATGCCTATAAATACGACGAGGAAAAGGGGTGGTTCAATGAACTTCCCAACTACAAGCCTCAGAAGGCTGCTCGCAACAGTGTTTAAGCACTAACCTGAAGCCGCCTAAAACCTTTCCCCGGGCACAGTCCGGCGTGTACAACAACTTCAACAACTCAAACATTATAATACATTGATTGGTCATGGGCAATGGGATATTTGATATTTTCTAAACCAGGAGTTTCGGCGGGATACGGCTATACGATGCTACGAAACAGGAGGACCATCGCATATCAATGGAACGGGAGGGGCAACATACAACAACAAAAAAAGACGGCGGCATGGGCGTTTTCCGTTCGATTGATACATAGATACCTTCGATCTTGTGGCGCGGTTTGCGGATCGACTTTTGTTCTCTACTTTTTTCTTTCTTCTCTTCTCTTTTCTTTTTTGTTGCAGGCGTTTTATCAGTTTTTGGTTTTCTATGGAAGGAAATGAAACACTTCAAGATTGAACAGCTCGGGCTGCGGTCTGGTCTGGGGGTACACACGATGTGCTTGGTCTACAGAAAGAGTACTCCATGGCGTTGAAATCTTTTTTGCGGTCCCGTCTTTTACATCTTGCTTGCCGCTGAGCGAAGCGAAAACACAAAAAAAGGGGGAAATCCTTGTTGGAATGGGATAGACGGTATACACAACGCTTTACAAGAGGCGTCATACAACGCGCAAACAGACTGGGCAGGCTGCTCATCGGATCTTTTTTCCTCTTAGATCTTAACACGCGAATTACCTATGTTCACTTCATTATCTCATTTGCCTTGCATCTCCTGAAATGACATGTACCCAACCGATGGATGGCAAGCGTAATTGCACATTGAATGATTTGAACAACTAGAATAAGAGGCTTGCCTATCTACAAAGACAGCCCCCAATGGTATAGAGTGTACCGAAGCTTCCTTGACGAGCCCATATTTTGAAACCTGAACGCCACGCGATGCCAATGTCATGCCCGTTGCATTATCACCCAACATTGCCCCTTCCCCTCTCATTTCTCCCTTTCTTTTTTGTACTCTCTCCCAGTATAGAATATGACAAGTCTTTGATGACAGGGGTTGGTAAATGCCAAAAAAAAAACACACACACAACATGCTGGTTCCCAGCTTTTACTTTTCCTTTGCCAGAACCATCTTTTCTCTCTCGCTCTTCCTCCTCTGGAACTGCTTCTTGGAGTGGCGGCGCTCGTTCTCCTCGCGGCGCTTGATGCTCTTGATCTCCTCGGACTTAATCTCGGCAGCCTTCTTGAGCACCTTGGGAATGTGGCGGTGGCGCTTGATGCGGCGGATCTCGGGCATGTGGTCGTAGCGCTTGATGAGGGCGTCGTTGTACTCGAGGGCCTGGCGCTGGCGGGCCGACTTGACTCCCTCGCGCTTGGAGGCGTTTGCACGCCACAGACGAATGTTGCCGTCGTCGGAGCCCGACAGGACGTAGCGGGCATCCGGGGTCCAGCGGGCAGCCATGACGCGCTGCATGCGCTTGGTGTGGTAGATGTCCCGGGAGTGGCCGCGGTCTCGGTTCCAGAGGCGGACGGTGCGGTCCCATGAGGCGGAGACGAGCTCCTCACCGGTCGGGGAGAACTCGACGTCCATGACGGCGGCGACGTGGTCCTTGAGGACGTTGAGGGCGCGGTCAAACTTGCGCATGTCAAAGAGGTAAATGTTGTGGTCTTCGGAGGCGGTGGCGAAGTTGAAGGCTTCCATGGGCGACCAGGCAATCTTGTTGCTGGCAAATTTGAGCACAGTCTTGGTGACGGGAGTCGAGGTGCGGAGATCGTAGATGACGACTGAGCGGTCGTTGGAGCAGGATGCCAGCACCGAAGTCTCAACGTAGTTGAATGCAACATTGGTAATGGTGTCAATTGAGGTCGGCCAGTGCAGCACCTCGGGAGCGGCCGTGTGGCGCTCCAGGTCGTAGATGGATATCACGCTCGATGCGGCTGCGAAGGCGTTGCGGGAGCGATGGTGCGAGAGGCTGGTGAAGGCTCCGTTTCCGAGCCACGAGGAGATTGGGGCGGCGTCGCTGGGGGTGTTGTAGGGGTCGAATAGCTTGATTGTACGGTCGGCACCGCAGGTCAGGAGTTTCTGGTCCCGAGTCCATTCGAGGCCCTTGACAATGTTCTCGTGTGCCGTCGAATGCCAGATCTCGTCGCGATCCGCCAAATCCCACACTTTGACGACGCCGTCACCGCTTCCGCTTGCGAAATGCTCGAGGGAGTTGGGGTCCTTGGCAATCGAGTATACACCGTCAACATGACCGCGACCGAGCTGACCGATGAAGGGTTGGGCGTGCATGCGCTCAAGTTTCACGGCATTCAGAGCTCGCTGGTACTCGCGGGCGCGCTCGAAAGGGTGCAGCGCCGAGTCGAGATTTCGGGGCTGTTTAGTTACATCCGAGCCGGCGGCCTGCTGCGCCGACACGGAGCGGGTAAGGGCCTTGATCTTCATGATTGACGCTGTTGTGAGCCTTGGACGTAGTCGTCTTGAACCCTTCCTGTCGTCGAACAAATTTGGCGGGGAATTTTTTTTTTCTCTTATCGCAACTCAGAGCTTGGCCTGCAGGTCGATAAGGCCCGGGATTAGTAATGTTCCGTGGCCAAGCTAGCTGGCTTTGTATCGATAGGTCGCATGTGCCAGGTCTAATGCAGGAGCCTCCCTTTGCCTTGTCGCGAAAAATCGCCTCCAACGCCGTTTTCTTTGTGCGCCCATCTCCGACCGAGCCCAAGCGACACGAGTTTCGAGGTGTTCGCAGTTTGAAGAGCACTTGATCATTGCTTGCGCCGATACCGCGTCCCTCCTAGCTATCTCCCACCTTCACCACCATCCCCCGCGGCGCGCCTCACATCGCCAAAATGGACGGCATGAACTACGATCCCATGGTTATGGACGGGGAGCCCGAGCAGCCCCAAGTCAAGATCTCAGCGGTATGGGAGGCCCTCTCCCTGACGCCTCCTCTCAGAGGGACTACGATGAATCTGACATGATGCGAATCCCAGGCCGATAGTACCCACGTCGACTTCGAGCTTTCCAAGACGAACCTCTCCTTTGCCAACGCCCTGCGCCGAATCATCCAAGCCGAAGTCCCGACGATTGCGATTGATCTTGTGGAGATTGAGATCAACAGCTCCGTGCTAGCTGACGAGTTCATCGCCCACCGCTTGGGCCTCATCCCCCTCGATTCGAAAGGAGTCGGCGAGCTCAACTACTCGCGTGACTGCGACTGCGAGCAGTACTGCGAGCAATGCAGCGTCACCCTTTCGCTGCACGCCAAGTGCACGTCCGACGAGATTATGAAGGTTTACGCCCGTGACCTGCTCGTCGACGGCCGATCGGCAAACTCGCTCGGGAGCCCCGTTATCAGAGACCCCGATGGATATGGATGCTTGATTGCGAAGCTGCGAAAGGACCAAGAGCTCAAGATTAATTGCATTGCCAAGAAGGGAATTGCAAAGGAGCACGCCAAGTGGATGCCTACATCCGCTGTTGGCTTCGAGTACGACCCTCACAACAAGCTGCACCATCTTGATATGTGGTTCGAAAACGATACCGACCCTGAGGTGGAATGGTGAGTCAACTCGTTAACACGCTGGTGTGAAGTCATCGATGGGAAACTGACTTATTTTTTTTTCTTGCCAGGCCTAAGAGCAAGTATGCTCAGTGGGAGGAACCCGCCCAAGAGGGAGAGCCCTTTGACTATGATGCGGTCCCCAACAGATTTTACTTTGAAGTGGAAACATCAGGAAACATGGAGCCTGATCAGATTGTCCAGGGCGGCATTCGCGTGCTGCAACAGAAGATCGGTGGTTTGCTGAAGGGACTGGATCCCAGAAAGTACGGTGGCGATGAGGCCGACTTTGACGGCCCCAGAAGTCCGGACATGAACATGGACGGCGGCACAACCCCTTGGGGTCAGGACGGCGGATACACGACGCCGTACGGTGGCAACCAGACGGCGTATGGCGGCGGTGGTGGTGGCATGACGGCCTATGGCACAACACCATACGGCCAGTCTTCGTGGCAGTAATTGATGGGGCGTTTCATGGGACAGGTAAGGTGCGTTTTCCTATTCAAAGCTGGATTGGTTTTGCGGGTTGAAGGTCTGGATTTTGTAACAGTATCATATAAAGCATAGCACAGTTGTAGAATGGATTCGTCTTTCCGGATTCGGAGCTTGGAGATACAAAACTGCCGGTGGGGGGGAGCGAGAAGAACAGAAAATGCAAAAAATAGGACGAGAGCGAAGCAAACGAGTTAAAAAGTAGGGTTACTTTGGGATATCCAAATCCTAGTGCTATTCGCGCCCAACGTCTAAGAGTTCTAGCTCCTTGTTCGTTTCGAGGGTGCTCTATCATGGAAAAAAGTACAGGGAGACAGGGACCGAATTTCCCCCTCTAGGCTCCAACTGCAAAACAAACGCCCGGGAGAATGCAATCCACTCTCTAAAACTTTGAACGAAAACAAACAGGGTGAAAAGAAAAAAATTCAAACGCCAGTAATGCCCCCAAAAAAGTATCCCCGGTCTATATGGCCCGGTCTACAGCTGTTCTTCTAAGCCCTGTACCTTACGGTATGCCTTGCGGTGCATTTCTAGGAAGACGAATGTACAGATGGTTTGACTGGGTGCGCACGTTAGTTTGGGGCTAAAGAGGCAAGGGAGGGTGGGATGGATGAAACCTACGGTCCGAGTCTCAGGAAGCTGGGCACCCAACCCTTGAATACCCAGCCAATGCCGTCACTCTTGTAAATGTCGCCAATCAGGTGTAAGACGCCATGGCTGTGGGATGATGACATTACGCGGGTCTTGATGACGTCGATGGGGCTGGTGATAGTCGCAGCGACGAGGCCAGCCAGGAACGAAGCAGAAAAGTGCGTCGTTAGGTTGTCCTCCATAGGTGTGTACTTGAGCAGCAGGCGCTTGGCAACATCGTAACTGGCTAGCTGCCCCGCGGTCATGAAGGCGGCACGGGTGCTATTGGGCCACCAACCACGGAACCAGCTGCGAGGGCCCTCCTCGCGAGCCATGCGAATCATGCCGTCGACGGCATGCTTGTAGTTGCGGCGCTCAGCGGGGGGCAGCGCGGCATCGTGCTGCATTCGCACATTGAGCACGTCGGCAAAGTTGCCGGCGATACCACCGATCATACCGGAGCCGGCGGCCATGGCGACGAGGAGTGGGAACGAGGGCTCTGTGCCGGAGCGCGCCACACGGGTCTTGATTTCTTCGTAAATGCCGAACCGAGCCGTCGAATATGTCATCTGGCGAAGCAGAGACGCCGAGATGCCATTGTAGAGACCGAGGGGACCGGAGGTGCGCAGGATGTGGACAAAGGTGCCACTCATGTTCTTGGGCGCATTGCCCGTGCGCATCTGGAGGCGAACCTACATGGTGAGAAAACATTTGGTGTAAGTGACTGTCGGCTGCTATCACGGGCATAGGAGATAAGAGAGCTGGCGGTGTACCTTGACTATTCCAGGGGTCCATGGTCAGTCGGCTTCTTCCATGTGAATGCTTATAACCGAAAAGAACGAGAAGGAGAAGGGGGACTTACCGAGATCGAGCGGATGGGTGACGCAGGCGGCCATGCTACTGGCGCTTCCGCCGAACCAAAAGGGATACCGGACGGCAGCCTTTTTCTGTTGCGGCTCCTGCTGTGCCTTTGCCTTGACGGGCTGTGCGCCCTGGGAATAGGTGGCGGCGCTCATGGTGACGATACAACCTGTGATAACGGCAGCTTCTTAAGCAGCGACGTATATCCTCGACATTCCCGCAGGACGAGAGCAGCAGCGGGTCTGGATCGAGGGTGACAGGTGTTTTGGCCCAGGGCGGGAGGCTGAAGAGGAGGGGGAGAGAGTGTGAGTGAGAGCGTAGAATGGACTGATGATGCTTGGTGCCGGCGAGTTGTGCTTTGGTTTATTTTCTGGGGGTCCGGCAGCGGAGCCGTCGTTGAAAAGCAGGGGATCATCAGCCCTGCATTACCGCTATAGCTCCGGGTGGCCGAAGAAGTGCGACAAAAAAGCCCACTGGCATCGCATATCGTCCACTAGAAGTCGGCATCTTTAGTGGGTATGTCAGCCATCAATTCAGCGGCATTGGGGGACCGGCCCGGGCGTGGACATCGGTGTAGGCTGGAAGTTGTGGAGGGGGGGAGGGGCACCACGTTAATCCGGCACGGCCAACCATGAGCGGCAGCTGCATGATCGGCTGAGGCTCAACTTTTTGAGGTACGAGATCACAAGCTTCAACCTCACCAACCGACCCTCACACCAGCCATTGGCAATAGCCGAGGCCTTTCACCGGCCTTATCAGTGATATAATAGCCGTCGGGACTTGCCACCATGATAGCCCAGGCCTCTGGCATGCGCTGCCTCTGGGGCAATTCGTCGCGGCTGCTCCAGGCGTCTCGCCATGTCCGGAGCTCCGTCTTGGTGCGATCGACTTGTGCCGTACGGGCATTCTCCTCAAGTCGGTCAATTCGTGTCATTGCAGCTTCAAGCTCACCTTGCTGATTGTGAACCACCGCCCCCGCAGCCTCCCTAAGGAATTCGCAGTCAAAACCTAGCTCTGTCACGATTCGAGGCCAAACCATCCAGACTGATTCCACCTGGTTCAATGCCCCGACCAACGTCCTCGAGGCAACGGGGCGAAAACTGCACCTGCAAAACGACCACCCCATTTCCATCACCCGCCAGATTATTCAATCCAACTTCCCCTCCCCGACTTTCAGTTTCTACAACGACTTTAGCCCCGTTGTGTCAACCCACCAGAACTTTGACTCACTCGGCTTCCCTACGAACCACCCCGGACGAGCACTCTCGGACACATACTATCTCAATAAGGAGACTCTCCTACGAACACATACCAGCGCGCATCAAGCCGACACTTTCCGTGCCAACGAGAGCGACGGCTATCTAATTGCCGCTGATGTATACCGCCGTGATGCCATTGACCGAAGCCACTATCCCGTCTTTCACCAGATGGAAGGAGCCAGGTCATGGGATCGCGAGACAGTGCCCAACGGCGACATTGCCGCCGCTGTCTGGAAGGACATTGAGAACCTGCCTAAGCATGACATCCAGGTCGACGATCCCAACCCTATGATGCATCCTGAGCGAAACCCTCTTCAGGAGACACACCATTCTGCCGCTGAGGTTGAAGCCATTGGAACGCACTTGAAGAGATCTCTCGAAGCCATGGTGGTGGATGTGTTCACTCGAGCAAAAGCCGCCGCCATCAAGGAGGATCCCAACTTTGTTGATGAGCCTCTCCAGATGCGATGGGTAGAGGCTTATTTCCCGTTCACCAGCCCCTCGTGGGAGCTCGAAGTGTATTACGCAGGTGACTGGTTGGAGGTTCTTGGCTGCGGTGTAGTCAAGCAAGATCTCTTCATCAACGCCGGAGTCCCCTCGCGTCTGGGATGGGCGTTTGGTATCGGTATCGACCGCATTGCCATGCTGCTTTTCAAGATTCCCGATATCCGACTGTTCTGGTCCAAGGACAATCGCTTCCTGTCGCAGTTTGAGGGTGTATCCAGCGACCTCGACAAGCTCAGACGATTCCAGCCCTTCTCCAAGTATCCGCCATGCCCCAAAGACGTGTCATTCTGGCTGAGCAAGGACCCCGCCGCAGATACGAGCGGGTTCCACGAGAATGATGTGATGGAGCTAGTACGAAATGTGGCAGGCGACGTGGTGGAGGATGTGCGGTTGGTGGACGAGTTTACGCATCCCAAGACAGGCCGAAGGAGCATGGCTTACCACATCGTTTACCGCAGTCTGGAGCGAACGCTCACCAATGAACAGGCCAACAACTTCCACGAGCAGGTCCGCCAGGCCCTTGTCAAGGACTTGGGCGTTGAGCTCCGATGAGGCTCTTCACAAGGTGCACTCACCACATGCAAAACGGAACTCGGCAAAGGGGGTGCCGTCCTGGGGACAAATGAGCTGAGCCGCACATGTGGAGTAGCTGATGGGCGGAGATCGGAACTTCGATCACAGCTGAAGATGACAGGATAGTCTCATTAAAACGCGGGTCTGGCCCCTGGGGGGTATGGAAACTTGTACTATAGCGTCGAACGCAGCGGGATAGCGCGCGCGTGTCGGCTTGTGGGAAGATGAGGAGCGTGGCTTTGTGCTACCAACTTGTACAATACCTTACCTTACCCTGCTTTAGCTCGAATAATGCAAATGATGCGAAAAGGCGGGCTGGACTAGCTGACTTTGGTAATTTCCTGGTAGTACGAGCACCAGCACGTCGGTGCATACATGCCCAACACGATGCAAAGACTCATGGCTGCTGCGCCCTGCCCGTTCGGAGATTGTCCTCAACACGATACGACGCAAGCCGAGCCACAGAGTACCAAAACATTTGCCACCGCCGGAGCGGGAAGCCGAGCAAGATGCAAGACTGCGCAATTCGCGTCTACGGTTGGTACGAGGCGGCCGCCACCGCGGCAAACATCAACAGCAAGGTGGAGTCAGCAGCAATGACCATTCATTTGGTCACCTCTTGCAACTTGTTGGGCGGTGCTATTCCCAATGGCTTGGAACCGGCAACGAGCCTTGGCGCAGGGGGCAGCAGAATGACGTGTGGTGACGCTTGGAGGGCGGTGCTCAGCCACAGGCACAATGACCAACCTGAATGATTGTCAGTCTAATACTTCATTGCATGGGGGCCTTGCCAAAAGATCACAGGCCTTAGAACTTTTTTCAAATAAATAAAAATAACACCTAAATGAATGTATTTTTTTTTATAATTACTTTTTAGAGTTTTAGTTAGGATTATATTTACTTTAAAAGTTATTGTTATTTTAACGATACTAACCGGTATAGTGGCTGTCATGGGAAGTACCTCTATAATACTCATTCAATGGTTGGATTGTACAGGCCCAGAGCGGTGGTTCCTGGCATGTGGCAGGGGGTGGGGCGGGGAGGAGCCACCAAGGCGAGTTGCCTCTGGAGGGCCTCCCGTTGGTGGAGGCCCTGGGGATCAGGGGCGCTGTGGCTGAAGTGGCGTTTGACATCGACCCTCTCTGCTGGACGGTTTGACCGTTGCGACGTTGCACGAAAGCTTGCTCGGAACATGGGATTTAAGGTTTGTATCAGAAATGCCGTAGGGAATTCTATCAGAATGAAGGACTCCCCTAGGCTGTACGCAAGGCTTTTGCTGACGGGTTTGGACAGGTCTAGTGAACGAGAACGAGAACCACAAGGCAGTGAGTGGATGGTCTCCCCCTCAAAGGTCGTCGTGTCTGTTGTTGGCCCGTGTATTTCGCATGGTTGGTTCATTTCTTCTTTCTGCATAACGAATAAGCCGTGAAATGATTTCTCATAAGCCCAACACAATGGCTGCGGGTGCGTGCTGGCGACCGCAATGATCCAATAGGATCCAGGATTGTGAGACTATTGGTTGGGTATATACTGTCAAAAATATGGAATCGCGCATTAATCGCATGTCACTTGACAAGCTCGGATGTTCCAAAGGCAGCGTCAGGGCCAATCCTGTGTTATGGAAAGCTGTTGGAAGGATTTTGTTTCATGGGCAAGGATTCCATATCTTTGTTTCTAGTTGGTGCACATACGCAACCTCAACCGCTGGCTCGCCATTCCAAGAAGGATTCTGGACCAATTCTTCTGAAAAAGCAGGCTAATGGCCATGCAGCAACTGCATGACCACAGCGGCTATCCGCCGGGCGTCTGTCTTACCCGTGCCGGGGATCAAGATCCGCCGACCTGAACTCTACAGAGCGCTCCCCCGCAACTTTGTCCGAACTGGAGATGGGGGTCAGCCCCCTCCCCCCCGAGAGGATCAGCCCCCTTGTGGCGCCCGGTTCATTCTGCGGCGTCAAAAATCGCTGCGAATCTGCCTATTTGGCGAAGCAAATCTCATCGTCAGTTGGAAGGGGGTTTCCGGCTGCCCGGGGATCGAACGTGCTGAAGGCCGGTCAGAGCTGAGCGGGTTGGGCGGTGTCTTAGGGGGGGCAACTCGCGGATTACGGCTCCGCGGAGTTTAGGCATGGATGACTGCGACAGGCACTGTTCGATCTGCCGCAAGCCCTACCCCAAGGTGAGGCGAAAAGGGAGAGCATTGACGAAGTTTATCACATACGAGCAAACAAAATCGGGTAGCTGCTGAAATGGGCATGGCAATCATGCCTTGTTTGGGCGGGTTCGCTCCGACGGAAGGGGCCGTGTTATTGGCCGCCATGATGTCTCTCATCAACTCAAAAAACCCCCATCCCCGGATAGGCCGCATATCGGACGAGGTGATTAAGAAATACGCGGGAGGCATGTCCAAGTCGCGGGTCTGAGATGTTCAGGTCCTGTGACAAACCCTCGTAGTACGGTTAGGATGGTTCTTTGGCCTGGGCCCCGTCAGACGCGCGGGATGAAATGGTCAAATCACACACACACACACACACACACACACACACACACACTGCCCGGCATGCCTCGATCCTCTCCTTCGCCAGGCGCGGAATCCGTGATGAATCAAACGAGATATGCGACACCGCCCAGAACGGAAGGCGTCTTTGCCATGGCCACAGCCACCGTCCAGGTAGAACCCAAAGGAGAGTCCAAGAGAGGGTCCGAAGAAGCCGCCCCGATCTGCTCACCCGCCCCAGAGCGTTGGCGTTGTCTTGGCAATTTTGGTGGGAGGGGAGGGGACCCGAGACGAGACGATAATCTCCTCTGTTAGGGAAAATACACGAATTAGAAAGAAAAGAGCCACTTGCTGGTTGCAGACAAGCTTTTACGGGGTTGCTCTGTAGCAACCCTGCTGAGAAGCCGCAAACGATGGGGGCTTTGGCACAGCCCCCCCGCGATTCCGTGATACCTGGCCGGCCGGATGGGGAGATATTGGAGGGGACTGACAGGACGGGGTAACAGCGGCAGTGGGGGTGAGTAGCGTTCTAAGTGGCCTACGAACTGGAGAGGGGAGAGTTTTTTTTTTTTTCTTCCTTTCCTGAAGCGAGAGCGATGCAGTAGCCCGACGCACGCCGCCAGGGGGGTTGGGTAACGTGCAGTAGCGGTTTTTGAGTTCGTTGTTGTTCATGGGCTTGTTTCCGGTCTACGTGATGAAAGGATGATACCGGAGAGTGTGTGGGTTGATGGGAAATGGAGACGGCAATTGTCACAGCTGCGGCCGCTTGGTCGGGTTGAGACATTTGGCCTCGCGGGTAGGTCCTGGTGGACGAGCAATTGGCTCCCGTGGTTTTTTTTTTTTTCCCTCTCTTCCCTCTGAGAGGGCTAGTCATATGAGACAAGATGAGACAAGATGAGACAACGAGAACACTACGGCATGGTTGGGTGAACAGGTACGTGTGCGGGCCACGGGGACAAAGGAGCGGTGGCAGCGCTGTTTGATGGAGAGCGGCTTCGTGTCAATGGCTGAGTCATGAAGCCATTGCGCCGCGTGCTTGACGGCGTCAACGGCGATCAGCGTAAGGAAGCAGGCGATGCTTTGTTATGCTCATGCTAGAAGGTTCAAGTCACACGGCTTAGAAATGAGGGTATACGAAGGGCATGATTTGCTGCTCCTCCTCCTCCTCCTCTGGGTCCCAACACAGCCATCCAAGCAGGCAAGCTTAAAGCCGGATGGATAGTCAAAGGACCTCAATGCCAAGGCTGTTTGATAGCCCAACCCTGGAGGCCCCAGGAGGGTAGGGTAGGGGGGCAGGGTGGGCAGGCAGTGTTGGCAGAACAGCAAGATTGAATGAAATGAACTTCCCATACACAGCCGCTAATTAATTAGAGTGCACGAACACGTTGCCTTAGCTTTTCTGGCTCTGGCCGTGGGCGAGAGAGATGGGGAGGGGGCTCTGATCTTCTGTAACATTTAACAGCGAGGGCGAAGTCGATGCTAGCGCCCTGGCCAGCATGGGGCTCTTTCAAGGTTGTTCTGGGTCCCTAGTGCACCCTCGCCGTCTCCGTGTACCGAAGGCTGGCCGAACGAGCGCCCACAACCCGGCGTATTGGAACATTGAGCGCTGCCCGGCTGCGTACGCGGCGTGCGTAAGTAATCTCTAGTATTGGCGATGAGATGAGAGAGAGAGAGTCAAGCGGTAGTATTATTATTAGCCTTTGACTAAGCGCCGCCTTTGGTCTGTCTGCATTGAACAGTTCGTAGGGCCCTGCGGGAAAAGTGCAAGCAGAAAATGCCGTTGTTGGATCCCAAGACGTGTTGGCAGGAGAAGCAAAGAAAAACTACGGCGCTTCCATCGAGACACACTTCTGCTCGATAGCTTGTTTCTGGCTTGGCGGCCACCAGCCAGTAACGCCGCCCGTGTGAGTCTCACCTTTGCGGCCAAGGCGCCCTCCAACTCGCCAACTGGGCGCTGGAGGACCCCACTGTAACCGCTGCAATCGGCCTGCTGATTTTTTTTTTTTTCCTTCTGTCCTGTTCTCCTCTTTGCACAGCCTTCCCCAACCTGGGTCGTGCACCACAACCGGGACTCTGGAGGCTTGGCACTGGATCATTTTGTCGACGCTGCCCACAAGCCCAGCGGCCCACTCTGGCCGCTGTCGCCGCCGCCGCGCCCACTGGAGCCACAGCACACGCTACGCAAACACCCGCCACGTCCAAGGCACACCCCAGCCCTCAGCTGGCCAGTCGCACGCTCGGTGCGTGGCCACTGGCCGCAGTGGCTTTTGCAATTCACCTCCACTGCCGTAGCAAAACTTTGGGCACCTACCCTCCCCCCGTGGACGCCCCCCGGTCCGCCGCAGGGTCCCCTAGGCCAACCTTCCAAACCTTGGTCGTATGTGTGGCCGCTGCGTGTGGGCTGGGGGCGAAGTCACCAAGACTACTGACCTGCACCGCACATTGGAACACGCTGCGAATCGAGAGATGCATATAATGACCTGCGCTGGCCACCCTCCACTACATCTTTCCCATCTACACTCACACACTCACACAGCAACACACCGACTGCAAAACAACACAGCTCTGTGACAACTCCTACACACTTGCGAGTCCTATCAGCACAGTCAGCAGCCCTACACTCTCTATCAAGCTAAACACCAACCTCCTCCTATCTTCTCCGCCTATATCCTCGGTGGACAACTACAACCTCACACACACACACTTCAACCACCACCACCACCACATCAATCACAATGGAGACCTCGCCGCGCCCTTCCCGCTCTTCCTCCAACGCTTCCCGTCGATCAAACCTCTCGCTTGATCTCTCCAATCTGCCTCCCCCCAACCTGCCCTCGGCCCCCTCCAACACGCTGCTCTTCACCAACCTCAACGACCAGGACACGTTCCTCCCGGAGAACCTGCAGCAGATCCGCGATCTGATCTCCCAGACGGCCCCAGTCCACTCCTTTGCCCCACTCAAGTCGTTCCGCCGCATCGTCATCTCCTTCTTCGACGAGCAGGCCGCTATCGACGTCCGCCAGGTCTGGGATTCCGAGATGGTGCTCGGCCAGCAGCTCAAGGTCTATTTTGGAAAGCCCACCCCCATCACCGCCCGCGACGAGCACCTGGCCCTTCCCGATGCCGGCAAGCTCTTCTTCATCTCTCCCCCGCCTTCTCCTCCTCACGGCTGGGAGGTCCGCCTCGAGGATGCCCCCAACAAGCTTGTCCATGCTGAGGATCTCGCCGAGGCCCTTGCCAAGCTTCACCACCGCCCCGAGGCCATCGACGTCTCCAACTCGCCGGTCACCCCTCCCGACTCTGCTCTACCCGGTCGAACCCGCTCGCGCTCCTCCACCCTCATCTTCAAGCCTGAAGCCAACAGCATGCCCGCTGTCATTGTCGACGACATGACCGACGAGCCCGAGGTCGAGCTCAGCCCTATCGACTCCACCAAGCCCATCATGGCACACACCGCCAGACCTCCCGTCGAGCTCATCCACGATGCTTAGGCTCATAGAGGGGATAGAGATAGAGGGACGAGCATACGGGGATTTGGTACTGACATTGGCGTTTTGCGGCTGCAACGATGGAACAAGATAATGCGATGAACAAGGCGGTGTTTCATATATCAGGGTCTCGAGTTTTTGGGGATTTTCTTTGCATACAAGGAAAGGTCATCATCACTGTTTGATTATTGGTTGTCTTGCTGCGCTGGAGTTTGGAAAACTGGAATGCTTTTGACAGCCTGGGATTTCCTGGCTTTTTTCTGTCAATGGGGAAATATCTTATAAGAGCTCAGCTCGCTCAAAGTTCTTGGTGGTTCACGGAAACTTCTGTATACTATTCAGTGGCCCATAGATGGCGCTACAACTAACACGGTCAAGTCGTGGGAAATATACCAGATCATAATTCAAACACATGGAAGCTCAATATTGATTACTACACTGGTGACACGTGAAATGCCTAGGAACACATGGTTGTGTATCTGATGATTATTGGAGATGACTGATTTTCATTTTGACTTTGGACTACTACTTTTTTTTTCTCTTTCTAACCAAGCCCGTGCAAGACCTGTGGCTCAAAGAGCGACCACAGGAACGAGTGCGACACAGCCCGGAGTGACTCGGTCACGCTCACCAGGCACGCCACTGCCACGACTCCGACCAGCGCCGCCGCGACGACGAGCACAGCCCGCGACGGCCGCTTGTTAGTCACGGTGGTCAACAGCGCGGGCCAGGATGGCTTCTCGGTGGCGAGGTCCGCAGGCGTGCCCAGCTCCGTCATCTTGCCGAGGCGCGGGATATACTGGAAGTTGAACTTGGAGGGTTCTCCGAGACCGCCCATGGACTTGTTCAGGATCATGTGACGGATGATGGCTTTGAATTTCTAATGAGGGGTGGTGGGATTGTCAGTTAGTTATTGGTCAGCTCACTTAAGAAAAAAAAAAAAAAGGTCATATCAAGTCGGAGATATGCATCTCAAAGAGGAAAGAGACTAGGTTGTGGGTAAGGGGGAGAGAGTGTGTGTTGTTGTTGTTGTTGTTGTTGTTGGTTCGGTCCAACACACATGCATCCATGTGTACATGTGCGTCTTGACATGTACGTTGGTTCAGACAGACCTAGAAAGGGAAAAAGAAAAGAAAACATACCTGGTCCCTGTCCCTCTGGCCCCATGCCGGCATCCAGGGGTAGCTGTAGCTCAGCAGCATGAGAAGGAAGCACTGCATCTGGACAATCAACCGATAGTACCACTTTGGCCTCTCGATGCCGAGGGCGCTGGCCAGGTGGTCGCCGTTGAGCTGGTAGGCCTGCGCGACGAGGAGCTCGCGCGGGGCGTAGAGCGGCGGGGTCTGAGCCTCGGCCGTCAGGATGTTGTTGGCCAGGATGCACGAGGTGCGCGAGGGCGCCATCTCCGCCGTCATGACCGACTCCATCATGACCTTGGCCTGCGCAGGCGTCGCCATCCAGTCCACCGGCGAGCCCAGCAGGTAGCCCGTCCACCGCCACAGCGCCAGGTAGTCGGCCGTCTGCTGCTCCGTGAGGTAAATGCCCTGCCGGGGCAAGGCCATGTATATGATGGCCGTCGAGTAGACGCTGACGGTTCCCATCGAATGCAGGTCATTGATCGGCACCCCGAATCTGTCCACGTCAAAGTACCCCGGCCTTTCGCGCTCCAATTGCATCAGCCGCCGGCGCACTGCCGCATGGAGCAGTCTCACACGGACTGACGACACAAACCCTTTGCCGCCGGGCTTGATGGAGTCGAGGTCCTCAACCACTTCCATAAAGTGCTGGAGAGTCTCTAGGAGGCGGCGCTGCGTCACTTTGACGCTGAATCCTCCTGTTCTCGAGAGTGTCTCTACTACTCGCCATGCCCCCATTCCACCCAGTAGTGATTTGTATAAAAGCTTTCCACAAGTTAGCAAGGGATTCAAGGAAGGAGAGAGTTGTAGAGAATTAAACTTGCACCAAAGAGAATTTGTGCATTGAATTGGTAGACAACTCGTTGGCCGCGCGCAATCTGTTCCCAGTCAACCCACTCAGGGACGGTTGAGATTTCGTTCCACAGCTCTCCTAGTAGCTCATCAGAGGCTGCGTGTTTTTGTACCAAGGTGTAGAGATCTCTTTGGCCCTCCCCAGATTCGTGTGGACACTTCCATGTTTTTGAGCTGGGAGGATCAATCTCATCAAGGCGTTCCAATGCGTCCGTTGCGAGTTTGTCGTATGAGTACAACAGATGGGCTATTTCCGGAGCCGTTTTGTGTTGAGGAGTCCAGTGGAACTTGTGGCCCCAAACTTCTATGGGCTCGCTCATTGGCAGACTCATTATGGAATTGGAAATCGGATAGATGGTTTGCGTCTCGAAGCGAACCGCCCACGCCTGGCTCCGAGGACCTCTTTATACCAGACTCCAACTCGTCAGCCACGTTCGATTTGTGGCCGGCCCCTTGGCATTGAGCCCAAGAATCGGAGCATGGCGGCGGGACCTCGTCATTTACTGATGCGGGTTGCGAGGCTTACAAGGACCCGGCAGCAACAAAGACCTCATGGTGCCCTCTCAGCATATCTGGAGGCGACGGACCCCGCTCCCGAGCGAGTGAGGAGGCATCAAGCGGAGCAGGGCCGGGGATCGCGAGCAGGTTGGATGCACGCAAAGGGGGCAGAGTCCCGTCTGCCGGGGCATCAGGTCATGGTTTTGGAGACATGGGAGACGCTTGTTTGATGTTTGACCTTCTAAACCGGGCAGCTGGCCTAGTTCCGGTGAATTAGCACGGCCGACCCGTCCTTGCATCTGCGGCAAGGATGCCGCCAGTGTCGAGGCATTCCAGAAGACAGGTAACCAGTTGGAAGAAGGCATTTGCCAGCATCCAGGTTCTTTCTCCCCGCTGCATGGTGAACTGTCCGGGCCTTGCACATATGTCGACTGCACGTCGGCGGCACTCGTGGTGGGCCACCGCCACTGGGGTGGCACGGCTGGATGGTTACGGGAGGGACTAGGGTTTGATCACGGAACTGAACTGGGATTGCTTCGGTTGGGTAATGTGCTTTGGAGGCGAGGGCATAGATGGGCCGTCATCCGGCGGCACTTGCACCTAGATAGATGTATGTGTGCGTGCTAGTGTATGCGTAGCTTGGAGATGAGATTATATTGTGCACGTAAGATGACACCAACCAAAATCCAACAATCAACTGCCGAACCTCGAGTTGTTGCCGGCTGGTTCAGTGCAACGAAACAACGAGCATCCGAATACGCACTCGAAACCAAGATAACTCGGACACAAAATGCATACTTGGCATCATGGGGGAAGGGTCAACAAGTCTAGGACGGGGAGCTAGGGCCGTGGTCGCCCGAGCTGTGCGTCTGGGGGAGCCAACTGCATATGGGTTGCATTTTCGTAGAGTCCGTGGATGGCTCCGCAGATGTAGCGTCCGGTTCGCCCGCGCTGGTGGTTTAACCATGTAACCATGTGGGCGGGCTTTGACCCAGTGCGGGAGTCTTTGAGCGGCCCGCCTGGGACCGTTTTCGTTTACGCACCAGTTCCCGCCTGAGATATTCCCGGCCGTTGAAGAATACCGGGACACGGCATTACATAATTCCTGCACTGTCGAGTACGTACCCCTCTCGCTCTGCTGCTGTGTCTGAGCTTCTTGACTCCATGTGGGACCCACCTTTTAGACCCCAGTTCTCGATCATGGATCTCAGTTTTGGGTAGTTGCCCAAGTTCAGCTTTTTTTTTGCTTGTCTATCCATCCTTCTTGGACTGCGTCACTTTGCCCACCATGGGCTGCACATGTCGGGTGATGCCTCTGCGCATCTTTGTGCAGGGAATCTCACAAGTTCACAAGTTCGAGACGACACCATTCCTACGCCCTCGTGCAGTGCCCGCCTCAGCTCTCTCCGCTTCCGGCCTGGTCGCACGACATCCTCGATCCTTCCACATGTCCAGATTCCTAAACCAGGATGCGCAAACGATCGCTTCGCAATCCTCGCAAGCTGTGGCTGAGTCAAACTCGACTACGCAATCAGCCACCCAGACGCCCTCTATAACCCAGGATCGCCATGAAGCTGCGGAGTCGACTGCGGACGCACCGTCTGCTGAGTCTGCTGAGCCACCCACTGCCAACGAATCAACCAAAGTCGAACAATTTGCCCAATCGAAACCAAATTCAACGCGGCCCAAGTTTAAATCTAGGGAGAATAATAGGTTCAAGGACAAGGAGAGATTCAATCGTGATGGCAAGTTTAAAGACAAGCCTTGGAAGTCAAGGTCATACAAAGAGGACCGTGGTGATGATATTCCATGGAAGGCGAGGGATGATGGGCCACCCCGTTCAAGGCCTTCCAAGGAATCCAAATTCAGCTCCGAACCTGTGGTTGGTCCCGCACCTGGAGAGGCCACGGAAAATATCCCCCATTGGAAGATCCAGAAGAAAGCCCTAAAAGAAAAGTTTCCCGAAGGCTGGAATCCTCGTAAACGTCTCTCGCCAGATGCTCTGGCCGGAATTCGTGCATTAAATGCTCAATTCCCTGACGTTTATACCACATCTACTCTGGCCCAGAAGTTTGAGGTGTCCCCTGAGAGTATTCGACGTATTCTCAAGAGCAAGTGGACACCCAACGTGGATGAAGAGAAGAAGCGACAGGAGCGTTGGTTCAAGCGCGGTATGCAAGTCTGGGATCGCCAGGCTGCGCTCGGCATGAAGCCCCCTCGCAAATGGCGGCTCGAAGGAATCACTCGGGATCCAAGCTACCACGTCCAACGAAAGGAAGCAATCAAGAGAAACCGCGAGCGGGAGGAGCAGGATGACCGAGAGATCCGGGCCAACATGCGACGAGGAACGAAACCCTGATCATGATGCATGTGTAACAAGACGAAAAGAAATCTCCGTGTATTACATAGAAAGGCCAGGATGGCATGTAACATATAGATGTATGATCTACGCTACTGTAAAATTCATGTTAATACAAATTTTCTCAAGGGCAATGCTTGATGCATTGGCCAATAAGCATGTGATGCAGGCGCTACACTTTGCAACAGCACAAGAGCGAAAGTGATTGATGGCAAAATCAGTTAACGAGTATTCCTCAAAATGTTTCCGAAGATTCCGAATGTCGGGTTTTTCATGGTTCTAAAAACAATTGCGCCGTTTCTTTTCCCAGCCCCTAGGCCACGAAACTGTCGTCGAATCTAAGGTGGCTTTGGTTGAGGTCCCACAGCTCAAAGACAAATTCAAGGGACAGGGATGTTGGGCGCTTAGAGGGGACATCGTCACTGCCACATGCTACGCGGACGACTTCAACCTCGTTTCAACTCCTCGCCTTCGTTTCTCCCTTCTCCGACATTCGGGCGCCGCTCTGCAAACTCCGCTCCCTCATCGCCTTCTGTTTTGGAGGACACGTTCTGCCTGTGCATATAAATTTTGGAGCTGTCCCGCGCCAGCTGCGCCCGCAAGCACATCCCCCTTCGGCGAGCCCCTCACCCAGCTTTCTCGCCAGATCACTCACTCACACCACCTTGGAGCCATGCCGCGCACATTTCAGCGCCCGCCGCAGCGCGACTCCTGGTTCGCTCCGCTGTCGGTCGACATCATCCTCAAGGTTCTCAACACGACGCTGCTGCATCCCTTCGTGGCATGGATCATCCCGCTGTGCTTCCGCGCGCAGACGGTCAAGTGGGAGGCTCCGCCCATGATTGCCTCCATCGCGTGGGCTACGATTGTCACGCTGTTCTGGATGGCCAGCGTCATCAACCAGCGCATCGCGCATGGCATCCCGCGCGATGTCGACCTTAGCGAGGAGGTCATTGTCATCACCGGCGGCGCCAGCGGCCTGGGCCTGCTGGTGGCTGAGGTTTACGGTATGCGCGGGGCTTCGGTGGCAGTGTTGGACGTCAACGAGATGGAGAACACGGAGGCCCGAGGTGTCACTTTCTACAAGTGTGATGTCAGCGACAAGGCGCAGGTCGTCAAGGTTGCGGCCGAGATCGAAAAGGATGTATGTGGTCTCCCATTGCCAAATCGGTCTGTTGAGTTGCGTTGTGTTGTTTGCTAACCTGATGTCAACTCTAGCTTGGTACTCCAACTGTCCTGATCAACAACGCCGCGATTGTGGTTGGGAAATCGCTGCTGGACCTTTCCATGGATGAGATCGAGAGGAGCCTAAACACCAACCTTCTCGGACCTTTCTACTGTCTCAAGGCTTTCTTGCCAGCCATCATCCGTGGGGGCAACGGCGGCACCATTGTCAACGTATCATCCGTTATTGGCACCGTGGGAGCGGCGCAACTTACCGACTATGCGGCGGCCAAAGCCGGTATCTCGGCGCTGCACCGCTCGCTGTCCGCGGAGCTCCGCGAGAGCCATCCGGAGATTCGCATGGTGCTCGTTACCCCCGGTCAGCTGAGCACTCCTCTGTTCTACGGGGTGCAGACGCCCAACAGCTTCATCGCACCCGTGGTGGAGCCCGTGGACGTGACCAAGGAGATCGTGGCGGCCATTGACAGCGGGAGGGGCGCGACGGTTGGGATGCCGCTGTATGCGCGATGGATCGACTGGTACAATGTGCTCCCCGTGGGCGTTCAGGTCATCGTGCGGGCCATCGCCGGCGTTGATAGGGGAATGAAAACGTTTATCGGACGCCACGGCAAGAAGGGCGACAAGGAGGAGGCCTCGCAATAGATTGGCGCTGGCGCCATATGACGGTGTTGAATGATCTACTGGTGCGCATGTGATAAAGGGACGCAAAAAAGGTTATGTGACGGTAATCAAGGGCATTGGGCATGTCATGTCATGTATGTATGTATAATAGAGATTAATATCCAGACACACAAAAGCTGCTACGATAGTGTAAAAGATGGCAAACAAGCAAGAACGTGTGAGTTGATAACAAAACTTGTTACGTCACGCGGGACAAGCACACGGTTGATCGAGCTCGCATCGATCTGAATCTAAGGTTATCCTGGCGGCTCCCGAGGCCAATAGAGATATGATCACGGCCGAGCTCGTCCGAAGAGTTTTTTTTTTTTGGCCTCGTTTTTTTACGTTTTGCTATGAAGCTGAAAGTGAAAGGGGGAACCCCCACGCATCCCCAATCTCAGCCCGTGGCAAAAAAGTGTATCAGCGGGGGAAGGAGGAGGGAGGGACACAAGCAGCGAATCCAGGGCGGCGGATCGACCAATGATGGCGCCCCATTGGGCACATGAGGTGCGGATCCTTGCGGGCTGGAAGTGCGGTGGTCAAGCTCATTTGGATCATGGCGGAAAGTTTGAGTTTTTAGGGGTCGTCGCAAAGCCAAGCTTTTTTTTTCTTTTCGTGAAACTGGGGTTTATGGGAATGGGAGTGGGCTAGCTTTGGACGACGAGAACGGGGAAGAGGGGGGGAGGGTAGGGGGGCCAAGCAATTTCAAGGCGGCCTTTGTAAAGCCAAACCGCGCGTATATGGGTCTCTTTTATTCGTATTACAAGGCTCCGTGGAACAAAAAAGTTCGACGTATAGACATGACTCGAGACAAACTGAACCACTATGGGTGCTGTCATGATTTGCATACGAGCAAAACGTCGCATTTGCTGTAAGATGCGGAATCCGCGTCAGAGACCGGGCGATCCGATAACTCGAGAGGTGTTGACATTTGCCCGGTCCCAAGCCCGCCACTCCGCATCGCTAAAGATACAAGCTACGTTGAAGGGCTGCGTGGGGTGGCACAGCGGCTTAGAGGGTTGGAGGGTTGAAAGTGGGAAAGGTGCAGATTGGGTGCCGGGTTGCTTCCGCACCCCCATTGGAAGGTCTCAGCCATTCGACAGGTCACAGAGGGCGCCGCAGAGGCATGGAAGGACGAAAGGGGACAAAAGACGACATGTGCTTTAGAGGGTGCAGCTCTGCGGGCGCTATCGATGCTGGGACGGCCGCTCAAGGGCCTTCGGGCTCGTCTACATCTCAATTCATGGGCCGTGTCAAGCCGGAAACCGTTTGAGTTGGCCGGCAACAGGAATGATGGTCGGCCAGGGTTTCAGGTGTCAAAATGGAGTGCGGCCCAGGGAAATATGCCGTCTTCTGGCGCAGAGCCCCATGTCGAGCAAGCAAGACGCCGCAAAGAGGTTCCCCGGTCGAGATACCAGACCAACGGTTCACGGTTGGCTTCTCCACATCAGGAGGGACACTGACATGGATTGAATGACGAGTTCGTTTGGATGCCCGATTCGTAATGCTGAGCAGATAGCCCAGCTAGTCGGGATATCTCGAGGAGGAGCTGCGCATCGCGGCGTCGGGGTTGGCATCAGAGGGAGGGTGGGCGGGGAAGCAGGTGAGCAAGTCCGCCCGGCGGCGAGACATGGGGTCATCTGGGCGAAGGATGCAAAAAGGTGGGCGCGCTGAGACGCAGGCGACATGGCAGCGGCCAAGCAGCGAGGGCCGGCGTTTGTGTGGAATTCCATCGTCGAGCGGTGCGCCCGTTCGGCGGCGAGGATGGTGTGGTGGCGGCAGCATCGCGACATTAATTTAGGGTGCTCGGTGTCGGAAGTCGGGCCTGGATCGTGATGAGAGGCGGAACGCGCTGGATCCTAGTGGACGGGAAGGGCCATTGGCCCAGTGCCCCTCTCGAGGGCCCTTCAAGTCAAGGGCTCCTCAGGGCGTTCATGGCTATGTCGGCGCGAGCAACGCCCGCAAAGCTGCAGCTTGCATCCCTCGACATTGACGAGGATACCACTTTGGGCGCCGCGGGTTGTCGACGCTGGTACAGGTAACATCCGACCAGCGCCGTGAGACCTTTTTTTTCTCCTTGTTGTTTTGCTTTGCTTTGCTTTCTTTTCTTTTTGGGAACTGGCCGAGCGAGAGTTTATTCTGGATGGCTTTTGGGTTTCTGGAAGTCGGGCGAAAAAAGCAACGAGAGCACGCGACATCGCGATAGCGCCGGCTCTGTCATGTTAGAGCGTTGGATGTAGTTTGAATGTCCCCAGGTACATGTGTGCAGCCCAGGTGGCTGGTGACGGTACATGTGCCGGTACATTGGTTGCCCTTCTTTTTTCCCCTTCTTTTCCCCTCTCGCACTCTTCAGCGAATTGGAACGCAACGTCATAATGGCACAGCACCCGGAACCAGGGTCCTTGGACATGGGTTTCGATATTAAACTTGAGCTTGAGTAGCAGCAACAAAGGTTCCAAAACCCGATAGAAGTTTCTTCTGAAAAGAGGGCGAAGCACGACATAGATCCCTTGCTAGAGAGTTGATCCCCCAGCGAAACAAAATGAAATCTCACAACAGGCTGCAGGGGAAAGAGAATGTACCTCCTAGAGAGCCCCGCGGTCTCGGTACCAGGCCGTGCTCGCCCCCCCTCGAGTCCGAGGCACAAGCCAGTGACCTGACTCGTCACTCCCGCCTTCCCGCCCGCCACCTCACTGCATCCTCTTTTTTTTTTTTTTTTTTTTTTTTCTCCCTTATCAGCGCCCGCGGACTTGCCTGCCTGCCAATCATGGCACCGCCTACCAGGCCGCCACGCGGGCGCCCCAGGCCAGAACTCAGGAATCCCGGGGGCCCCAGTGGCTCGTGGGCAGCCCTCAGCACGTCTTCGGTAGCCGTCAGTGGCTGTCGAAGGCCGTGTCTCTGGCGCGGTGCGCCCTGAGCTGGGGGCTCTCCAAAGACGCACTTCTCCTAATAACGTTGCAAATGGGCTCTTCCATTCGATGCTACTCAGCTGGCGCAGCTAATCGTAGGCACTGCTTCACTTCCCAATCCAGCCTTGGCCAGATGGGGGACCCCCGACGTTAAGCCTCATTGCAGAACGCTGCTAGTCTCGACCACCTCCATGATGCATCCTCCACTCTTGTCCCAGTCCCCATTCTGACGGATCCTGGCCAAGCTCAAGCCAAGCCAGACCATGCCCATGCCATGCCATGCCATGCAATGTCATGAAGCCAAGCGACAGCCGCCCCCCTCCAAGGCCAAGGCCCCCTCTGAGGTCCCCTCCATGGTGGCTCCAGATCCCGGTCGCCCTCCATCATGTTTCTCTCCTGATTGCCGCTTCGAGTAGTACACGACACACCCCATGAACTCTATGAAAGACGCCCAACTCCCATCTCGCATCGCCCCCGGATCCCGATCCTGCGCCTTACATACACTACTCGATCCGACGCCCATCTGACACGAGTCCTCCTGCCTCTTGCTCTCCCATCCCTCCCTCACCACCACCCGTTCGCTCAAGCAGCCGCCCATCCTCCGCCTTGTCTAACCTCGCACGGCCAGCCCGGACAGCCCACCCATAGTCGTCTTCACCACCAAAACCCGCCACAGCCTCGCCTTGCTCACACGCCTTGTCCCTCATCACCAGCCAATTTCAGATGCAGTTATAAACATCGCCAGTACTCTCCGCAAGAAAGGGTCCACCACGGAGGAGGAGCCACGTCGACGACAGCGACAATGGGTCAGTGGTGGGTTGATTCCCGCATCGAAGCCGCCGTAACCAGGTCCTATGTTGTGAGCCAACTTCTCCCCGACGAAATTGAGCAGCTGGACCGCCCCGTGGGCTTCGGGAGCGAGGACCTGACGGAACGGACCTACTGGGACAGCATCCGCCAAGATGCGCCTCGCCTTTTCCTCATCCTCGTCGACCTGGGCGTCCCGGACCAGATCTTTGGTGTCATCGACGACGGCTGGGACGATGCCGAGCTGCCGGTGGCCCTCGAGGACGTCGACCGCCTGCAATTGTCCCCCACCCGCGACGATCGCCTAGATCGCAAGTTCTACCAGCGCCAATTCCACTACCTCTTGAAGCCTCTCCAGCGCGGGAGCCATGTCATCTACACGGAACACGAAGTCGTGCCTCTTGATGTCATGGAGCGCCCGCCTCTCACAACCCACAAGTCTCATGTGATGGAAAAAGTCAAGATTCCAAATGCCCCAGGCTCCGTCTTTTGTCGCCGGAAGTACCCCATCGGAAACGGACCCGGTGCCATCTCCGCTGCAGAATTTCAGGATGCCATCCAAGGCATCAAGAGTTTGCAAAACGAGCACATGGTTTCGTACTGGGCCTCATATACGCACAAGGGGTGCGGTTATGTGCTCTTCACCCCGCCTCATGACTTCACTCTCAAGTCGTTCCTGGCAACGACGCCTTCGTGCTTTAAAAACCTTGCCAAGAAAGACCGCAGGGAACTTGTCGTAAACTGGATCCTTTGCCTCGTCGACACACTGTGCTACCTCCATAGCAAGAACCGCGCCCACTCATGCATCAAACCCTCCACCGTCCTCTTCAACCAAAATCACATCTTCTTCTCTGACTCCACACGCCTGACGCCGGATGGCATCCTCCACCACACCGACAAGGCCTCGTTCGACCGTGAACAGTATGACTATGCGGCGCCTGAGCGATGGTTCCGCTCCACTAGCCCATCAAGCCCGCCAGGCGGGTTCATGCACATGGGCGCTCCCGCGACACCGCCTGACGATGGCGGCTTCAACATCATGCGGAGCCAAGATTTCGCTGCATCTCCAAACGGCATGATCTTGGCCCCCAATCCCCAGCTAAGTTTGCAGCAGGCAGACATATTTTCGCTCGGCTGCATCATTCTGGAATTGCTGTCGTTCTTGGTGAAGCGATCAACCAGCAAGTTTGCCAGCTTCCGATCGGCGAAGCACAAGACGGCTGGGCGAGGAGGCGCTGTTCTCGATACATCATTTCACAAAAACCTCGGACAGGTTGAGGCGTGGATGTCTACCCTGGCCAAGGAGGCTTCGAGAAAGGTGTCAGACAAGGATGGTGCCCATGTCTTCCGAGGGGTAACCCCGATGCTGCATGTGGTTACAGGCATGTTGTCAACGAACCCGTACGATAGGCCACCGGCCATTGAGGTGCAGCAGCGCATCTACCAAATTCTGACAGAGGTCTGCGGTACTTCGGAGCCGCACTGTGTGCATCAGTACTCGCGCGATCTCGACTACGCGCTCAATCGAATGCACATCCAGCCGCCGGGAGATGCCATGGTGGGCAGGGCTCCTCAGCGAGCCAGCTACGGATACGGAACGCCCCGAACGTTCCAGCACAGCCGAAACGGTAGCAGCGGTGGATACTCTCAGGCGAGCCGGACGACGAGCAGCAGCGAGGCCGAGATCGAGGTCATGTACAACCCCGGCCCGTCCGGACCGCAGCAGATTCGGCCACAAGGAACCTGGCCCATGAATCCCATGTACATGGCTAATGCTGCGGCGAACCAAGGGTCGCTGTATGCGGCTGGCCCGTAATATTCTAACAAAACGCAACCTGAGGGGTTTTCTTCTAACTTCTATTTTAACGACTTTTACGATGAATTATCATTATCATTTTTTTTGTCATATCAGCTAATGACTCTGATGGGTGGAATATGTCTGGTGCTGGGACGGTGCCTAGATTCACCTGACGCTCTGGCGAGGCGTGATCTTGTTGCATCTCAAGTCAACAGCTAGGAGGGTTTATGGCTATTTTGTTCACTATTGAGTAACTAATTTATGGTTCTCGGCGACTCGGAGGTGTGGCATCTGCTTTTTTTTTTTCAATACCAAACTATAGCGAGTGGGATGTACCATCAAACAAGGGGCATCATTGATGGCGTCGCAAAATTGACCATGCTAGAACGAGGGGACAATATGTAGGATAGTGAATACAGCGATGAATTGAGCACCATTCCTGAGGTTATCTCAGTGCTGGAGCAGGTGTTATGTGATGAAGGGCGGTCGCCAACACCGATGAGCGAAAAAGAAAAAAAAAAAAGAAAAAAGCATGGCTGAAGTTTTTGGCCGGGGAGTGCATGTTGGCAGCAAAGCCACGCGCGTTCCAGAAAAAGACGACAGGCCTAGTCGAGATGATGGGTGCCCAATCAGATGCGCGCTGGTTGCCAAACTTGGGGGCTATCACGTCAATTATAACTTTTCACCTGCATGCCTCTTGTGGCTCCCCGCCTCGACGGCCACGCCAATAAGAGGTAAGGATGCCAAGGCACGCTTCCTTGCTTCGGCCAGAGATGCCCCCCCCTGGTGTTGGATACCCCGTGGAATCCCACACTGCATGAGAAGGATGGGGGGGTTCGAAGGTTGTTTCCGGTGCTGCAGCGAGAATGCAGGGTCTGGGGGATTTCCTTGCCGTACACAGTAGGACAAACCAGATAATGCCTCTTTGTAATCTGGGTTTCCTACGGGTTTTTTATGTAGATCATTGCGTATTGTGATGTCAGAGTACAATACAACCCTTGAATGATGATCAGTCAAACACTTTGTTGTATGGGGGCCTTGCCAAACAAAAGACCATAGGCCTCAGAACTTTTCCCCAAATAAAAATAATGCCTAAATAAATTTATTTTCCTTATGATAATTTCTTCGAGTTTTATTTGTGATTATATTTACTTTAGAAATAGTTATTATTTTGACTATATTAAGTAGTATAGCGGCCATCGTGGAGAAGTACCTCTGTGATAATCATTCAGGGGTTGGATTGTATTGTTGCGGGATATACCCGGAGCCGCTGCACGATGACAACATCGGCAATGCTATGGGCAAGGAGTCCGGTGCTCTCATACCGGAGCCCTATCAAAGAAAATTGGGGGATAAGCGGGTTGATGTCTCTTGCATGTAAAAAAAAATAAACTGTCTACGGTTCATTAATTTGGTCTGCCGTCAGTTCCAATGAAAATTCCACTGTGAGTCACTATTTGCACACACGAATCAGGGCGAGTTCAGTCAATGTTTGCGTCGGGTTCCAAGCATGTGCGTTCCTTGGAGATTCACATTTTAAACCCGGTCAAGCCGTTTACTTTGCCTGATTCACAGACGTTGTTGACTTATGCTCACCAATGGGAGCCAATCGTACATGCATGTCTAGGTCAGAAGTCGGCCACGTGGGAATGACGATGGCTAATTCAGCACTTCCCCTGGCGAAGTAGTGACGTACATTGGATCTTTCTGGAAAACGCGGGTCTACATGGCTAATTAGAGCCCTTCATATACGCTTATTATCTCGTAATGAAAACCACGGTGCTGGATTGCCTTTTGTGGGTAGCTCACGGGATATTCGAACTGACACAGTTGCGGAGAGGATATCATCGTCATAGCAGCTGTTGTTATTGTCAATTGTCCTTCTATCTAGTCCAGCTGGTCGGGAGGGGTTTGGTTTGACGGCTGCTGCAGGCAGCCGCAGGCAGCCTCAGGCAGGGTCATGTGATGAGGTGAGGGCCGCAGCTGTAAGAGCTGCAGCCAGGTAGTTGCCTTGATTGATCACTTCCAACACCTTTAGCCTAACAACAACCAGAATTATGACGACATTTATATCATTTTCCATCAATTTATTTGAACAACCAACATTATATTGCCTGTGGAGAATTCTACGGTCGATGCTCGTTTAGTGCAAGCACACTTTGTCTGAGTTAACAGTTTGTTCGAGACGGTATGGTCAGTAATACACACGACAGACATGTATACATGTAATGGAATTGCGATGATAATCAAAATAAAATAATAAATTAGTCATTTTGATCATTCTGGGCCATTGGGACCGAAGATATGCACAATCACTCAAGTTATCCTAAAAGAAGCTCACGTCGTGCGTGGTATGTCTGACTCCGGGACAGCGACAGAGGTCAGGCAATAGAAGCACCAAATCTCTTCAGCTCTTTACTGTATAAATAGAACTACATAATATTCTCCATTTCTCCTGTTGATTGCTTTAACAAATGTGCATTGCCACGACTCCCCTTCTTTTCTTCCATTTTGCATCGGCAGGGTTTGGGAGATAGATTACCGTTGACAGATCGTTGACTCGTACATATAATCTGGAGGTCTTTGAAAAATATATGCTTTCCCTTGTGGGCTTATCTTTGTTTCATTGGTTTTTTCTTTTTTTCTGTTGGGTACTCTTTTTAGTTGTCCAGCGATCACATCTAGCGGAAATATTCTTTACAAGTCTTCTACTCAACCACTTGTCCTTGATTTGACTTCCTCGTAGAGGTCGCATTCCAACACCAAACCCAGCAACATGCAAGACCAGACACAAAAAAAAAAAAAAAATTACCTTCAAATAGTCAGATCCTTTTCTAGAGAAAAAATGCAACTGGCGAGTGTGCGTTGGACTTGGCGATTTTCAAACCAGAAAAAAGGCCAGCTACCCTATAGCTGACACAACTCGAGCGATCGTTGCACACATCGCGATGACCCCAGAAATGGGTGCCAATGCCTTCATCCTGTACTGCCTTCTGCATTATCATTATCTAGTCCATTGCTACCATACATACATTCAGGCATTGTGCCCCATTGAACTGGAATCATCCTACAGCTCAGCCTTGGACACCGCCCCCGACAGGATGGGTAACACAGCCACCACGCTCACTAGCGGGCAGAAGCTTGTCTACCAAAACTCTCACTGTGCATTTTCTCGCAAAAGCTTGTCTTCAAGATCTACGCACCAGAGTGGGGGCGGTCCGGCGTGAGCATGAGATTTTGATAGCCAAATAGCATATTGAACCTTTTAAAACAAGAACTGATCAAGGAAGAGGCAATCGCCGTCCGTTGACGTGGCATCCGGGGTGCAAGCATATGGCATAACCTGGTTGAATAGTGAAGCTGTCTATTAGTGGTTCCCGCCGCTTGCCGAAATTAATGGACACTAGGGCCCTTGAAGGGACTACGACAAGCATATATACGTTCCATTTAAGGTATTTGACATCTCCGGGGGGCGCGTTTCAACTAGGCGGACGGGATTGGCCTTCTACGTGGATAGATGAACAGCAAACAGACGGTTTTCGTTGGCTGGCGAGGACACGGATCGCTGTTGGTGGCCGTGTCTGGGGAAAGAAAGCCTTGTGATGGTGGGATGGATCGGATTTGCATTTACGAACTTCTGAAACGAGGCTGACGGTCTGGTTGGCCCGAGTCAAAAAAAAAAAGGGTAGCAGCAAGATGGTTTATGACGTTGGCAATTTCTTCCCCATTACCCAGTCTGTGCTCTGGTGGGACTTTTATTGGATGAGCCGATGAAACAACTAAGGGGGCTTCGATAGTGTGCTCTGCTGCTGGTGCTGGGATGGGGCTTGCTTCGAGTGTGCATCTGAGATGGAGCAGGTGAGAGGTTGTCTGGGGAGATGAGACGCTGGTTGGACAGCCATTGACGAACGACGAGACTCGGGACGCGGGAGGCTGGAGCTGGAGCTGGAGCTGGAGACAGACAATGGAGATTTCGAGATAGCGATATTCAAGATGGTGGACAGTTCTCTGGGGCATGAAGTCATACATGCTTGTGACCTCAGGCCCCCCTGGATCGGAGAACGAATCCGAGGCGATGAGTGGTGTGGGTCATTTCCTGATGGGGCAGTCTTATCTTGGGAAAGGCGTAGAGGAGGGTAGCAACAGGCTGCGGTAGGAGGGATTCGAGGCTAATTCGTCATGCTTCTGGAGCTGGCCGCCAAATTTGGTAGCTGATCTAGCACTTGGGTTCCCTCTTGGAATTTTTCTTTTTCTTTTCGGCGCCATGCGCATGCACGCCTGCAGCCTCTTCCACAAGGTGCGACAACGCCCGGAGGCTGAGCATCAGACAGCTGAGCAGCTCCCGTCCTGCGGGATTGAGGGGGGAATGGAATGAGGGGCCCAGGCCAGGGCTACGTAGGTATGTACGTTTATGGCCGCCATGTACCAGGCTAGGTAGAAGTTGCAGCAGCTTGGTTGCTCACTAATGCCTCACGCACCTTTGTGTGTAGTGCTGGACCACCAAAAGGATGGCGGCGTACGTCATCATCTGCAAAGGGCTTCCCATTCCCAGCTACCCCCCCTTCGATACCGATCCAGCAGGCGATTTGCGATGCTCTCGGCGAAGGAGAGTGGGGGACGTTAAAAGGCAATGCTTAAGTTAGTTGATGGGCCGCCGAAGCAGCTCCCCGAATGGTAGCCAAGGAACGCAAAACTTGGTTTATGGCGCTGGAGTGGGTTCGTGTCCGGGTGGTGTTCAGCACATGGCGTGGGCGGTAACCGCGCGGCGGGCGGGAGGAATACGGACGGGTGTTTGCATGTTTTAGTCGGAACAGCTTAGATGAGAGAGGGGGGCCATGGTGGTTGGGAGCACTCGAGTGTGTGCGTGTGTACGTGTGTTTATGTGTGTGTGTGTGTGTGTGTGTGTGTGTTGGTATGTGTGTGGCCTCTTACATACTTGACACACACACTAGATGATGAATCAAACCCCGTCTGAGCGTGGTGGAGGATGTCCTCGGGAGATTGTGCTCTGTGCTGTGCTCTGTGGCATATGCCGTGGCACAATTGAGTGCCATGCACACAGCACAATGCACAATTGAATGCACAAGTATGGCGGGGCATGAACATGGGGTTCCATTCGTCTGCGGCCTGACAGGAAAATGATGTGATGCGATGCTGCTTTGTGCTGACCAGCACACCTGTCATCAGTGGCAGCGGCGATAGGATCGGGAATCGTTTCCGCAGGGCGGCCGTTTGGTGAGCTAGAAACCAGTAGCTATCCCGTACCCAGCTCCACTAGCGAAGCTACCTGCAGACCAGGACCTAGCTAGCCAGCTACAGCGGTGCAGAGCTGGCAGCATTTTGTAGCTGGGCCACCCTTTTTTTTCTACCACACACACACGCACACACACCTGCGCGCGCGCTATTCATTCGGGCATGGTGGCAGACGACGCAGCTTACATGCTGCATGGTGGACTAGTTAGTGTGCCATACGCTAGCAATTTATGTAGGTACCGACCAACTGAGGACCGAACTAACCCATCGTCAATACCGCCGCACTGCAGCCCATTTTGCAGCGCCACGGCGGAACAGAACAGCACACAAGCTCTTCATTTCCCTTCTGCCTTCAATCTCTGCCCCCGATATGGCATCGGGTACACGGCAATGGCGGCTCCATCTCGTCTCTCGTCTCTCATCTCAACTGCCTTCGACAATCTCTCTTGAGAGCATAGCCTCGCGGTCTAGAATGTGTTTCCTTCGGCAACACTGCCGAATTTCGTATTCATGTTTACGATGGCGCCAACTATCAAGCGTCTTGGAGAGAACAAGCTTTCGAATCCTCAAGAACAGGTAGGGGGGGATGACTGGGGATGTGCTCGCCTCCCCCTTCCAATCCAATCCCAAGCACCTCATTGCAGCCGTCGGCGCTTTTTGCGCTTGGGCCAAGCGAACTTTTTTTTCCCTCTTTCGCTCTAATCCAGATTACACACGATCGAAAGGAAAAGCAAGGAAAAACCGGCTGACTGGCATCCGGTGCAGCCAATAGGAGACGCCATCCGGCCGGTTGATGGGTCGACTCCACTCGTGCCTCCCCGGCTTGATCATGGATTTGCTGCAACTCTTTTTTTTTTTTTTTTTCTCTCTTGCACGAAAGGCTGCGGCGCAATTAATTGTGGGGGCGCCAGGAGGTGCTGTCCGGAGTCCGTAGGCGAGAGGAGAAACGGCGCTCACTGTGAGGGCACGCACCAGGTGGCCCGCCGCCGCCCCCTGCGGTCGTCCCCGTGTGGCCGCCCCCAAAAGCCCCCCCTAGCCCGCTGGCCAGGCTGCCCGGGGGCGAGGGATTGCAGGTCCCATTCTCCTCTTCCATCGCATGGGCCCAACTGGGAAGAATCCTGGCCTCCTTCGTCCTCGATCCCACATATTTTAGATGGACTACGGAGGTCCCAGTTTATAATAATTATCTACCGGGATCCTCTCCGCGCCCTTGATTTCTCGTGTTTCTTGCATCTCTCCTGCTCTTAATCGTCTCGCATCTTGTTTCTCTCCCGAGGGCCAAACGCGACTTGCGAAAACCCGCATACGCACCGGAGAACACACACACGCTCGCTCTCGGCCACGTTCGCTGTACAGCCTAAAACTCCCCTAATCGACCCTAGTCGACGCCAGCTCCGTCCCTTGGCGCATTTCTGGCTTGCCTGCTTGCGCGGCCCATCCCAGCATCGACCAGACCATCCGATCAGCACTGGCGCTGCCACTGTCGCTGTCACTGACACCCCGTCACTTGGCTTTTTACAAGCTTCTTTTTGACTGGCTCCCGCCCGCCTAAGCCGCATTTCGACTTGACTCGTCATCAAGCACCACCTCCCTTTTTTTATTTTTATTTTTTATTCACCCTCTTAACCCATCCCCTCTGCCGCATTACGGTCGTTTCCGAAAAACCAAACCTTCGTTTTATTTTATTTTATTTTAATTGCTTGTCGGAGCTGAGCAGGCCCTCGCCTCGAGTCGCAATTGCAACCTTGTGGCATTGCATCGCATCGCATCGCGTTGCCCACCCCCTCCTCCCACTCCGGCCCTCCGCCCTCCCCTCGTTTTGTGCGACGCGTGTGAGGCTTGTGTGGTGCTGCTCTTTGAGGCGGTTCCCTGACTGGGCGCGAAACAGCTGAGGCGTAACCTGACTCGTCTGCTCTCTCACTTACACACCCTGCCTCGGAGACACTTATACGAAGGTTCGGGTGCGCACGTCTTCAAAACAACCACCCCCGTCAACATCACCACCACCAAAGCAAATACAATGCGATCAATCTCAACATCAACACTGAGCCTTGCCGCTCTGCTCTGTGTGCTGGTCGCCCTCGCCGCCGCCGCAGTAGACCCCATCCAGCTCTCAGGCAACCGGCTTATCATGGCAGATGCGTCCCCACTAGCCTCCAACAGCAGTAAGTTTTTCTCCCCGCAGCTCTTATCCCACTCTCGGGCCTTGGCGCTGACATCTCTTTGCTTAGGAATCGCATCTCAAGTGCCCGCACAAGAGCGTCTCGTGCCGTCTCGCAGCCATGGCGTATCTTCTTCACCGCGGCTGTTGGTCTCGGATCTGGAGAGCGCGTCGCTCAACGTCAAGGCTGTCGCCCACTCTAGAATCAACCGCCTGATTGACCTGGCCTCGTCCAACACGCTCGTCGGCTTTCTTATCGGTAACGAGTCAACCAGCATCTTCGCCAAGGCCGTCACCCCTGCCGAAGACGACGGAAGCGCCGCATCACCCTCGCCCCGGAGACAACTTACCGGCATGAGCGTCGCCCTCGTCCTCGTTATGATCTTTTTCGCCGTCTGGATGTAGTGAACGCTGGGGGATTCACCCTTAGCGTACCTTTTACGTCTTGCACGAATTCTTTTTTTCTTCTTGCTTTCAGTTCTTTTAATGCCTACTGAGATACCCACCGTCCCGCGGTTCATACGGGCTGGATCGCTGGCGACGGCTTTTTGATTTATTTTCTCTTTCTCCCTCCATCGCATCATATAGACTTTTCACCTATTGCATCCGCTTGGATGCATGCACACAGTTTACAGAACCACCAACAACAAATTCGTCGTCCTGGAAGTGTGGCCCCCGGGGTTGTCTTTCTCCTTTGCTGACCGGGCAAGAGAGGGAGCCCCAAGGGGCGTGTTTGTAATGTCTGGGAATAAATAAGCTGGATTTTTGGGGGAGTCGGGACGCCTGGTACATACAGGATATGGACATATGCCTCTGCGCTGAGGAAATTTTAATGACTTTAATGGGTCGAAATGCGAACAATGACAGGACCAACTTTGGGTGGGATATTTGGATGAGGAAGAAAAAAATCCTCGGTTTTGGGTGGATGGTTTAAAGACCGATGTGAACGGTCTTGGGATAGACAAATTCCGGTCCAATAGGGACTGGTCTCGAACCAATTGAAGAGTTTACCTCATATTACTTCTGTCTCTGTGATGTTCAGGTGATGTATTCGGCCAGCGAGGGTCTATTTGACCAGCTAAATATATATATATATGTACATGGCCTTGGCCTTTCATTACTGTGGCTATTCAGCCACAAACGATCCAGCCAACCTATCTTCTCCCACGAGTAGCCGGGTGCGATTCTTGAAGCACAATGTTGTCGAAATACACATGAACATCACGACCATTCGGCCCACACGCGCTGCCAATGGAAAACAAGAGATTGGACGAGTCTTCTATGGCGAACTCAGAGGTCGAGTGCTGTATCCAACTGGCCCCGTCGCCCTTCTTCACCGATTTGGCGGGGTACGTCGTCGAGAGGTTGTAGCTGTCTAGTGTCTGATAGCCCAGCGAAATGTCCAGGCTGCAGGAACCGTCGAGGTAGTCCCCGTGTTCCGACGTCACCTTTAACCATAGCGATACCGTGTACCGCTTCGACGTGTCGATGCCGCCGACATCCTGCATTATACTCCCCCGAAGCCCTTCGTCGACTAGATTAAAGTGACTGTTTTTTTGTTAGTGTTTATCGATAAGCTGAGTGAAGAATTGGCGAGAGCCTACAGGAAATGGCTGCCAGAGACAGCTGGTAGTGTTTTGGTTGCGGCCTTCACCTCGCCTTCAATGAGCTGGAACCACGCAGGCGCGCCGTCGTATTGGCCAGTATCGGTATCCAACTCGTCAAAGCCCGGATTTTTTAAGATGTTTGTTGGCAGCGTTGCTGCGTTAGTAGTCACTGGATCCGCGGTTGTAGTTGGTTTTGTGGTCGTAGTTGGTTTCGCACTCGTCGCTGGATTCACGGTTGTTGTTGGATTCACAATCGTAGTGGGACTCAAAACCGTGGCCGGATTCGCCTTCGTAACTGGCTTCGCAACCGTGTGGCCATGCTTGTGGTTGTTGCTGTGGTTGTTGCTGTGGTTGTGCTGGTGGTTGTGACGGTTCTGTGCCGTCATCGTGGGAGCATCGGTGAGCGAGTATTTCCCGGAAACGCGGCAGTTGCTGGCGTCGGCGTCTCGCAGCAGCAAAGCCGCCACGAGACTGAGGACCAGAAACTTAGACGAGGGCATCTTTCTCGGTTCTGCAGGGGGGGGGGGATGTTGCTTGAGTTTGAAGAGAGGGACGAAAGGAAAAGTCCCCAGATTTTATGAGTAGCTTGGAAGCCACGCCCTCCGCCACCATCGCAACTCTCTGGTTTTAGGCGAAATGCTTGGAGCTGGCCTAGACTCAGGCACAAGCCGGGATCAAGATTCCAGCCGGTCGTGGACCTTGGCTCAGTGTGCGGGGAGAGCTGATGGCGGATTGAGGTGGGCAAGTTTTGGTGTCGTTTGGTCCAATCTGTCGGTAGAGGAGCTGTTTGACATGACCAAGGGCATTAATTTGTTGTTTCATAGCAATGCTTATCGAGTTGCATGTTTGTAAACACTTGGCTTATACCGATGGCATATGGTCTCGAGATAAATAAAATGCCAAGAGTTGCCTTTTTTTGTGAAACTATCATCATCATCTGCCACCCTTCGCTCTGTTCATGTTGAATTACTGAGGTCGAGACTCGCAAATAAACTGGAAACCACAGTCATTTGCATATGAATTCATATTGAAGAGATGCACATGCAGCCTTCCAGATGCGGAGAGCAGCTTGATCTTCCTCCCGGTATCCCCAATGAGTAAGGCTGATCCTTTGCCCATTCCTGCGAGTGAGTTTGAGCAGTCACGCTCTCCAGGACACCAAAGCTTGCAAATAACCTAGCTTGCAAGTGAAAGTTACTTTTTGCGCAGCAAGTCATGGGGTCGCGGCAACCGAGCCATCTTGGTTAGCCACTCAACGCCACGTGAAGTTATTCGGGGTACGTGTTGCACGCAAGGGTTGAAAGATGGAAAAGATTCATGCCACCAGGAACAAACTTGCATACTGAGCCCAAAATAACAAACGTTCAAGAGAATGCGTATATTATTAGATTTGCTGATTCGTCTTGCTATTCTTAGACTCCCTTATTAATCTGTGCATGATGACGAGGTGAACTTGACGAAGCAAGAAAGTCGGCGTGTTTCATAGGAGTAGAAAATATTACTGCATTTTCTTTTTGGCGAATCGTGGCAGATATGATAAACATGTCAAACCAGAACGTGAAGGCGACGTGTGAAGCGATGCCTAGAGATGATCTTACTCATCGTCGAACTGATGACAGATTTCACTCAAGATTCTGGCTTCCAACACATGAACAGCCCAACAAATCAAAGACAGCAGAGATGACGACAACTCAATGTGTCAATTTCTTGGTTTATTTAGGCCACAACTGATAACGGGAAAGAATACCCCTGAAATAGTACACCCAATCTCTAACACAAAAAGAATGACGGAACAACCTCTAGAACATATTTATTTACGTAGGTCCAAATAAATAAGAAAAAAATTGACCAAAAACTCCCCTCAACGGTAGTAAACAATTTACGTCTCGAGATTATGATTCGCCTAAGAGGATGCGGTGGTGGCCACCGCTGCCTCGACCAAGCTGATGTTGTCGAGGTAGGCATCGAGGCCGCTGCTGTAGCCGTCGCAGTCGACGTGGAACGAGAGGTCCTTGTCGGTGGCGCGGAGGGTGAAGGCGGGGCTGGTGTGCGACTCCCACCCGTTGGACTTCTTGAGGATGTACGACTCGATGGCCGTGTTGCCCATGGACACAATTAAGAAGCAGTGGCCGTCGATGTAATTTGCGGAGGAAGAAGAGACTCTGCGCTGGTAGCTGAGCGTGTAGCTGTGCTTGTCCTGGATGCTGGCCACCGTCTGGGTTGCCTGAGAGTAGTCCTCGTATCCAGGGACGGGGAGGTAGCTGTGCGTGGTGTTAGCTGCTGCAATAAGATCTATCAGAGATGTGGTAAAACTTACAGCATGTGGGTTCCGGAGGATGCATTGATATCTCCGGAAGAGGCAACGACCTTAGCCTTGCCCCGAGTGGACCAAGCAGGTGATCCATCGTAATCACCGGTCGAAGAAGGTTGCTCAAAATCACCGTTCAGGAGGAGGTTGATTCCGCTAACATTGTCCTTTACGCCCTTGAGGGCAGCAGGAGCGGTAGCGGTGGTCGTCGCTGCTGCTGCGGCAGAGCTGGCAGAAGTGGAGGAGCCAGCGCTGGTGGAAGTGCTGGTAGCCGAAGATGGACTGGCAGCAGAGGTCGAGCTAGCAGCCGCAGAGCCGGTGGCCACAGAAGAGCTGGCAGTAGAGGAGCTGGCAGCAGAAGAGCTGACGGCAGAAGAAGAGCTGACAGCAGAAGAGATGACGGCGGAAGAAGAGCTGACGGCAGCGGAGGAGTTGGCAGCAGTGGGAGAGCTGGAAGCCGTGGAAGAACTACCAGTTGCGGCGGTGCTGGTGGCGGTGCTGTCGGTGGTGGAAGAGCTTGCAACTGAAGTGATGGACGGATAATCAGTGTCGTCCCCGTCAATATCGCTAACAGTGGCAGTGGCAGCAGAAGCAGTGGCCTGGTCAACAGGCTGGACGGTTCCATTAGAATTGGCGGTCACAGTGACAGTGACAGTAGTCGTAATACGAGGACATCGGTAGGCGCTGACTTCTCGCAGAGACAAGGCGGCAGCCAGGCCGAGCATGACCGTCTTGGCGGAAGGCATCTTGAACGAGGTCGGAAAGGGAAACCTGTTGTCGACGAGACGAATGATGTATGTTTTCACAAAAATGAGTGTCAGTATAAAGAAACCAAAAAGAGTGTAGGTGTTGAGAGAGCGTGGTGCTGAGAGAGCGTTGAGGCTGTTGGAAGCTGTGAACGAGAGTGACGATGATAGCGGAAACTTTTCGGTCCTTGAGGTTCTGGATTATATATGGCCGTCGACCCTTTTCTCTCCCGCGGCCTGCGCGAGATGAGCCGCGAGTCACCAAATTCAAAAGACGAGAGGGCCAGAGAAGGGCTGGGCGACATCTTGGGGTGGCTTCACGGTCGGGGAGGCCGCCAGATGGTATCGCGGGTGCGACTAGTCTCAGCTGGCAACACTCTTGCGAGCGTGGGCGGAAGCTTCTCTGTGCGTGCGGGTATTGGAATGACACCGATAAACCTCGGGGTTTGCCATGCACCGGTTCGGTTCTGGTTCAAGCTTCAACACCAGCCAAGCGTCGAGTCATGGCCCACGTGTTGGCTTGTTCCGCTCGACCTGAAGGTGAAGTTCAAAAATGTGCGACAAAGAGCGCCGAAGAGCGGATGGCATCAGGTCTGAAGATGAAATGCCGAGACATTGGAGTTCACCTGCGACTTCGTGATATGTGATTTCTTCTAAAACACCCCTGGATACTCGCGACATGGCCAGCTGAATGCAATTTACATGCTTGGTCTAGAAGCATGCGGGGATGGTTTCCGGGCTGTGTAGTGGCGTTGAGAGTGCCGGAGTCTGGAATCCAGATGGATCATTTTAGCGCCATCGTCATTTGAACCGACCGAAGCAGTGGCGAGGACCCATCTGAGGGACCCTGAAACAAGACAAAATTTCCTAAAAGGGGAGGAGGTCCTTGGTCTCTGTCCGTGATTGGCCTCTGTCGTTGTGAGTTGGCAGGAGCCATGCGCCATCTGCCAACTGTCATGGGAGTACCCGAAACATGACGTGAACCAGCCTTCGACCGTCATACTTTCATCATAAAACTTCAGCTGTGAGTTTCCGTTGTCTGACTCGGCTGTCAGCTGCTTGGAAATTCTAGGTTGCATCCTGTTAGGGATATGTGAACGGTGAAATCGCGTCAGTATAAGAGGCCGAGGAGGATGAGCGGCGCGGCCTAATCCTCGGCTGTTTATCAAGTTCGATCGATAAAATGTTTGGCCAAGGGAAGCCAAGAGGCGCCGGTAAGTTCGCATTGTGTTAATGATTGGACTGGTCGAGCTCATAGTGATCGTCTCGTAAGCGTAGATGGGTGTCAACTACCCGTCAAGTCTCTTTCATGAAACATCTTTGCTATATTATTGTGATGATGGTGATGAACGCGAACCAAATGCTCCATTGTTAATGGGAAGATGATCCGCCAAAGCCATGTGTATCGTATTCAAACCCACCGATTAAATCTCTTGGCTAACTCTCAACCACTACATAATGCCTGGCGTGCCATTAGCAACTCACAATTTTTGAATTGTGTGCTGCGGATCCAGTCTGTTTCTATCTTCGTCCCAGTGGTCTCTTGTTCGATTGAACCTTCAAGAGTGCAACAAGCCCGGCCGCCCCAAGAGCTAGTGAGCCGGCAAAGTACATGGCTGGGCGGAAGGCTTGTAAGCCCTCGTCTGCTCCGCCGTACCTCTCCAGCAGATATCCTGCGATTGGTGCGCCCTGTAATACAAATGAGAAAAGAAAGACGATCTAATCAGGGCACGTACCATGAGGTATCCCCCAACCCATCCTGTAACAATCATGCTCAGTGCTACAGACACCCTCGCAGAGCCAAAAGTGTTCCCCACAACAGTGGGCATGGTTGAGAAGAAGCCACCGTTTGCCGCGCCATTGATCACCACAAAAGCTGCTAGAGGGGCTAGCGTTGTGGATTTGGGCCACATGGCAAGGATACTGAGCGCTGTAAGAATGAGAGAGATGAAGAGCGTATTGATCGAGCCCAGTCTGTCGCAAAGAAGCCCGCAGCTGATACGACCGATTGCTGATGAAAAGTTGAACCCGGCCAGCAACGCCGCTCCTGTACTCGACGACAAGCCTATGGAACGACTGTATAGTGGAATGAAGAAGGGTGGGACGAAGAGCGGGAATGTTCCAATTGCACCGATGGCGAAGACCAGCAGAAACCCTGGATCTTTAAAGAGGCGCCTGTGTCACAAATTAGTTGCGTGCCGCAGGATAGAACGCGGACCTTCTGAGCATTACCATTCAACAAATACAGATGTTCGGATAGGAGTGCGCTCTTGAATAAACCAAGCCGCTGGTAGTCCGGTTACGAGCGTCGCGACCCCGAGGATGCGATACGTCCATGCGGGACCAAAATGCTGAATCAGGGCATCCAAGCCGTAACTTGTGATCGCGCCGCCAAAGCCGCCTCCCGCAAATACGATGCCGTTTGCAAGACCTCGCTTCCGACTGAAATATTGAGCCGGTGTGATTGACACAGTCTACACTTGTTAGCGAAGCCACGATTCGTTGTCTTAGACAGACGCACCATGAAACACAGGCTGATGGAGCAGAAAGTCAGCCACAATGCTTATATATAAAGGACTAGAAGGTGTTCACCTCAGACCTAGCCCGAGTATCACTCCGCTGGTGAAAAACAGGGCGGCAGCGTTCTTGACTGCAAAGCTGCTCGTAATAGCCGACACGCCAAGAAAAGTAACGCCCAGCAGAGACGTGCGCTGAATCCCAACCCATCGGATGATGCGTGCATTCACTATGGCCAGGGCGCTGATGAATGCTGTCGAGAGCGATCCCACGAACGCCAGTGTAGCTGGCGATCCTACCCCCTCTGCAACCAGTGCATCTTGGATGACACCCCAGCTATAGCTGGTGCCTGTAAACCAGAAAGCGACGATGGCGCATGCAGATATTACCACCCATCCATACCCACCATCTGGGACGGTGCTATCGGCAATCCTCGACGCTTCCAGGATGGGGTCAGTATTGGCGCTGTGAGCTGCATCTGCTGACTCGAACTGCGCGGTTTCACGTTGGACCACGCCGTTGTTCTGGTGCAAGTCGCTGAGATGGATAGAAGTAGATACTGAAGTGGCTGTAGCCATGATGCGCCCTCTTTGTGTTGGTATTTGGTAGATGTTGGTACCTCCCAAAGAATGACTTCCGCTCGTTTGTTGCTTACTCTTTCGGTCGGCTTATTCAGCGAAAACGTCCAATTCCGGGCTGCACCTTGGCATTTCTAGAGCAGACATCACCCGCACATGGCGGAATTTGCTTTTTATACAACCATTTGAGCTTCTACGCAGGCGATGACGTCGAGTCAAGTTGGAAACCCCCGCTTGTCCACTGCGCCCTTCCAGAGACCGGCGCGCCCTTTCGTTTGGCCCAACTAGTTTTGCTATAAGTGGAGTTTTTGTCTGGGGATTGATAGTAAGAGGGACAAATGTGGCAAGAAAAAGCGGTCTTGCACGCAGAGTAATCAACCACTCATGATGATAAATAATCGACTTTGGCCAGCTTTCTCCTTGACCCATGAACTGCCCCCCCAAAAAGTTTAGTTGGTGAATTGCAACTAGGGTGGGAGAGTAGGCAATGTGAAAAGCTGCCAAAGTCAAGACAGGCTTAGTTGCGACGCTTAAAAAGCCATTGTCATGACGATGTTTGCTTTGTTCTCGAGACAAAAAAAACTGGGGCATGTGAACTAATGTTGGCACGGTCCTTGCGTGGATGTAAGTGCAATGAATGATGTGAATCAAGTGAAGAGATTATGAATAAACCAATACCAATTCAAATGAATTGTATGGATGCTCGCTTGACACGTTTCAATGTACTAGAGCAAGATTGCTGCCTAAGCGTGAATGCTGAATTGATACGGTGTAAAATGTTGTCGAAAGATGCAATCAGTTTCGCAAACTATTAATCCAGAAAGTAATTCGGGTTGTAGCATGATCGAGCAGTCAAGATTGCAATTGAAACCCAGCACCGCTCAAATAATGGTTATATCAATGAAGTACCTGGATCTTGGCTGAAAATTTTTTCGCTGTTGGAAAAAAAAAAACGGAAAAAACCATGTCTCATCCAATGCTGTTCGCATGAATAAGCCTGACATTTGGACCAACAGGCGTGAGCTCAGCTGGCAATCCGTTGAGCGTTTTATGGCTTTTGCCTTTTTGGGACATTGGTCGGCATGGGTATCTGCCGACCGCCGCGCGCCGCGCCAAACCACGTGCAAAGCTGCAATGATTGCTCTGGCTCAAGATAACGGAAGGCGGCGTGCAAAAGACGGCAAAAAAGCAGAAAAAAAGGCGGTAGAGGCATACATTTGATATTTTGCGCCGTTCTACAGGTGCCAAGGACTTTATTTTTCAAGGTTTTGCGGCCTTTCCGTGCCGAATAAATTTTGACCGAATTCGCCTTCCCAATTGTGTATCGCTGCGAGGTGAGTTTTGGGGCAAGAAATAAGGGCAGCCGGCAGACTGACTCAGCAAATTTTCTCCAGAACTTCATCATCCCGCCTCACCAAGCCGACGACGCCGCCGCCGCCGCGCTGAATTGCGAACCCCCCGCCACGAGCCTCCTGCTGCGTATTCAGCTTATGTTCCGACAAGCATTTCATCATGGCTGAGCCCGCGCAGCCCGACCTGAGCGCGGCTTTGTCGCCGACAGGTGCGTAACCGTCGCTGCACCGTCCCCCGCCACTCGCGATTCCCATCGCAACTAGACACCGCTTCTGCTCGAGATTGGCGCTGCGCAACGATGCTGACGGAACCAGCTCTAGGTATCAAGCAAGAGATCAACATCCTCGACGGCCTTGATTTGGAGTTGGCCCTCCAAGCCGCAACGAAGCGACCCTTCGAAGATGTAGCCAACCTCGACGACCCCTCAAAGAGGGTCAAGATCGAGAACGATGCTGCTGCGAACAACGACGCATTCGAGAATGACCAGGGTGCAGAGGAATCATTGGAAGACGGACTGGCGCTTCTTGTGCAGAATGCCTTGTCTAACGTGGGGGACCTCGTGAACCAGTTTTCCCAAGATGCCGACCTGGCTCAGACCACCACATCTGCCGATCCTATGGACGTCGACGCGGCGCCTGTTCCCGAAGAACCATTGCCCCTGGCCTCAATATCCTTTCTGTCTGACCCCCACAAGTATTTGCGCACTGCCAGCCGGAATGCGCTGGGCAATTTGGTAGGTCCACGTTGCTGCGCAATGAGGCCCATCGCTTACCTAGCTTCAGTCCATCTCGATGCTCCTCATCTTCTCCCAGCCCTTTGACGAGTCGATAAAGCCCATACGAGAAACCGATTCCGAGCATTTCCATTCGTTCAAGCAGGTCAAAACATCTTTTGAGCACATCAAGCAAATTTACTCGACCAACGCGATTCTATCGTCGGTGGAGGTTGATCTGCAGGACGACGAATCACGTACCATTTTGGGCTTGGCGAACCTGGCTCAATTCGGTCTCTGGCTGCTCGACGGCAGCCTCTACGCTTTCAAGGAAGCCCATCAGCACTTCCATGCCATCTTCCCGGACCAAATATCCAACCTCGGGACTGAGGTCATTGAGCTCCTTCTGGCGCTCAAGACCCAATTGGCCATCGAATCGCTCCTGCAGAAAACGCCGGAACAACAAACCGAGCCGCTTTTAAGCGAGTTCCTCACTGATGGGCTCGAGGCGAAACTGCTCAGCCTGCACGAAGGCCTTGAGCTAACGCCTGCAGATCAAGAGTTTGTCAGCTCCACTCAGTCTCGACGAAATGATTTGCAAAACGAGTCGCAATCGGATGCGGGTAAGCATTTCGTCTTTAAACTTTTAATTCTTTATTTAACCAAAAAACAGTCACTTTGAGAACGAAATACCCTGCGGATGACTTGTTGCGTAGCTTTAGCATATACGCCAAGGGCCGTGTCGCCTCTGTGTCGGATCTCGGTACTAGACTGGGTCTCGCCATGCCATCAAGCGGAGAAACGGCTCTCGACATCTTACCAGATGGACACGGTGATGGCGATCTTGACTTGGACGATCTGTCTTCCTTTTTCGAAAAGACGACCTCCGGACTCGTCCAGAACGCTCTCGCCGGTTTGACGGAGGAGAACCCCACTCCGACCCCCGCCCCCGAAGTCGTGGAACCACCGGCGGAGCCGCCAAAGAGCCCAGTTAAAACCGAGACAGCGCCAGCAGCTCCACAGACGAACGGAAAGGTAGATCTGATGACCGACTACAAGGAGCTAGAGGCTCTTGTAGCAGAGAGCACCTCAAACTATGTTAAGACAACATTGCATGGGCTATCACCTGTACCTTATCAGCCAACTGTTCCCACCAGCACCAGTAAGTACACACTTGAGATCTCCGAGAACATGACTAACACCGATTAGCTGAGAGCATGGCAGCTCAGTCATACTTGAGCCAGCTTCAACAAGTCCAAGCACAGCACCCCTACTACTCGTACACACAGCACATACCTGAGCCTCAACCTCCCGCTCCCGCTCCTGGAGAAAACCTCCCTCCCAACCAAACTTTCCCCAGCGCCATACTATATGACAAGGCTCGCCAAGCGGCACTATCAAAGTCTTCGGCTCATACTAGGAGAGAGGGTCTTCATTCCACTCGCCGACCTTGGACGCAAGAGGAAGAAAAGGCACTTATGGCCGGTTTGGACATGGTCAAGGGTCCTCACTGGAGTCAAATCCTCACACTCTTTGGTCAAAGCGGTACTATTTCTGATATACTCAAAGACAGAACCCAGGTACAGCTCAAGGATAAAGCTCGAAACCTCAAGCTATTCTTCCTCAAAACCAACTCGGAGATGCCGTATTATCTTCAAGCTGTCACTGGCGAGCTCAAGACAAGAGCCCCAACTCAGGCTGCCAGGAAGGAGGCGGAGGAACGAGCGAGGATGAACTCTGAAGAAGAGCAGGCCAGGATCCAAGGTATCATGACGTTGGCTGGTGGTTTACAGAATCCTCCTCAAGGTAGGGCGAACGGAAGCCCTGCTACCGCGGTTGGCACAGGTGTTGTGACACCCGCCCAGGCCGCAAGTGCTGCTCAGGCCATCCAGACAGCACACCATGCGGCAACGGCCCATGTGACAAGTGCTGCCACTTCAGGATACCCGGCCTCCTCCCTGCCGCAGGCCAGAACAACCATGATGGCTACAACGCAACAGGCACTTCAATCAGTAGCGCAACCCCCTCCCCGTCCACAATCACAACTGCCTCAGACACCTCGGTCTCAACTACAGCAGCAGCCTCAAACCCAGCTGGCTCTTCCTACCCCGATACAGCCTCAGACGGCGGCACAGCTCCGATCTCAGACCTCGACACCAGTCGCACAAACCCAACATTCTTCACCCCATCACACACCGACACCACAGCACACCCCAGCCACTGCCACGCAATCCGTACATCACCAGCACTCTCAATACTCCTCCCCCCAAACCTCGCACTCGGCCTACCACACCCCGTCTACGCCAATACAAGCCCCACCTGCACAGATGGTTTCACAACCTTCTGTGCCAGAATCCCTGGCGGACGCGCACGATAACGCCGCAGAGGCAGCGTTGTTACAAGGACTTCAGGCTGCAGTAGCCGAGTCTCTGTGACCCTAAGCCATTCGGCTATGGAGAACCAGAGGCCACATTATGGGAAGCGCCAGTTTCTCCCCGCGGCGGCTCAACCCTTTTCAGCCCTTTTTGTTTTGATATATATTATTCACTAGATGACAGCGCAAATTTGTGCCTTTGACTTTTGGCTGGTTTTCAGCCATACTGTATAGACGTTTGCCTTCAAAGTTGAGCGGCCCCAACGAGGGCAAGGCGTGTTTGTGGGTTGAAGCCTCACTGGCGAAAAAAAAAGAAAAGTGTTTACATGGAATGATACCACGATTTAGGAGTATGATGGCTTAGGACTCTCTCAGTTACGTATTTTTGCAATTAGACAACCCAAAAAAAGCAATGTGACATATTGGAAAGTGAATACCTTTTTCATTCATATTGAACAATGTGGTGACGTTGAGAATGGAGTGCCTCGCGTGCCTCAAATGGATCAGAATAACTTCGACATGACTGAGTCGCAAACCAAAGTGATCGCACTAATCCGCCGGTTTCTAAATCCGAACACTATGGCCTATTTCAATGCTAAGTCTTTTATTAGTTAAGTTTAGGTTATGTTACTTTAGTTCATTTTATCTTTAGTGTATTTTGGTTTATTATTTTTATTATTATTATTACCGTGGTCTCTGCCTCATATTCCTGTGGATGTAACCTTGAGAGGTTGGTGGACACGCAGGTTCCGCATCATTGTGAACAAAAGGAAACGGAACCACAACTCTCTTTTTCATTCTCCTCACTACCAAAAAACTTTTTTTTTTATTTAATTTTTTTTAATTTTTTTTAATTTAAATATTCTCGGCCCGCTTGGGGCGCGACCCAGTGGGGGCTGGGGGGATTGGGCGGCGAAAGCCGCCAAGGCCGGGGATGGTCTCGGCCTCCCCCTTTTCTTCTTTTCCCCTTCCTCTTCCATCTCCTGCTGCTGTTGTTGCTGCTGCTGGGGCCCGGGGGCACAGAAGGAGGAGAAGAAAGTGGTGGTGGTGGTGGTGGTCTGGCCACCGCCGACTTCCAAGTCCATTAGTAACTTGCAATGAAAAAGGACATTTTCGTGGGATAGCAAAGCACATACCAGAGTCCACGATTTCTTAGGTCGAGGCCGGGCTGGCCACAGGTCCGGCAGCGACGCGACATCTAGTTTCCGGTAAGAGCTTATCCTTGCCAATAAGAGGACTGAGAACACGTACTGTTGTTGTTGTTGTTGTTGTTGTTGTTGCTGCTGCTGCTGCTGCTGTTGTTGTTGCTGTTGCTGTTGTTGTTGTTGGTGGTGGTGGGTTGGATGGGGTTCTGCCATGATGTTAGTAGTCTTCCATGCATAATATAATCTCTCGGGTATAGATGCTGGGGAATCAACATGTGTAAAGGGGTGGACATACGAGACACAGGTCGGCGAATTTGTCGAAAGAAGAATGAAGAAGAAGAATAATGGCGAGAAAGAGGAAAAAGGAAAAGGAATCACTTCTTATGATGAAGTCCGACCAGATATCGCTCCTTCCTTCGACGTAGCTGAGTCGCAGTCGTCATAGACTGCAACTTGTGACTTCCTCAAGAGTCAAGAGCCAAAAGGTGCTGTGAGATTGGCAGTCGCAAAAGAGAAAATTTTCCAATGGAGAATGTGTCGAATTCTCGACCTGGGCGAGTTTGTGTGCATGCTGAAGCAACAATGTATTCAAGATCAAGAACGCGATTCGCGGCCGCGCCTCTTCCTGTTTCGCTTCTTCGTGTGTGAGTCGTCCTCGCGGAGTTGGCAAATAGAGTCACCATCACACCCACGTGGAATAACCAGCGTGTATTGGTCCTTTTTTGCCCCATCGCCACTTTGCTTCGTCACCGGGGCAGCAGCCGCAACGTCGGAATACCAACATATCCATCGACTCTCTTGTGACGTAGTGGGACGCCAATTTCCCCAGAGGGCACATATTAGAATGTCTCCGCCATATACTGCTCCGAGTCAGCTCTGGAAATGAAAGCTTCCGCCAGCAAGCACCACTCCCCAAACATGAGAGCCTCTGCCCACTATCCACTTCCCATACATGAAAACTCCCCATACATGAAGATAGCTTTCGCCAAACCACCCCTAATAATACATCAACACTCTCATACATAATAAAGATGGCTTCCGCCAACCATCCAACACCCCCACAGATAAAGAAGACTTCCGTCTACAGCCACCCACCAATCATGACGGCTCCCGCCGCACGGCGGTTTCAACAGAGAAATGCACATCTAGTCGCAGCATTCACCGGCACCAACCTGATTTCTCAGGGCTCGAGCACTGTCAAGGGAAGCCTTCACGCGGGGTTGCCTCTAGCCCTTGTTGTCGCCCTTCTGCGGCAGCCTCGCGTCATCAAAGTACGGGAGGTCGATTAGCCAATCTGGGCCAACAGCCGTCACAGTTTGTATCCACTGTTTCCCGGTGTAAATGAGGGTGTCATAAATGACCCACTCATGATTGATGCCGATGATGGAGCTGCCGGCATGAATCCCTGCCGGGCAGTTGTCATGAACAGTGACGTAGAGGTCGTCGCCCTTGGGATCTCGGATGACCGATTTGTGGAAGAAGCTCCTTGCGAGAGCTTTTCGAATGGCGATTGAATAGTCTTCATCGTCAATGCACTTGCCCTTTGGCTCTTCGCCAAGGAGCATCCGAGCAAGGTCATACAGCTGCTTTCGTATCTTGAGCATTTCGACGACTACTCGATAGTCAATGAACAAGTCGAAACACCACTGCCTCATGTCAATCAAGTCGCTGCCATCTGCATGTAGACATGAATGCACGGCATTCAGCTGGGTGATGTGATCCGAAAAGGGGTCAGCGAAAACTTTGTGTCCGACATCGGTAGCATACCACGGCTTGTGAGGGCGCAAGAGGAGCGGATGCTGCGTGTTGGAGAGAGCAGCTAGTGTAATCATCTCTCGGCTGCACCCAAGCTGGTGTTCCTGCTTAATGGCGTTATACCATGCGGGGTTGAGTGGTAGTTGAGAGGCCTTCCGGCCTTCGGCATTGATGTGGCCTCTGGCATCAAGATAGTTCCTTTTTGAGCAGAATTAGCATTTTTATTTCCCCTGTCATGAGAAGATTAAAAGCTTACATATCCCTCAGCTCTCGCAGACCACGTAGATGGGCCTCCGGATCAGGCGGGTCGACAAAGTCGAACTGGTCCACAGCCTCATAGCACATTGCCTTTAGAAGCAGAATCTCCGAAGTGATTTCGCTGGTGACGATTCCAGGCAGAGTAGACTGCTTGAAGAATCTCTCAAAGGTCTCAGCAGTGTAGAGCCGATAACACTCGCCTGGACTGGTGCGGCCTGCTCGACCTGCTCGCTGCCGTGCAGAGAACTGTGAAATTGTCGCAGTGACGAGGGTTTTGATGCCCCCGCGAGGGTTGTATCCTGGTTGCTTGCAAAGGCCCGGGTCTACCACTTGTCAGTCATACTATATTACTTTGAGTAACCGCGCCGAGTTCAACTTACCCACGACGTAAACGGCGCCATCAATCGTCAAACTAGACTCGGCAATGTTGGTGGTGACAATGCACCTCCGCCTTCCTGAAGTGTGCCTTTCGATGACCCTAGCTTGCTTAGTACTCGAGAGAGACGAATAAAGAGGAACCACTTCGAGATTGGTTGTGGCCTTTCGAAGCTGGGAGCAGGCCCTCTCAATCTCTTCCACTGCGCATAGGAACAGCAAGATATCCCCAGGGGGTTTGGTCCCGTGGATGTGTTTGACGGTTTGTAGGGCTGCCGCTAGGTAAAGGGGGGTTGCCCCCGTTAGATATTTGATCTGGAGAGGAAAAACATGACCGAATATGTTAAAGACAGTCCCCTGACCAAGATAGCTTCTGAATTTGTCAGAGTCCAGAGTTGCGGACATTATAATGACCCTGAGATCAGTCCGCGCCTCTAAGGCACGCTTCAACAAGGCGACAAGGTCATTGTCCGCTCATGGGCTTCGTCGATGATGACGCAGCTCTGCTTTGGTTAGGGCTAATACGTGCCCAGATAACAAGAAACTACGTATTCTGAAAACCGTGCGTCCCTCTTCGCCTTTGCAACAAGGCACCGTCTGTCATATATCGCAGCCGGGTATTGTCGCCGGTCTGCTTTTCGAAGCGGACCCTATACCCAACTTCGTGCCCTGGGAGCACATCCATGTCAGTGGCGACGCGTTCTGCCACCGAGATAGTTGCTATACTCCGCGTTTGGGTGCAGGCCACAGCTAGGCCGCTCTCCCATTCGTCGAATAGGACAAACTGGGGGATCTGGGTCGGTTTTTCCCGACTCAAGCTCGGCCGAGAGAATGACAACCTGGAATCAATTGTTAGAAGGAACAGGTCCACAGGAGGAATGAAGAGTGTGTTCTTCTACTTACTCTGGACTGATGGTAGACATCCAGAAACTCTTGGTGTCTTTGGGATATCGGAAGTTGGCGGCGCTCTCGCAAGAGCTCGAAATATCGAGCCGAGTGTTGCTTCTCGATCCCGAACGGGTGGGCGGTTCCATCCTCGATCTCGGTGGCCTGCTCGGCAGTGGTCATGTTGCGAGTGAGGGAATCCATGGCAGCGGTTGTACAGAGTGATGTTTTTGTTTATAGTAGACGTGTCGATGAAAGATGATAACGATGGAAATATCAAGAAAGCTCTTCAGTTGTTGGGAACAAAAACTCAACCTACACGTGATGGAGGAAGCAACTGCCTGCAACTGGCCGGCTGTTTGCCAAGCTCAGTCAACAAACAAGCAAGGACTCAGGTGAACTCATGATGGATTACAGCGCACCAAGCTGCTCTACGTTTATTTTTAGTGAGCACCCAGGAACTCTCCTAGAGTTTGACTTCGGGCTCTTTGGCAACGACAGATATAACATGCATTTTTGTACAGCTGGTTTAGAAGATGAAAGTTTGGAATCAGCTCATGATTGTAATGGTGTGGAAAGTGGTATTAAGTCTAATGATAATAGCTGCTTTGGTCTGCCCAGAAGGGTTACAAAATGAAATATTCACCAATTTCTGTGCATAATAACACTCCATTGTTATGAACCCATGATTGTTCCACCATTATTCTTTCACGTGCGGAGGCAAGGCCTGAGGTAGAGGCAGAATCCACTCGAGACGTTGAACATCAGAAGCATCATCACTTTCTCGATCGGCGGCAGATGGCACATTATATTCTGGCATTCTCCAGTGCCACTGATCTCTGCCAATAGGAATTTGCGTGGCCTTTGGAGGATGAGCGCTCCGGGGAAACCATGAGTTTTCCAGGAAAAGCTCTTTGAGGGCCCCCTCTAACGAGTCTCTGAGAGAGCATCCATTCTCGGAGCGATGCACCACCGACCCTATTGTGTCCCAAGGAGTAATTATATGACTGAGGAGCACATGTTGGAAGTGGTGCTTCTGTATCCACGCCAAATATACCCTCTCCTCCAGGACGGTCAGCATGACAAAGCATACATCGCGATCCTCGCAGGCACCGTAGTCAAACTTCGCGAGGGAGGAGTTTGACTGGTTTTTTCTACGGCGCGTCCACTGCATCACGCCGGCCTGACAGACGTATCTCTTCAGTGAGGTTGGTCGAAAGAGTACGCGACGGAAAATGGCCTCGTAGACCTCGATGGATTGGATACCCGATTGCACAAGCCATGGGCGGTTGCGTTCAGGGTCCAGATCATCTGGATACCGTGGCCGGGGGTGGTTTTTAAACTGTGCCCTTGTGGCGAAAAATGGTATGCCCGGGTTGCGTGGTCGGAGCGGGTCGTAATACTCTTGAGCCATGGTGTAGTATTGGCAGTGTGGGAAGTTTCCAAGAGGTTAAAGCTGAATTGTTACGATGCGGAGCTGGTTTGGAATGAGAGATGGGGAACAATTTCGAAAAGGGACACAGTTCAAATATATAGATATGCAATGGCTAACGGAGAAATCGAACACTGAAATCTTCTGGTGGCCATTGTCTTTTCCGCCTGCCATCTCCGTTTATTTTCTTTCTTGCTCAAAGAGGTGTTGGAACCTTTATGTCACCACCCTGTTGCGCTGAGGCCATTCTTGCGCTTTCCAAATGTGCTTATGGAATTCAGCTGTCCAGAAGGAAAAAACGGTCGGGGCTACCTGAATTTGAGCATTATGGTCCATTTCAAGACTGCTTAGTCCCTTGTTATTTTTTTTTAGGTTATTTTATTTTATTTCATTTCCTTATCCTCTCTGCCTCTCTTCTTCCTTTACATGTCACCTCGAATCTTATATTCCTTGAGAGCTGTGGTCCTATGCGTTCGAAGGAAGGAGGGATATCCAGCAGAACTCTATAACAAGAACTGATGCGCTTTTTCTTCTTCTTTCTCATCATCCTTCTTCTTCATTCTTCTCTCAACAAATCCTCACAGAAACTAGATGACTCGCTGCTGTCGGGCCTGCGGGCAGAAGGGCCATATGGCCATGGCTTGCCCGGCCATGGGCCAAGAAATCGCTGACTATGGTAGGTGCTTTACTCTTTACGAAGATATTCTTTTCCATTCGAAGTTACTAATGGACATGGAAGTTCACGGTAGACAGGGCCGAGGAGGACGAGGAGGACGAGGCCGTTGTGGCCGCGGCCACGGCCATACCACTACCACTACCACCACTACCAATACCACTATCACCACCAACAAGACCACCACCACCACCAAAAAGACCACCACCACCAACACCACCTCCTGGGCCCCCGGGCTCCCCCAGCAGCAGCTGCTGCAGGAGGAGGGGGAGGGGGAGCAACGGCAGAGGCAATAGTCTCCGTCGCTATATCCCCCACCAAACCGCACCAAGCCATCCCTTTTGTGAGTATCGAGTTGTGGGAAGTTTGAGATCGCGACACCGCCTCCTCCACCTCCGCCTCGTGCATCTCCGGGCCCCAGGAACTGAAACGACAGCAGCAAGAAAAGGAAAATAATCAGTAACTGAAAGAGGAAGAGAAATATCAAGAAAAAGATAACCCACCGGTCGGTCATGTCATTGCCCCTGAGCCCGGCTGAGAAGTTTCGAGAACACCGCGCCGCCACCTCAACCACCAGATCACCACCACTCGAATACCAGAAGTAGCAGCTGATTCTGTCGTTACTTCTATTCCCACTTCTGCCGACTTATCCCTCTCTTATCACCAACGTTCTAGGAGTATTTGGAAAACTCGATTTCGAAATATCCAACCTCCCCCCACAATAGTTAAGGCATTATGAGGAATTATCGAATGGTTTAGGTGTGAATGATTTCTTAAAAGACGTATGATAGTACTAGAGCAGAATATCAAGGTTTTTGAATTCGGAACCAATTTGAAAATGTGTCACCGTACTCATTGTATAGATCCGTAAAGTAAGTCTTATCCACTCCCTAATCCTAATATCATAAAATCATCTAAATATATTATAATAAAGATAAATGAGCTTAGACTTGAAATTAATCTTATGTTCTTTCTTATTTGCGTCGTGAAATTATTCCAACCGGGTACGCCTGTAAAAATTTCAGCTGCCTCTCTGGTTGACCTTGTCAAAATCGCTTTGATCCTCTATATAGGTACGTAGCATGCAAGTTTTTTGTGAGTCATTTTAATCTCCATTCTTCCAATTCTTTTCCGAAGCAAAGACTCCACAAGTGGCAAATACACGGCTTAGTCGAGACAAGAAACCTGGTGGGGGTGAATCAAGACATGGTCATTATTGAGCCATGAAGAAGACGAGCGGTTCAGTAGCGGCGCATATCACTATTGCTCACGATCACGTTGGATCTTACGGAGTTGGACATAAGGCACAAGGTTACCTCAAAGCCGGTGAATTGTTTACAAAGATATCCGCAGCCCTCGGGTAACCGTGTTGAGCTGTTCCTATCCTCAAAGGAGCTAAATATATGATCTTGATTTCTGCAGATCTCACCCGTAGTAGCTTCCAGATCCCGACCCAAGTCGACGCAATAAGCTTTACAAAAGCAGGCATTTCAACTATGCTACAATGCCTTTGTGATCTTTTAGACCCCTCCTGGAATGGAGTGATAAAATGCCCGTTAGTGAAGAACCAAGAGGCCGGGAAAGGTCGTACCTACTTTGGCTGGCTAGGCCTCCTTGGGCTTATCCCCAGGCGAGTGGGTCTTCTGCTAACCTTCCTTGGCCGCTGGGGTCCGTACACGGGACCAGATCGGTTCCCTCTGTTCAAGGCCTTTGTCTATTGTCCCAGTAATCTTATCCATTGCCTATTTGCCAAAGGCAGTGCCTGCGGCAAGTTTTGCAGCATTAAGGAAGATCTTTTCGGCCTATTAAAAGATTAACATTATATACTAAGGCCTCCAAAGAGTGCTTACCATTGTATTGGGGCAGCGGTTAGTAAGCTTCTTTAATTTCAATTACAGAAATGAAAATTGGCTTATTTTGAAAGATGGCAGGAGAAGTGATATTGATGGTGCAGGCGTCGGAGATTGTGGTGAGATGTCGAGAGGAGGCTGTGGATGTGGGCTGAGATGGTGTAGGTGTGAATTGCGAGCGTGGGGATGTTGAGGCGAGCGTGTAGGTGTTGAGTGATGTAGGTTGTTGCTTTTAGGATCTTGGTCTTCAAGCAGGTCTTCGATCCCTTTTATCTTCGCGATTGAAAACCTCTACGGTTTTTTCGGGCGGCGACTTTTCGCTTCCATCGCGAGGCATCTCCGTTGATGCTTTTCCAATGCATGGTCGCGAGACATAAAGGTCTTGTTGGAACCCTCACGGTCATGAGCAGAGTCTGAGTCTCGTTGGAAGTCGTGGGCCTGCCTAGTCTTTCGGTGTTATTCGAAACCTACCGGCCCAAGGGCATCGCAGTCATCCATGGGCCTCAAATCCTGTTGCGGGCGTGGTCGCAGTCATATTTAGTCTTCCAATCTGTTTGGGCGCGGGGTTCACGGCCTGGATGGAGGCTTTATGCATAGGCTCTGAGTTGTAGCCAGCATAGACTTTAAGCGAACCAAGAGTTGCGAACCTTAGAGTCTATGACAAATCTTTTCCAAAGTCAGCTGTGCATTTGGTACTGTCAAAGTTACGTTCAATTACTGTATCTCAAGGCACGAGGGATTGCCTTCTCTATTGCTCTCATCGGTGCTCTACATTGAATTTTATTGTCAAGATTGATAGAAATAATCAACTCAACTCGGTGATCTTTTAGACTCATGACAATCTCCAATAGCCTCACACAACCCAACGTCGATCTACCCCCATAAATCTACACCGAGCGTTCGGCACCAGTAGAACCAAGGTCAATTTTGCAAATTTACGAATAAGTAGATATCAGACGTAGGCCTGATCTGGTTAGCGATGTACTCATGCTTTGGGGACCATGGTCACTTATGTGAGAAGAATTGTCTCATCCAAAAGGTCATTGGTCATGTACTTAAGACGTGTTCCTGCGCCTGTGACATCCTCGACTCTGAGGGCATAGCCAACCTCTTGGCCAATGCCGACGTCCATCACTTCAGAAACGCATTGGGCTGTTTTGATGGCTTGTCCCGGTGGCATTTATGGGGCGCAAGTCAAGTGGTGCTGGGCTTTGGTAGCAAAGGCCGGTCGGCCGTGTGTCGCAGCCTGCGCAGGCTGGACACGCAATTAGTGCCTGGGTGTTTAACGGGCGTCCAATCAGAGGGCACGGTCAAGGTTGGGAGCTGTGAGGCTGGTTGGTTGGCCTTGTAAGTCAGGCTTATGCTGTGGTTTGAAAACAATTGCATCTTTGATCAAATAGTAACGTTCATTTCGTCATTTGCGAGCCTAGGCTATCTATGAACAGCATCATCCAGCCGTGGGCGCGCGCGTTGTGGTGCATAGGCCTGCTAGTTCCGTTGTTAGCAGTGGCTGCTATGAGGAGCGGCCTGTGTACTCACGCAGCATGGCTGTCTTGGCCACTCTAGTTCTTGGCCTTCTTGCCCTTGTTCTTCTTCTTCTATTTCTTGGTGGCCTCCTTGGCGACGCGGCGCATGGCCTTCTGCGGTGCCTGTTCGTAACGCGGGCACGACGGGTGGAAGGCGGCGAATGGGCAGAAGCAGTTGGAGCACAGCCGAACGTGCCCCTTGCGAACGCACCGCGAACTGTCGATGGGGTGGGAAGTGGCCACCAGCTTTCGTGGCTAGGTGCACACCACAGCCTTGCCGCTCGCATATTCGTCGAAGACAAATGGCGGAGTTGGCTTGACTTGTTTCACCCGAACCAGGCTTGTAGCGGAGAAGGGCGATATTTCATTGGTTGCGACAAGGAAATATTCCGTGAAAGCAACAAGTGGTAATACACTGCACCACTCAGTTGGTCACTGGGTGTCACGCCCTCGGACACCAAGAGGAAGGCACGCGTCTATATCCCTGGATGCGGTGGGTCGATGTACGCCGCGTTTATCTCGGCCCAGGAGAGAAAGTCGGCCAGAGCAGTTGATCCACCACTTCATGGCCGATCGCCTTTAGGAAGAGGACTTGCGATGTAATATCGAAGTCGAGGATTTGCGGCGTCGTCAACTGCGTAAAGCCAATTTCGAAGCTTTCTTGAGTGTACAGGCGGTAGCACTCGTCTGGCCTGGTGCGGCCCGCCCGACCCTGTGCGGCGGAAGCCTTCGAAATGCACCTCGTGAGGAGGGTGTTGACTCCCCCACGAGGGTTGCGCCTAGAATTCTTTCTCAGGCCCAGGTCTGTCTATTGTCAGCTATGGCACTTTGAGTTGTCACATTACGCTTGACTTACCAAGGACATACACGGTTTCGTCGATCGTCAGACTGGTCTCGGCGACGTTGGTGGTGACCACGCACCTTCGTCTGCCCATGCTGTTCGTTCCGACGGCCCTATCTTGCTCAGACCCCACCAGAGCCACATAGAGGGACACTACCTTAAGGTTTCCAATGGCTTTTCGGAGCCGAGCGCATGTCCTCTCAATCTCCTCCACGGCACACAAGTAGTAGAATGTCCGCTGGGGGCTTGGTACCATGGATGTGCTGGACAGTTTGCAGAGCTGCAGCAAGGTAGTAAGGGATTATCCCCTCGAGGTGTCTAATCTGAACCGTGAAGTTCCGACTAGCAGTTCCAAAGGCCGTGGCCTGACCAAAGCACTCTCTGAACTTTCCGGCGTCCAGAGTTGCCGACTAATCACGACCTTGAGGTCAGACCACGTCGTGATGACACGCCTCAACAAAGCCATGAGCCCGTATTGGTGGTTCGCTCATGGGCCTCGTCGATTATGAAGCAACCCTGATATGGTTAAATAAGTGATTGTGCTTCGGGAACCAGATATACTTACATATTGGTTAAACATTAGGTCTTCCATTGCCTCCTTGAGGAGACCATCAGTTATATATTTAAGACGCGTTCCTGTGCTTTTAGTGTTCTCGAAACGCATGGCATAGCTAATTACATGGCCTATTCTGACTTCAATTTCATCAGAAACACGTTGGGCCATTTTGATAACCACTGCCTTTCGTGGCTGAGTGCATGACACGGCCTTGCCGCCTCTGCGCGTAACCCTAACCCTAGCTCATATACGTGTGTTTTACCTCTGTTCTTCTTTGGGCAGTGGTGTGGCATTCTTTCCAATGGCAGGACAACTCAGACGGTAGGGTCGGACGGGAAGGGAGGTCGAGAAGGGAGGGAGGGAGGGTTCGAAGCTGTCGACTGTGAGGCTTTCGTCAGCGATTTCCGGGTTCCACTACATCTCGCGTTCATGTTAGCACCTTCTGACCATGTCGTTTTCCCAGATCCCGTCCCGCTCAAAAGAACAACCACCACCCACTAGACTAGCTGTGAGAACGTCTATTATATTTTAGTGGAACTGGGCCCTTACTTGATTGCTTGTGGGCGTTCAGAAAGCTCTGACGCCTCCCGGGAAAATCGATGGCGAGTTATCGGGCCGTGTGCTGCTAGCCTTGACGTAGGGAGTTTGCAGCGCCATCCGCTAGGAGGATCACCTCGTCTGTAGTCGTTATGTTATGAACCAGAGTCCATTGTGCTGGTGTTGAGATGCAAGCATTTGGGTCCCCCTTTGAGAAGGGTACCAGCTCAAGGCCAGAGACTGTTCAATCCTGAGGTCCGATTACACTCGCCCCAAACTACCAACTGAAACAATCATGTTGGTTTTGGTGCTGGTGGAGTGGTGAAGATGAGAAGAAATTTCCGGGATGGAAGTATTCTGCTTTTAACATGATCAAAAAATGATACGTTTGCCCGTTGTTGACTCTGGCTGACAGAGGCTGATTCACTCACGGAGATTGGGTCGCTGGTGGAGACTGGTTCACTGATAGAGGCTCATTCACTGACAGAGACTGTTGGCAGGTTGGTTTAACAGTTGAATGCAGCCCAGAAATAGATGCAACTTGGGGGCAAACAAGCGGTTGCTCTTCTCGCCTTGGGCTCACATCGACAAACGCTTCGCAAGGCGTGTGTGTATTGTCCACAACACCGCTTGTGCCCAACCAGAGATTTTTACATAAATGGGATAAGAATTAACATAATATAAGTGCTTTATTTTACTTTATAATAAATTTAGATAAAACATAATTGTGTTAGTTTAGTAAATAAATGAGACTTATGGTCCTTATTTAAGACGGGGGTGTCTTGTTGGGCGAGTTTGAATGACTAAAAATGGTTTCCTCTCGCTTGTTTGGACCTTCCTGCTGCTGGACGCTACACCAAAGATACCGAGGCCGAAAGATGCTTGATGGCGAATGTCCGACCTGTAATTTCACTCAAGCCGCTTAATCTTGTTTGTGGAGCTTATTGCATGGCAAAGCCCACGGTCTGTATATTGTCGCTTCACAACGAGGTTTGCAGAACAAGATACAGAACACCCATAAGTTCCAGAGCCCTCTTCTCCAGCATTTCATGCACGATTCCGGACACGTGCCTGAGAAAATCTCCGATTAATTTTTTATTGTAAGAATTCTTGGGCGGCGGTAATCGCCATCCTTTAACCAACAATGCCAAGTACAGGGCAAGGATTGTGGTAAGGCGAGAATGGGACTAACCACCTGTATCAGTTATTGCGGTAGCGTAATAGCTCGCTTAGGAGATACGGTGAGCAGCGGTTGGAAGATATGAATATGTACTCTAAGTACGAGGCAGATTGCTGATTGTAAGAAAGATTTGGCACTCAGACGTAGCATGTCAGAGGCAAAACACATCCGAAGCGCTGGTAATTGACTCACCTACTCGTGTGGCTAAATACTTGGATTCTATTGCAGAGCTATAAGAATAAGGTTCGGAAAGCTAACATTATCCATGTAATCACTATTGGAATAAAGCTAGGGTAGCCCGCTATGGACTGTGTCAAAGTGATCGAGGACTTCTCAAGGCATTGGAGGACAAGAAGGACCAGGACCAAAGACCCAGAAATAGCCTTCGCCCTCCATTCGCATTCCCTTACAGATGACTTTCCCGCCTCCTCAATAAAGGGTGCGTAACTATTTCTGCAATACCATGTTTTCTCCCCAAGAGATGCTTGTATGCGAGGACCTAGTGTGGGCAACCACGGGAGCGCCGTGAGCTGAACTGAGACAAGACAGCGACAAGGCCTAAACCCATCTAGGTGACACGCACAACCGATGGCGCATGCGACCACAAACTCTGCCCAGGGCAACCACTGCCCACTGTTTTGTGTGGTGAGCACCTATTTCCCCTTGTGCCACGATGATTTTGAGTATCCGGCTTGGCAGTGGAGCGACGGGATACCCTGTTTGAAAAAGAAAAGGAAAAACAACACATACCCAGGGAATTCGAGAATGCTTGCCAAGATGCCAGAAACAGCATTCAAATGCAGAATGTGTCGCAACAAAGTCAACGGCGGAAGGGGAGGGCGTTTGGGCATTCCTGTCGCGCCACTTCATTACCCGGCAATTCGGCAGCACCATACGCGAGGTCTAGGCTTGCCGCCACACTTCTGCTTTGAGGTTGGATCACCTCTACGTCTTCGGAAAAACGCGAGGGTTCGGATTCCATCGAATGGATGAGAGAGAGAAAAAAAAAAACTTGGCTGCTTCCAGCGTTTTTTTTTTCTCAACTTGATATTTGCACAGTCTGATGGCAGACCACGCGGGGTCCAGCACACCTTATTACGGCGGACTATAGATGAGCAATCTTCAACAGGACTGACGTCTAACCTCGCATTAGTAGGTGTCTAGTCTATAAAACGGGGTGGGTTTTTTTTTTTTTTTTTTTTGGCCAACATCGAGGTCGGTGTGGCCTTGTTGGTTGGGCCCGAACAGGCACAAGAATGGACATCAGTCCTCAAGCATATGTGGTATGTTGCACCGCAGAGACATCTCAACGCCCAAGACATGTGGTACTAACGCATTGTTCAGATTTCAGAATGGACTTTGATGGGAATATGCTTCCTCACAGCCATCACCCGTATCACCGTGCGCTTGTGGTGTAAGATTTCGTCATTCTGGTTATCAGAAATCTTCCTCTTGCTTGCCATCCTCTTCTTCCTTTCCCTTGTCGTCGGAGACACGTACAACTTTTCAATAGGATTTGTCGAGTTTGGCATATACTATAGTAAAGGGTTTGCAGTGGTAAGTTTTATCTCGCCCTGCACCACCAAACTCGTGGACGGAGCTGACAAAAGGGGGACAGTGGATGTTCTTTAGCTCCATCATTTTCGATTTGGGCTTTTACTTTCCGAGATTTAGCATCCTTGCGTTTTATTACGAGCTGTTTCCCATCACTGAGGAGAGACTGCGCATGTACCTATACTTGACGATTGGGTACACCACTTGTGGTTTCTTAACGACAGCGTGCTTGGACTTATTCTGGTGCGGGGTTGACATACCCCGGAATTGGTAGGCTTTCTTTTCGTTTTAAGGGCATCGAGCACGATCTAACGACATATCAAGGCAGAAGGATTCTGAGTGTAGCTTGATCCTTGACAACACACCACTCTTCATTCACTGGCCAATCGGCATCGTATCAGAGATATTCAGTAAGCACATGTCCATAGTCATCGATGGAATACTAATCAAATATTTTAAAGTATTTATCCTACCCTTCGGCATGCTTTCGACCCTAAAGGCCATGCCGAAAGGAGAAAAGGTTGGCCTGGCGTGCCTGTTTTTGGTGGGTGGTACAACCATCATCGTCAGCATTGCGCGGCTGGTCCTCACCACTCAGTCAATATTCGCATACGGACTGTGTAAGAATCTGAACGCATTTATGCTCTACCGAAATACGGTTCGCCTGGTGCTGATACGACCCCAGATATCATCGCGTGGGCAGAAATCACGACGCAGATCGTTGTCATATCCTTACCCGCACTACGTCCACTGCTGCGCGTCTTGTCGCGCGGGTGGGACAGAGTGCAGAGCCGGATTGTAGAGAGCGTAAAAAGCCATAGGTCTGAACAAGAACGAGCGCTGCGTCGTGGAGACTGCGAGAAGTCTGCAGATGTAGGATGCGGACCAATTGACGAGGGGTGCATTTTGGATGAGAATGTAAGAAGCGAAGAAACTGACTTGGAAAGACACTGATTATGTAGCGATTTGGGCGACGACTCTATGTATAGTAGCGTGGCTGGGAATGACCAGTATGCGACGACTGGTTTGGTGAGTCCTGAATGTCTATAAAAAGACCTAGAGAACCGGCAAGCCAAAGAGATGAGAAAGTCTGGTAATGTGGCCTGATGGCGAGGAAAGAGATCGCCTCGGTGACCGCGGACGTCGATCCAGAGGGGAATGGGACCTGTATTGACACTATCATTATGAGATGATGAACCTAATATACCCACTGTGTTGAATGCGCCTGTATCACACACCAAACCAAACCTTTTCCTCCATTAAATGTTGAAGACACGGCTCCCTCACCTACCAACAGTCAACAGATAGCAACCCCAGACAACAACCCAGCAACTCCAATACCATCATCACGGCACAAGCAGACAACAGCAAAACCCACCAGGTATCTCTCATAAACAAGGAAAGAAGAAGAAAGAAAAAAGAAAGGGGATAGATTTTTTTTTGGTCCTGGCAAGTCGCATTAATCTCACCTTCGGCATCACCGGCAGTCATCTAGGAAGATGACGAACTCGACATACAATCACCGTTGCCGGTCAAGATTCCAGGCTGGTCCAGCTCATCCTGAGTGTTGCCATAATCCGTATAGCCTGACGTCTCCGAGTGCGCCTCGGAGCCCTCAGGGATGGGCACCATAGCGCTCTTGGTCCAGATGTGAATGGCGCGCTTCCAGTCCAGGCCCTCGAGGCAGCCGCCCTTCACCGAAACGACGTTCTTGCTCTGGGACTTTGAGTGAGTGTCAATTGTCTAACAGCGTCCTGGGAGAACCATGCTCAGGAAGAGGCAGGGTGGTGTTTCAATCTTACCGGCGTTGTGTGAATGAGTCTAGTCCCGCAGTTGCGGCAAAAGTAGCTGGGGCAGTTCGTTAGAGTCTATGGGCGACAACTGGACCGGAAAAGCCTGCACTCACCAATATAGCTGGTGTCCTGAGGCGGTAGGTCGACTATTGCCGTTGACTGGAATCAGTTTCTAGTGCTCTCAAGTCGGGTGGGTGGGGCCTGGTTGCCAAAGGGTCGCTAGGGTGTCCCTGGGAGAGAGGCGCATTTGGATCCTACCTGTAGCAGCTCAGCAGATCCGAGTCCGGGAGTGTGAAGCGAGGGAAGATGGCCGACGTGCCAAACGCCGAGCTCGTCTGGCGGCGGCACTCGACGCAGTGGCAGATATACAGCGCGAGAGGCTGCGGGAGGGGCGTCGTGAAGCTGACTGCGCCGCACTGGCACCGGGCTTCCATGGTTTCGTCTTGGTGGTGTGTGTGTCTTCGGGGAGGAGATGGGGTAGGCAGTAGTCTATGTTGTCATGTATGACTTGAAATTAATGAAATGAAGTGAAAAATGAAAATGAAGAAAATAAAGAGATGAAATCTAAGTAAGCAGGATCCGGCTTGCGGCTCTTATCAATCGTTGTGTTGATGCAAAAGCGAAAAAAGAAGGCCGCGGCGGGGTGCACTCTGGTCAGGTAAGGTGTGATGGATGACGTTGAAGGCTGCTGACACCAATTGAAAAAGCCAGTCTTTTTTTTGTTCCCACGGTCCTCGGGGAGTTTCAATTTACACCAATGATTTGGAACAAGAGCATCAGGCAGAAACACATTCGTGATTAAGTACTTTTTTTTCTCTCTGATTAACCAGGTAGCTGATGAGTGCTCTCATTAAACTGTACTCACAGTTTGCGCTGGCAACGGCTCCAGTTACGAGTCACAGCTTCACGACGCAGCTGCATGCAACGGCCAGCGCGCCCGTTATCGCAGCACGACACTAATTGATTACTTGGCGGTGCGGTGGACGTGCGGGACGTGACTCATTGCCACCCAGCCGGGGGACGAGACTCGCGCGAAGTCACATGCCCGAAGCGGTCCTTAGCGTGCGTAGCGCCTGGCTCTGGGCGCCATATGGCTCGCGAAAGACATGGATGCAAAACACGTCCCTTGCAAAACGGTCTCAACTGCCGCTTCAAGGGTCTCAGCGCCTGCGTTCCGATGGTCGGTGGGATTGCCTGCTCCTTGCATCTGCTCCTTGCCCGTTCCTGCTGCCGAGGCGATGGGCGGAAATGGATATTCCCTCCCCAAAGGCTGTTGGAACTCGGTAATCGTTTGATGACTACGCCGGGACTTGCGGTCATCGTCTCGACTTGGATTCGCCGGCCCGCGTTGATGCGGGCTAAGAGCGGCCACCTGCGGGCCGTAGCCGGAGCTCCATCTCACAAACTTCTCATCACCTAGCTGATCCCATCTCTAGCTGAACCTGGGGTTGACAAGCTTAATGTCCGTCCATCGGACTTGATTCATGCAAGGGGAAGCCATGCGTGTCAATCAAATTATCATTGTGACTTGCTACCGTTCTCAAATGTACATTGCCGAAATCATAGTTGCCGCAGAGTTCCAATCAACTCCAAATACTCCATGTCGTGACATCCAGCATTATACCTTAGACAAACCGACCCACCGTGACGAACGCAGTAAGTATCCAGAAGAAAAAGACAGGACAAACTGTGCAATCGTTGTACGCGATCAGTATTCGGTCACACCGTGCAAGTGTTTCATCGCGGTATCCTTCCTGATCCATTCCATCTTCTCTTTGACCTTTTCCACACAGATGATTCTCACTCCCCGTAGTCCCCTGTTCCTCAACTCCTCTTCCAGCTTTTCGCACCACTCAATCTTGTCGTGGTCCTTCATTAATCGTGACACGAGCTCCATTTCAACGCGCCCCAGCTGCGACATGGTCGACAGTCCATCTGCCACTCTGTGCCTTGCCTCGGCGGCAATCTCACCCGACGCCCCGGCATCTTGCCTGTCCAGCGCCTGCGCAGCCGCGGCGGCAGCTCCCCATGCCATGACACCCGTCCCCGTGCCTCCGAGCACCATCTTCATCCGTAGGCCCCGGACGCCAAGGGACCAATCCTCGCATAGCGCTAGCCATTCTTCCAACCCCGCACCGCCGCCCACCAGGTCCCGCGCCAGTATTTCCAGGCGCACGAAACGCAGGTCGTTGCGCTGCCACGGCTCAAGGGCTCGAGTGAAAGCGCGGGCGGCCCAGAGGCCCGAGGCGAACCAGTTGACAAAGACAAATTCGTTGCGCGCAAAGGGGAGCGACCGGGCCTCGCGGTAAATTTGAGAGCTGCACTGGAGGAGGCTCGTTGGGAGCCCCGAAAGTGGTCGGTAGGCCGAAAGCAGGCCTGGCGAGGGCAGGCGATTCTTCTGTCCCCTCCTCTTCGAAGGTTTGGCGGACTCATCGGAAGAGGACTCGGCTGAGGAGGTGGAGGAGGAGGCGGAGGCAGAGTGTGTGTCGGGCTCGACCACACGGAGAACGTACTGGCAGTGGACGGGTGTGGGATACCACGGAGCCAGCTGCGCGTGCCTGACAGGACTCATTAAGTGAACCCAATGATAAATCTGCAGGCGAATCTCAAACGGCAGGTCGGTAAGACTGATGCCGCGCTTGCTGCCAGGGACCGAATCCAATGTGCAAGTGGAGCTCGGCGCGGGATCCTCGCGGTTCACAATATCCACTGACGGGCCCGGCCCGCACGGCGCATCGGCGCTCTCGACCATGTCCAGCCCGGGGCCGACGTTGCTCTCGTGCAAGCAATAGCTCATCATCTCGTCGTAAGAATACATTACCGTTAAGGTCAGGTATGTGGGAGGAAAAAAGATAAAGAGGGCGTCAGCCCAGGCCTTTGGGGTCCCCGCAGGCGCTGCAAGTGTACATATATGCTCTCTGCCGTGTGTGCCGCCTGCAGTACCCGGTCCACGCCTCCAAAGATGCGCTCATGCATTTCCATCATGGAGAAATCGGCCAGAAAAGCAAGGACAGGACTGGCTCGTTACAAGCTTAGTCTGGCTGTGTGTTACACACGTGAGCGCTAGCGGCAGCCGTCCCTGGAAGCAAAAGGGCCAGAGAAAAAGCAAGTTTGTGCAACCATGGTGGTTGGGAGACGTCTCGCTTGGCGCCACTTGGGCCTCGCTGACGACACTGGGTGTAGCAATCGTGTGTTACCATTGGAGATTGAGAAGCGACAGTGTGGCCGACAGAAACCATGAAAAACCACTTGGACCCAATGCATTGGGACATGAGCTCTCTGAGGTCAGCTTACGGGCGCCTGAATTCTTCCAAATTGCCGGTCATCAAACCCAAGGTGGATAGCATGCTGGTTTGTGGGGGTCCAAATCTTGGCGGCGAGAGCCATCTTTTACAACTTTGAACATGACGATGTTCAAATGTATGTTTCGTCGTACTTTTTTACTCTGCCTCAAATCAACTCATGCGAATCCCAAACCTTGGGGTCACGGGAGAGACGCGATGACATCCTCCCATTCGTGCCCTCATCGCCAACGTTGGGCGACAAAACCTACCTCAAAGAGCTGGTGAGGGGAAGAGATAGATGGGCCTGGGCCCAGCTTCACGCATGTGACACGTTGAGAGTAGCGAGCGGCTGAGATGGAGATAGCCGGATATGGCAATGGGGTTTGTGTGGACACGCCATACATTTATGGAGCTTCAAATATTGGCTGGCTGAAAGCTGCACGTTTCAATAGCCGAAATTCCAATCTCGAAAGAAGAGTAGTATGCACGCTGGTTCGCTGGCAACAGGCCCCGAGATGCGCCTTTGATGCCCTAACGAAGAAAAAAAAAAATCGATCATAGTCGTGGTATCATAATGCTGGATATACGAGCCTTTGTGTGGTGTGGCTGTGTCGCCCGCTGATATACCCATTCCTCCTTGGTCGCAACATCTATCCTACTGTGGGAATCTCCAACGGACCCAAGCAGATTTTTGGGTACGATCTCGTGACCAGCCGTGCCGTCGCCGGTTTCATCATGATGCCATGCCCTGCATTGGTTCTGGGGGGATATTGATGCCTTCTAGTCCCCTCTTGGCACCAGCCTTGCGCTCGTATTCGACATTTCGGGGCACTTCGAAATCGCCTCTGGCTGCAAACCACAGCATCGTCTCGGGCTCGGGACCTTGGACGGTCTGCCCAGCCGTTGCGTCGTCGCCCTCGCCAGCGTTTCCCTCGTCGTCCTCGTCGTCCTCATCTTCATCTTCCACATCGCGACGCAGACCAGTCCGGATATTGTCGGTGCCAACAGCTCGTTCGTCGGCGGTGTATGGGTCGCCGGCCTCGTCTCGGACGTACGTGGCGATTCGCCCATGCGTCCATTCGCGTAGCTCATGCCAGATGTCTTGTAGGGCCTCAATGCCGGCTGGGGTCGCAATGTGGGCTGTTTCTCGTCCCTCTGCGACAAGCTCCTCAACGTCGGGCTCAAGCTTTTTGCGCAGGAGCTGGGTCAGGACACCTTCCTGAGTGCGTCCCGGGTAGTTCGTCGAGGGGTGGATCGACATGCGACTGAAAATATCCGAGTTTTCGCTAAGGCTGTCGAGGACTGTCTGGAGGTTACGCTGCAGAATCTGTGCCGATGCCTGGAGGGAAGATCTGTGGATGCGCTCATGGTCAGCAAAGACTTGGGAGCGCGGGAGACGCGAGGTCGTACGGCGGAGGCAGCGGGTTGCTCTTTATCAGGTCCATTTTCAAGCTCTGAATGCTGCTAGAAAGCTGAGCCAGCCTGCCGAGCGTCTGCTCGAGGGCCTTGAGCTCATCATCATCCAACCCCAGAGTAGCCATGATGAAGCAAGCACGCGAGATGCCGCGCGTAGAGAAGTTATTCTTTCGCTTGCGCGCAGCTGGCTAAGCGCTATGAGACGACCCTTCCAAGTTGGCGCCCGTAGTAGGCGAGCTTGACTGTTATTGTGGACTTGAAGTTGGCATTGAAGGCCGATCTGAGGCTGGACAGGAGCGCACGGAGCGTTTGGACCAAGTTCTCGAAATCACACTGTGCGCATTGCATTGGTGACACTGTATTACTATACTGCTGTGACAAGCTTGACCTCAATAAACCGCATAACTCGATCATCAAACCATTGACTTCCTGGTTATTGTATGTAATTTTGATATTATATAGTACTTGGTCGTATGGTTGTTCGGTGTGGAATAATGTTAGACTATCACATCACAGCTGATAACTAATCTCATGACTGCGAGTCCACGGCGACGAGGGTCGTTGGTATGGACGACAGGTGTAGCTCATAAACTACGCTAATCCATTTATGGTTATATTTGCATTAGATTATTTGTATTAGTGGTTCTGCCGTTCGTAGCTAATTTTATCCTCCCTAATTCTTGCCACAAATTGCCACAGGGTTCTTGAACTGCGGCTGACCGTTTGACCTCCGTTTATATTGAACTCGTTCAACTAGCCTGCTTACGTGTGTAGCTAGATGACGGATAGGGAACCAATTCTCACACGCTTAACTTTATGCGGAAAGCTTTATCCGTAAAGAGCATGCAAGTAAGAAATTAGTTACATGCCGTCTTGCTCCAAGTCCAACTGGATAGCAGATGATCACATATGATCTCACCATTATTCTCTCTGAACTTTTTGGGTTGCGAAGTAACTGAGCTTTCGCCGTTCCAAGATGGCAAAGAGAGCAAAGTTGGCTCTTGTAGTCTCCTGTTGGCACTTGAAGCAGATACTACGAGTCGCTTGAGCAGATATTTATTGTTTGGAGCTAAATATACCGAGAAGCTGTGATTAAGATGGGAGGTAGTTTAGAAGATGAATATGCGTGGCAGTAGCTGATAACTTCGTGGTTTCATGCAGTCTCTCTTGCCACGCCTGCATGCCGACCAGAAACATGCGTCAGCATAGCGGCAGACTATAGGTTCAAAGGATCCGAGCTAATTGGATTCGATGCACACTATTCGTTCGACCAAAAAAATGAAAACTTTTTTCTTGATTCTTATTTCTCCAACGGCATGACTCCCGTCCTATGATATAAGAGAAATGTCAGAAACCGGCTAACTCATCTCAGGCTCCTTGTTATTTCCAGCTGGTTCTTCCTAAACGAATCCCAGTCTCAGGTATGCCTTAATTCATTCGAACTTATGTTCCAAATCCATCTCCAGTAGATCCAATTCACTGTATACGCCATTCAAATATGGTACCTCCCCATAGTTCCCATAGACATCATCTAAATTCTGCTGCTGTGGGAATGAACTTTGGTTGTTGTCGAAAAATAAATCATCATTTTGAGAATTCTGGGAAATGCTAGGCATTTGAATCGGCGGTTGTATCGCGGGGCCATTGTCGGATGTTGTTTCCCTTCCTCCCACCACCTCTTTAGTTGGCTCCTTGGAAATGCCAGCACCCTCCTCTGACAAGATATCACGGGAGGCTATCTTAGACAACAGTCGCTGCTCTAGTTTTGGAAGAGCATCTTCAATTCCGTCCCACACAGCTTTGTGGATTATCTCTGACAATGCTCTTTCTTGTCCTCGGAGACTTGCCTGAGCCTCTGGAATTTTGAGTACATTCTCTGTTACTCGATTAATGATTTGTGGAACTGTTTGTCGTATGAGCCCATTGCATTCGGCCACGATATCAGCGGCATTTGATGGATTCTCCACAACCTCTGGGTCGTAATCTTGTTTCCAATTAGGTTGTTAGGTATGAATATAGGAGTGGGCTTAACTTACAAGGCGAGGGGATTTCGACGCCGGGGAATAGAATTTTGTACATGTTTGTCCAGAGCTCAATTTCAGGGCGGTGCTGCACTCCCCTCCTGCTTTTGAGCTTCTCTTTTATTTTGCCATCAATGCCAATCATGTTTTCGGTTGGGTTCACTATTTCGCAAGACACAGCTTGACGGCGATGCTCCTTCAGCTCAGGCTCTGTGGAAAATACCGTGATGCACCTCTCACAATGAATAGGAATCATATGCTTCTTATATATATGTTCCCTGGTGGGATTAGTTTCGGCTTTATTCTTTTTTTAACAGTGAAAGCCGGTAGATGTGTGGGACTTACTTGATCCTGCGCACCTTTGTCCAGCTTCCCTTAGAGCATGATGGGCTCAGCTCCCTGTCTGGATATCTTTTTAAAAACGGACAGGCAAGCATCTTCTCGGGGTTTCTAGTGCCTTCTTTTGTCGAGGTCGGATTAGTCTTGCGACGCTTGCCTTGGTCATCTCCGTTTTCCTTGTCTGATCTATTGGGGTCACATCCATCGATGCCCCTCTTCTTGCCACCGCCGCCCTGACTTGACGAGTTGTTGAAGTCCCTGAAAACAGAATTGCTCTCGGAAGGTGTGCTCTCGTTAGAATCGGCGCCCTCAGACGGTTGCCCTGACTGGCATGACCTAACCCACTGAGATACTTTCTCAAATACACGTGCTGCGACTTGTTCTCTCAGAGCGACTATACAGGGGAGGAGATCCGGGCTTAGGGATGTCGCCTCAAATGCTTCTAAGAAAGAATCATCTGTATTAGTTGTCTCGTCCGTCTCATCTGTGAAGTCGGATGTGGATCCGTCTTCACTTATTTCAGATATTTCTGATACATCAGGACCAGGCTGGTATGTAGCTGATGTTGCAGGAGTGAGATACGCTGGTCTAACGTCTTCTGAACAAGTGGATGACAGGCCTTCGACTGTATCAACCTCTGACAAACACTGGGTGCGCTGGGATGAAAGACTTTGAGGGATGCATAAATGTTCCCGCCCAGAACCATCATCAGCCCTCTGATGCTCTGATAAGACAACATCAGGATTTGAATAGCCGGCATCTGAGCACTGTTCGTCAATGACACTCAAACTCGATTTCACTTTGGTCTCCATGTCATTTTGGACCCTCAAAGTCACGTTGGCGCCTGATGTCATGTTTTGATGCTCTTCTTTATCTTCAGGGGCCTCTGGCTGCATTCGCTCTTGGTAGTTCTGCGCAGAGCGGCGTTGTTGGTTTACCCAGCCCGAAGTGGTCCCTTGATCAGTAACCGAATCTTCCTGGCGGTTGACCAAGTTATCAACGATGCGTGGCGTCGATGCATAGCCGTCGGGCAGACTCAAAACTGGATTATCTTCCGAGTCCAAGTCCTGGTGCGAAGCACTATTACTCGTCGCTACTGATGAAGAGGACGAGCATGCTTGCATCCATGGAGCACCGGGTAATGGAAATGATGGCCTAAAAGTCAGTTCCAAACTACTGGTTGTGGAAATGATAGAATTCCGATGCCCATCAAATATCGAAGGATGTATAGAGGTTTGTGCCGTAGATCCGGTGTACGATCGACTGGGCAATTTGAATTTCGAATCATTGTTTACTAAGTGATCTGGGCGTATGATAGTATTGGAATGTCTGTTGTGGGAAGTTTCTGTACGCCCTGATATAGCCTAAAGGGATAACGGAATTGGTCAAGCTTGGTAATTTTTTTTTAACGGGGGTTTCATTTACATGATTTCCTGTAACCATGTCCTGGACCTTCTCATTGGCGGTCTGCGTGGTGTTTTGTGGCGGATCTGTGAAAGTTAACAAGAGGCCTCCCTCCATTCATGCCACATGTCATACCTGTTGTGTCGATTTTTTCCGCTTTGGATTGTGGATTAGACGGTGCCAGTTTTCTATCCCCATCTTGCTCTGTGAAATGGCTGCCCACCCCCACGAGATCGCCATCAGGAGGAACTGTAGTCCCCGAAGCAAGTCGTGCTGCCAGACTCCATTTGACTCCATCCTTTGCCCTTTCAAACCAGTTGGTCCGACCTTGGATTTTCTTGGCAGGTGGTTCTGCTTCCGAAGGGAGAACATCGCTCACAGTGGCGTTCAGCGTTGGAGCATTGTCCATGGCAAAAGAGACGCGGGCCGAGGGCGCTGCTGCTTCGACTAAAGTGGCACCTCGCAGTAGTTTTATAGAGCTGTTGAGGCTTGCGGCTCTGGATAATATCTGCTCTAGGTCTGGTCGAGGATCGCTGGTCAAGGCCGGGGTAGCTTGGCTGTCTGAGATGGTCCTTCTTGGTGATCCTGATGAAATTGGGCTTCCTCCGTTCTTTTTCCGGAAAGAAAGCGCTTGACCTTGAACGCTTCTTTTGATTCTTCTTCCAGCATCCATGACACGGCCTTTCAGCGATTGTTGGGGGATTTCGCTTTGCGGCCTCGGCAGGTTGATATCTGCAGCATTGACGGAGTAGCGCAAACCCGAGGGGCGGGGAGGCCCCCGCCCTGGGCGCCTCGAAGGCTCCATGATTGACAAAGCCTTGCGCTTGCGTCTTTTTCCAATCCTGAATGGGTTCTGTGGAGGCCGGGATAATACGTGGGACGTTGAACTATCTAAGGACGAGGGTGGGAAAGAAGAAAGGCATTCTTGGATTGACTCGGCCGGAAACCCAAAGGTGTCGGGAACGACGGAGCGGGCGTCATAATTGACGTTGTGTCGCCTTGGCTGATTTGCGAACCACCAAATGCATACATACTATGCCTGAGCTGATGGGGAGCCGCAGCTGAGTATGCCTTCAAGGCGACAAGCTAACTGAGTGTAGTAATGGCTGACAGGGGTGGGAGTAAGTTTTGCGCCAGAGTGCATAACTCGCCCGTGGAGAAACAGCGGCGCATTTCTCGACAATCACGGCGAGGCCTGTAACGCAGTCGCTGCAAAACCAGGCTTGGCCGGACAGAGCAGCTATAAGGGCATTCGCAAAACAGAGGTATTGCGGGATGGAAATGCTGCACAATGGAGCGTTGTCCGTTTGACTATAAAATAGCTTGAAGAGGAATCAATCATCATGTCAACCATCCTCCTCATCTACACATTGATCTGTTTTTCAGGTCAGCCGCCCATTATGCCCACTCAGCCCACGACCACCTCTATGAATGTCCACTGCGGATCAGGCTCCGCTTCCGTCAGGTCAGTTACACCTACAAGCCTCCTGTGCACAAGCATGTCTTGACTAACAACAAACAGCGGTGGCATAAGCAGCCCCATTACAAACAGCACATTCAACACCACATTGTCACCAGCCATGGCTCGCTATCTCGCCGAGCCTCCTTCAATCACAGCGCGCATCGCCTTTGACGGCCTCCCAAGAACTCGTTAGGCATTGTGGCTGTGGCTGTGCGATGGGTGGCCGTGCAGCCTCCTGCAGGAGAGTGAGCGGCTAAAATACCAAATACCAACAGGATCGTGATCCTTGGCGTCTGGAGTACTGGGGAAATTGGATGCCACGAGAAGTTGACAAATACGCACAATCTAACGTCTCCAGCCTTGAATTCTTAACCCTCCACAACATCAGGAGCCGTTCTTTATGGCCAATTTCGTGGAGACGCTAGAGTGTACGTATTTGTCGAGTTCTTGCGGCAGTGTAGGGATTCGGTCGGATTTTGTTTTATTATTTGTCCATCTATATTTTACTAGAGGGACAAACGCAAGATGGCACGTAAAAACCATGTGCCCACTCGGCACATCAGGTTTTTGCAATATATAGATAGCATGAGATCAGATTGGCACTGCTAGAGTGCTGCAGAATGGTATTTTGTCTCTCCACCATCTCCAACTTGATGACGGGCAAGGATAAGAAAAAGGGAATTTAGAGCGCTAAATATCCATCTAAGACTAAATTCTTAGTGTTGGTATCTAAGCTGATACTAATACAAAATAAGTTAGTATTAGGATACAACTCTGAAGTCTATAGGGCAGACTGGATCCCTTATTTGAATCACAGAAAAAAACTAGAAAGTGTTACATCCAGTAGTTCAACGTCATGGGTCATGTAATAAGAAACTAGACATCTGAGGTATTGGGACTTTAATTAAAGGCATCGTTTATGCGAATTTCCCCGTCAGGTCTCAGGTGGAATAGCGCGTCCCCTCACCGTTTGACTCTATCGTTGCGGCTTGTGTGGAGACCCATCTATCAACCAGGATCGTGTATGTTGCATGCTATGATTGAAGAAATCTCGGTGAAAGGACATTAAAGAGAGAATATGTAACAAGTAGCAAATTATGTAAAGCCAATTAGTTAACAAAGAAACACCGTCCACAATACCGTAGGTAAGGCCGATACGGTAGCGCCGCCGTTAGTGATCTGTCCTTCCTTCTTTGGGCTCCTCAAAGGCGCACCGTTTGCCGCACTGCAGCTATGGAGACTCAGCGCGAGGCTTTCATTCCGACCGTTGGTTTGCCTAGACAGCGGCAGCCGGCCGCTATTGCGGTAGGTCCAGTACAGCATAACAGATGAGCGTTTGTTTTTGCGTAGGTCAACTTCCGCTGAAGAGGCCAGAGTCGAATAAGTTGTACGTAGCCGAAGGACCCGTTCATCCATGACAGTAAGAAGAACATGGTGGATTGAGCATGGTTCGGTGCCCGAGATTCACAAAATGTTCGTGTCTTTTTTCTCCAGCCTCCGGTCACAACATTCACTCATGTTTTTCTCTCGCATGTGTATTTTCCTTGTGTTCACCATAAGGTGCTCTGACGCAAATTACCTGCAGCGCGCAAGGTGAGGTTTTCAGTGGGGGTCCGACGTATCTTGGGCGGGTAGATCTGTTTGAGTAAGGCGGCATATTGGTAGATCGGGATTTGCGGCCCTATATGTGCTATACGGAGGGTGCTGTTGGCGTATGCCTTTTTGCTAGGGTGGGCGGGTTGCCTGATTATTATACATTAAGGCATTATGATCTTGGATAGTGTATATCGTGCGTCAGAGCCAACCAGTCTTAGCAAGAGAAGATATTTTTATTAATAAGGGGTAAATTTTGTTTTTAATTTATAAGGGCAACGCTTATATAGCTACTTAGGCCCTAAGGGGATTTAAGTTGATTATTTTTTGGCCAGGGGGGTACGATTTTTATAGCCCAATATATTGTTAAACACTATTTGCATGCCACCTCTGTGGCCTGACTCCTGCGTCACCCGGTTGGGCCGGGCGCTGGCTTTTTAACCTGGAAATAAAGAAAGGCCCAAGAGTCCTCATACTCTCTATTATGATTTGAATAATTTTATTTTATATCCCTTGTTTAAACCATTAGACGAATCGAGCGCAAATGCCAGCCGGGACAATGTTGTCAGATTCCTGTCCTACTACCGTTTCCTGGATAGTTAGATCGCAAGGCAAGACCAAGACACACATAGTTCTTCAAAGTTTCTTGAAATGTATCTATTGGGGCATTATGACTAGCTAGGGTCTTGTGTCTAAATGGAGTGTATGTTCCATCAAGACTCGACCTCTACAGTATCTAAATTAACGTTGAGCCTCCTTCATTACTACGTGACAGCTTGGAGCGTCAGGCTGGCGCACAAATTAACCAGCCTGTCCTGGACGCATCCAGCTTTACTTCTCACGACGCTGGTTCTCCTCGTCAGTCGAGGTGAACATGGCAGCGTTGGGTGAGCTGGCATCGCTGGAGCTGCCGTTGCGGTGCTCGACGTTGATCTTGTCGTCGCGGTCGTCGATGGCAATTAGGAGCTCTCCATTCTTGCCATATCGGTGAGGCTCGATCTGGGCCTGCTTGACAACGTCGAAGGCGGCCCTCTTGCCCTTGACCTTCTGGAAGATGACATCCATCTCCTCTGCGAACAGTTAGTCAAATCGCACCCACAGGGGCTCAAGATAACGGGTTAAAACTCACCAAGACTGCGGAGGGCTGTCTCTGGGTAGAATAGATAGACAGCTGGACGTATATGTTAGTGTGTTGTTCCATTGATCTCATCTCATGATTAAAGTCACATACCAGGAATCATCAAGAAGTTAATAATAGCAAATACGGTGTAAGTGTTGTGTCCGATGTTTGTGAATGCCACCGGCGTTACCATTACGACCTTTTAAAGCATATTAGTTGTGTTGTGGTGATGAAATAATGGTGTTGGGATGTTTACCATGAAGTTGAAGATCCAGTTGGAGCTGGTCGACAAGGCGTTGGAAGGAGCACGGATATTGAGCGGCACAATTTCGGCGGGGTAAAGCCAGGTCATACCAAGCCTAAAAATAAAATTCAGTTTCGTTTTGGGTGCAATTGGGGGCGGGCGCGTTGAGTGCAACTTACCAGCCGACGGCGAAGAAGGTGTTGAAGACGAAGAGGAATACGACACCAGCAATCTGGCAAGCCTTGTTGTGCTCCTGGGAACCGACACCGGAAAGAATGGCCATGGTTGCAGCCTGACCGATAGCACCGAAAAGCATCAGCTTTCTACGGCCAACACGCTCGACGAGGTACACGGCGGGCCAAGAGGCAATGAAGTACTCTGTACCGTTGAGAGCAGCCAACAGTCGAGAGAGGGTGTCGCCCATGCCCAGATCCTTGTAAATCTTGGCGGCGTAGTAAGTGATCAGGTTGATACCGCAAATCTGCTGCATCATCTGGTTGGTGAATCCAATAGCCACACGGTGGAAGTTTCGGTTGTCGTTGAACTTGAAGAGATCGGAGAAGGTACCCTTGCTCATCTCAGCGTTGGTCTCCTTGATAGCCTTGAGCTCGTTCTCAACGTAGGGATCGTCCTCCTCGAGATCCGCAATGGCAGCAAGCACAGCACGAGCCTCCTCATCTTGACCCTTGAGAATGAGCCAACGGGGGGACTCGGGCAGACCCATGACAAGGGCGAGAATGAAGAGACAGAAGACAATCTGGAAGGCAAGAGGGAATCGCCAAGCGACAGAGCCTGGGGCATAGGCCAATCCATAGTCAATCCAGTAAGAAATCATGATACCACCCGAAATGAGGGCACCTTCAATCATGACCAGCTTGCCTCGTTTGTGGGCGGAACAGGTTTCAGACTGCCACATGGGCACTGTGGATGTGTTTCCGCCATTGCCAAGACCAGTAATGATTCGACCGATGATGAAGTGTTCCAGAGAGAAGGCAGAGGCCTGAAGAGCAGCACCAACAACCATGATGGCAGTACCGAGGAAGATCATGCGCTTGCGGCCGAGAGGGTTTCCGATGAAGATGGTGATGATGGCACCGATGAAGCATCCCAAGTTGTAGGAGGCAATGGCGATACCTTGGTTGGTAGAACGCTGGGACTTGAGGGAAGAGCTAATTCCATCCTCGCCATCATTGATGTCGGGGAACTGGTGCAGGAAGATGGGCAGGGTCAGGATACCTCCCATGACACCTTGATCTGTAGGTTTTGTGTTAGTGCTGGTGGGGCAAAGACGGCTCGACTCGATGTTGGCGCCAACACGGCCAAGTTGGAAGGTCAATTGAATAGCAGGAGAGGTGCTCACCATAGCCGAAGAGGAGGAAATCGCATCCTGCCACGAGGCCAATTGCATAGTTGAGGACTTGGCCTCTCATTCCAAGATACTTCCTGGTCATGATGGGCGGCGGTGACGAGTGTGAGCCACTGCGTCGGGGTAACGGGTTGGAGAAGGGCGGTGGGAAGAGTTCAGCACAAGACTTCTCGTGCAAGTGGGACTTGTTCCAGTGAGCAGAGATGTGAAGACACTGTTGGAGACATGAGGAGAGTGATCGTCGGAGAGGGGATGCAACGGGGTCTATATAAGCAGGCGGCGACGATATCTGTCAGTCGCGCACATCAGAGGGGAAGGGTCGTTTGAGCTTGGGGAAAAGTCAAGCCGAACCACTGGGTCCACGGCTTCCCACGATACTGTAGCCACGCCCTTGACTCAGGTGTCGCATAAGGCGACGTCTGTGGACAAGGACATGTATGGACACGCACACGCACCTTGACCCATGTACCGCAGCAGCGCAAGGTTTGCGCCCAGTGCAGCCCAGCCCTCTCTCTCCGCAGCTACTCTAGGTCTGCCGCCGTGGTGTGTGACACGGTGACACCCCGGCAGCTTGGAGAGAGAGCTAGGAGCGAAAAAGGGAAACGAATGAATTGAGAGAGGGCACCATATCCGATACGCGCACACCTTGTTCTGGCCCGGGGGCGAGCTGGTCCCAGCTCCACGAGTTAAAGCCTCATGGGACCGCTCCAACCGCAGGCTCACTCTCTTTCGCTCTATGCCTTGCCATGATGATGATGATGGCCGTCACGCAGCCTGCTGGAGCGTGGGGAAGCACGACGTCATTGTAAGCGCGCCGATGGGAGGGATTCGGGGGATGAAAACCGGGGCCTGGAGGCGCCAAAGGGCCGGCCATGAATCCCTGGCACGGCGTACCATTGGGTCTGGGGATGGGTGGGCTTCCCAGCGCCTGAGCATGCGTTTTGACCGGCTGTTCACGTTTCCCCTCGGGGCTCGCAATCCTTGGCCCAGCGAGGGAGCGCCATTGGACGAATGCGTCCCGGGCCTCGTGTCGGGTCGGGCATTTTTCTCATTTACACTTTGTTTTGTTTTTTTACTCTTCTGTCTTGGCCCGTCGCAAAGAGCGGGAGCGAGCACACCCGCTCGCCAAGACCACCACCCGTTTGCATGATTCGCGAGTGGCGAAACAATAGAGGCCGTTCCAACGACGACGAGGTTGGCGAGCTTAAAGCCAGACGGGGCAATCCGAGGCCCCTTGCTGAGAGGCGAGCTTGGCGATTTGGGAAAACTACGCGTAGAGAGAGAGTATAGCGAGGGAGGCTGTTCACGTGAGCCACCACCTCCAGACCAGACCCAGACCAGACCAGACGCTGGCTGACCCTCCGGGCCCTCAAGACCAGATCCATGTCTCCCCGCCAAGGACATGGCGGGGACAAAGGATCATGGGCAGCGCTGTGGCGTCGCTCCGTCCTGGGCGACGCTGCCGAGAGGTCAGCCAAGCGTGAGGCTCTGCGGCGGAAGCTTGGCCGCGACCTGCGAAACAACGACACGACTGTGCACCAATATATACACGGCTCCCAAAAAAACCAATTCTATGCAAGTGTTTTCTTTACCAACCCAGATCATCAAGTCTCTCTTTGTCACGCCCGCGCTGGACGTGCGGCACATCTTTGCTTGCAAGGTGTGCTTGCATCTGCGCAGCAGCGCGGCCAATCTCCGCCTCCCCCAGAGTCAGGGAGGTGGTGGCGTGCGGTGCCCCGGACCATTTCCCACAATACAACCCAGCCCACGTCTTTTTTCCCTTTCGTCGTCATACTCCGGGGTCGGAACCTGGCAAAGGGAGAATACCTTAGCCCTGTTCTGCTGCTTGCTTAGAAGGGTTTGGAGGAATCAGCGCCTCCCGCGAGCCTGCCGCGACGCCACCGGCGGGCCAGATCTAGTATCGCGAGTTTTATAGGCCACTATCGAGATGGCCGCTCTACTAAGTAAGCCGCCATGCCCTCCGGATTCAACCACCAACAAAACGTCGAGAACAAGCCAAAATGTAAGCTAAACCAGATCATGACATTGTTGACGATTGGACCCGTCTGCTGTGAGACTTGTTTTTCTTTCCCTTGTTCTCCCCTAGCTCTTCTCCGGTGCTTGTGCTGCCCGACACCCCTGCCTGCCTTGTTTTCGTCTCGTTCGTGGATGACACCGACGGTGCGTGCTTTTTTTTTTCGCCAATTCTCCCTCTCCTCCGTCCGCTCTTGGCCCGTCATGAACGGAGCTGCTCGTCAGAGGGGTCCCTCCTCCTGCACAGGCTTGGGGGGGGATGCTCCACTGAGATACTACGCCGTACCTTTGCCTGACGGTTCGAAAACGTCGCCCCCGGCAGGCCTGCAAAAAGCTCTTCCTTGCCGGGTGGGCACCAACAAAGCAAGGACACACAAAGCGAACATGCCATTTGCGAAATTCTTCCCAACAATGTGGGTTTGGGGACCCTGCTGATCCACCGAGCTTGTGCGAGAACCGATACCGTCGAGGACGAATGGCGAGTGGCCGTTCGACTGCACCGTAATCAACGTCCCGCTTCGGATATATACGGCGACGTTTGGTCTCCATTTCGGTGCTTGATTTGACCGTCAGAATTTTAGGGCCATGGAGCCTCCATGGAGCCCTTACGTCACTGGAGCCGTGGGCGGGCCGATTGAGATGGATTCAGCGAGTCGGTCTCGGAACGCCTGTTGGCTTTTCGCTCCAGCTGGGCCTGCAGTTGAGCTGCATCTCGCACGCAAGTTTTAAAAAAAAAAAAATCTTTTTTTCTCTTTCGTGTCTACGCATGAACAGAAACGACGAGCTCGGAAAAAAAAAATGTGTTGCCTAATTTGGGGGCGTCTTCGGGTTTCCTACATTAGGCCAAGAGGAACCATTAAGCTGAATCAGAGTAATAATAACCCGGGCGCGTCACACGTGCAGTGGCGCACTAACAAGGCCGCCGTCTATCGCGGCGACGGCGCACAAGTGCCGTGTGGCCGGCGACGTGGGTCCGGAAATCCTTCGGTCTTGGGACCCGAAGAGATGAAACCACCTGCTGCAAGGCGATACACGCCATCGGGTACTGGGTACTTGCGACCCGGGCCAGATTTGGATATATTGAAAAGTCCCGACGACCTGGCAGAGCTGTTTCTTCTTGAGCTGGCTTCTCACTCGTCCAACCTTTCCCTGGTCGCCGCAATGCAGCCCGGGACCTTGCACAGCTCTTCAAACAACCAATACCGTGGCCGGGGCGACGTCAGAGCCCATCCAGATATCCTCAGATTTTTGCCCTCCCGCATCTGAGATCCCTGCATATCACACCACGATCCGGCAATGTGCAAAGGGTTCGCTTCTTTTCTTTTCCCGATCCTTTCACTTTTTGCGAGGGATTAATAAACAAAGTCACTTTTTTTTTTTTTTTTTTTTTTTTTTTTGGCGCGAACCTCTTGTCTCTTGGAGGTGGTCCAAGAGCCTCGTTGGCGGCCAACGTCTCGCTGATCACTACTGCTTTGAGTCCGTCTGCTTCCCCATCGAACCAACACAAGCCGAGGGCATATACAGTTTTTTTTTTCCTTTCCTTGCACTTCATCTTTTTTGTCAAGAAATTGTGAGTGAGGTGCGTTATGAAAACTGGACCCCCCCGTACGAAGGGGTCCGTTTCTCCGCTTACAGATGCCCTGGTGCAGCCAGATTCTGATCTTCCCCTCACTCACAAGCTCAGATGCGACGCTGCAACTGCGCAAAGCAACTCGCTCAGACTAGAGGACGCCAAAAGGGACGCGGCGCACCGCATAGCAGATAACCTACAAGGCTAGCGATCCCCGGCGTGGACCCAGTCTTTTTTTCCTCCAGGCAACAGAATAAAAAAAAAAGGGAACCAACCAAGCGCACTTATAGACCGCAGGCTAAACCCTGCGAGGGTGTGTCGCGGTTCCAAAACGTCTTTGCTTCTTGGGTCACATTCTCGTTGACTCGTGAGGGAAGCATCCTCGGCTTGGGAAGGAAAAAAGCACGCCAGCACGACTCCATATTTTGCTCGAAAATGGAGCCCACGTAGTTTAATTCCTTGCATTGCATCAAATAGAACGGTGGGGAAAGTACCATCCCATTTTATCTCACGTCATGCCAAGACAAGACACGGACACGGCAGACAACTTTTTGCAGCCATCAAAACGGGTTGGTTGGGCTGTCCTGCTTATCGATCGACCCGCCCATCATTCCCGAAAAACTCGGTCAGGACCCGCGACGATCAGGCAAGATAAAAACCCAAAAAATTAAAGAAAAAAAAGAATTCTTCGCCCAGGATGCCAAGAGAAGAAAAAAAGACGCTTCGTTGATAGCACGGAAACAAGCAGCGAACTAGCAACAGAAAATAAAGCTCCCAAAAGACAAAACGCTAGCTGAGTCCACCAAGGCTCACCCCATCCCGACTTCATAAACTTCCTATCCTAGCCGTCTCCGTCCTCCCGTCTCCACCAACCAAACCCCTTCAATCACATCCCGTCCGACCATCGGGTTTCCTCTTTGGGCAAACCCGACGACCTCTTTTTGCCCTTTCCAACAACATTCTGTCCCCCCCCCCCCTCCCTCCATACCTCTAACCCTGTCTTCTCCTTTCCCCCATACTCGCTCTCTCCCTCTCGCTCGCTCTAAGAAGCCTTGGCCCCAATCTCCCACACAAGCCCGGTCCGCCTTTTTTGCTCTGGTAGCTTTGACGATCCTCCGCAACCAGTTGCCCCATGACAAGACGGCACGGGAAGTTTACGCTGGGGCGGCCAAGGCCAAGCACGTGGGCACGGCCTCCACCCACCCCCCCCTCTGTCTCTCTCTCTCTCTCTGGGTCGAGACTCCCTCTATTGCTGACAAAGGCGCAGATCTCTTTGACTCCAGATCAACTCCAAACTCCATCAAACGGCCTTGGGGTAACAATGGGGAAACGCATTCTGGCGTGCGTCTTCCCCGGACTCCGCTGCGCCGGTCTAGCCCGCCTGGTCGAAGCGCATAATTTGTTTTTGTCGGTGTGTGGATTATCTTTATTTTTTATCTTGCCCTTGCACCTATGTAACTGCGCAGTGTGTGTATGTAATGTGTGTACATGTAAAAGCTTCCATCGTGAGACGTTACAGACAGAGCAGAGATGACCGCCCCCCTCTCTCAGAGGCGCTCGCTCTGTGCAAGTATAGCAAGTGATACAGTTTCCCTCTCCAAGAAATAATGCTCCCCCCTCCCGCTGTTCGCCGTGAATAATGCATCCTGAAGACGAGGCTGCTACTGTCTCCCTCGCCTCTCCGCCTCAAACAGCTCCCGCTTCATGTCCATTAACATATCCTCCAATCGGTATACGTCGTCGCGTGACAGTGCTGCTCCGCGAAGTTGATCTAGACCGCCACGTAGTGTATCCAGGATGGAGCTAGTCTTGCCTTCTCCAGCCTCTGCCTTTTCCGTGCGGGACGCATCTGCTTCCTGCGTGGCAGCAAGGTCCACATCTTCATGTGATTGAGTCTGCGAAGCCGCGTTAGACTCGGTCACCAGCTGCGACATAAGCTCTTCGTCCGTGTCCCCCTCAGCACGGTCGGTTGACGCCGCCTGCTTGGTCGGCAGCTTTATTGCTTCCTCCACCCCTGAACCCTGGGCTTCTGTTTCTTCTTTTTTGCTCTTGCTTCCTGCGGTCCGGCGCGAAGAGCGCCGCGTCCTGGTGGCTGGCGAATCGGTCTCTGCCGCTGCTGGCGTCGCCTGCGTCTCTTCCACTTGGTCTTGTTCTGGTGCAGCACTGGATCGCCTCCGTTTGCTGCGGCGCTCGGCATGCACAGCTGCCCGTTTCCTCTTCTTACTCTGGCTCTTGGTCTGGCTTTGGCTCTGGCTCTGGCTTTGCGACTCTTCTTCTGGCTGCACGGGCGTTGATGGGATTACTGGCGACAGAGACCGTTTCCTGCCCCTCGTCTTCATTTGTGGCTGCTTTTCTGGGGATTCAGCTTGGACTGTAATGCATCCCGTTGTGGACCCGTCCGCCTTTTGAGGTGAAGCATTGCCGAATGAGACTTCGCGGTTTCTTGCCTCGAGCTCAACCACCAGTCTCATCATGCCGCTTTCGTCAACTTCGCTCAGCTCAAATGAGGAGTCGTGCTTCAGGCTGTCAGCCGCCCCTGTAGCTTCTACAGCTGGCTCCTCTGGGGGGATTTCAGGGCTGCTTCTGGCATCCACAAACTCGTCGTCCACGGACTTGGGCGTGTCCTGGACTTTGTTGTCCGGTGGTGCCCGGTGTCGAGGGGTGGATGGGGCATCTGGTGCCGCCTCGTCAGCCCCGTCGATAGTCTCCTCAGCTTCTTCGGCAGTCTCCTCAACTTCTTCCGCAGCTGCAGGAGCGGCGTCCTCAATAACCACAGGGGTAACCTCTTCCGCGATGCTTGAAGGAATGATTTCTTCAGCTTCAGCCGGCGACTTCGACTTGCCCCTCTTACGGCGGCTGCGTCGCGAGGCTCGCCCCGCAGATGTGACACGAGGAAGCCTGTCTTCAGCTCTTTGGTTGGTTGGTGGTGTTCCTGGGGGTGAAGAAAACTGCCAGCTGTCCAAGGAGCTTCTAGCTCTAGATCTGGTTTGGATCTCGGTCAATAACGGGTTACGCCTAGGCTCTGGTGGTGATGAAGGTGGGTCGGCGTAGTCTTCCATCTGCAATGTCTGTCCACGTCGAGGAGTTGGCGTCGAGCTGATAAACTCCTCGTAAGAAGCGGTTCGCTCGGGGGTCGACTCTTGGTTTCTGGGCTTGCTGCCATCGGTCTCCTCTTTGACCTTTTCTTCCTCGGCAACCTTGGAGCGGGTCCTTGGGCTGGACCTAATGCTTGTATAGATTCCGGCATTCTCCTGCTGTCGCTGTCGCACCTCCTTTTGTCTCTCTGTGAGATGCTGGGACTCTTCAACCAGAGGGGAAGACACAATCGGAGCGAATTGAATCTGAGAATTGTCATGCCGCAAACGTGGGGTGCTTGTGCGTCTCCTAGACTTGGGCTTGATTTCCACCACGTCCGGAGTCGCATCCCTACGGCGCTTCCTAGTCATGGGTCCGTTAATCGACGGCTTGAGCAAGGATACGCCAGAGGGGGCGGGCGGTTCTGGCTCGTTTCGAGATGACTTGGTCGATGACAGCGCGATGAAGCTGAGGTCGTCCTGCGATTCTATGAACGACTGAGCCTGGGCACCAAACTCGCCGCTCGATTCCTCGAGGCCGGGGAAGGATACATCTACTCTTGGTCGGAGGGCAGCGATGATTGACTTGAGGCTATCGGAGCAGTCCAGGCTCTCCTCGTCCTTGTAGACTTCGTTCCAAGTTTCGGCCATCTTGTTGACAATGTACCGGTGCTTGCTCTTGAATCCTGCCGAAACCAGCGCCTCAATCTGGTTGAAGTCCTTGTTCCCAAGTGACCCCAGTGAAATGAGTTGACGGCTAACGGTATCCCAAATTGTTCGCAACTGATCATGGTTAGTTTCTGTATTCTGCAAATTGTCTTCCGAACTTACGGCAATGGCCACGGGGGACTCGTCGCTCAGCTTCAGCTGAGCCTTTTCATCCTGGATCCACGGGCAGAGACCATCTTGCAGCTTGGAGAGCATCTTGATACTGGTTTCTGGAGGATAAGCAACCATAAACTCGTGAACAGCATTAAAGTAGGATGCAGTGTCGGCTTCGTCGTCAAACGTTTCCAGATTATCATAAATAAATTTCATGCTCTGATCGTAGAGCTTGTAGAGATTATCAAAAGGATCAAACGACGAGGCCCTTGTAGTGGTTGGAGGTGCGCCCCAAAGGCGATGCCGAGCAACTTCAACTGCTTGGCGATCTCTTGGCAGCTTGGCAATTTCGAAGAGCATTGTCGCAGCCGTGAGAGCCAGTTTGTTGGACCTGCCAGAGCTGTTGAAAAAGTTGTCCGCAAGAATCTTGGAGATGGGCTCGACAAGCCCAAGAGCACGGCCTGCATCACCACACTCTTGAAGAATGTGGTTCGATAGGAGGTCGAAAAGGGAGATCCAGTATCGTGAGGGGAGTTTGGGGTGAGACAAAAGACCCCGTTCCAAAACCGTCGCAATTTCTCGATACTCTGGTCCGAGAAGTCTTTCGCTGCTTAAAGGGTTTGAGCTGGTAATCATCTGTTCCAAAGCAAAACGCATGTTGTTGGCGGCCAAGACCCATGGGCCGTAAGGGGTGAGGGCATCCAGAGGCAGCAATCGGAGCATTTCCCGAGTGAGTTCGGCACGAATTTTGTTGCTCCTCTCATTGAAGAAGGGCTCGAATACAGTCTGAAAAAGCTCGCACAGGTCTTCATCGTCGGCTGCGCCGGGCGGAACAGAACACAGAAGTGAAAACAGATGGTACACAGGAGCCTGGACGATTCCGCTCGGTTTGTCCGCTCGGTCGGGTCGGTGAGATGGGGTAGCAGCAGGTTCGAATGTGTTAGTCAAAGTCATAGAGAGTCTCTTCTCTGTGAAGGGGAGCAGCCCAAGGCTCTTAACCAAAACATGAATGTAGTTCTTGATGCTAGGCAAAAACTTGGACTTCAGAGCCTCTTCTCCATCTGTGCAGCCATTCGACCACATCTTATACAAGAGAGCAAAGGCAGAGGCAAAGAACTTTGCGGTGTCGTCGGACACCTTGATATCCTTGGCAGAGGCAGTGGCGATTGATCCTGTCAGCGCCTGCCAGAGTCGATATGCCAGGCTTTCCTTGTTGGCCAGATCGGTAAACTTCTTCTCCAAGATGGGGCCAACCAGCTGGAACACCTTGTCGCAGTTGCGCCGGGTCCATTTAGCGTCAATGGAAGGCAAATCTTCAGGGGTAACCAGAGGCATATCCCTGATGTGGTCCTCCCTCCAGCCCCGGGGCGTCGTCACATCCAAAAGACCCGTCAGGATACGTGATGCCTGTGTCAGTGAGTCGCTGTGGCTGTCAGGCTTCCCGTCAAGGCTGATGAGCTGGGCCACGACGGGCTGCAGCGCAAGATCCCAAACAGCATCGGTCGAGGTATTTTCGGGGCTTGGTCTGAATGCATAGTAATACAGGTTGCAAATGCTACCAAAAACAATCCTTCTCAACTTCATTCCCTCCTCAGCCTGTTTAGCATTGAACTTTCGGCGCAGTTGGCTACTCAGGGGCTGGGCCAACAGGCCCAAAGCCTTTGGCGTTGTCCCCTTGCTATCAATTAGAGAGAGATATACGTAGCGGTTCCAAGCATAGTTTGCTTCCTGCTTCGTCTGCGGATCGGGGGCGTTGAAAGCGGACTGGGCAAGTTTTAACCAGGAGTTGAAATGCTGCCATCGGTCGAGCGGACATCGCAGGAATAGTGTAATGGCGCTCAAGATCTGGGGAACGGCCGAAGAGTTTTGCTTGTCCTTGATCATTTCCTCAAGCTTTTTCAGGTATAACTCAATATATGTATGATCGCCTTCAACGGTCTGAAATATCTCCGTCGCCTTGCGCATTACTTGCTTCTCGTTTCTTAGTGTGAACCCGGCGTCCATTCCCAAGCTGATGGCCTGGGCGCGAATATCTCGAATGGAGCTCAACATATCTGTGAACATGTCCGTTATCCAATCCGTGTGTATAGCCATGTGACTTCGCGATTGCTTGATGAGTCGCTTGTAAATTTGGATGCGACCCATCACGATGCTCTTGCCCGTCAGACGGTCCTCAATATTTTGCAGCGATGTCACCAAGCGACCAACTCGGTCTAGAGTCATAACCTTGGGAGAGAAAGACTGGAAAGCAACCACCTGCATCAGATGGCGCACAAGGTCCTTGGGGACAGCCGGGTCGTCAAAGCATCGGATGCAGTGGTCGATGATAAAAACGCCGAAGTCGGAAGTGAGCGTGGATGCGATGGCCTGAAAATGCAAAAAGGTGGTAAGAAGGGTCAGGGCGTGATTGACAAGAGAGCTGTCAGCAGAACCGCTCTCCGTCTTGGACTTGATGTCGCGCTGGATGAATTGCATGAACAAACTCATCTTGTCCTGGAGGGCAACCCGGTCGGGCAGGTTATTGGAAGCCTTGAGAGCGCGAGCGAGCATCATGTAGGCATCGAGGCGCGAGTCCCGGTCCGAGCCAGCCAGCTGCTTTATCGTTGATTCCAGCATCTCGGCAATGTTGGCCTGGTGTGAGAGGCCATCTAGGCCGCCGTGCAGCGAGGAAGCGAGCGGGTTGGACGAAGCGGTGGCTTTGAGGATGCCTTTGACAGGTTTCGACGCCGATCGGCTAACGGAGAGGGGCGACGCCCTGTACGGCTTGCTGGAGTCGCGGTACTCTGGAGGGTCCTTGTACTCAGTGTGCGCAGACCATTCGACCCTCTTTCTTATCCGCTTCGTGGCAGAATCCGAGTTGGTTGCCGGAGTGGACAGGGGCGAGCTCGGGTTCGGAGGCGTCGAGAGTTGAAGTCGGGTGTCAAAGGGGCTGCGAGCGAGAACCGATCTGCGAGCGACGCGGGCCTCGAGGTGAGGTTCTCGAGGAGGAGTCGGTGGCCGGTTCGGCAGCGACTCGAGAACGGTGTTGGAGGCCGTGGCTGAAGATGCCATGGCTGCTAGGCAGCGTTGGCGATCTAGACAGCGATGAATTGGCCGGGTAACCGTCAAAGAATCATATATCGATGAGGCGAGAGGGTATGTCGGGACTGGGCTCTGCAGACCAGGAAAGGAGCGACAACAAAGAACTATCCCAATAGCAAGACAAAGAGAAGCGTTGAATAGTCAACGAACGGAATGATGGCGTCGAATTTGGTGTGGAGGTCGTAAACTCTGGACTCTGCAACCCGATGTTACTAAACTGGGACCCTGGCCCGCCAGTCCTTCATTCAGCACGACCCGGCCGCGAATTTTTTGGCCTGACAACGCGTAAAAGCGCGTGGAGTTGGCGGTCGGGAGCGGGATCAATTAAAAAATGAGGCCCGTGCGTCGTCCGAAAGCCTCATCTGGGTCGCATCAGCCACATCTGGCCTCGTTGATGGGGGAACGAGTTTTTTGACCTTTCGCATTTGCCTTTTGCGGCTGTCTTTGACTGAAAATGCCGTCAGGTGAAGTCGCCGAGAAGAGGTCTTGGCTTGATAGCTCCCATGTATGATGGGCCTTGTTGGCATACAGACTGTATTCGCTTCATCCAAGACAATGGACAAGGCTAGAAACAGTGCCATCTCGAGCCCATCGACGGCTTCGCAAGTATCTCTGCAAACATGTCACTATTACATCTCTCATCCAGACCAAGCTAGGTTGCTGGATACGGGTTAAGAACGCGATGTGGTCGGCTTGGGTCCGTGCGCCACATCTTGGTTGTGCCGCAGTCTACACCTGACAGGCAGTACCTTACCTTGGCTGACAAGTATTCAGTACCTATACAACTACCGGAGGTATCGATGGGTAAATTTGGGAAAATGAAGCCAGAGAGAATACCAGATAGCACTCAGTCTACTTCACCGTACCTCGTTGGCGTTGGCCCTCATGAGTTGGCACTATGGAGCCTATTGCGCCGTGGCAGATGGCCACCTGAAATTAATAACACGCCAGGCGACACTGGCCAAGGAATTGCAAGCAGCCATCCACAGTCCCGCACATCAGTAACCCTCCAAATCCAACTCAACCTTCGCACTGTCATCCCAACGTCCACCCATAACCAGCATCATTGCTGTCCCGCATTGTTCCCACATCATCAACCCCATCGTCTCCATCTTTTCTCCCTTGCCCATCGTCCATTATGGCAACTTTCGGCACAACCACAGGGCCTGGTGAGTCGGTACATCGGTCGGCTGATTGATGTCCCAATGTCTGACTGACGCCTCCAGCCAAGCTCAAGGCTGTGACTGAACTGGTCAAAAAGCTCAGCGATGACCTAGAAGAAATCTGCCTCCTTCCCAAGGGCATGTATCTCACTCTGCGTAGTTTAGCCATAATCTCCTGACTCATGACACCTGGCACAGATCGCGATCGGGCTCTGGAGGAACTCAAGATATATGGGCGCGACCCTAGAAATGCCGACCCCATTTTCACAAAGGATGTTAGTGCAGGGCGCTCTCCCATTTGTACACTACCTCTCCCGCTTGTCGGTGCTGACATCTACCCAGGGCATCACGATGCTTCTGCGGCATGCATTTCACAGCCCATCCACTAACACCTCCCATGCTGCCCTCCGAGTCCTGGCCAACTCAATGCTTTTGAAACCAGAAACACGCCAAATCTTTGTTGATCAAAAATTTACGCACCGAGCCTGCATGGACCTCAAGGCTGAAAGCTGGGATTCGGAATTCCTGCTTTCTCGCATTTTGTTTCTGACGACTTATGAAACCAATGTTGACCTAAAGGAGCTCATCGATAAGCATCATCTGGCAGAGCGTATCAATGAGAACCTCAGTCGCCATGCCAAGCAATCGACCAAGGCCAAAGCCAAGGCAGACCCCATGCAAGACATGGCTCTTGTCGAGACATTGAAACTTCTCTTCAATGTCACCCATTTTGTCAATGATCCCGAGCACCTAGCCGCCTTCACTCCTGCGCTGCCCCATATTGTGACGTTACTGTTCAAACAGGATATTTCACCGGCCAAGCCCTTAGATCCTCTCTTTGGCCCTCTCGTCAATGCCTTGCTGAACCTTGATTTCGAAGCAGAGAAGAGCAAGGCCGCCCTTTTCCCAAGCGGCGACGCCAACAAGGTTGCATCACGACTCATCGAGATTTTGGATCCGGCAATGAATGTTTACCGTGACGCTGACCTCGACGCCGTGGTTACACCGCTCATCAGCGCCATCAAGAAGATCTACGAGATTGCTCCCGAGGCAACCAAGGAGCATATTCGTGGCCTTCTTCTCCCAACGGCCAAGGACCGCGAGAATGTGTTAGGCCAAGGAACCACTCTATCAGCCAGGTTACTCAAGAATTCGAATAACCCCACGGCCCCTGCGATAAGAGAAGCCATTTCTCACCTTCTGTTTGATATGTCAGACAGGGATGCCTCCACGTTTGTTGAGAACGTGGGTTATGGATTTGCTTCTGGTTTCCTTTCTCAGAACAATGTTCCCATCCCTGCTTCAGCCTCGGAGGCTTTCAGTAAGGGCGACGAAAGTGGCCAACAGAAGCCTGTCAATCCCATTACCGGACAATTCCTTGACGCAGAAAAGCATATTGAAATGCCAGAAATGACCCAGGAGGAAAAAGAACGCGAGGCAGAAAGACTTTACGTGCTCTTTGAACGGTTGGTTGTGCAGATCCGACGATAAATACGTGAAGCTAACGCCCTTACAGGTTAAAAAAGACTGGCATCGTTGATGTTGAAAACCCTGTTGAGACGGCTATGAGGGAAGGACGATACAGAGAACTCAAAGATGACGAGGTTGAAGAGCTGGATTAAATATCAAAAATCCAAGCTGATGGCTAACACGCTATCGGGGTCAAAATACGGCAGTGATGGCAAACTACCTGATTCAACGTCAGAAATAGGTATTTTTTGGCTGGATCTAAAACATGAGCATCAACGAGATTAGGGAGGATATTGTCACGTATTAGTCTGTTCTCTAGGATTATGTAAGGTCGCAATACAGTAATAATCTGAGGGTTATTCTCCTAGGAAATATACCTAGTATGCGTCGGGGTCAACATGTACCAATCGAGTAATATAACGAATCGAATCCTCTAGCCTGCCTCATTTTGCTGAATTATGTGGTTTCGCAGTCACCACAGTGCAATCGGGCATCTCCCAGCCGCTATAGCGGTTGCATAAAAACACGTCTATCTCCTACCAATCAAGTGCGTGTGGCAACCAAGGCCAACGCACCTGTCAATTAGCAAGCAGCTGTCGCCAACTGCTAGCCTATGTTATTCTCCCAACAAACTCCGATAAAAACATGTCAAAATTCATTTCTGCCGCGGTGCGTTTTTATCCACGTAAAAATTCGCCTTTGCCGGCCTTTTGCCTCTGGATCCCAGGTTTGTGTTTGAGGTAAGCTCATGCCGCAGCAAGCCGTTTTTTTGTACCACCAAATCAGCGAACAGCCGGTGAATAGCCCACAGCCTAAATTTTGAGCAATTCATCATCGGCATTCAAAGAAAAACGACCGATAATTATGCCTCCCGCCAAGAAAAAGTCCCCCAAGGGGCAGACTGTTTTCTTTGGTCGCGAAACAGCAGTCCGCCGTGAGGATGTTTCAAAGTAAGACCCTCTACGGGCCTGGGAAATATCTCCATCCTAACAGGCTTAGGCTTCTGCCAAGTGTCGAGGCTACCCCCGAAGAAGAGGATGACCGCCCGCTGGTGGTCTCCGACTTGCTTGACAAAGAAAGTTCAGGGGAGGGTGAAGGCTTCAGCACGCCCCCGGAGGACAACGAGGTGGATCGAAAGCGCCCTCGCTCCAACACCATTTCGGACAAAGAATCGAGTCCGAAACCGCCTCCTACGAAGCGCCAGCGCCGTGCCAAGAGGACTTCCGTAACTAGCCCGCGACGCTCCACTCGCATCTCTGCGACGGAGGAGAAGGTAGAGAGAAAAGTCGTCACGGCGAAGAAGACAGGGCGAGGTCGTCCTCCCAAGAAGCCTAGCACTCGCAAGCCTTCCAGCTCTCCCGAATCCCAGAGAGAGTGGGAAGTGGAAAAGATTGTCGACTCGCAGGTCGACGCCGCCACTCAGGAGCACTTTTATCGGGTTAAGTGGAAGGGGTTTCCTGCCAAGGACAATACGTGGGAGCCCAAGAAGAACTTGAGCCACTGCCTCCAGGCGGTTCGCGATTACGAAAAGGGGTCAAAGAAGAAGTCTTGAGTTGCTTTGTACAGAGAATTTCCAGGCGCAAGGGCATTAACATTTTCAAGACGGGGTTCAAAATACATGGGATGCGGGAAATGGAGCTTGAAACATTGCTTGAACTATTACCATAACATAGCATTACATCTGAGAACCAGTTTTTACACCACGTTTTGAAACAGGGTAACCAATCCAAATACCGTTCCAATAAGCGGTAGCACGCTTCGTCCGAGGTTTAGAGATGCCCACTTGCCAATCAAAGCCTTGACTTCATTCAGGCTAGCAGCACTAGTTCCCGCTGCGGCTGCATGGAGCAGCCCATTCGTCTTCGACATGAAGATCAAGGTATACGGCACGATTGAGAAGGTCAATATAGCACCAGCCACGTAGCCCTTCCAGTTTCCGCCGCGTTCGTGTGTGTCGTAAGCAGCATAGAGGTACGCTGCGGCAGTGGTGGCTGCAAACTTGGGCATGATGGCGATGCCGCGCGCAAACATTTCAGCCCAAATGGTTGCTGGGGCGGTGGGAGAAAGCAGAGCTGCGGGGATTCCAGCGAGTGAAATACTAGCAATTGCGCCTTTAATAATTTGTTAGTGTGATTATTTTGTAAAGTAGAGCTGGGTTTTGTTACCAGAGGTCCAAGCTGATCCAGCGATGCCAGTGGCAACGGCAAGGAGAGAGGGAGTTGTGAATTGCATGTTGGTGGAATGAAATAAAAAGGATGTTCAATCTTGGTCGTTAAATGGCTTTTTTATGCGTCTTCAATGGGTTTCAGCTCTTGTCTGATTGAATTAAATCCCATCACAGTCGACCTCGTCATTTATACGTCCTCAATCAACTGCAAAAGCGGGTCGATGCATCCGGACTTGCGTCGTTGTCCGCCAAGCCCGGACTTTGGCGGTCACAAAAAAGTCCGACGTATAGCGACATTGATGGGACAAAATTTGGGGAACACGTTACAGTGCATATCCAGACTTGGAAGTAGGTAAATAAATGCAAAGAAAATCCATAAGTAGCAAGCTCTTGGTGATTAGTTAAGAATAGTGTTCTTTTTGCTTATCATAATAAAATTTTAGGATTTTATTATCTATTTTTCTTCGGCTTCACTAGAAGGTGATGCACTGTATCAATTAGGGCATACACGGTACGGCGTCGTCGGACTTTTGTCTTCCATTTTACATGGCTGTGCATTGATTCCGTAAGATACAATACAGATGGTCTACCCTATTCTAACCAGCCTCCAAATACCTGCTTGTACATAAAATCACTCCCCCAAGAATACCAAGTTCACTACTTCGACTCATCAGTCTTGGGGCTTTTGGCGATAAATCCGTGCAGCGTAATCTTCTTGGTCAGGTCCCGAAGGTCATCTTCGGTCCACTCGGTACTCATCTCAAAGCCAGCCTTCTGCAGCACCCTGTGGCTCGCCGCGTTGTTGTAGTCCGTGATGGCGCTGATGAATTCGTCCTTGATCTCGCCCTCGCCCCGGACCGTGTTCCTGTCCACCTTGAGCTCGACTTGTTCCCGCGGCAGCTCCCACCACGCGTCGAGAAAGGCGCTCAGAAACTCGGTCGCATAACCGTTGCCCCAGGTCTTTGGTTGCAGCATGTATCCCAGCTCTGGCCAGCCCTGGCCGCCGTTGAATTTACCGATTCCGCCGATGCCAATGACCTCACCCGTGGACGCGAGGCAGATAGCAACGTTATAACGGCTCCCGTCATTGGGCGGCAGCTGCATAGCCAAAGCATTCGCCCTGGTCTCTTCCACATCCTTGTCTGTCCGCCCTTGGACGCTCCATTTCATGGTTTCAGGCTCTGCCCGCAGCGCATGTAGGCCTTTAAGGTCATGTTCATCATCGTTGAAAGGTCGCAGGATGAGGTTTTGCGTTATGATGGCTCGGCGCTCAGCATTTGGAGGTAGAGGATACACGGGCAAGGTCGTCTTGACCGTGGCCCATTCAAGGCTGGACTGAAGTTTCATGATGGATGCGCGTCTCTACTTCAACAACACGCCAACAGAAGAAATATGATTCAGAAATTTGGTGAGTCAAGCACAAGGGAGTTTTCTTCTTTTCAACATCTTCCGGTCAAACTCCATTACATTCGTGCTATGACTCATGACTAACTACCATCTCCAGGCTACAAAAGTTCACATTGCACCATTCACGGCTGACCTGCCATTTCCAGTACGCCGCCGATGCGTTCCTAAAATTGGTGTGCGCAACGCAAACAATCATGCGCATGTGTTGCTATTTTATGAGGGGCATGGAGATGCGAAAGGAAAAAGAGGCACAGAATTGGTTTAGGATCCAGGCCCTGGGCTGATGAGCGTAAATTTTTTGATGCGCATTCTCTATGTTGCACCGCACGCCCGCAGGTGGGGTTATTAACGGCACTGTTAGACTGGCATCCTGGTTTACATCATTCGGATTTTCGCATTTTGCCGCCTTTTCAACACCACCGTGACTATGACTACGAGGATGACATCGCAATAAGTCGAACGCAGTTACGCACACGCTACCCGCTGGAATTTTGCCAAACACGCCATTTTCGAGTGACAATGGGTTCCCAGGAAGGCCGGCCCGCCAAAGTGCTCTCGTGCTCGAGCTGCAGAGGCCGAAAGATCAAGTGCGACAAAGCCCAGCCCGTCTGCCTGCAGTGCTCCCGCTTCGGTTTCGAGTGCGTCTATCCCTCCAGGAAACCGACGCGACGTGCTCCGCGGCCCCGGCAGACGGAGCTGCTGGACCGGATCAGCCGGTTGGAGAACATCGTCGGTCAGGCCGATCCCACCAAGCTGAAGCAACTTGAGGAGGAGATCAGGGCCGGGAGCAAGAGCGCCGACGTGACGTCCGAGCGTGAGGCGCAAACGCCGGAAGCGCTGGGTTCGCCTTCGCAGCCAGTGGGGAGATATCTCAGCGCCGAGTTTTGGGGTCACCTATGTGCTGAGGTGGAGGGCATCAGACAGGCGCTGGATCAACCGTCTGATGATGACGATGATGACGAAGGAGCCAGCCCCGAGTCCGTCGATGCGGCAGGCTCAACGCCGGGTGCACCGTCAGGGTTCCTCTTTGGCAACCCGGATTATCGAGAAAAAGACCCATTGATTCACCCTCCACCCCACGCGATGGCTCATCTCTGGGCTGTCTATGTGCGCAACGTTGACCCTCTGATGAAAATTCTCCATCGCCCGACAATAGTGAGGGCGATGCAGGCTGTGACCGACTTTCCTATGGGTCACTCTCTCAGCCGCGGGACAATCGCCGTACTCTTTGCCGTTTACTTTTGCGCTGCAACCACTCTGAAACCAGAGGAGTGCATCGAAAAGTTAGGCGAGAGTTATGAAGCAGTGACGTCAAGGTATCGCAACAGCGTCGAGCGGGCTCTTGCCGAGGCGGATTATCTCAACGCGAATAGCCTAGAGGCACTTCAGGCCTTTGCTCTATATACGGTATGCAGACAGATCGCGAATTCTCTCCCTCTCCCACTAACACGCACTACAGTCTATGATCCGGTGTTACTCACACAATCGCTCCTCTTGGGCCCTGACAGCCTTGCTAGCCCGCCTAGCCCAAGGCCAAAACCTTCACCGCGACGGGGATGGGAAGCAATACACGCCTTTTGCGGGGGAAATGCGCCGCCGTTTGTGGTACTTTATTATTATACTCGATGTTCGGGGCTCCGAAGACCGCGGCTCAGATGCCGTGCTCGCCAAATCATGTTACAACACCAGAATGCCCACGCCCATCGACGACGAGGACTTTGGACCCGAAAGCTTAGAACCCCTGAAGCCCAAGGAATCAGGGCCTGCGGAAAACGTCATTCTAATGTGCACAGCAAAGTGCTCCAGCATCTTTGGCCACATGGCCCATCCGCCAAACAGCCCAGAGGGTGAGACGCAAACCTTCGTCTTCAGCGAGGATGAGATGGTGAAGCACATTCGAGATCTCGAGGACCGGTTCATACACACGGCCGTGCAAGACCACCTGCCATCGGTCTACGCAGCAGAGATTTCCCGCCTCGTCATCCTCAAGCTCTGGCTCAACCTCCAGTACCCCTTCACCGGGAATGTGCCGTCGATACGGCCCCGCGTGTCCCGTGAGACGATGCTGCGGACCGCCCTGTCCGTGATGGACATGCGTATTCGTATGACGCAGCGGGCGTGGGCTTCACGCTTCGACTGGTGGACAAACACCTACGTGCAATGGCACCCGCTTGCCGTGGCTCTGGCCGAGCTGTGCGTACAGACTGAAGGCGAGCTGGTTGACAGGGCCTGGGAAGTGGTGGACCGCAACTTTCCGTCATCGAGAGACAACATTGCCGACTCGTCTCGAGGCGCACTGTGGCGGCCTATCAAGAAGCTGCTCAAAAAGGCCAAGGCAGCGCGGTCAGAAGCACTCATGAACAAGTTGAATATACAAGAGCCATCTATGGTAATGGAGCCAGCAGTAGCAACTACCACAACAACCACCGCCACAACATCCTCAATCCCCAACACCTTGCCGGAGGCGATTCTATCGATGGACTTTCAAGAACCATTGCCGCTCTTGCCAGACAACTTCGACTCGGCTACTATGGATCCGTCCATACTATTCAACTACCCTCCAGAGCTACTCATGGTGAATTTGGAAACGGGAATGGGCCATGGCCCTTCAGAATGGACAATGTGGAACGAATTCTTAAACGACACAAAGATGGATGCATCACCAGGGAGCGGTGCAGCGGATTCGACTTGAGTTTACGATTAGGGCAAGCTCGCCCAAAAGACACCATTTTTAGTTTAGAAACCCAATCAATTGCATCACCCCTTCACAGCATGCTCAGAATTTTGGTTCATTCGTTGCTCGTTTTTATCGAGCAAATGCAGTTGATATTTCCATGATCCGTAGTAACACCCGCAGAGCCTGCCCAACCGTCCTCGAAACCGAAAACATTCTAAGCGAAAGTGGATGGTCGCTTGGCGCTGTACAACTTCTTGGTGTTCTCCTTGGCGATGCGGTGGGGGAGAGGGAAGCTCAGGCCCTTGGTGATGAGCTGACGGATGTAGGGTCGCTTGACGTCCTCAGTCTTCTCGATCTCAGCAACACGGAGGATCTGCGGTCATTGCGTTAGTCAAGTTGCTATGGGAAAGGGCGCTGGCGTATACGCACGTGGATCGACCTGAAGCGGGCACGGTGGCGGGCAGCCATGTCGGAGTAGAGAGACTCGACAGCGTCGGTTCGGGTAAGATCACGGTACTCCTTGTACATGTTGTGGGTGCCGGAGCGGGAGTCGTATCGGATCCAGATACCGAAGTTCTTGACCTTGAGGGGGTGCTTCTCGTGGATCTATATGCGGATTAGCTGCATTGCCACAAATTCTCCTCGGGCTTGATGCTACGTACCACCTTGACGCTTACGATCTCACCGGTGGCCTTCTTGACCTTTCGGAGACCGCGCAAGAAGTACCAGTACCGGGACTTGGCGACCGTCTCGTTGGGAGCGAAGATGGTCATGCGGTACATGGCGGGGGTAGGGTTGGCCTCGGTGGGCAGGTGGCGGCCAATGACCTCGAATTCCTGAAGACGACCTAGGAGGGCAGAGTCAGTATGATTGATTCGGTGGTTGGTGTGTGTGATGCTCCAATGCCGCGCGCCAGTGGTGTCGTGAGAGCCTTGGGTCGAATATTCGTCAAATGCCAAAATTATCGAAATTCAATTTGCCGCTGGTTTCGGCTTGGGCGTTTCCCATTCTGCACTCGCAGTCCGTTCAAAAATTCGGTCCGCTGGGCTTCTAGGAGGTTGGACAGCTGCAGAAACCAATCCTCGATCCGAGTTGCATCCCCCATTCGTGAATCTGGAGAAAATGTCCAAAATTGTCCAAGGTCGGTTCACCACGGCGGGCGGCATCGTTGCGTCGAATCAAGAGAAACAGGAGAGAGCTTACCCATCTGTGATGTCTGTTAGTGATATCCCTTGCGTGTCAAGTCTGTTGGTGACCTACTGTGACGGTGGTCAAGTGCCTTCCAACTTTCGCGAATGTTTGAAGATGGCCGAAGTTGCAGGAGTCGCACCGATTTTTTTTTTGTGCGGACGTGTGGAGGGCTAAAGGGAAGGAGCTGTGCAGGGCTAAGACCCCAACAGCGATTGGTCAGAAAAGACCCACAATCATGACGGGTCACGTGCAACGCCGCTGGGCCTGACGTCGAGAGTCCCATGTGCACTGACCAATCAGCGGTGGCGACACGATCCTCTCACATTGGGAATGAAGGAAAGGCGAGGACAACACCGCGTATGAAGAGTCAACATTCTGGCGTTCATGAATCAAGAATAATTACCACCGAATATTGACAGATATTAGCTTCGAAATCATCACTTTGAACGATCAGGCGCGTTCAGTGCCCTTTTACCCAACCATCACACCTTTGCTTTGCCGTGGCTGACGGCTCGGAATAATGAACGAACTCTTTGACGACTTCGCGCAGGCGCATGCTAGACAGAATGGCTATCAAATTGCTCAGACTCTGTCACCTGTGGCACTACCAGGCCAGCCCCATCGGCTAAGGGCCGTCTGGCAGAGCACCAACTCTCACAGTGTCAAGGGCGACATTAAACACTTCATCAAGTCGAGCACATCACACAGACGTAAGATGGATCATGATGAGCTAAACGGCTGGGTTGAAGTATATGCGGCATATTGGAATGCTGTCGGTGAGATCTTGGCCGGAGAGAGCGGAAAGGTGCGGCTTCTTGGTTGATCTACCCTATGTGCTGTGCTAATTATTTGGTAGTCTTCATGGACAAAGGTGTATGAGGCTTGGAAGGATCTGACCTCGATGCTGATCCGAGGATACAACTCATTTGGCTTTGATGCATGGACTATTCCATCTTTATACATGGTGGGAAAATATCTCCGTTTGTTCGCAATCAAGTCGGATGAAGAGCGAAGTCGCACGACCAATGACCCCGCGGCGGGAGCCAATCTCATGCAAGACGATTTTGATTCGGAAGCAGACAAGCAAGGACAGCTACGTGACTGCGAACAGCATTTGAAGCGAATTTTTACGCTGTGTCTCAATGATAGGTATGGTCCTTACCAAACCTCTCTCAGCCCTTTACTGACCCGGACGTAGAGCACCATTAGAAGAGTCCAGGAAATGGGGCATTTACTTTATCATCAACTTGCTTTTCAAGACATACTTCAAGCTAAACTCGGCATCTCTATCGAGGACCATTCTCAAGACCCTTGCGGTGTACAAGGACAAGGGAGATATGCCACCCCTGGAAATGTTCCCCAAGTCTCAGCGGGTGACTTTCAAATACTACGAGGGTGTGTTGTTCTTCCTGGAAGAAAATTACGTCGAGGTATAGGACTGTTGTCTTGCATGTGCATGGATAGTGCTGACAAACTGCCTTAGGCCGAAAAGCACCTCACTGAGTCCTGGCAACTTTGCCACAAGGATGCGCACAAGCAATCCGAGTATGGATCCCAATGGCACACACATGCGCTCTAATGCAGAAGCTGACTCTGGTAGACGAATCCTAACCTACCTCATCCCCTGCCGCCTTCTGACCAGCCATGTCCTCCCCACCAAGACTCTGCTGGCAAGCTACCCTCACTTGCAGGAGCTGTTCCTCCCGTTGGCCACATGCATCAAGAGTGGTGACCTGCGCGCCTTTGACCTCGCCTTGCAGAAGGGCGAGGACGAGTTTGTCAAGCGACGCATCTACCTGACCTTGGAGCGGGGCCGAGATATCGCCTTGCGTAACCTGCTGCGCAAGGTCTTTATTGCAGGAGGTTTTGATGAATCGAAAGAGGGCGATGCCGCACCCGTGCGTCGCACACGTGTGCCGGTTGCTGAGTTCCGAGCGGCGATTGGCATGGGGAGCGGCGGAGATTTGATCGACCCGGATGAGGCCGAGTGTCTGCTGGCCAACATGATTTACAAGGTGAGTTGTCAGTCACATTTGCGTCCATTAGGCGGCGAGTTGTCTTTATGTGTTGGTTGAGTGACTGCTTGTGCTGTCCCATAAGCGTTGAGGGCCCGCGAAGATGCATCCAGGTGACAGTCATTTGACTAAATACTCGTCACTCTGCGGTTGCCTTCGTTGAACATCTGCCTGGGGCATTCACGATAATCCTACATTCACACCCCTACCCGTCAGCCTTACCAAGAACTGAGTCACTGACTGGGGGTATCTTAATCTAGGACCTTATGAAAGGCTATATTGCCCGGGAGCGAGGTATTGTCGTCCTATCTAAAAAAGGAGCCTTTCCGGGCACCGGCGTGTGAGCGAGGCAAGATGTCGTTGGCCGGGGGTTCACTACATGGTGTAATACGAGGATATGCGATGCAGCACGGCCATTGGGACCCCTTTTAGGCTCGCCGTGGCCATCGTTACAGGACATGGCAGCATGAGGTAGGACCAAGAGTTTCAAAAAGTCACAGCGACGCTTATCTCAACAAATCAGACAGAAGACGGTTCAACCTCTTGTTTGCTTTTTGACACCATCCCCGTCCCCGTCGCCGGCAAGAGTCGAATTCCCCTCTTTCAGTCGTTGCACCATATTCACGCTCCATCACAAGACCGTGCATTGCCTTTAGCCCGTAACCACCAGCCCGCGTTCATTATGCATCCCTGCACAGCCAAGTCGGTTGATATCCTCATCCCAACCAAGCAAAAAAAAAAAAAAAATTGTCCCGCATGCTTTCCCTCTCGGCGAATCTAGATGCTGTCTCGGCCCCCCGCACTTGAACCTGTTTGGACCGAATGGGCTGCACCTTAGCTCGCCGAGTCGTATGACTATCTCACTAGGGCCTCTGCTTCCGGGGGCACACATCCGACAAAAAGAAAGTCTGTTTCACGACGGATCAGCGGGTCCCCTGGCCCTTTTTTCTCATCTAATCCAACTTGGCAAGCGTAGTGGTGTGGAGGCCGTTCCATTCAGCTTAAAGTGCTTGCAGCGTAGTAGTTCACGATGAAAAAGGGGGGGGGGCGTTCACGTAGCAAAAAAAAAAGTCGTTGAAATGAGAATGAAAACCAGCATTCAAATTTTTTGTTGGCATAATCTAATAGAAACATGCACGCAATGACCGTCGTGAATGATGATACAATTTCCGCCAGCGCGAAGGTTGTCAGTCTTGATATCCCGTCGAAAGAATAGCCTACCCAAAATCCGTGTAATCCTGCCCATTATTTCTGAGGGTCATTCTTTTCCACCGTGAAGAATTAACCGTGTGCTCCAGCGAAAAGGAAAAAAGCAATTCCAAAAAGGTCCGACCGAGAAGTTTAATCATACCCGGGAGGGGGGGGGGGGGGGGGGGGGGGGGGGGGGGGGGGGGGGGGGGGGGGGGGGGGGGGGGGGGGGGGGGGGGNCGGTATTTTTAATAAAAACAGGGAAACCCCCCCCCCCCCCCCCCCCCCAAAAAAAAAAAAACAGAAAAAAAAATGTGATCAGTTAAAAAAACCCCAAATATCAAGTGCACAAGCCAGCACCGTGAAGAAAAGCACGATCGCTACCACAAGACACCCAAACGCCCACTGTTTATGTAGTTTTTCGCTCATTGTTTCAGATTCGGCTCCTGTGTAAAATAAAAGAAGAAAAGAAATGAGAAAAGAAGAAAGCGTCGTGTCATTAAAGTTGCAAAGGCCGTGTCGTGGTGCGTGGTTGTAAGCATTAAGAGAAGTGTCTGTTGGAACGAGGAGTGTTTCTGAGAGCATGTTAGATAAAGTGATGAGGATGGATTGTGGTGGCAACTTACGAGGTAGAGGAAATGTCATCAACATGGTTGCAAAGAGCAACAAAAAGATCAAAGAAAAGTTGAGTCCCGCCGTTGTACATCTCGAGTTGCATGGTGCCGCTTCGCTTGAAGGTGCTTCGAGAGCGGATGATGAGAGCGAGGTAGTGGGCTCGCAGCTTGGAGTCAGTGTCGGGAGTGTTGTTGTAAGCATATCTAGCCGAGGCCAAGATGGTGCTGCACTGGATGCCAGACTCTGCTCATGGTTAGATAGTGTTGGTGGAAGGTGAAGGAGGTAATACTCACGAAGTCCTTGCTTGCGAAGAGCAAGCTTCTTCAGCTCATCGAGACCATACTTCTCCGCAGCGCAGTAGATGACAGTGTCCTTGAGAAGATCGCCGTCAACGCCGCGGTGGTAGACAGTGCTCTCGGCCGAACCCTGTTCCTCTTCGCTGGTGGGCTCGAGCTCGTACGAGTTGCGGCGCTTGTTGTGAACAAGTCGAGGATAATAGTCACCCTTGTAGAGAAATTCCAGAACGGAGCTGAAGATTTCGGGCTCCTCGTCGGTAAGAGCGATGCGCTTGGTGGTAGCGTCCATGTAGCCGTTTCGAAGAGCGTTGAGGAAGAACGGGCTGTTGCAGAGGACATCTTCGTGGGCGGCAAACAGGCGCTGTTCGGCGCCGACGACGAGAGTGACGATGGCAGATGTCAAGTTGCTGTTTCGGTGTAAGTCGATGAAGAAGAAGAAATTATAATGATTGAGATGATACTTACTTGTTCGTGGGAGTGTCATCGGCCATGGTGATGCTCGAAGACGTAGTAGGTCTTCGGCTGTGGCGGGACTCATGTCGACGCTTGCTGACTCCACTGTCCTTGCTGAAAGAGGAGCTAGACTTGCTTGATCTGTGACCCTTGGAGAAGCTCTTGCTGGAGGATTCGTGGCGTCTGGAGGAGGAGAACATGTTTGCGGTTTGTGTTGATTGAACTGATTAAGTGGCGATGATGATCAAAGCGGGATTTTTTTTCTTTTGTATTGTCGATTATGGATGGAAATAACAGGAAAAAACGAGATGGGGTTTTTTTTTTTTTAGGAAAAAATGGAAGACGAGAGAAAAGCGTCGATTTTGGACGATGGACCTACCTCAGGCCTTTAAGCTTATGGATGAAGCTGGATAACGAGCCTTGCAGAATGCGAGGCAGGAGGCCATCTTTATAATGTTACAGCAGCATGCACGGGCGGAATACTGAGTTCTGCCTATCAACACACCCCCTGTGCCGGGTGGATGAGGCGAGGCAGCCGGGCTTGGTGATAGCATCGCTGGTTGGACGCGTGCCCGGCCGAGCCCGCGCGTTAATTAGAAGGGCAGGGGGCGCGAGGTGGACACGATAGCACGTGATTTCAATTAATGGGCTTGGAGGGGGTGGATGCCTGATGGCCTCAAATTTTTGGGTGGAGGAGGGAGGGGTGGCAGGGGCATAGCGTCAAGCGAAATCTGAGGGGCGCACGCAAGGATCTGCTGCCCCTGAGTCTGTTTGTATGACTCGAATAATCGGGCAAGGCGAGACGATTCGGAGGTTGGGGGTGGCCAAGTGCTATGTCGCTGGTACTTGGACGCCGCTATTGGTGGTGGTGTGGGACGGTGGGACATAGCGGAAACCGTTCGATGATGAGCTGCGTGCGGCATGGGGGACTTCGCAAGGCAGAAGTCCTCCAGCCGCTGGGAATGCGTGGTAGTGCATGCTCGCTCCATCCGCTGCAAGGCTCGCATTTCCGGGGCAAGGCTGGGAAATTTTTACATTGGCGGCATCCTCACAGCCTCGCCGACGCAATTGAGCTCAATTGACGCCCATGTCGGGCGTCGTGTTGCGGACATGGCCGCCGGAGCACTCTCCTACATATCTAATCCTCACGATTCTCGGGGCCACCACTATCACGGCCTCTCGCCCAAAGCACACACGCTTCGGCTGTCCCAAATCCATGCTTTTTCCAGGTGGACCGTAAGTTTGATTGTCCAAGGTAGGTACCCGGATCAATGCTGGCTGCTAGCCGTTAGCGTCAAGCCCCCAACACACAGCTCTTGGGAAGCTGTCCCGAGATTCTGTTTGACATGCTTCACGAGGCCACACACCCCTGCTTCCCCCACTAGGGCCGACATGACCCGAGTTCACGATTGCCCATGTCTGTCAAAGGACCAAAGGGAAGTCTTCCGCCTCAGCTTGGGCCACATTCTTGTTCTTTTGCTTTTCCGCAGGAATCACACCCTTGGGTGCAAACCATGCGCCCGGCTCCGTGTGGCAGCCAGCACGATGGACTGCGCAAGGGCGTTTCTGCCTTCAGCCCTCACCATGGCTTCATTGTGAAGTGCCCCGCGCACCTTGCGCCGCTCCACCGGGAGCCCAACATGCTCGCATCTCTGGAGCAAACCGGCACCGTGATCGGCGGGGACAAGCTCATCCATGCCGGCTTCAACCATGTATATCCCCGGCAGTCTGTCCTTGTACCGCTGCGCTATCACGCCGAGGTTCGTCCAGCTGTCCAGGTGGTTCCAGAGAAAAGGATACAAGTATCGATACGGGAGCCACTTTTGGGGATATAAGGCATGCAGCATGGTCTTAACCGAAAGGAAGGGAGTCTCCAGTATTAGTGCATCCAAGTCCAAGTTCGCTGGTCTTTTCCCCTGGGCAGCCAGATTCGTGGCAAACCCGCACCCAATGCTTTGCCCCCAGAGCAGCGTCACTGGCTTAGTCTCATCCCCTCCTCGAGATCGCTCTTCATGCAACTCAGAAACCCACTGTAGCGCCGCCTCCGTGTCCATATTTATTCCTCGCTCGTAAGGTCGGTCGTGTGAAGTCCAGTAACCACGGTAACTCACGCACACCATGGTATAAGTGAAGGAAGCGTCGGCGTCTCGTGCTCGGCGGAGAATCCATGACAGGTCGGGTAGTCTTGGTGGCAACGATGATGCATTTCCTAGTTTGGAAGTGAGCCATGTTTCAAAGCAGGCAGTAACAGCGACAAACCCTGAAAATAGAGTATGTAAACGGGGATCTTGCTGTGTTCCCTTGGGTTAGTGATAGGCGGGGGAGCCAGGTCCGAGACACAAAGCGCAATCTCAGTGCCGTCCAGCGACCGGATTCTCTCCTCCCGCCATTGAACACCACCACACTCCTTGGCATAGTCCTCAATGCGCATGCTCCTCGCATTGGGTGGCAGGAATGGGTTGTAAATGATCATGTTTTGAAACATAACCATGGCTATGCACTTCCACGTCCAGAGCGCCATAAACAAACCGCCAAACAGCAGCGGGGGCATGAGGATCGGCGCAACGTGGAAGCTTCTTCTGCAGCTGCGAACATGCCATGCGTGATCAAAACGATGGTCAGCAGTTCTAATGCCGCATGCGAGCGACAGCAGCTGCGAGGGCGAACCCAGGTCGTGGCTCATCCATGGCAGCGATCGCTTGGTGGCGAGACGGAATCGGCTCAGCGCCATTGGGGAATCGTGGCGACGGGCATGGAGCGCACCTCATAAAAAAGGAGATACTGCGGTAATTACTGGAGGCGGAACGTGAGCGTCGGCGTGGGTGTGAGGCCTGCTCGTTATGACATGTTCGCTCGCGACTGGACTCGGCCCTGCAGCTGGCGATGCGGATGCGCAGAGAGCACGACACAGTGGTGTTGCGAGAGAGGCGGGCGCATGACAGGTTGGCAGGGCCCCGATGTGCGGGGCACGCAGCCGAACCAATCCTTGTCCTCCCTGTAAAGTGCCCTAAACTACAGCGCAATGTCACCGAGGAAATGGAAATGGTGCGCGGTGGACTAATGTCAGTTGCTGGCTCCGGGCAGTTCGCTTGCACTCCCGCCGTATGTCCGCCGCACTCAACTTCCACTGACGTCGGCGGGGGGGATGTAAGAAGCTAGTAAGCCGCACCGCGGTCTCCGCCCAGAATTCTTTAGAAAGCGCCTAACAACCCCGTTACTTTACTCATCCGCGTGGTTGCTGCCTTGTCCCGGACCCTGGCGACGCCATAAACATAAACAACACAGCTGCGGAAATTCGCCAGCCCGATCCAACAGAGCCCATCTACTTCATCTTCCCCGCCCCCTCCGCTGCTCGACTTTTCCCCCTCCAACGCAAACCACCCCACCAAAGAATCACCGCCTTTATTTGTCACCACAACCACCATGCCTGGCTCCCTTGACAAAGAGGGTGATGGCCACGCCCACGTCGAGATCCCGGACGAGGCCGCATCGCCGCGATCCGAAGGCGAAGCCAGCCCTGTGATGCGAAACAGCAAAGGCTGGGATGGCAAGCTGCGAATGCCCAAGTCCGCGCTCGTGGCGAACCCTGAGGCCCTCTCCGACCCCGAATATTCAGACGAGGAAAATGTGTTGAACGGCGACGAAATCGCAGCCGACGAAGGTATGTTTTCTGGCTGTCTTATCACGATCCAGGCTAATGTGTATGGTGTTAGATCTGCTGGACGACGAAGACCCTGAAACAGACGAAATCATGCTCTCCCACTCGCGCATCGCCTCAATATCCTCACTCAAGCTGGAGCGCTTCAAGAACGTGGTGCGCCTCTGCCTGCGTCAAAACAGCATTCAGAAGCTCGAGGGACTGTCCGCCCTCGCTGCAACGTTAGAAGATGTCGACTTTTACGACAACCTAATTTCACATATCCGCGGCCTCGACGAGCTTACAAATCTAACGAGCCTCGATTTAAGCTTCAACAAAATCAAGCATATCAAGAATGTCAACCACCTCACGAAGTTGAAGGATCTTTATCTGGTTGCCAACAAAATTAGCAAAATAGAAGGACTCGAGGGACTCGATAAACTGACCCAGCTAGAGCTAGGATCGAACCGCATCCGAGAAATCCAAAATCTTGACACCCTCACCAGCCTTGAGGAGCTCTGGTTGGCAAAGAACAAAATTACCGAGATCAGTGGGCTTGGTGGGTTGCCCAAGCTCCGCCTCCTCAGCATTCAATCGAACCGCATTTCCGATCTGTCGCCTCTGAAGGAAGTTCCAGGCCTCGAAGAGCTATACATTTCGCACAACGCGCTCGAGTCATTGCAAGGCATTGAGAACAATACAAAGCTTCGCGTTATAGACATCTCCAACAATAAAGTGGCCAGCCTGGAAGGTCTTGGCCCGCTCGTAGAACTGGAGGAGTTCTGGGCCAGTTACAACCAGGTCGCTGACTTCAACAACGTCGAAACATACCTCAAGGATAAGAAAGAGCTCACGACGGTCTACTTTGAGGGAAACCCACTCCAACTCCGTGGCCCTGCTTTGTACCGAAACAAGGTACGATTGACGCTGCCTCAGTTGAAGCAGATTGACGCCAGTAAGTGACACTGACATTGAACTGACATGAGAATATGATCTAATCACATCTCACAGCTTTTGTGCGCGTATAGAAAAAGAACACGAATCACATTGTAACCAATGTTTTGGCGCAAAGAGAACGGCGTTAGATGGCGTCTTTTATACAAGATACGAAATGGCAGGGACTAAGTAGTGGAATCAGATTCGCCAGGTGATTACCAAAATCGCGGTGAGAATGGCTTCGGGGCCGGCAGGAATTCATCAAGAACTATGGGTTGTTTTTTACAATATCACTCAGAGCCATTTGCAGGTGATTGGTGGGGGAAAGTTGTGTGTTTGTATTCTAAGGTGAACTCCCCATAAAGTTCATGGGGCTAGAAGATACAGTCATCATCAACATAACAAACGCCTAAGATGATCCCAAAGCAAGCCATTTCCGTCTCTTTTCGCCGTCAGTTCCGAGGTATTCTTCTAAGCAAAGATCCAGAGCTTCTCTGTGTCGAAGTACTGCAGCAGTGGTTAGCTTGAAAATCTGTCTTCTTTTTTTTTTCAGGGTTAAGGAGAGGTAAGGAAGGACTCACGTTGGTAGGCTGGTTGAACTTGAGGTGAAGATCCATTTTGGAGATGCGCTTCATGTCCTCCTCGGGGATGTCGAAGCTGCAGCAGTCGAGGTTCTCGGCCATGACCTGGGGCCGCGAGGTCTTGGGGATGACGGCCAGGCCCTGCTGGGTGGCCCAGCGGAGGAGGACCTGGGCGGGGGTCTTGTCGAGCTTCTGGGCAAGGGTGGTGAAGACGTCGTGCTGCATGAGGGGCGAGGCCAGCTTGGCGCGGTCCATGTCGAGCTCGATGAAGCCCGTAGGGCCAAAGGACGAGTAGGCCGTCAGGGCGATGCCCTCGGCCTTTGCGAGGCGCACGAGCTCGGGCTGCTGGTAGTAAGGGTGCAGCTCGACCTGGAGGGTGGCCGGGCGGATCTTGGCCGTCTTGAGCAGGTCGTAGATGGCCTGGGACTGGAAGTTGGAGATGCCGATGGAGCGGGCGAGGCCCTTCTCAACCAGCTTCTCCATGGCGCCCCACGTCTCCTGGTTGGTGGCCTTGCTCCAGCGTATCTCCTTGTCGCCGTCGTAGTGCCAGCCAGGCGGGTAGCGCACCGACGGGTCGACGTACTCGAGCGCCACGGGGAAGTGGATCAGGAACAGGTCGAAGTAGTCGATGCCCCAGTCGGCGAGCTGCCGCCGCGTGATGGGCTCGACGTGCTCCTCGTTGTGGAACGTCTGCCACAGCTTGGACACGATGAAGAGCTCCTCGCGCTTCACGATGCCCTCCTTGATGGCGCGCGCCACACCCTCGCCGCACTCCTTCTCGTTGCCGTAGTCTGCGGCAGCGAAAGAAAATCAGTCAGCAAGATGTTGCCAATTCAATGGGTAAATTCACATTGGAGCGAAAATTAGAGCCCCAATTCCCCTCCCCCCTCCCCCCTTCTCAGACGCGAGATCTCTCTCTCTCTCTCTCTCTCTCGCTGAGACGGGAACCATAAAACCCCGAGTGAAGGGGTCTCAGAGGCGGCTCTGTCGGGGTAATTGGGTAAAATGGGTGAGGGGCAGCAGAACGAGCAGGGGTTCCCGCAGGGATGGAGGGGCAAGCTCGACAGTTCCAATTCTGTCATGATGGAAAAATAAATCTAAACATACCGCAAGCGCCGTCGAGCAGACGGTAGCCAGCCTTGATGGCGTTGTACACGGTCTCGGCCGTGTTCTTCTCGACCTTCCAGAGGCCGAAGCCCACCTGGGGCATGTCAATGCCGTTGTTGAGCTTGATGCTGGGGACGTTGACCATGGTGATGGTGTTTCTTGGGGGAGGTGTATAAGTGGAGGGAGGGGAGGAAAGACGGAAACCACGACAGGACGGTGGAAGAAGAGAGTAATGGATGGGAGCAGAGCAGGAAAGGAGAATTCAGAGCAAAGAGGGTATCATGGAGTATTTATGCCGTCACCAAGCTCGCCCCTCTCCCACCGGAGAGCTGTTTCACTCCGTCATGGCACATCATGACCATTGATAGCTCGACACCACAAGCAAGAAGAAAAAAAAAGAGGACCCCATGGTGCCGAGACGGCCGGCGAGCAACGAGGCAAATACTCACGCAGCCTGGCACCTGAAGGCGGAGCAGCCGTGTCATGGCAACGAAGGGAAGCTCCTGGGGGTGTGCACCCAGGGAAGTCGAAAAGCCGCGTGGTTCCGCGCGATTCAATGTGGTATTGATCCAGCCAGTGCCGCTTTTGCGGGGCGCGATGCAATTCAACCGGAGCGGCGGTGGGTCCTTTTTCGGAGAAGTCGCAGGCTGGCGAGAGTGTGCATCCTGGCGTTGAACCCAAAGAAAAGGCCCACGTTGACCTCTCCTCTTCCGGAGGGTTTTTTTTTTTTTGGTTGATAATTTCTGTTGTATTTGGGTGGGTTTATTACGAGTACATGGCATAAGTCCCGCTTGTGACATGCCGAAGCATCATCAGTCATATCATCGCTTTCTCATTGGGAGACATCGTCATTAAAGTGATATCTGCAACACAGATGCAAGTAAAGAAGCCAATTGACCTATAACAGACTTTACAAAATATCAGTCCACATAGCCCCCGAACCATCAAGCTTCGGGACTTACACCAAGACGCCTTGGCCTTTTCCCCTATTCGCCATGTCAACTGCTGCCAAGTTCAGGGTAGCAAGGTGAGCTGCAGAAAGGTGAAGGCATCGCACGTCCCCACATCTTTCCCCCCTCTCAAAGGATGCACAATTTAAAAAAAAAAGCGATATCGTGAAAAAAGCAGCGTCAGATCTACGCTCAAAATGACTCGTCCGCCGCGTTGCAAAAGTCGTGAAACCTGCATGTGACGGCCCGTCTCACAGGCGCCCGGAATCCATGGCTTCTCATGCAGATCCGCCTTTGATTGGCATGGATATATCACAGGCCGAACAGACCCTGGGATCTCTGCGGCCAAGAGGGAGAAAAAATCACCTGTGGTCGCCCATTTGTGCGTCTATATTCTAGCTTCCCAAATCCGAGCTGTGTCTTTGCGGAAGCAAGCAGAAGTGGGCTGCTGGAACTTGGGGGGGCGGGCTGGATTGCCAAGTTGTGATTGATGCGGTAGTCAAGAAGCACCCGGCCCATCGCTCCGGTGGATAATATGATCCAACACGCGACATTCGCCAGGTGTGTGAGTTGGGTGAAGAATGGCTGGATTCCCCAGCTCATCCCTTGTGTTACCAGGAAGCGGGAAGAAACAGCGGTGCCACATGGCTCATCTGCGCGCTGTTTCTGGGTTCATCATCCCTCAGGCGTCGTAATATTGCCTATCTTCCAGTCAGTGGAAACCAAGGCTGTACGGGCCATATCCAAGCCTCTTTCTCTCTCCAAGCTTGTAGGGGGGTGCGTCTTGTCGCGTTGCATTTAGCCTGAATTACGCTCCCCACGCCGACGCCGGGGAGTGTCGTCCCACACCACGGCTAAATGTGCTAGCCTAAGACGGTATCTCTGTCAAGTGTGTGGAGATGGTGGTGGTGCCCTCATGATAAGATACGCGGGTCGAATCAACACCACGCTACAATCAACAGCCGTCCATGATGACGGCGGGGGGGAAAACCTCGATTAACCATGCTGTGGGAGGAAACAAAGGTAAGCATACACTCTCGAATCTCATTCACAGGAAATTAAATGGCGAGGCTGGTGATGATGGTGTGATGCGACACGTCTTGGCTGGACTAACAATAGATGCTTCCAACGCCTGACCCAATTCTCCCGATTGGGAAACTTCAAAGAGTCAATGTTGTCCCCATGAGCTGGAATTTTCCATACCGATAGCCCTGGCCAGAAATCTGCGTTTTTACAGGATGCTCTGTGACAAAGAACTCGTCCACCATGACCACGGACCCCAGTCCGTTCCGAGCTTCGACATGTCCGAATTCGGTATCCAGCACTCATACAATGATGCTCGTGGTGATTCCCAAGCTCCCGTGATAGAAACAAAAGAACGTCGAGGAAATTGCGTCTCTTAGTGAGCATGTTGATTGCTCCTTTGTGCCCCCACAAGCTTATTATCTTTGAACAGCCCTGATTTCGGACCTCTTCGACGAAGAAACCATATCCCCCGTCAAGATTTTCGCCATGTCTGAAGTCAAGACTGACGAGTATCTCAACTTGGCCTTTAGACGGCATGTTGCACCGGAAAACGAGCTCGACCTGTACCGAAATCTGTTCGCCATCCAGGGTGCGCTCGTCCGCGGCGACGTCGAAGTCGTCCTGCACAATGCCTCGAGGCTCAATCCTGCCCTAAAGAGGCGGCTGCGGCGTATCCACCCGGAAAACACCGACCACGCTCGGAATAGTGACCTTGATTTTTGGGAAGTGGCCAAGGAGGACAAGAACCTCAACAGCGATGGGATTAGCGCTGTGTTCAAGGATGTGGACTGGCACGGGCTGCGGTTTCAATTCGTCAAGATCTTGGGTGCGGGCAGCTTTGGAGCAGCAACGCTATGGAAAGTCCACCTCGAGGGCGGGATTACCGAAAAGGTTGTCATCAAGCTAGCCATCAACAGGCTGGCCGCCTCCGGGAAGAGCGGGTTCAACCCAAAGGAGGAGGCTTATTGGCATCGACGATATCATGGCAGCCACCATACCGTCCAGATTGTGGACCTGGCTTCACTGGCCAAGAATGTGCAAGATGATTTTAAAGAAGTCAATCCGGGCAAGCCCTTAAAGTACAAAGGCGGTGTCAAATTCGAGGCTGAGGACTTTGACGCCACAGTGCTGGAGTACATGTGCCACGGCGATCTTTTCGGAATAGTGTCCAAGGCCTCGTTTCTGGGCGATGAAATCACATATATGCCAGACAAGGTGTTGTGGGGAATCTGGGAGTGTCGTATGTCAAATATTCACAGTGTGGGAGTGGCTCTGCTGACAATATCATCATAGTTGTTCGGGGTGTGGCCGCCGTTGCATACCAGCCCACTTTTTCAAGAACAAGGGATGAAATCTTTGAGGAAGAGTTAGATCGGGCTCGTCAAGAAAACCGCCTTGACAAATTTTACGACATGCTCGAGAAAGAGAAGATTACTCATGATACTCATTTCGATCTTGAAGAGACAAATAGTAAGTGGTACTTGAAACTGAAGAAAAAAAGCTAACATAGAGTTTAGTTCTCGTGGGGGAAGCAAGTGACCACCCCAACCAACCGATATTCAAGGTAACCACCGTGTTCTAATCAAGATCGAGATTTGAGCTAATAAAAAAGCTCCACGATTTTGGTGGCTATAGTCGCAGCATGGACAGGGCATGGGGGACCTGGGCCTTTAAGGATTACTGGAGACGCAGGCATTTGGCCAAAATGACTAGATTACTACCGGTAAGTAAGAATAAAGGGGTCAAAACCAGGTTCTAACTATATACAGGAACAAGTCCACCAAGACTGGGATCAGATCCCCACCCATGAGCCTTGGGAAGAAGCAGTCAAGAAATTCCAAGGCGAGGACCTCAGCACCGGCCATCCTATTGCTGGACGATATGGTTCATGGTCCAACGTATTCATCATTGCCAAAACAGCAAGTTTTCAATATTGCCCCTGGGCTTCGCGGTAACTAACGAAATTTAGATGGAAGCCGTCATCACTTTTATCTACATTGCTCACCCTTTCAGCTGCAAATCCTACACGACCCTTGACAGGTCAAAGACAGCAAAGACGTATGGCTGGCGGCTCAACAAGAGCAGATTTCGCGGCATCAGCGCAGAATTACGAGATGTTGTCTGCCAGTGTCTGTTTGAGCGACCCATTGATCGCCCCAGCATCGTCGCCTTGCTGCGGCAAATCGAGGCGCGCAAAGAAGCGGGTTTTGGTCAGACGGATGCCGGCGTCAAGGAATACTGGGAAAAACTCCTAGCACCTCAACCGGAGCGGCCGCTCCTGGATCCTCAAACGATTTTTCCCAGTGTTACTCAGCCTAATGCCAAGGGGTCCAAGGTAATGACTGGAGAGGCTTCGAACCCAGCTCCGTCAACTTTGATCTCAACAGAGCGATCTGGAGACAACGGGACTGTGGATCTTGGGGTTCAAGACATCCAACAACAACCGCAGAACCTTCGGGATGCCCCTGTGTTACCTCGAGCAGGTCCGCCCCGCCAGTCAACAAACAATCATGGTGCACAGTCTCAGAAACCAACAGCTGCTCCTCACTTTTCCCAAGCACAGGACCGCAGAGATCCAGGACCATCATCACGATATCCTGCTCCTGGGTATGTGTCTCGGCGTGCCGCATATAAAAATCCAAATTCTGGCAATACGCTTCATCCTACGACTTTGTACCCCCCTGGATACCCTCCCATGGATCCGCGAATACACAAAGCGGCCTTTGATTTGCCGCCTCTCACATCATCAGCCAAATCTTACAAACAATTCCAAGGACCGTATCTAGGACCTCAGAAACAACACCAGGCTCCTCGAAACAGTGCCCAAGTTGGTACATATCGCGGCGTACAATATACACCACGACGCACGAGACAACAGCAGCCAAGAAGGCGCTCAGGTCCGCCAGGACGCCAACACCCAGCGACTCAACAAGGTACGATCCCATACGTACGGCCCAGACACCTGCGAAAGAACGATGGACGTCTTGGGCGCGAGACAGGATACATGATGCCGAACTTTGCAGTGCCGGAGCTCAGTTATTCAGGGGAAAACTCCGAATTAGAGAGTGACGTGGTGGTTGACAAGCCTTCAAATTCCAACCCGGTCGACCAAACCCACGTGAACCAGCAGATGGTGGACCACCGCATTAGCGAGTTCCCGAGGACAGCAGCAGCCTTACCCACCATTCGCGAAGCTGAAGAGCCTCCAGAGCGGCCACCGACCCCGACTATTGCTGTCGTCTCACCACAGCCGCAGGCCGCCAAGCCCACAAAAAGCAACGTTCCAAAACATGTCAGCAAGGTGTCCAAGAAGCGAGCAGGGAAAAGCCCCAAGTCCAAGCGCAGGCCCAAACACCGGGCCGCGGTCATCGCCGCATATGTCGAGAGGGCTCTGCCGGATATGCCCGTGGCGATTCGGAACCTGTTGATTCGGGCGAGGCAGCTGGACGAAAGGCTCCTCCAGCAATCACAGTCGTGTGACGACGATGGTCCACAATCAATGTGGGAAATGTCGGCGGGTAAGAAAGAAGATGTTTTTCTCCTATTGTCAAATAGCAAGTGCAATCCAACACTTGAATGATTGTAACGGAAGTTGCTTCGCTACTACGGCCACTCCGCAAGTTGGCCCAGTCAAAGTAATCCTAAAAAAAGTCTGAGATTTTTTTAGGCTACCATTTTTTTTTTCGTTTGTTTAAGGATTGTTTTGTTTTTTATCTTAGCTAATAATGCTGAGAATTATGGTTTTTTTTTGGCAGCAAAGTGCCGTTATATTGTATCAAGTGATATTTTAGAAACGCACTAGGGGGTATTGAGCCATGCTTCTTTTTAAAGTTGTCCTTAATTTCCTCGCAGTCCTTTCTCGACGGGCCTAACTAAACCCTTACCTATATATAGCTGTGCCATATATCCGTTTTTATATATCTCCCAAAAAAAAAGCCAGAATTAACCCCCCTTTCCCCCAAAAATATCCAAAGCACAAGTCATCTTTTGGGTATCAGTAATAATTCCTCCAAGAAAAATCGGTATCATCCATACGTCGTCATAAACGAGAGAAATTCACTCCTCAGGTTTTTTCCTCATTAGCATTTCCCGAGAAATAAGGAAAAAAGACAGAAAGGAAAAAAACCGAGAAAACCAAAACGCCATATTTGATATCCGGGGTTTGCGGGCACAGAGGAAAAGAAGGCGGTATCCAAATAAGCCTCCCCTTTTAACATTCAAAACTTTGAGTATAGGCACTCGCAGGTGCCAGCCTCGGCCTGGACATCGGCAATGCGGTTCCCGTCACTGTCTTCGCATACGGGCTGGCCCAGCTGGAAATCTTTGCTCTGCACAATCTCCGCGTTGCATGGCCAGTTGCCAAACTTGACATTGCCCGGCTCCGGGTCAATCGTCGTGTTTCCGCGGCGCTTCGTCCACAGCGTCGCCTCGAAGAGGGTTCCGTCAAAGGTACAGCTGGCTGCACGGTTTCCGGCCGATAGATTCTCCTGAGGCGTCACCGTCTTGGACATGTTGAAGGCGAACCGCAGCCGTTCCGTCGACTTGCCCGCATCAATCAGCTCCATGGACTGGTTCTCAAAAGACGGCGCAAAGTGATTGTTGCTGGATGAGATTGTGAACGACGAGGCGTTCTGGGCCGTGATTATCCAGTAAAATGTGGCCGCGTCACCCTGGTTATATGGGTAGCAGCTCCAGCTGGTGGCGCTAGAGGTGCAGTTGGCCCTGGTCTCTAGGAGATCGAGCTCAAGCGTAAAGGATCCAGCGGGGAACTTTGTTTGAAGTGAGTCGACGCCATCGGATGAGCCCTTCTTTCTTGCCGCCGTCTCAATCAGCTCTGGCATGGGTCAATGCTGCCCAATCGCAACTCACCGGTCTTTCAAGCCAACTGTTAGCCCTACGGCCAGTGCTACAGCAATGATGACCGAGACGATGACGGCGATGCCCAGGATGCAGCACCAGCGGTCTGCGAGGCCCCTTCGACCGCTCGGCGTCCCGGACTGCGCCTGCGACTCCGTGTCCTCGTCCTTCCCGTCAGCATCCCCGTAGCTCGGAGGCGGGTGGAGCAGCGTCGGCGGTTCCAGGATATACGGCGGCACGTACGGCGGAGGCAGCCCCCGCGGACTGGACGGACCAGAACCTCGACGAGGGTATTTCTGAGGAATCCTCAGGGGCTTTGGAGGGGACGGCGGTGACTGTGCAACTTCGTTTTCGACAATGACGGGCATGAAGCCGACGCCCACGGAGCTGCGGGAGGAGCCTAGGGACCCGGAGCCCCGGCCATGACCGCGATGGCCTCGGATCATGGGTCAATGCTTAGGAATTGTATGTCGACTTCTTTCAGACAGTCTTGTTTTTGGTCGTTTTCTTCTTCTTCTCGGTTTCTTTGCATGCAGCTGCGTGGTTCCGTCTGAGTGGGCCGGGGACCGGTAGCCCCAGACCGTTTTACGACAATCGGAAGGGAGAGAGAATATGGCAAAGTAGGTGTGGGGATGAGGGAAGATGGGCAAAAAAGACAAGTTCGAGTATGTGGGAAAGAAAAAGAAGGATAGAGCAGGATTCAGGAGGGAAATACCTCCCGCATTCTGTCTCTCCTTCTCATACTCGGGTGCCTGGGGCCGCCTTATTTAATTCAGGCTGGCGAATGAGCAGAGACACGGGTTGAGGCTATGCGACGCGAGAGAGCGGAGAGAAGGCAGCGCAGTCGACCCAAGGCCAATTGGCGATGGCGAGATCAGAGCGGAGAGACAAAGAGGACAGGGCAAGACAGGGCCAAGCAAAGGCTAATGTAAATAGTCAGAACAGGAAACCGAAAATGCTTCTTTTAGGGGGGGCGTGGGCGTGTTTGGGGGGCCACGACCAAGACACACAACGACTCGGGTTTTTTGGGGGCGGCGGGATGATGATCACCGTCCTCACTCTCTCTCTCTTGCTTCGTCCTTCTTGGGCCCTTTAGCCAGGCCGCCCGGGGGACGCGATATTCACAAAGAGGGGAAAGGGCAGGAAAAGCCACCCACGTTGTTCTCCAAAACGCCACCACGCACCTCGAGACGCAGAGAATAAGACAAGCCCCCAGCTTACCGCCCCCTCCTCCGCCTCTTTCTTTCTCTCTCCCCCTCTCTCGGGCGTCCCCTCCCTCTCTCTCTGTCTCCGCAGTGAGGGAGAGGAAACTATATTGCCGAACGCTTCATCGTTCGCTCGTGCAGCAAGCCCAGCGGCTACAAGCTTTTTTTTCGAGGACACCCAAATCGAGTGATCCAGAACCAGATCAAGGCCAAAACTCAGCCTCACCAGGGGGGCGCAACACACCAAAAAGCAAACCGCGGGCCGCCCTGCGATGAGTGTGCGTGCGTGCGCGCGCGGGTGAAAATGTGTGTGTGTGTGTCTGTCAGTCTCCTCGCATGTATGGATGCATCTGCGTGTGCGTCGTGTGCGCCGCCTCGACCTTCATTTCCCTTTTCCCTTTGTGCGGCCGCCAACACCTCGAACACAAAGTGGCAGCAAAAAGAGGCTGGCTGGGCTATGAATAAACCTGCATGCAACATAGTCTTTCCGCGCTGACCAATCGCACGCCCGTCCCGCCGCCTCACCTGTCGATGCATCGCCCATCCATCCATCCCTCCGCCCTTTGATGTGCACTTTGATTTTCACCCTGCTTCGCAACCCAGCGGCAGATGGTTGTCCCATTCCCACCACTGCCAGCTGGAAGCCCTCCACCCCTTTCCCTTTGCTAACCTTCCATCCACATCTCGCCTCCCCAAGTGTGTGCCCCGTGCCTTGGCCAGCGACGTCGTGTAAACCGGCAAGTAGCGTACCCGAGTGGCGCGCAATCTTTTTTGTCTCTGAATGCTGCCATCGACCCAGAACACCACCGCCTTTAGCGTCGCTGCTTGCCGCTAATAGTCGCATGTCAAGGAGGGAAGCCCCGCGGCCCTCATTGGCAGCCGGTGCCCGTGTTCCCCGTGGCGTTTTTTTTCGGGGTGGCCTTGGCCGTTTGGTTTCTGGCTGTGCTCGCATGAGCTGTGTCTTTGTCTTTGTCTTTGCTTTTTTTTTTTTTTTTGCTGGCGAGGGAGAGAAAGAGACGGTCCGTGGCTGACTGTGATGTATGCGTGCGTGTGTGTGTGTGTGTGTGCTGAGCTTGTCAACCCGCATTTTGCGCTGTAATTAATTAGTCGATATAATGACTTTCAGGCTGGCGAGTGACATCAGACGGGGAACACAGACGAGAGTGACCCCAAGGAGAGAAGAGAAGAGAGTGGGGGAGACTCATACGTCAAAGTGAGACGAGATGGCACAATACAGAGGCAAAAATTACGAATGCCTGTGGCCAGCTGAACATGTACATGATCAAATAGTTCCTGACCCTCTTGCAGCCGCATAGGGCTGCCCGCTGTTGCGATGGCGGAATTGTGGCCTGAGATGACCGACCCAGAGGAAACTTTCAGCGTCACCTTACAGTCTCACTACTCTCGACCCGAGCCCTTGGAACCGGCCCTCTTGTCCAATCTGGGAGCGGTTGTTTTAGCCTCATTTGCCCGGCGGCTCAGTTCTGGATCCCCCAAAAACGGCCCAGGACACCAATAACACCAGCACATACATACATGTACCATTGCCACCAAGAACGCCAAGAAGGGTTTTTCTTCTTACATACATGGTACACGTACCTGCCAGTGGGCCCCTTGGTGAGAAACAATAGGCGTTGGGTGCCACATGGCTCAAATGGCGGGAACTAACTGGAGACAGCAAAGCCATTGCCCCTCCGTCCTCGAGCTCTAGTCAATCTGTCATGTTCTTCGTTTCTAGTAACTTATTCGTACATACATACCCTATTGCATTGCGCCTTGCCAGACCCATATCTACTGCTACCGCCTCATTCCGCACGTTCCACTATCTCTGCTGACTCGGTAAGAGACTCCGGTGCCGCGAGCACCTCTCCTTGGTCCGTCCACACCGCCGCCAATTCCGCCTCAATCTCGTCTCTCCGCTTCTTCCATTCGTCCACTTGCGCCAGTCGCTCTCGAAGCTCTTGGAGTTCCTTTTCCACCTGCATCTTTTCCCGCTCCGTTCCGATCCTCTCAAACTCCCACTCGTCCCCGTTGTCTCCCATGCCCAAAACGAGATTGTACGTGTGGTACTTCTTGAGCGAAGCACGAGTCGACACCGTAATTAGAGCTATATCCCGTTAGTTTCTTTAGAGCCCACTTTTCATATCGAGGGATCAACGTACTAATGCCCTTTTCCTTGCATGTCTCATATAGAAGACCTTCTACGTCGCTAGACACGGCACTCGTGCCTTCATCAATGATAGCGTACTTGGGCTCGTGGTAAAGCAACCGCGCAAAGCCCATCCTCTGCTTCTCTCCGCCGCTGAGGACGTCTTTCCACTCTTTTCGAGTATCCCATCCGCCCTCGCGATCTGGAAGATAGCCGAGACGTGCCTCTTCTAGGACTCTCAACAAGTCGTCTTCAGACTTGCGCTTTTCTCGCATGTCCATGTGGCCGTCAGGGTAAATAACTTGGTCGCGTAGAGTTCCAGGGCTCAGATATGGTCGCTGGGGAAGGAACATAATACCGTCCTGGCCGATATCCTTGGGTCGGCTCACCAAGCCCCTGTACACGGGCCACAAACCACACAGCACTCGAGCAATGGCGCTCTTCCCCACTCCGTTGGGGCCGGATATCTATATGTGGTGTTAGCATGAAAGCAAGTGTCCATGTTAATGTGCTCTGACTTACAAGCAAGTGTTCCCCGCTGCGAACAATAATGGACAGCGACTCGAGAAGCTCTTCGCCACCCTGCGGCCAAAGACCAGGTGCCACAACAGGGACGTGCTCGAATCGAACACCATCGAACCCCTTCTGGATTGTTCCCTGTACATCTGATAGGGAGTACAGCTCGTTTTGGCCGCTTCGCAAATGGTATGCGTTGGCATGAACCCGGTGAAGGGTTGAAATGAGCGTGTAGACACGGCTGGTGTAGCCAGCCAACTCAGCCAGATCCTTGATCGAGTACATCATTCGGCCACCGGCATCCGCAAGCGAAAGCATGAGCCTCTTATTGGTGATGAATTCCTTCATGCGGTTTCGTTCACGTCCACCGCGTTGGCCGTTTTCTGCCATCTCTGCAGCACCTCCCATGCCACCCCACTGGGGCAAAAACACGGGAAGCGAGGAAAGTAGGTAACCGTAGGCACTCCAGCTATACTTGAGGATAAAGTCCTCTAGAATGTTGTATCGGATCTTGAGCATGTAGATTCCTTCCATCCAGGTCTTCAACGACTTGAATTCCCGGTTCAGGAAAGTCTTTTCCATATCAGCTCCTCCGTAGAAGGCCACTTCCTCGGCGTTGGCAATCAGACGGGCATGTAGACTCCTAAAATCACCCTCCTTTCGTCCCTCAACGGCTTTTAGCTTGCCAAATGGTGGTGACAATCTACGGAGAATGCTAGCCGTCAGGAAGTAGTTACTCATCAGTCCAGTGAGTGCCAGGGGACCGAGTGACCGGTAGAGTTGGTAGTTGAAGACACACAAATCAACGAATGGTTTGCCCAGTGATGAGTAGATGTTCGCTGCTGCGGCACAAAACAATGTCAAGTCTTGCGTGATGAATTGATCTGCACCCTGGCCAACACCTCCGTCTAAGTTAGACAATTTGTAGTAGTTCAAATTATCATGGAGGTACAGGTCATGGATGTATCGAGTCAGTCTAGTGCGGAAAGCAATGGAGACCTTGGACTCAAGGAACTTGATCATGGCATTGGTATACGAGGCAAATCCGCCGAGACCACACCACTATACATTGTTAGTACTCTGAGATTTCATTTCCATGTGAGCGGATGATCCTACCTTGACAAGCCCCCAAAGGAACGCTTTGCCGTTGCCAGCAACCAGGTCACGAACGATTGCACCGTCTAGGCGCGCAACCACTAGCGACAGGTATGTTCTAAGCATGAGAAATACGCCATGGCTTACAAGCAAGCCAGCTTCTTTACTGGTCCACCTCGGTATCATGATGCTCATCAGGCTCAGGAATTGATGCAAGAACGCCAGATTTAGCCCAGCTTTGGTTTGCGCAGCCGGGACTGTGCCATCTCGAAGGCCAGAAACCCGCGGGGGGTTGAGGAATAGGCGACGGTGCGCATCAAATGTGAGGGGCTTGGTCGGCCTGATGACGACCTTGGACGTTCCGTCCTTGTACGGGACGTAGATTGTCCGCGAGCCGTCCTTGTTGTGCAGCCAGGAATTTGTGCGAACAAGCTTGCGACCTTGTTCTCGCTCCTCGCGTCGGTTCTTCCACACTCGCCGTCCTCCTTCTCCGCCGAGGATGATGGAGAGGGCGAGCGCCAGAGTCGCGAGGATGCGCGTTGTGCGAGACGTGCCGCGCAGCTTGGACCGGATGCGACTTGACCACTTGTCTATGAATCCGGCCAGCAGCTCCTCGGCAGCAGTGTGCCGCAATGTGGATTGCGCAGCCATGGGCGAGGCAGGTCGGGATGTCGAGGCCAGGTGCTGGGGACGGGACAAGAGGGGAGCGCGGTTCGGGAGAGTTGCTTCCCCACACTCTCGGTTGTAATCTTAGCAAAGCCAGCTCCCCATCGGGCGAAGGTTTTTGAAGGCAGAGGGGAAGGCGAGGCGAATGCGGAGGTGCTGGGATCCCGAGGTTGAGCAGTCGGCGAGTATCAAATTGTCTCAAACGTAGCGAAAAACTTCAATCGAGCGATCGGCAGATGCAGATTTTTGGGCGCAAAGAGTTGGTGTTGAGTGGTGACCTCCATGGAACTGCTCGGGTGTAGTTGGTCGGAGCATCGTCATAGCATGTGAAGGTGTCTTCCGAGGCACGCGCACATGCGAGAGCCGCTGCTGCACGCACTACAGTGCACCGCCCACTACACCTGCGACCGCCAATACCACTGCGACCGCGTCTGACGAAAGCGGCGACGGCGCGGGAATGACCCCACGGGAAACACGGGGCAGAGGGCCAGTCACATGACCCGGCTCCACCGCAAAAGCCTGGGGAAACATGGGGAGATGAGCGCGAGGGCGGGAGCACGGCGGGGCACGTCCCTTGGTCCCATGGCCATCCAGATGGACGGGTTACACGGGCTCGGGAGAATGAACAGTTAATCCGCGGGCGGATGTGGGAGTCGCCGAGGGATGGTGGGAGGGATAGTGGGAGGCGGAATGGATCCTGGTTGGCTGGGCCTCTCAAGCTTTGTCAGACTAGACCCAGGCGGGAATTTCTATACACATCCCTAACTTGAGCCTCTCGCCCGCCTACCCTGGAGGAGCTTGAGTTTTTTTGGCCATTTCATCCATGTAAACCGCGATAACTTTGTATACGGAGCATATTAAGTGATGCTGTGCCTCTCCATCTAGGTTTCGGATTCTTTCTTCTGCAATGTGACGGTCCCCTAAAGCCTTACACATTGTTCGCTCAACCTTGCCGTACGTGTGTGTTATTTTCGTACTGTCAATCACATTCACAAATATTGGTGTGAGGTTCTTACACATGTCAGAAATTCACAATGAGCGGAGAACGTGGGCGGATCGGTCGGAATTAGGAGTAAGACAAACCGTGCAGCGCGCACAAAGAATGGCCAACCAAATATAACTTCATTTCGCGCCCTAAGACTGTGTTCAGCCAGCTAAAGAGAACCGTTGCGGCTCTGCCTTTAGCCACCGATCAGAGTCGAGACATGCAGCGCGCCCACGCATTGTACGTACATATTACATGTCTGCCCACGTCTAGGACATCTGTCACATTCAACCAGCGGTCGGTCATGGGCGGTCTGGAGCGCACACCAGACAAAAAAACCCGGACTTGTCCGTTTCCCGTAACTTTGGATCTCAGGTATTGGTGACCGGATGTCTCGCTGGACCCCGGTCTGTGCCAGTTCACGCTCACATCATGTCCGCGTACGGGTCGAGTCTGCAATAATAAAAATTTACTGCTAGCTCGTGCGTCAGATTGACTTGCGTCCTTTGATGGATGCCATGCTATGCCGTGTGCCATAGGACCTCATGTTTCTGCAAAATCTTAAAACCCATGGTCCACCAAAGCCATTACCAACCCACCCGCTCGCTTTCTGTCAGCCACCGTTGATCCTAAGTGAACAGGTCTCCGATCGGGTCGAATTTGGCCACCGTCGGTTGGTCCGCGCGTGGGGAAGCAAACAGGCCGGGACCCTGCTTCGAGCAGGGACCGGCGCTCCTCTCAATGCATCACATCCAATACCGAGCAATCAGGGCGGGCCATGGATGAAGAGGGTGCATACAGATGCAAGAGGGCGCTTCGAGGTCTCAAGGTCGGCCTCTGCGGGTATGTACATCCCTCGACAGCCCATTGAGCGAGCTACGCTGCATGTGGAGGGTCATCACGTCCCCGGGCGCCAACACGGCCAATCATGGCGCCTCCACAGCGGCATCTCGTTTCGGACAAGCATGGCAGGGGACCACCAGAGGTGTGCTTTTTTGGGGCCTGGTCATGGAGAATTGGCCCGTCGATATGCAATGCAGTGCCAACGGCCCCAGGTACCCCCAGCTCCCGGGTCGTCGAGGTCTCTTCTCTCCGGCCAGCCGTGCAGATCCCACCCGCTTGCTTCTCTAGTCTGGCCACCACAGGGCTCGACTCTGGAGAGCGAATGCTAATGGTGTGCGAACCATAAGGTCCGAGTTCTCCGCGTCGTGTACCGCAGCGGTGATAGCCAGAGCTAGACCAGTGCGTGTGGCTGCATCTGCGCCGCCTATAGGGGCTATTGTACCGAACCAGAGATTGGGTACAGCAGATGAACTTTCCAGAGAGCCGCCCGAGTCGAGCGTCTCCTTTTTTCCCCATGACTCCCGCGCGTCCCCACTAGTGAAAGGCCGTCTCAGCCATCATGGACTAGAGATCACAGAGGGAACGGCTCTGCAAGAGTCGACTATCTCGTTTAGCAGAAGCCATTCGAGGACTCATTTGCGATGGGCTGGACGAGGACAGCGGCCCAACAGCAGGGGGGCGGACGGTCAAGCAAATCCCATTCATCGAGGTAGCGCTGCAGGGCACGGGTGCCGCACAAGGCTTGAGCTTCAATCGCTGCGCGGTGCCCTTCCACTCGTCCACTTTCCAATCGCACCTCCCACAGACCGGACCAGGGGGGCCAGGCGCCGCACCGGCCAAGGGCCGCTATACCAGCCATGAGCAACCGTGAGGAGGGGTGTTAAGATGAGCTTGGCGGGCACCATTATTAGCGGAGATGACAGACATGAGAGGGCTTACTGTGCTATCGCGGCAGGCGTGCTTGCGGGTGGCACGGACTGTGACGCGTCGCGCCAACGCCAAAGGAAAAACATGTGCGAAGTGGATCCGGTGCACACTGTCCCAGATAGCTCCCTACCGCACTTGTACATTCCCGGCGGGTTAATCTCAAGGGAACTCCACTCACACCTCTTCTCCCTCCCACCCCAGTCGACGCCCCGTCCGACCCCCGTCGAGCCCAGTCTCTCGCAGGCCTAGCAAGCCATAAGCAGGTGCCCAGTTCAGAGTCCAGCAGACTCTCTAGCCAGCGTCCGGTCCTTCAGCATCCATCCCCTGCTCCCACCGGGTCATCCCCGTTCACAGCGCCAGCCAGAGGCCTAATCCACGTTTAAAGGCAATCATCTCGCTTGCGCCGCCAGCTCTCTGAGCCTCCGATCCGCCCTGCCTTTCGCCTCCGTCTTCCGTCTCCCGTCCCTCCTCCTCCTCACCGAGCTCCATCCCGACCGACGCGATCTTCCGTTCCAAAACTTCCCGTTTGCGGTGCTCCCTCGAAGAGTCACTCGTTTTGTTCGCCAGCGCCCTTCTGCCCTCGTGCAGTCCGGCCTCATCTTTTTCGATTCTGAACCCTTCACGCTCCAGCCACCGCTGCCTCAGACAAGCAGCCTTTCAATTCTGCACCGCGAGGACCCCCCTTCAAAGCCCGAGCTTCTGTCGCCAACATTTTTCTTTGCATTCCTCGCAACTGCCTCGCCCTCGACCGCGACAAAGGCCCTTGTAGGCCGACTTTGAAGAGTTAGGGGTTGAGAAATTGGGTAGCTTTGTTTGGACGTCCTCATCAACCGTAAGTCTCGTTATTTCTTGCGCGACAAAGGGTGCACACCCCTGGGCAGTCTGGCTATTGTCGCTCTGCGTGTGACGCGAGAATAATCGCCACCTGCTGCTCCTCCGTTCTCCTCCGACGAATTGTACTGGATTCTGGTCACCCCTGGTTTGCGGTGGCATTTCCCCCTTTGCAACCTGCACCTCGGCTGGGCATCAACCGCTAGCTGAGCAACCTTGGTCATCAAGCGACTGTTCAATTTCCCACATCAGACAGCTGCTGACCTAACTCCCCAGAGCAGCAAATATGTCCGACCAGCCCCAGCCTGTCAAGCCCGCGGACGAAATCCAAAATCAAAATTCACTGGCCGATTCTGCCATGGCCAAGGACAAAGATCTGCTGTCGCCGGAAGATGGATCAACTTCCAAGAAGGGTCGTGGTCTTCTCCAAGTTCCCTCCAGATCGTCATCGCAAAGGAACCAATCGTCACCAACATCGACTGGACTGAGTGGGGCTACCGTCAGCGACCCGCGGAACAGCATCGGAAGCCGATCGAAAGACTCCAAAGGTAGTTTCCGGGGAAGGCGACGAAACGGCAGCACCTCCAGCAACAGGACAGGCGCGGACACTGAACCATCGAACACGCCCGTGAATTCCCAGCCCACATCCCCTGTCAGCCCTCCCCAGAAGAAGAAGAAGAGCGGTGGCCTGTTCGCCCTCTTTGGATGCTGCGTCACGCCTGAGGGCCCCAACTCGGACGAGAACAACGAAAACGCCGTCAAGCTCGATAAAATCCCCCAGCGACCGGCGACCGCAAAGTCGCGCACGCAGACCCCCCAGGAGCAGCCCAAGCCCTTGACCGAGAAGGAGTCCCAAGCGCCCCTAACGGCTCAGGAGCACCAGAACGAGACCATCTCATCTGGCAGCACTAACGACGAGATAACCGTGACCGAGAGGGAGAACCGCGAATCCAAGCAGTCCATCCCGCCCGCAGTCACCGTCGAGCCCCCGACGACGACTCCCACCGAGGAGCAGCCCAAGGACGAAGCGAACCAGGCCCCGCCCGCCGCCGAGACTAGCGACGTTGATATGCGAGATGCTCCCGTAGCTGATGCGGAAGAGGCGCCAGTGGCCGCCGCCGCTGAGGAAGTAGACCAGGCTCTACCACCTCCCCCTCCCGGCCCTGGCCCTGCCCCGGCACTGCCAGCTGCCTACGATGAGGCCGGCCCTTCTGCCCCTCCCCCGACAAAGTGGCTATTGCCTCCAATTGCCCCGGAGCACAAGGGAAGGAAGTGTTTGGTTCTTGATCTGGACGAGACCCTTGTCCACAGCTCCTTCAAGGTATGTCGTACACCTGAAACCACATATCCGCAACATGCGCTAATTAAGTATCATCCAGATCCTCCATCAAGCCGACTTTACCATTCCTGTCGAAATTGAAGGCAACTACCACAATGTCTATGTCATCAAGCGGCCTGGTGTAGATGAATTCATGAAGAGGGTAGGCGAGCTATATGAAGTTGTTGTCTTCACGGCGTCCGTCTCTAAGGTTAGTCCATCCTGTGGCGCTTGCAGGCCAGAACACCCAGCTGACAATGCGCTAGTATGGCGACCCCCTATTGGATCAACTGGACATTCACAAGGTTGTCCACCACCGATTATTCCGAGAGAGCTGCTACAACCACCAGGGCAACTACGTCAAGGATCTCTCCCAAGTCGGCCGAGACCTCAAGGATACCATCATTATCGATAACTCTCCCACCTCGTACATCTTCCACCCTCAGCACGCCGTTCCTATCAGCAGTTGGTTCTCCGACGCTCACGACAATGAGCTATTAGATCTGATACCCGTTCTCGAAGACCTGGCCGGCCCTAACGTGGCCGACGTTAGCCTTGTTCTCGATGTCACTCTCTGAGACACCAAAATTTCACTCTAGTATCACTACCACTTTACTTTGTCACAACACCATTCTCACGAGTCACAACACACCTCGATCTGCAGAATTGCCATCATAGCGGAAGGCGTTTGGTTGAGAGCTTTCGTTTCCTGGTGTAGATGTACTATTGTCCTAATCTTATATAATTGGGCCTTGGTGGAAGTAACCGGTCCTCCTTGAGCAGCTCGAACTAAACACCCTCAGCATGAGATTTCAACGGGATCCTCAAATGCAACGAGTGACACATTTTTTCCAGAGCAGGCATTGCCATCACATCCCAAGGATTCGGAGCAAAAAAAGATGGGACACAAAAAGCACGGGACGGCTGTGGGAGGAAGAACAGGCACTTCTCCTCCGTTTGGGATGAATATGTTGTTGGGTTACGGAAAGCTGTGCGCGCGCTTAGAGAGTCGAGAGAGGGTTAAACTTGTCACGGTACGAGAAAGCGCCCTGCTCCAGCCTCGAGGCGATGGATTTTTTTTTGTTTTTGGGGTGGGAGAGCGGGCGTCGCGTTAGAGGCGTCCCCGTGTGGATATCCCCGTCTAATCGCGGGGATTATTGTGATTCCATTTGTCTCATGGTTTGCGTCTTGATTTGCTTCTGCTTCTCCTTTTTTCTTCTCTTTTGATTATACACCTTATACATACCGGGTCTGCCGAGCAGATCCTGAAGCGAGCAAGAGTGCGTCAATGTTGATGGAACAAAGATCAGCAGGTGTGGAGGCCGCTGCCGTCTCTGCTATACATAGGCTCCTCAAATTGTAAAACTCCCCCCAATTTTTGTGCACCCTACTTACATGTGAAGGTGAGATGAGACTTACCTAAGATAATTCCCCAAGTCCACTAACACGGGTTTGTGTACTTGCCGTAGTAAACGTAAAACGATTATGCTGTTCATCTATTGACTGCTATCGGCCTGTGTGGCACCATGATCTATAAGAAATCTAGCTACTTCAGATTTTTCTTGTTCGAGTTCCCCTTCCCTGATACATCGGGGCCATGCTACCAGCTCTTTCTCTTGCTCACTAGGAAAAGCTTGCGCAGCCCGTAATGCGTTTTCGTACAGTCCATTTTCGGCCTCATCATTCACCTTTGCACCGGCGTCTACCAAGTACTTTACACAACCCACATGGCCCAGGTACGCAGCGGCTATTAAGGCGGTTCCAAATTTCCCGGCCTCAAGATGCATGTTCACGTCTGCTCCTTGTTGGACCAGGAACTCGATTGTCTTCATGTTTCTTAGTTGAACGGCGGCAGCAAGCGCACTGCTGTAATGTCCAGAGTGAAGCACCATATTGACATCTGCTCCTTGTTCAATCAAGAACTGAACGGCCCCTGTATTTCCGGATCCGATAGCCGCAGCAACAAGTGCACTGCCGTATTTCCCACATTGAAGCAGTAGATTGACATCGGCTCCATGCTGTATTAGAAGCTTCGTAGCCTCTATATTTCTATCTTTAGAAGCAATGGAAAGAGCGCTGCCATACTTTCCGCATTCAAGGGGTATATTGACATCTGCTCCTTGTTGAATTAGGAACTTGATAGTTCTCATATTTCCGTATCCAGCCGCAGCTGCAAGTGCACTTCCATGAACACATTCTGCGCATTGACCTGGATTCCCCGTATCAGCAAGGTCTCGCAGATAGGCTCAGAGCCTGCTGCAGCAGACAGCGTGGGGATATTTTTACCGTTCTCACTTCCGCATGAAATTGCAATTTCTCTATGATTCCACCAATCTGATAGTATGTGGTAAAGTGAGAATCTGCACATGGCAAATACGGCAGCGTCTCCTGGTGAGATATCTTTTAAGGATATTCCCACAAAGTGTTGAAGGATAGATGTTGGAGGTGCGGAAAAGCCACGCTGGTCTGATGCAACCTGGCGGTGCCATCCCCGATACATCTCGCTGCTTTCCATCGGAGACCCAAGAAATCTTTCCAGTAAATCGGCCAGCAGAGGATCGGGTTGTTGCCCTTCGAGCGCTTGGATATGAATGATCCAGTGGTGTCGACAATAGATCTGAAGTGGGTGACGGACTCCAAAAATGTTGCAAAGCTCGTTTTTATGTGCCAGTGGCACAGCCGAACTTGCACTCTCAAAAAATATGAGGTTAGTGAGGCGGTCGTTGCTTGACTTGCTTGATCCCAGGCCACCACCAGCACCACCACTGGTTTCAGATCCTTTGTATGTCTCAATGAGAAGAGTAAGACAGGCTTTTGCCACGAGACAGTGTGCCTGCTGTAAGTTCAAGCGATTTACTTCAAAATATTGTGTTACTGACAGATGTGAAAATCCCCAGACACCTAATTGCGCATCGAGGACTAGTGGATTGTTGCAAAGATGTAGCAATTTGGATTCTGTAAGCATCTCGCACAATTCGAAGGTATCCTTTTCCGAGTCCAAGGAAATTGCGGACAAAAGCTCCTCGCTTCCCGGTGGTTTGCAGGCACATGGCCCAGGCGAAAGCGCGGTCCGCGAGAGCTTTGTCGTATCTGTTTCGTGTCTTTATTTCGCCATATATTTCATCATAAGCGGCTTTGAGGCTTTCAGGAAGCTTTCCTAGGCGATCTCGAATGGCTGATTCCGTCTCAAGCTCAAGGAGCTGCCTCATCTGTAGATAAACCCATTGGAACTTATTTCTTATTAATGCCGATTTCGCATATTCAATTGGTATGCCTTACATACCCTCACTGTGGGTCAGAAATACCGTCACAATCTCTTCTTTTAGAGGCTGGGAAAAATCTTGCCAGCTCCTGTGCTTGACAATTTCTTCAGAAATAAACTTCCGTATGTCATCTCTGTTGTGCGTTGCTTGAATTTCAATGCTGGGTTTGTCGAGAAATCTGTTTCGGATATCTCGATCAGGTCGACTGGAAATGAATACTTTGAGGAGTTTCTTGGATGCTGAAAACGAGTAATCGATTGTGTCGATGATTTGGCCACGCGAATCCGGGTCCCATTCATGCAATGCGTCGAGTACCAGAGTAGTTTTCGTAAATATGCTTACAGACTCGAGAAGCTGTTCTCGGCAGTCGCTGAGACTGAGATCTGCACCATTTAGGGACCTCTCACGATACAGATTCTGGAGCTTCTTGCGCATCTCGTTGGGATACCTAGCACTGGTCGACAATTGCCGCACAAAACTCCGAAGGACTGAGAGCGGTTTATGGCGTTCTTCTTCGTTGCGATTGCAGTAGAAGAATGCAAATCCTTCTCCATCAGGTGAAATTAGAATCTGATTCTTCGTGTGGTCTATGACCATGGACGCAAGGAAAGTTTTACCAGCGCCAGCTAGGCAAGTTAGAAAATATCACGGGGGAGCTTAATTATTATAACGAATACTGACGCCAGCCTTGAAGCCATAGTACCATTAACGAGATCGAATCTACCCATTTCAGGAATTGATCGTGCTGTAACAACCACCCACATGTTCCCAATGTTCGAGTTTCTTTGATTCTATTGTGATGCTGTCCATATTGCACGGGCGAGATCCAATTCAAAATCTTGAGTCACTCATCATTTAATCCACTAAGAAACAACGTGCTGATGGATGTATGTTAGTAATTGGGCTGTTCTACGCCATTTCAGAGTATACATGTGATCAATCTGAAGACTTGTAGAGAGCGTATCTCGAAATTTGTTGAGTGTTTGGATGATGTCCTCGAATTCTTTACGTTTGAATGGCCAGCGTACCGCGTGAAATCTAAGGCGTATCATTGACCTACGACTTTTACCGCCCTTTATATTTTCTTGTAGTTTATCTTGTACGCCCTTGAGTTGCGTTGAGCAGCCATGTATGGCACTGCGCAATTGCTGCGATGTTTCAAGCAAGGCCCCATCAGGGCCAGCGAGAAGTTTTTGGGCGCCTCCAAGGACAACGTCAAGTGTACTAAGCTCCTTTTGGAGACGAATTATATCGGACGCCGCATTCTTAACGGCCTTTGAGTATCCACAGCAGAGAGACCCGATCTGGCTCGAAATTTGTATAATGGCGACAATGCTTCTAGTTGCCGAGAGGCCATCCATCCCTTCCTGACGAAACCAGAGAACGATAAGGGTAAGGAAACGGAAAATTTGCCCAAGTTGTCTCGTGGATGATCAAATGAGGTTCAGAATGGAGTTTTGATCAAGCACCAAGAGTCGGAAACGACGCTGATGCACGCGCAGCCTTAAACAGTGCCTGACATACGATTGGTGGCTTTCCACTTACGCGCCAATAAAAATTTGCGCAAGAAAGTTGCGCCATTGGGGATGCATGGATTGGAAGATATTGCTTTGTGAAGTATTACTTCATTTGTGCCTGTGGCCAACCAATAGTAACGGGTCTAACAGAGCGTTTGGCAAGGCCTTCAGCTGGTGAATGTGCCCTGACGTTGTTCAGTTGTCGCGACGCATGCCGTTAATTTCCTATCTCGCAACGATTTATTGTCTGGAAATCTTCGGACAGCATCACGGTTGCACTTGATGGATGTATAAACGAAAACGCAATTCGAAAGCTCGGATTGGCTGTTGTTGACGAGCTAATTAGAAAGCTAGTGCGATGTCTTACAATGGCAATGGCTGACGGAGCAGTGACGATTTAGTAATTAGTCCATGAAGAGGATGTGGAATACCTTACACTAAGACCCAAACGAAAGATGGACTTTGACTGCATCTTAGGCTCACAGTGGAAAGATTGGCAGTCTATCGATACTACGGTCAACTTTGTGAAGCACCTGGCACGTTTTGCCGAGTGATCTTCGCGTACCTTAATGATTTACCTTCTCCACCTCCTGTGGCTTGGTGGGGCAATGTGGAGGTGGCCTTTCCAGGTATCCCAGCTTCACCGGAGAAAAGTTTGGCCGGGGTCTTCATTTCTGGCGAAGGTGGCCTCAACGCTCCCTCCATGCTAGGGGCCATAATTTCGCCAGCCAGCTCGCCATCTTCGATTCCATCATTACAGCTACATCCTCGCCCTCTTTTTCGCGCCCATTCGGTCTTGGAATCCTGCTGCGGTTCCTCGTCACTCTCCTTTTATAACACCTTCGGTTTTCTTCATAATGGTACGCGCACTTTGTCTCCGGTTTCCCAAACGTCCTTTTGGCAATTGCACGTGGTCGCGACGCATCATGGTTTAGCGTCGCAAGACTGAGGACCTTCGCTGTCACGACTTGCTTGGGCGATCATGATACTCAATGCCATGGCTGAGTGTCAAGCTAATTTCAATGGGCTAACATGGTTCTCTCTAGTCTTCTCCCCGTCCTTCTTCTCCCGTTAACGGTGGCGCTGCTGCCAGCGGCGCCAGCGTCGGCCGCCCTTCATCCCCTACCCCCCCTGGTGGTCCCCGAACTGCGATCCGACGACGTGCTGCTGCCGACCAGAAGGAGAAGATTGCCAATGCTCGACCAAGCAGCACCCGAGCCGCTGGCGCTGGCGGTTCCAGCAGCACCATGCTGCGTACGTTCACCCTTGATCTGGTCGTGTGACACCAATCGGTGTTTGGAATGCATGTGCATGGGACGTGTTACTGACATGATGCAGGCCTCTACACTGACGAGTCCCCCGGCCTGAAGGTCGACCCTGTCGTTGTCCTTGTTCTCTCCCTGGTTTTCATCTTCAGCGTTGTTGCTCTTCACAGTATGTTTCTCCACGTTTCCATCAATTCATGTCTCAGCCTAACCGCGTTCCAGTTATTGCCAAGATCACCAGAAAATTCTCGAGCTAAATGACGATGGTCGATGATGGGGCAGATTGATGGCGGAGGCATGAGGGATGGGTGCTTTACTAGGGCGTAGGTTTCATCTGGGATATTCGATGATGTGGGATCTACATTGAGGTAATATGGCCGCCTTGCCGAACGTATTGTTTGTTGCACCGCGGTTCTTCGGACGAGCAACCTTGTATTATACCACGAAAACAAATCGGTTCGAATAGCATAACTGGGCTTTTTTTTAATGCACGCAGCAACTTTTGAACACCCATTCTGAGTGATTGTTAAGAGTCAATTGTCTGATATGTCTGCAAGTTCAGACCTGGTTCTACCCTTTCATTCCGTACATAAATTAAACACTGTCCCGACATGTTTAAGTGTCCACCCTTTCTCCATTCTTAGGCCCTGATTGGTGGAAATAGTCCGTATCAAGCTCCGTTGTACCATTTCTTCAAGGTTCCCCCAACATCTAACGGTAGACGCAACCACTTCCTGTGTGTTGTTAGCAAGTCTTAGACTTGAGTTGATGATAGGGCTTGATGTACCAAAATCTAGAAAATTCAAACCAGCAAAGAAGCGACACCAATACTTCCTATAGTGATTCAATGCCAAACGAGCCCGGCCATGGGCGTCAATGTATTCTCGCCCTGTCCATATCAAGCAAGAGTGTCGAGTGAGTAAACCGTTCACGGGCGGTTTGATCATGCTGAGGAAACACCCTCAGCTTTTACCCAGTTGCTTGTTGATACGATCAATCCCGAGCTGCTTCGCAACTTTCTCTCCTTCTAGAACGTCTACTTCTTTTTCCTTTTCAGCAATAAGCTTGCTCAAGCTGCACTGTCGCTCCTCAAGTGACATTCTCTCCTTTCGGAGGTCTTTTTTGGCCTCGAAATGAAGCATCTCGGAGAGCTCCTTGTTGAGGCTCCCAATGATTCCGTAGAGATCAATTTTCTCATGCCCCATTTCGCTCACCTCTTGCTCCAACTGGGTAATCTTCTTGCTGAGTTCGAGCTGGCTGATCTCTAACGCTGCTTGCTCTTCCTTCAGCTTGGGCCCCTCTTCGTCGCCCTGAGAGATTAGACTAAAGCTAGTAGAAACGTAAAGTGGTTCTGCAGGAGCCTGCTCCTTCTCTTGCTTGGGGCTCGGCTGCGGCGTCTCCTGGGAGCAAGGTGGCGAGCTTTTGTCGAAGGTAATAGGACGAGCTTCGAAGGCGGCTTCGAAGGCAGCTTGGTAGGCTATGCGAGGAGCTGCAGCCTTAGCAACCTTGCGAGTAGGCCTGCGAAAAAATGAAGCGAGATCGTGGAGGGTAGATTGCGGAAGCTCTTCGACAGTAAGTTTGGCGGCAGGCAATTTGAGGGCGGCTCTACAAGCGCCAATGATTATGTTGAAATCATCAACCTGAGTGCGTGAGTTTGTAGTTCCGAAAATGATTTGAGGGTGGCATACAATCTCGCCGTTTTGAATACGAATCACCGCCTGCTGAACGGCCTTTGCTTCGTCGGAAATTTCTTTGGGCACCTAGGAAAGAATTGAAGATCAATACTATCCCGTCAAGGAGAGAGGAAATGACTAACAGCGTCACACCGAGAATGTTGTGTTTGGCACCGAAAACAACTGCTAGTATGACCAAGGCCTGTGTTGTGATTAGTATTGTATTTGACGTGGCGTTCATTCGTGCTGGGAGCTCTGGGACGACCTACCTTCCTCAGAAACGCAGATGAACTTGGCAATGTCGTCGCCAGGAGTAAGCATCCCCTTGAGACACGGGAGGCATGGTGTGTTTCCGGATAGTTCGACAACAGGGCGTCTTTTGGCTTCCTTGCGGGAAAAGCCTCCCAGCTCATCATAGTCGTCGTCGCTACGTATCAATCAGTCACAAAATCTTTGGGCTGGGTAGCATCTGGTGTAAATACATAAAAGACGCCTGGGAGAACCAATGTGGTTAGAATGATACTTGAAGAGAAGGTTTGGGGCAAATTTTGTACCGATCGCTTGATGCTAGGGCGAGGAGAGATAATAATCGGGAGGCTGGTCTTCATTGCTGACCGGTTTAAAGGTACTCGGACTAGGAAGATCAATTGTGAATTGCCAAATGACGACGTAGAATGATGAGCACAGGCTGAAAGAAAACGCCGTAAGAACAGAACGATTAAGCAACCGACTATGCCGAAAGTCCAGCTGAGAGGACAAGTGCTCTATGGGGCGATCGAGCTTGGGGGTCGCGATTGCTTGTTGAACGAGGAGCAGATTGAGGAGAACCAAGTGCAAATTTTGATTGTGGGAAACGAACCAGACGCGTCAAGTGAATCGCGTAGCTGCATCAGAAATCTGCTCAACTGACATGCCAGTTGGCAAAGCTGTTCATGTTTGCTGTACTGTGCATTGAGGGTCTCGCTTGCTGCAGTAGAATGCATGGCACATGGCATAATACTGATGCAGGAAGAAATCCATTGGAACAAATAATCATTGCAGATAAACATATCGGCTTAATTTGAGACAATGTATGTGAATTTTCGTTCACCCTACTTCGGACGACGGGACTGACTAGCTATGCAACCATGCCATTGGGAAGCAGCTGTTTATGGTGGGTTTCACATGCCGCGTGCTTGAAGAGTACATCCGCGGATGCCTTGACCTTGGCGTTTCGCGACCGCCTGCGTCGTATTTAATACGACGGGGAAAGCGGAAAAGGAGATTTGAGATCCGCAGATTTCTCCTACCCGACTCGCCAACGGATTTTTCGCATTCTGAAAAAAACCCCGGTGTCTGATCCTTGGCTATTTTTGGGCTGGCGCGAGGCGCAAGCGTGGCTCAGAGTTCAATTCAGTCCAAAAAAGACGGCTGACGTCGGTAGCTCCGAAACGCAACCCCACCATAGTTGCTCCTGTTTAAATCGTCCATCAGCTTCCTCCACGTCGTGGCGTCCTCCCCTTTGATGCTGCCTGCAGGCTTGATTATGTAGCTGGTCCGCATCATTCGAGGACACACTTTGACCCACGGCGCCATGGCGGTCATCGACGAAAAGCAGCAGCTCGCGCGACAGCAGTCTGCGCTGGGGCGGGTCGCGCCTGATGAGGTCTCCCAGACGCTGATTACCGACGGCTTTCAGTTTCCAGATATCGACCCTGGCGATGAGCAACCCCCGCTGTACGGAGATAGCCATAATAACCTCAAGTTCTCCCAACCCGGATTCGAAGCAGGCGCTGCGGTGACGGGCAAGTTCAAGGATGCTTTACTTATCGCGGGGTAGCTAACACCGGTATTCAGATGATGGCCGAGTCAACATCAACATTAACACAAAGAACCGACGGCTTGCTGATCTACTCGCCCCGACGCTCCAAAGCCAAATATCGATCGAATCCGAGCCCGTTGACCTACCCCCTGCGTATATCCCACCGAGCTTGGGTGGCCAGCCAGGCCAGGTCCCTCCTCCGCAGCTCAATGTTGTCATTCAAATTGTGGGCTCACGTGGTGACGTCCAGCCATTTGTCGCACTGGGAAAAGTGCTCAAAGAGACATACGGCCATCGCGTCAGAATAGCCACCCATGCGACGTTCCAGAATTTTGTTGAGGAAAATGATCTTGAATTCTTTAATATCGGGGGCGACCCGGCGGAATTGATGGCCTTCATGGTCAAGCACCCTGGCCTGATGCCCGGATTCGATGCTATCACGAGTGGAGAAGTGAGTAAGCGAAGGAGAGGAATTCAGGAAATTTTATTCGGATGCTGGCGCTCCTGTATCGAGGCAGGAAATGGTTTGGGGCCACCTCCAAAACCGCATCGCAAGAATGCACCAGTGGATATATCATTGGAGCTGCCCGGGGAGCCATTTGTCGCCGATGCAATCATTGCAAACCCACCTAGCTTCGCTCATATCCACATCGCAGAGAAGATGGGAATTCCTCTGCATATGATGTTTACGTGAGCTACACTAGACTCATGCTCAATTCTGTTGGCTAACCCGTCACTAGTATGCCATGGTCTCCCACAAGAGCTTTCCCACACCCTTTGGCAAATATCCAGTCCTCAAACGCTGACGATGTGATGACCAATTACATGACTTACACGCTCGTGGAAATGATGACCTGGCAAGGTCTCGGAGATATTATCAACCGATTCAGAGAAAAGGCGCTCGACTTGCCGCCGTTGTCTTTGATCTGGGCACCTGGGCTGCTTGCACGGCTCAAGGTGTCCTGGACTTACTGCTGGTTAGTAAATGAAGTCTTCGAAAGTGCTTTTCTAACATTGATAGGTCGCCTGCTTTGATTCCCAAGCCCAATGATTGGGGTCGGCATATTGATATCGCTGGTTTCTACTTCCTGAACCTCGCATCCTCATATACACCTGATCCCCAACTCGAAGCTTTCCTTCGCAGTGGTCCTCCTCCTGTGTATATTGGATTTGGTTCAATTGTTGTTGATGATCCTAACGCAATGACGGAGATGATTTTTGAGGCCGTTAAACTCGCTGGCGTTAGAGCGTTGGTTTCGAAGGGCTGGGGTGGTCTCGGAGCCGACGAACTTGGACTTCCCGACAACATTTTTATGCTGGGAAATGTTCCTCATGACTGGCTCTTCGAGCACGTCTCCTGTGTTGTCCACCACGGTGGTGCTGGTACTACCGCCGCTGGTATCAAGGCAGGTAAACCGACTCTCGTTGTGCCATTCTTTGGCGATCAGCCCTTCTGGGGCGCCATGATCGCAAGAGCCAAAGCTGGACCAGACCCAATTCCTTACAAAGAATTGACCGCAGAAAAATTAGCTGAAGCGCTTCGCTTTTGCCTTCTCCCGGATACCATGGAACAAGCCACTCAATTGGGCCAAAAAATTCGAGAAGAAAAGGGCACCGATGTTGGTGGTCAGAGCTTCCATGATCATATCGATACTAACAAGATGCGATGTTCCGTTGCTCCCAGCCGGACCGCTGCGTGGAGAGTGCGGCGAACCGAGGTTCGGTTGAGCCCTCTTGCGGCGGCAATTTTGGTTGATGAAGGGCTCTTGGAATATACCGATTTGAAACTGTTGGTCTTTCTCAGTTCCTACTATAACCAGAAGTCTAACTTGTTATAGGTACCGCCCAGTGGAATACATCACTGAAGACCAACCTCCAGACCCAATTTCCGCGGGTGCTTGTTCGCTGGTGGCAGATCTCGGAGGCATTGGAATGGCCATTGCTGACATGCCACGGGATGTTTTCAAGAGCTTCAAAAAGGCCAGGGCGACTGGTGCAACTGATAAAAAGGCATCGCAAGCGACCGAGAATCCCAAAACACCACCGAATGAAGGCTCGACGCCCGGAACGCTCCCTGCTCAGCTCGACAATAGCTCATCATCTACCCTGGGGCATGATAATGCCTCCATTATTGCCCCAAGCGAGACAAGCGCCGGCGCTGGAGTCTTAACTGCGGAAACAAGCCACTCTAACATGTCTCAACCATCCCTTACCGATGCATCAACAATCTCAACATCGGGTTCCTATGCACCTTCTATCTCCCAAACAGGCACGAACTCCCTGCTGCCAAAGAGCCAGATCTCACCGACAAATCGCGCTCGACTGGAGGCAGCAGCCGGGACCGGGCGTGGTGTTGGACGTATTGTGTCCACTGGGGTCAAATCACCCATGAATTTCTGCCTCGGGCTGGCCAAGGGCTTTCGAAATATCCCAAGGCTCTACAACGATGATACTATCCGGCCCGTTGAAAAGGTCACAGACCTCGGTACCGGAATCAAAGTTGCTGGCAAGGAGCTGGGATATGGCTTTTTTGACGGAGTTGCAGGCCTCGTAACTCAACCTTTGAGGGGCGCTGAGAAGGAAGGTGCAGCGGGTTTGGTCAAGGGATTCGGCAAAGGAATTGGAGGATTGATTGCGAAACCAGCAGCTGGTAAGTCTACGCACATAAAACTCTTGATGGAAACTGACGTGTCAAGGTATTTGGGGCATCCCGGCCTACACAATGCAAGGTGTTCACGCAGAAATCAACAAGTATTTTTCTGGTAGTGTTCAGAATTACATTATTTCTTCGCGAGTGATCCAAGGACAACGAGAGTTCCAGTCCGCGGGCCACGAGGAGATCGCGGATATCCTTAAACGCTGGAACAACTCAAAGTTTGATCTGAAGAATTTCTACATGAAGAAGAGAAAGGAAAAGAATGACGGGAAGCTTCCAGCATTCACTATGGCGGTGGATAATAGCAGCGAATCACTCGAACCCCCAAAGACGGGATGGCTTAACACTCGGAGGCTGTCCTTTGAAGAACGAAAACGACTCCAATCTAGTAGAGAAGCGTGGAAGAGTGGCTATGTTGACGTCAATCTCGCGCAGTCGGAAGAAAGTCTGAAAAGCGCTGGCATGTCAGCAGAGGACGCCGAGCTTGAGAAAGCCATCCATGCCTCGGTCCAGGAGACTTCTAAGGGCAACGCCGAAGAGGACGCGATGGTTGAGGCTGCTATTCGCGAGAGCATTCGAGCCGTGCGAGAGAGAGTCCAGTCAACCGACACGGCTGGTCCACTTCCCGAGAAAAACCTCACCATATTTGATGATGCAGAATACCAGGTCACGGATGAGGAGTATCAAGATCTGATTGAGAAAGCCATCCAGCAGAGCTTGTCGACTGATCCGCCTCTGCCGCAAGAGCGTGGATTTGTGGAGCTTGACTCTTCAGAGCCTGTGCCTGGTTCTCAGCCCCACGACGAAGAGGATGCTGAGCTGCGTCGGGCTATTGAGGCGTCAAAGGCAACAGCAGAAGCTCAGCACGGCCCCAGCGATGACGTTGATCTACAACGAGCCCTTGAAGAGTCGCGAAATGTTGCTGCCGTTCCTACAAGCTTGGACGAGGACACTGAATTGCAGCGCGCTATTGAAGCCTCAAAGGAGGCCATGGAAGCAGAAATGACACAACGAACCGAGGAGGATATTGTTATGGAATATGTGAAGAAACAAAGTCTCGCGGAAGAGGAGTTTCGACGTCAGAAGGCCAAAGGAAAAGGAAAGGAAGCAACAGAGAACGAGGAGGAAGATGAGGAACTGCGGAAAGCCATGGAGGAGAGCCTTAAAATGACTCGTGACGAAGATGCCGGGCCGTCGAGGAGTTGATGGTATAGATACACGATCAGCGAGAGCACTTTTGACGATAACGCCTGAAGAGGATACCCATTATGCGTAGCTTACACAAATACGGATAGATACACGGCCCCAGTTTGTGCCTTGCAATTGAATTCTTTGTTTCTTGAATACTCTATGAAATAATTAACCAATAGTTTAAAGTTGGCGATAGACGTAGCGTTTAGATGAAAGCTTGCAAAAAAACCAAAAAAAAAAAAAAAACACGGCCCGCTTAGGTAAGACTTGTTGGACTACAGCCCGCCCATGATATCGTGGAGCTCTTGTTCATCCGCCTTTCTGACTGTATATCGGGCGTGCACTAGGCCCCACAGGACATTGACAGACCACATGAAAGCCACCGTGTTGGCAGCCATCAGTGCTGCCTGAGCAGCTGGAGGGAGGACTTTTGCGACGAGGGTGGCAAAGGCGGACTGCGCGATGCCATAGGTGATCCAGATCCGGGTGAGTGACCAAGAAGCATTGGCTTTCTGTCAATTGTGAGTATGTTGTGTATTCATTCACAGGGGTGAACATACCTCGACTTCCTCTAGCACGTTTTCCCAAAACTTGCTTGGTCGTTTCACACTCGAGTTCTTTTCCAGGACGCTCTGGATAAATCTGTCCGAGAGGACGATATCGAACCCGCGATATCGCTTGGCAAGTCTTGTGGCAAGCACCCACATGCGCTGCCTCCGGTCCCTTGGCGGTCCGGAGGGCATGCAGGCGGCGCGGGCGAGGCACCTGTCGGCGAGGTCCTGGTAAACAAAGGGAAGACGGCCAAAGTGCTGCTTGACCGTGTGGGCAGTGGGCGGGCTGCTGATGGGGAGCCGGTGGCAGAGGTAGAGCTGGTCCTCGGGGAGGAAGGGAGATCTTCCAATCGGTGGGCGGCGCATCGAGCGAGCGTTGTTGGAGCTGGCACGGGAGCTCTTGGCATCAGGGCGCCCGTCAGATGCCCAGGACGAGCTGACGGAATCATGCTCCTGGGCCTTGCGCGTGGCGTCCCAGATCCTGACCCAGGAGCCAAGAGATCGGTGACCCAACCTGGCATCCGGTGTTGGTCTGGGAGAGGCACTGCGTGATTCAGACGGCGGAGGATGAAGAGGAGTGTCTCTGCTGTCAGCAGCAAGGTGAGGGGCGTTTCTCCCACGGCATCCAGGCAGCGGAGAAGCTGGGAGGTTGGGAAGAGTTTTACAGCCATAAGAGGAGATGCATTCCGCCGAGTGCTGAAGAAATGCTCGGCATTGTTCCAGAAACCATACGACGCAGCCTGCGCTGGCGGAGACGATGTAAGAGACCCACGAGAAGTATAAGACGAAGGGGACGAACACCCAAGACAGAGTCCACATTGCTGCTGTCAGTTGATAACGTCGAGCTACTGCAGTGAGCAAGAAGAAGTGAAAAAAAGGTATGTAAGGATGTGATTAGAAATTGTTTGATTAAACCCGAGAATGGCCCAGCCTTATGAAATGTCGTGAAGTGTTTAGCTTCAACGAGACTAGAATGCCGGGTCTTTGAACCCTGATTTAATGCACGCGGACGAGAAGGGCCACCGAAAACAAGAAACCAAAATAAGAGAGAAAAACAAAAGTCGAGCTACCCAGAATTGCGCGGCGTGTGTCGTCACCAGGTTCCATCCCCATGGTTCATTGCCCCGACAAAAAAAGTCACCCCTAAACGCCAGGCTATGGATTGCCTACCGGAAACGGACCCTAAAACAATAGTGCGTGAGTCGGGCTGGCATCAAAGATGAGCCCCAAAAAACAACAACAAGACGGACGAGGAAGACCCTTTCCCGACGGATCCGTGGCGCTGCATACCAAGTTCCCCGCGTGGGCGGAATGGCCACAGGCAGGTCGCGGCGGAGCAAGGAGCGGAAGAGCGGGCTCAGCCATATCGCATCTGCGGGTTGCCACCAGGTGGAGGGGCTCCATACTGGGCGCCCTGGGGAGGTACCTGTCCGCCGCCGCCGTTGATCATGGCCTTGACGTCCGGGCGGTTTTCGAGTGGCTGGTGGAAGTTGCAGATGCGGCACGCGACGTCTGTGTAGCCCGAGATGGAGAGCGGGATGACGGGCTGTTGGGTGGGAACAAGTGGCGTGGTGGTCAGCTACACGTTGTCTTTTACAGAGAGCATAATTTTGTCTTTTTTGGGGGCTCGTTGTCGCAGAATGACAGCGGAGATAGAAGATGCAACCGATAGGGATTAATACGTACAACGAAGCAAAAGGTGAACCAAGGCTTGCTCTTGAGGACGTGGGCCGCCATGTTGCCGCAGTGGTGGCACTGGCAGACCATGCCCTCGTAGCCGGGCACCTCTTTGCGGAACGTGTGCTCGCCGCACACGAAGAAGAAGAACATGGCGCCGGAGAAGCGACCGGTGCGGGCGCGAGAAGGGCGAAGAAGGGCGAGGGGCGCGGCCGGCTCTTTCCGGAGGTGGTGGGAAAAAAGACAGGCTTCAGTCAATCAATCGAAGAGGGTTGCGCCTAGTGCAAGAGGGAATCGGAGAGCGAGAGGCTCGCGTGCGTCGAAGGCGGGCTCGCAGCAGCGGGACGGGGGCGTAAGCGCAAGGAGGAAGCGCCGTGTGTTGACGGAGATGGAGGGAATTGTTCCCAAGGGATGCTTGCGGCGGAGCGATGGTTTAGTAGTCACGGCAGGCTTCCTAGCTGCAGCGGGACGGCTGGAAGCTCACGGTGCATTATTTGAACAGGTCGTCGTCACCTCTGCCCTCTCCCTCGGCCTGCGCTATGCAGCGTTTCGGGCTCTGGGCTGTTGGCGGGTGAGGCGCAGTGGGCTTGGCAACCAAAAAACGCTGTTTGCCGGTTCGTCGTCGCCACAGTTGCATGTGGTGGGTGTGAGTGCGAGTGCGAGTGCGCGTGTAAGTGTCATTGTCTGTCTGCGTGCGGTAGCACCATGTAGAATAAGAGTCAAAAAGCGATTGGGCACAACCACCCAATGCAGACCGAAACAAAGGGGCCATGCATGCTCGACGACCTCGAAAGTCACTGCGAACATTGGCAACCCCGATCCGATCAATGACGGGCATCGCACATCACACCCACTGCCGGCTACACCCCTACACAACCCGCTACCAGCAGGCTCCCTCCAGCTGCCACGCCCGCTATGCTTTTAGAGGCCGGTACCTACCCCACGCGGGCGCACGGACCATACCTAGCCCGAACTCACGCTTCCCATGTACCTGCGCCTGCGTCATTGGCAGAGCCGAGAAGGAAAAAAAAAAAAAGCTAAACTCGACTGCAGCACCATCCATCGTGACTGATCATTTGCGATCCCACGCGACACCTACGCGGCACCCAAGCCACGGCTCACAGGCTGTTCTGAAACCCGATCCGAACGAAGGGCTTCAAAGACACCGCATCTCTCGGCCTCGGGATACTAACTGCGCCCGCGTGCCAAGTTCCTCCGCCCCGATGATGCTGCAGTAGGCATCTGACTTGGCTTTTGCGATCCCCCCCACCATCACTACCACTTTTCATACACGAATACGGCTTCGATAGACGCTGCGGGCACAATCATGCACGACCTCAACATAGCGTGGTCGCCCTCCACGACCAACGAACAGCTTCTTCAAACCCTCACCCTGGCTTCAACTCTTGGTTATGCCACCGTCGCCCTCAACCACACCCTCAACCTGCCCTTCCCGGCCGCGCCCGTTGCGCCGTTCCCCTCTATCGCGGAGCTGTCCGCTTCTTCTCCGGCGCCCAAGAAGCTTCCCAACATCCTCCACCGCGCTACTCTCCCTCTGTCCGACCCCGCGGCGTCTAATTACCGCCTCCAGTCGCTCGTCACCGCCTACGACCTCTTGGCGATCCGCCCGCTCACCGAAAAGGCCTTTCAGAATGCGTGCCTGACTCTCGACATCCCCATAATTTCCCTCGATCTTACTCAACACTTCCAATTCCACTTCCGGCCCAAGCCTTGCATGGCCGCCGTGACTCGCGGCGTCCGTTTCGAAGTGTGCTACAGCCAGGCCTTGGCCGCAGACCCCCGCGGTCGCGCCACTTTTATCGGCAACGTCACAAGTCTTGTGCGAGCTACGCGCGGGCGCGGAATTATACTCAGCAGCGAGGCCAAGGATGCACTGTCGATGCGAGCGCCCGCGGATGTCGTCAACTTGCTGAGCGTATGGGGCCTGCCCAGTGAAAAGGGCATGCAGGCTTTCGGACCCCTGGCTCGCTCCGTCGTCGTCAACGAGGGCATCAAAAGGAGCGGTTTCAGGGGTGTTGTAGACGTGGTCGAGGTTGCCAAGCGAGACGTCCAAGATGACGACGCACAAGGGGCTGAGGGCGGCAAGAAGAACAAGAACAAGGGACAGAACCCGAATCAGAAGCGAAAAACGGGCGAGGAGGATTCGCCGCAGCTGAGCAAGCGGCAGGCCAAAAAGTTGAAGCTCGCGTCGAGAGCAGCAGGTTCAGAAAAGAAATGAGCATTATCAACCGGCGTTTGGGAAGTGGGAGGCAAAAAAAGAAGCACGGCATGATACCCATAGACAATGAAGACGGGAGTCCGGAAAATGCGGAACTCGCCCCTATTATTACCACTATATCGAAACAAATACTATGTACATTTTCTCCAATCAATCTCACCCAAGTCTTTCAGAATATGTACAGTAACCGAAATTGCCTTCATCTATGACTAGTTCTACACGGTGTGTGTTGCGCGAGCCGCAACACCTGCTGTGGCGGGAGCCAAGTTGCCCAGATTGAGAACGCTGCTTAGGCTAAGGCTCGAGACGTTGATGCCAGCACGGGATGTTGCCGAGGGGGCGCTCGGAGCTTCAGCAGTCGGAGCAACAGCACTCGTCGCGGGGCCTTGGACAATCGATCCAAGCTCTGCCGAAGGGTTCGGTTCCAGACCGCCCAAGTCCACAGAGGGAACCAGGTTCGTGGCTTGTCCCTGAGACGCAGTTGTCTGGGTCATGATGATTTTAGAGTTCATCCTTTCTTGGGTCGTCGAGATACTAGCCAAAGTCGTTGTCGAGGGGCTAGGCACGGCGGATGTCGAGGAACTAGCCACGGCAGATGACTCAACTGAGGATGACAAAGAGGATACAGGCGCAGAAGACGCAGAAGATGGAGGCAAAGAAGGTACTGCAGAAGCAGATGTGACAACTGCTGCGGCAGAGGTTACGACAGAGGTTACGACAGAGGTTACGACAGACGATACGACGGGGTTAAAAGAGAAAGTCGTAGTTGGCAGAAGGCTCGAGGGCAAAGAAATGACCGAGACTCCGATGCCGTTTTGACCGCTTTGAACTGCGCTGCTAGCCTGCATTGATGTTAGAACAGCTCCAAAGCGAGAAGATGAATACGTACAGGAGCCGCGCCTGTTCCAGCAGCAGCCTCTGTTACCGTAATGGTAACCTAACAGTGTCAGCATCTTTATTTAAACTGAACCGCGGTGGTCTTACTGCTTCGCCCGCAACGGTAATCACTTCTGTCGCGGTAACGGGTTGAATGACCTTTTATGAGTTAGTACATCGCCATGCGCGTGAGAAGTAGGAAAAATACCGTCTCAGTCACAGTGACAGGCTGGAACAGTCAGTATGCGCCATTATAATTGAGATCAATTGAGTGCTTACAGCTGCTTCGGCGACCTGAGTGACCATCTGTGTGACAATCACAGGGTCGGCCGCAACAGTCACCTGCAAAGTTTCCGTCTGCGTGATGTACGAGATACGAAGCCTACGAATCATGGTTATTCGTATTCCCCAACTTTTGCATTTCAAGACTCACCCTTCAAACTTGGGCGTGGTCGCCGAAGATACAGTCTGCTGCCGCTTTTCCACGCGCAGAAACCCGTTTCTGCCACCAGTGCTTGCGGCCTTGTACAGTTAGCGGATGAAGCCCGTGTTCTCATATGGAGGACTAACATGGGCGAGAGAAATGGGAATGGCCCAAAAACCCAGAGTCATTAACCTCATTCTCGTTTACTCCTTCTTCTCACTCCGTTTTGATATATCGGTCCGTTTCACGACTCGCGTGGAGGAATACATCAACAGTCCAGCTGTCGATGTACTTGGTCTCAGCCAGTGAGGTAAGTAAGCGAACGGCTTGCTCGATCGATCGCCGGGAAACGACGAGGCTGGTCGATAGCTCGATATCGAATGGTTGCCCGAGGCAGGTAGAGAACGGAATGGAAATAAGAAAAGAACGATTCAATATTGCCGTCAGGTCCTAGCCCGACGACACGGAAACGATCAAAGGAGTGAATCAACAACAATAACAACAAACGGAGAGAATGAAGGGAACAAGGAGGAAATGGGCTGGAAGGAAAAAAGATGCCCAACCTGGATCCTTCTCCCCCAGGAGCATCTCTCTCTCTCTCCCGCCGCTGACACCTGACAAGGTACGACCGCGCCGCCGGTGCCAAGTGAGCGAGTGGGAGGGTCCAACAGGCCTCTGGAGAAGGTCGAGACTGAGGCTCAAACGGGGATTGATACCATGGTGGTTAGGGCGACGACCAGGGCTGGAGGCTTCCGGGACAGCGCCAGGGGTTGTCGGCTCGCTTGAGACCGAGGCCGTAACATTGCAAGACTTGACGGGCTGGGGGGGATGCGACACTGCGGAACAGAAACCGAGTTTCAAGGTTGATGATCTAGCCGCTCTGAAACTTTTGATGAAATGCAAGATGGAGGTTTAAAGCCTCAAAAGATTGCTACCTTAATCAAGGGATAAGGAAATGCCTCCAAAGGTCAGAGAGAAAATAAATATTGTCGTTGCTGATTTAGAAGCTGAAAAGGACCAGGACTACCATGTGCTAGGGACCCCCCTTGCACGCCATCATCTGGTCTCTCCGTCGCCGATTGCTGGAATCTTGCATGGGAAAAGCACGAGGGAGGGGCAGCAGAGGCGACAGTGGCGCCACACCACCGGAGACATGATCAGAGCGCCACGATAATGCCATACGACGGGAATCAAACGCGGGCTGAGGGCCGACTGGTCTCACTGCTCCCGCAGCAGCCGCTGACATGGGACGTGATGTGCGGCAGATCTCCCTTTTCACACCAGCGCTTATAGTGAGAGTGCACACAAACAACGAGCAAAAAAAATACGGCGCTAATACATTCAAAAGCGAAATGAGATGAGGAAAAAAGGAAAAATATGACAATAGATTCCCGTCTTGGCACGCCTTGTCATTTATGTTTTTCGCCGCGAGAATCCCATCTGCTCGGCTCACATGGCGCTGGTGGGCGAATACGGCGTGTTCATCCCTTCTTCTCCCCCCAAAGTGTTTCGGATGCCCTGCCGAGTCAAGCCACTTTTATCCGGTTTCCCCATCCACGATGCAACCCTGCTGGCCGAGGAAGACCCCTGCCGATCGCAAAATGGAAGGTCGCGAGCCCATGCGGGTTGACAGCGCTGTCCTGGTTATTTCTCTTGAGGGTTGCGGTGATGGGTTGAAAGGATGTGATCACACTGGGCTGGAGTGGTGAAATATCTGCTTGAATCAACAAAAACAACCTGAATATATTAGAAACCAAGGTGACTGGGTTTTTATTTAAAGATTAATGACATACAAAGAATTGGAGAATACTTGCCATTTTGAGTTGTGCTCGTAGCATCTTGAGAGCAAGGTTGGGTACACAATAACAGGGCAAAGCCTGGCAATACACCACAATAATTTGTATTGCACTCATCTAATGATCTTGAACAAGGATCATTTGGTTTATCATAGCATGAATTAAGACCCTTCCAATTCAATCTTATTTGCTTTAGCCTCGATGGATTGTTTCGTCCCATATCACTTTGGAGGAAACTGCATGGCATTGTTAGACCTTTGTCCTGAGACAGAAGTGGATGTGATGGAAGCCTCGTGCATGAGGCAGTGGTGGTGGCTCGCGTGAAGTCATTGGACACATTATGAATGCAGAAAGTTGCATTGCAGCCCAGCTAGCTATAGAATACAGCCCTTTAATGATTGATTGTCAGTCCGACACTTTGCTCCAGGGCTTTGCCAAGAAAGACCATAAGTCTTAGTATTTTGAGCTAAAAATAAATAAATAACATAATACCTAAGTAAATTTAGTCTAAAGATAATTTCTTAGGGGGGTTTTTAATAATTATTTTTAATTCAGAAATTGTGGTTGATTATTATGACAAGATAAACTTGTGCAGTTATAATCATTCAAGGGCTGGATTGCAATGCACTGCTCTCAAGTAATTGGTGGAGAGGTCTCCCCTCAAGCGCCCAGGACCAGCCTGACCGTTCAAACCTCTCGCTTCAGTCCTGCCGTCTCTTTTCTGTCGGAAAGGCCTTGATCCCAAAAGGCGGAGCCGGTCCAGCACCCAAGCCAGACATTATACTGGTCGATCACTTCGAGCATCTGTTGCCACTTTTGGAGCACGCTGGTTCTCAAATGAATTTGGCATAAACTAATGATGACAGCGAAATGTAGCATGCCCCCTAGTCATTGCGACTCTCGAATCAAGCAAAACGCTACCAGTGGCAATCCTTTCAAAGGTAAATCTCATGGGAGAAGTACCGGCCCCCGTCAGCCGCCTACTAGACACGCCCCAAACAAAATCGGAGTAGTCTCCTAGCTGGTTTCATCTGTGAACAGGTACGATGAGTTTGGAGAGGCATACTTTGCCAATGAAAGAAATGCTGCCATTGTTATTTTTAGAAGAGACCTTGCCTTAAGAGGCAGGGCCAGTCCGAGGCCCCCAATCTACGCATTCCTCGTACTTGGTACATAAGCGTTTCCGCTGTACTGCTCGCCAGAAAACTATACAACTGGTGTAATTTAATTCTTCTTGATATTTTTCACACATAGACATCACAGTTCATTGGCATAAATAATTGCAACACAAGAATGTTCACACATGGACATCACAGTTCATTGGCACAAATGATCACAGCACAAGAATCTTTTTTTTTTGTTTTCTATTATTATTATCATCCTTGAGGTCCAATACAGCCCAAGTCAACACAACAAGCTTTACACAGCAAGGTTCACACCCAATAGCCTTTTGCACACACAGTATGTCCAATAGCCTCATACAACACATCAGAGATAACCTTCTAGAAAAAACCTTCAATATAACCACTAATATAAAATGCCTGCCAAGACCAGCCTAGCCTCTTTCCCTCACCATTATCCCTGCAATAAAGCAGCCTGCCCACTCGTCTGTCAATACCCACAAACGGACCACACACACATACACACCTCATATACCGACCCACACACACACAGACCCTTGAGCTCTTCGTCAGCAACTGGAATAGGCACAATGGCTGCAACTCCCGAGCTCTTGTTCAACCGCCTAATCCTTTACCTAATGCCGCCCTACTATACTAATACAGCTAATATCTATAATTCTAGGTACTAGAACCTAGAATATAGCATCTAGCCTACTATTAGGCTCTAAACCTTTATTTATGTAAACCTTAATAAATTGCTTATAAATATAATATTAAGTCCTTATCTTAAGGATATAGATCTTATAAATCTTAGTATACTAGGATATTAAGTAATCTTGCTTAGAGGTCTGCTATAAGAAGAGAAGGACTTTATCGATAATAAAGAGATGGCGCTAAGAGCACTCCAAGATAACCTGCTTGCAGGTAAAACGCCTATACCGGGAGAAACGTAGTTCCTCTAAGTATTATGGGGGCCTAATGCGTAGCTGTGGATTCACTAGCTCTTGGCAGTGAAGAGGGGTGAGAGGCGGCAGCAGCAGGAGGTCGGAGGAGGATGTGGAGGTCAAAGGGGTGGAGGTCAGAGGGGTGGCTGTGGACATGAGGGGGTCAGAGGGGTAACTGGAGGGTTCGGTTTGGTTTGGTTCGGTTCGGCAGTTAAATTGGCGTTAGGCATCCAGAAAAGTTAATCGACGGTTTCTTCACTTGGTCTCACACATTTGCATCACACAGTGGTTTTGTTTTCTATTGCCCACCACCACCCGCACAAAAAAGAAGATGACTTATTTTCTTTTTCCCACCCACCCACCCCATTTCGCGGCCACACTACATGTTTGCGGCGGGGGAAACTCCCCGGCTGAAGTCCGGTGGAGGTGACGACGTGATCCCCATTTCACGGTCGTTCATGCGGTCGGCCCAGCTGCGGGGGGGTCCGGGGACCGATAAGTGCAATCACGGGCTTTATGCCCGTGTTGTCCACACTATCCAACAGTTAGAGACACATTGTAAAACCATGAAGGTGAACTCACAAGACGGCAATTGCCTAGGTGCCGGTCTAGCGCACCAAAGTACCAAGTACCGGTTCAAGCGTCGAGGAGGAGGGGGGGGACCCGTGAACCCAGGGCCAACATTGAATGTGAACGAATATGTCGCCATCTATGAACAGTAGCTAGTATCGACCATGGCTCATTCATAGGAAGAGGAAAGGTGAAATGACTTACGATGTGGCTTGTCGTACAGAAACTCTGGTGTGGTTGTCTGTGGCGCGCAGACTTCAACAGGTTAGCTGGAGTCTGAATCGGCAGAAAAGAAGAAGAAACGAGGGGCAAAATACAGAGTGGATGTCACACAGAAACTCTGGCGTGGTTGTCTGTGGCGCGCAAACTTCAACGAGTTGGCCGATGTTCGAAAGAGGAGAGGGAGTTGGATTAACGTACGAGATCATAAGCGATGGCAGCGGCGGCGGGCTCGCTGATGATGCGGAGCTGGAGAGAGAAGAGCAGGAAAAAGAAGATGGGTCACAGGGAGTTGGAGATTTAAATACTGGCCAGGCAGCAATGGAATTGTTGGGGCTGGCAACTGACAGTTACTGCCACTGGCACTTGTCAACTGGCCATTGTCACCTGGCATTGGAATTGGAATGGAAGGCGCGGGTGCTCAACAATACAAACGAGGAAATGCGTACTTCAGCACCCAGTTAAACTTGAATCAGAAAAGACTGCCTCAATTCAAACATTATTATCGAAATGGAGATGGCTAATGCACTAGCAAAATGGATAGGACTATCATCTAGACTGTGGAGCTACAATGCAATCCTTGAATGACTATCAGTATAACACTTTTTTACATGGGATCCTTGCCAAAAGATCACGGATCTTAAAACTTTTTGCTTAAATAAATAAATAAGCTAAATAAATTAATTTATTCTCCTTAGGATTATTTCTTGCAGTTTTATTTTAGGATTATGCTTACTTTAGAGATAGTTATTATGTTGATCAGGTCAACTTGTGCAGTAGTCATCGCGGGAAAGTATCTCTCTGACAATCATTCAAGGGTTGGATTGTACGATGCTAGCATCCTTGCCTGCACGCCCTTGTTGCAGTCGGCAGCGCAGGTACCCGTGAACTCATATGGGAGGATGTCTGTGCCTGAGCGAGTTTTCCTTTTGTCAACCTGAGCAACCGAATTTGACTTAAGTTGCTTCGATGTCTGGCGATTCTTGAAGATGCGGCTCACGTGGGCTAGTGAGGTGCCTTCCACCAATTGCCTCTTGTAGGCGGTTCAGTGGTGCTTGGTGCTCGAAGAATAATGGCGAGGCTCAGAAATAGCGGACCACTTAAATCGCAAGATTGGAGTAGGGTTTCTAGAAAAGTCAAGATACAACGGGTTTTTGATTTCACGCAGTGATGCCATTCTAAATATGCATAGACTCGCGTTCAAAATGGTCAGGGGCCAGTCAACGGCCTTCGAATTCTCAATTTCTAAAATATGTATCGATAGTGTAACAAATATATACAGTTTTTAGAATACTTTTAAGGGAGGGAGAGCTTTTCCCGTTTAGTAAGCCCAGTTGTTGTAGTTCCAGCTGACGTAGTCAGTATTGATCTTCTTGATGTCGGCAACACCCAGGTTTCCAGCATCAATGGCAATCTCGTGCTTGAGCAGAGAAATGGCCTTCTCAACACCCTCCTGGCCGAAAATGTTGGCAAACATGAAAGGACGGCCAAGACCGACAGCGCGGACACCCAGAGCCAAAAGCTTCAGCACATCAGCGCCATATCGAACGCCACCATCGGCGTAAACCTCGGTCTTCTTGAACACCTCGGGGCTCTCGCGGTAGATTTCCATGGCAATCTCAATAGGGGAGGGGCTGCCGTCGAGCTGGCGTCCACCGTGGTTGGAGAGGATGATGGCGGGTGCACCGTACTTGACGGCAAGCTTGGCGTCGGCGGCGCTGCCAATACCCTTGATGATGACGGGGAGGCTAGTCATGTTCTGGAGCTTCTGGTAGTATTTCCAAGTAAATGCCGAGTAATCGGAGTCACTTTATAATTGATTAGACAAGGTAATGTGAAAATTTGCGTATAGTACTTACGCAGAGCCGACGCCGAATCGAGAGGCACGGTGTCGGTTTCCGTCGGCGGCGGAGTCGACAGTGAAGACAATGGCATCAGCACCGGCCTTCTCGCTGCGCTGGATTTCTTCCTTGGTCACAGTATCGTTGGAGGTCAAGTAAAGCTATGCAAATCAGAATATGTAATAAAATGAGACAGTTTGGCTCGCGTACCTGCTGGAAGACAACCTGGCCCTCAGCCTTGGCAGCATGGATCTCCTCAATAGAGAGATAAGCGTAGTGAGAGGGCTACACACAGGTCAGTCATATATCCGTGAGATTAAGAAATGATACTTACGATGTAGATAATGTCGCCGGCGGCGGCTCCCTTGACCAGGTTGTACTCGGCATTGGCGTGGCCGTACTCAGCTCGGGCACAGGGGCTAATGTAGAAAGGAGCTGAGACGTTATGGCCAAGCATAGTAGTTCTATAATAGCAGTAAATAAGGTCAGTACGTCAGGTGACTTCCCAACTTTGGGTGCTGCTTCTTCAAGGTCGCACACTTACGGTAAGGTAGACTCGACATTGGAGATATCAACAAGAACTCTCGGTTTAAAGCGGAGTCTTGTAAAGGACTCGATGTTATTTCGATAGCTGTACTCTCCAGCGGCTCCAGCTCTATAGTAAGTCCAGTTTCTGGCCGGAAGATAAAGGCTAGCAGCATCGGTAAAATCTGGCAAAGAAATTATATTGTCGAGGTCAGGGAGCTGACCCGCAGTCAGGTTACCAGCGATAATATCGAAACCAGTATCAGGAGACTCGAGGAAAGGCCGGGCGGCCATGGCACCCGAAAGAAGGGCAGTGGTCAAAAGTTGGGTACGCATGGTTGAGGGAGTGGCTGAAGTGAAGAGTGGTGATGATGAAGAAGAGAAGTCGTGGCAGGACCGAGGGGCTGGAATGTACACACAAAAGAAGGGCGAGCTCCTTTTTAAGTCTACAGCAGCAAAGTGAGCCAAGATTCCAGACAAGGGCGCGGAATCCCCGTAAGGCCCCTCGGGCCAACTTACATGCCCGATTAGGCCCCAGGTGTGGGATCCCGCCAGCAACCAGGGCAAAGCGAGACAGTGTGTGATAAAGTTCCAGCCTAAGCATATGTCATGATGTAACGGCGACCCGCCCGCCTGGCTCCTCTCCCGAAATTACGCTTGTCTGGCATAGACTTATCTGATCTGGGCTTGATCCTAGGCTTGCAGGATGCCCAGGATCAAAGTGGGTTGAGAGTGGGATGTTGGTCGCACTCGCTTTCAGTGTTGGATCTCTGAATAACATAATCAAGGATGTACATCATAGGGCATAAATCCTTGGCAGTCGGATACTACGACTGTGTGATTCAAGTGGGCGTCCATGGAGATCACAGGTCGGGATTTGCGGGAGCAATATTAAAGGGACAGTTTAGGGAGCAACTCAAACAAGCTGTCGCGGCAAAACAGGAAAACTTGGGATCGCCCAATGCCTGTTAAAATCCTTCCGCGGAACTGCTACAGAACATGCGCCAAATAGAAATAACCAAGGCGCATTGAAATCGCGATGGGTGTCTGATTTGTCGAGTTGATTCATCCCATCTTCGGCCGATCTCGCTTACGGAACCCCCCCGTGGCCGGTATTTGGCCCCTGCCCAATGTGAAAAGCACCTGGGAAGACCCGTTTCACGCAGGGGGAGTCACCCACTAATTATTAGCATTAAAGCTTAAACAGGCAGTCGAGGCAAAAATCGACCCCCATCCAACGGCCTTTGGCTGGTATTCCACCGGGGCCCATGGAGCGGACCCGTCATCACTCATGCTCACATAAACTGCCAAGAGCGGCGGTCACGCCAGATTCAGCACAAGGTGAAAGCTGCCAGGAATCTATGACAAGAGCCGGACCAGGTATAGCCCGTTGGTGATGCCGATGGCGCCAGTTTCAAGGCTGTTTCACGCCTCAGCGAAGGATGCCAGCTCCAGAAATCACTCACCAGCGAGTTGGATGTGATTACTGCGCCAATCATGGACCGCAGCCGCTTTCTCGAGATCAAAGGCATGAATCATTTGGTTCTTGGCGCGCCAGCCTACGCTGCATTCGCCTCCGACGTCCTTGATTTCTCAGGCATGACGAGGCCAGGTGGCTTAGTAGGTCAGTTGTTTCTTGGCAGACGGCGCTACTAGTAGTCTCGACGAAGCACCCCAACCATGTCCAAGAGACATGATCCTTGGCTCGGCATCCACATTTTCTCCAATTCTACGGTCTGCTATTGTAATCAAATCGAAAGATCCTCACCGAAAGATCCTCACCAAAATAATGAGTTCACACGATTTTATGGCAGCGTCGTTCCGCCGGAGGAGCACCAAGTTTGGTTTTACAAATTTTAAACTAAAAGCATGGATGTCTCAAACAGCGCTACGGAGAAATTATACGTCTATTTTCCCGCAAATGCGCAGTGGGAGAAACATTCGTTTGGAACAAGAATTCCCCCGTCTCCAAGTTTTCCCGGTTTTCGCCTTCTAGAAGCTCGCCGGTGGATGGAATAGGCTCGCGGCTCCGGTACCCTACCCTGAGGCTTAGCTGCAGCTTGACAGCCTCATTGATATGCGACTCCAAAATTAGTCTTGGCAACGCCGGACAGTCCGCATCAAGCATCTCGGAACTTTTGCTTGGTTCCTTTGTATCAGTATATCAAGGCAGCTCGCCTTAATGTCTTATCTATGACGAAGGTGTCAGTTATTGCATATTATTGTCTTGGGGCAACCGCGCCGCCGACAGGAATAACAAGGAGTCGACGGTGAGGTGGTCTCGTTCATCCAAATACGACGGCATTTCAACGGGAGAAACAACGACAGCCGATCCAGAGCTAGTCTCAGGCTTTGGCTACCTCTCCGCATCTTGGGGTGTCGGATCTTCGAGGTACTGGCATTCACAAAAATCTTGATCGTCCGGAGAGGCCGTCGCTCATAAAGCGACTTCGTAAACTTAACCGTCAGCAGGTTGCATGTTCCCGACGGAGCGACCAATAGCATGGGTTGCCTCTCTAAGAGGTAAATCGAGAGAACGGATTAGAAATGAGATGGCTCAATTGGGCAGGTCAGTCTTGGCATCTGATTCCATCCGCGCCGAATTTGTATCAAGCGACTGAACTACCTTGTAAACTCTGCGCGAAAAGGCAATCTCGGTCATGCAAGACGTCTTCCCCTCAAAACTGTCACCACCATCCCGTCAACTATAAATACATAAGACAATCAGCCTCCCACGGGAAGTGAGTTGAGCCACGCGTGGCGGGATTCACGCGGCTGGATTCACGCGGCTCTTGCAGGCAAAGAAACCTCTTAGCTCGCGTGCATGCACCGCAAATCGCGTGTTTCCCGTGCGGTTCTCGACCCGAGGAACCGTGCTCAATAGTGTGCAGTAGCTCTGCGGTTCGGTTCTGGGGTCCTCAAACTGTGCATGCACAATGATGGGCACAAAGAAACGCGTCTCGTGGGGGCGAAACTCTTTGCAGAATTTAGATTGTTTTGATGTTCTTCCATCGCCTCGAGCTTCACGAATCAACAATCAATTAGGGCAAGCTTCAGCGAGAAACCACGTGAAGGCGGCGCGGCACGGCTTTGGTGGAGTCCAATTTATCACGAAGCGAGCCAGACGGAATGAGTGGCACAGAACCATCCCAAAAGGGATACGGGTTCACCTGCTGCCTAGGCTAAGAATGGCTTCAGATTGCACGCGTGGAAGAGCAATTACAGCCAACCTCTGGACGCGACTCCCGAGCTGGCCAATCAAGCAATTTGTGGCTGTGGCAACGGCGCTTGACGTCGTTTTGCTACAGCGGTCGACCGTAGACTCGCAAGACCGGACGAAGCTATCAGCTCTTATCCAACCAAACTAGCAGCCGTAGCGTCAAATAAACCAGAGCCGTAGTGTTATGTGGGACGGGTTAATCCCATTGGAGGGAGCTGCGCCGGTGATCTACAAATGGCGTCAGTGGGGCTCGTTGCCCGGTAACGACGGGAAAACACGACCTCACAACAGCGAGCAGCGTGAATGCCAATCACGATGTCCTTTCCATATCAACACCACATCATGTCTGGCTGAATTCCTGCCAAACCTCTTTCCTACTAACCAAACACCGCCTACACAGCAAACCACCACAGCCATGAATTCGCCGCCCAAGAGAATGACGCGTGCGCGCGCTGCGGCCAAAGCCACCACCACCGAGGGCACCGTGAAAACCACCAAGATCGTCACAGCTTCCACCCGAGCGAGAAGCACGGCAACAGCCGGCACAAAGAGCACTGCAGCGAAGAGAAAAACGCGTGCAGATGAGCATGAAGAAGATGAAGATGAGCACAACAATGCTGCAGCTGCGAGAAGGCCGCGAGGTCGGCCGCGCAAGGCCGATGAGCCTGCAGAGGTCGAGGCCCCAGCAAAGGGCACCACGGCGGCATCCCGCGCTCGAGCTGTCAGAAAACCCACCACCACCACCACAGTTGCACCCAAAGAGGAGGCCGCACCCTCCAAGGTAGCTCGCGGGCGACCAAGGAAGGTGGTCGCCACAGCTGCGGCCGAAGAGCCAGCTGCTGAGCCCCCCAAGAAGACGACCAGAACACGTGCCCCCGCATCAAGAGCAACAACGACAACAGCTTCTGCTGCAGCCAAGGCCACCGCCAAGGTGGCACCCAAGAAGAGCGTCAAGTTTACGGAACCTGACAAGGAGAACATCGAGCCTCCCGCGGAGGACAAGGAGAATGTTGGAGGCGGGCTCCGGGGCCGACCAGCCAAGCGCGGTGCTGCTGTCAGCACCCGCACCACAAGAGCGGCGGTAAGAACCGCAACGACAGACACAAAGCCCCTGAGCCCTAAGAAGATTACCCAGATTCCCGTATCCAAAGACGATTCCGAAGATGAGCTCGCCGGCGAGTCGACACCCGTCAAGCCCATGATGAAGCAGCCCATCAAGCCGCCAACTGCTTCCAAAAAGGTTGAGTCCACAGCACACGAAGAAGAGGCCGAGCCCGTAGAGGAGACAACATCAGCCGACACCGTCCTGAACCCTCCTGATCTCAGCGCCGCTGTCCTGACATCTCCCGCCAGGAGACTGCCATCCGCTCCCGTACAGGACACGATGAGGTCCCCCGCTCGACGTATCGGCCCCATCACTCTACCAGGCTCCACGATGAAGCCAACCGGAAACGCCACTGCTCAGGGCGATGCCTCTCCTCTCAAGGCTTCCCTCCTCCAGTCTGCTGCCAAGCGACCTCCTTCCCCCATCAAGGGCATCAACTTTGGCAACCCCTCCACATCCCAGCACTCTCAGTCAGCCATGAAGGCCACTCTGCTCCAGTCCCCTGCTAAGCGGGCCTTCCCTGGTCTGGTCCCGCTCACTGAGCCCAGGCAACGTGATTTGTCCGATCTTGGCGAGGCACCAATCATGAAGCCTCTCGTGTCTACTCCTACACCTGCCGGCTCTGCCCGCCCGTCGGAAAAGCTGATGATGGAGGAGGAAGCCGGCGTCACCGTCGGTGATCTTGCCGATGACCCCTTCACCGAACCCATGGAGAGTCTCCAGTTCCCTGGCCGTCTATCTGCCGTTCTGCCCCGCTATCAGGACCCGGTTTACAAGAAAGACATGGGTATTGATGAACCTGAGGTGGAGCAGGACCAGCAGGGGGTTGCCGATGAAGTGGAACAAGTCATGGAAGAGGCTTTTGAGGCTGATGACATGGCTGTCGATGAGATGGCGCCTATGGTAGAGGACGAGGGTATCGTCTCTGCTGAGTCTACTTCTCCCAAGTCGCCCGTTGAGCCTGAGAACCCTGTGTACCAGCTCAGACAAAAGGACCTTGATCCTTATGATGACAACACCGACTCTGAATCAGATGAGGAAATGGAGTCCAGCACCCGGGTCGTTCCCACCACCCCAACCAAAACACCCAAGCGGGGCCAGGTCAAGGCTCCTGCCGGTGGCTTCACTGCTCTTGCCGAGCGATTTGGATCTTGGGCCGCGACCAGCCCCGTCAAGATGGCACCTGTCTCTAAGCGAGGTGCCGCCCGGGAACAGCCCTCTGCCCCATCCGTGCAAGCTTCTCCTCACTACTTTGATGATGAGATGACAGTTCGTGGCAACCTCACCACCGAGAACCAGGCAGACGAGGTGGAGGAGCCCTCCTTCGATGACATCATGGTCACCGAGGAGGATGCGGCATTGGCCTACGAGGCCAATGAGATGTCTCTCCTAGAGCCTGAGGTGGTTGAGGCTACTACCAACAATGGTGATGCTTTTGACGACACCCTCTCCGAGGCCAGCCAGGAGTACGGCGACGAGAATCAAATCCCAGTCGATCCCGCCATGAGCAGCTCCCGAGCCAATGCTCCCACCACTCCCATCCGTCCTGTCATGAAGACGTTCAACACCACCACCAAGGTCCCTCTCAAGCCTGCCGATGATGGAACCCCGAGCCCTCTCAAGAAGCGCAGCTTCACGGCTTCTCGCGTAGCTCCCAAGCGCCCTACTGGATCCAGGAAGAGCATGCCAGTGACCAACATTGAGCTTGCCTCTGCCCCGTCGACACCAAACCCTGTGACCCCATCCAAGGCCGACCTTTGGTCGTCTATGGGTACACCTGCTCGTACTCCTCGACGCGACGTCGATCCCGTTCTTCTCCGTGGTGCTGTCGTCTTTGTAGATGTTCACACCAGCGAGGGAGCTGATGCCAGCAGCATCTTTGTGGAGCTGCTCACTCAGATGGGCGCCAAGTGCGTCAAGACCTGGGGTTGGAACCCCGATAACACCGAGGTGTTTTCTGGCAGCAAGCCTGGAATCACCCACGTTGTCTTCAAGGATGGTGGCAAGCGAACCCTCGACAAGGTCCGCCAAACCAAGGGCGTCGTCCAGTGTGTCGGCGTCAGCTGGGTACTTGAGTAAGTTATTCCCAGGCTACATTTCCTTTAGCATTAACTAACATGAACCAGTTGTGAGCGCGAAAACGAGTGGCTCGACGAGGCTCCCTACTACATCAACACCAAGGTTGTTCCCCGAGGTGGTGCTCGTCGCCGCAAGAGTATGGAGCCCGTGGCACTTGCCAACATGAACGGAACTCTGGTCAGCAGCCCTACCAAGCAGCGCAGTGTTTCTGGAACGCCCATTACTCCCAAGAACCGACGCCAGAGCTCCAACTGGATGTACACTCCTTCGGAGAATGCCGATGACATGGATGATGACATTGAGTGGTCCAACCTTGTGTTGACCCCCGTTCCCAAGACTCCCGCCCCAGACGCTGTGGCTCGATATGCCGCCAACCTTGACCCCGAGACCCCCTCGGGCGATTATGACGATCTGGACGAGTCCCCCACCAAGGAGCCTCTTCTCACGCGAACATGCCCGCCAAAGAAGAATGTCTTCCGTGAGAACGCCTACCACCAGATGACTTCAACCCATCTGAGCCCTGAAAAGGACGACCAAATGCTCGTCAGACTCATGGCTGCACGCCGCAAGAGTCTTCAGTTTGCGCCCAAGATTGGCAGCCCTCTGGCTCGCACTTGGAAATAAGCGCCTTGAATTGTGAATTGCTTTGATACCTGTACTTGGATTTGTATTTTTTGGAAGGCGTACATTTGTGTTTTTGGTTGTTTTTTTACACTTCGTACCTGGCTAGTTAAGCAGGTAGCCCTCGTTTTGGGACTGGATATGCGCGCAACGGTGGTATACAGGGTTGTTTGGCGTTAAAAGTAAGGAAGGCTGGTTTTGATTTTGGGACGGATACCGAGACTGCGGAATGCAGCTTCGCCCTTTCACAAGACAATGGTAATAGCCCCTCGCGGGTGCGTTAAAGAAACCTGAACTGGTGGAGAGGTGACTCGCTTAAGTGATTGTATTGATTGATTGATTGATGCCAGCCATGTCATGACACGGCATGGCATGAGGCTTAAACGCTTCCATCAGCGCAATACTAGCGTGTCCAATCCAACAGGTGTCTATGGCATGTCGCGTATCTCGTAATTGGTTTGCGTTTAAATATAACTTTTTGTGTGCCGGCTTGTTCGGTTTCGCGCAGTGCGTCGCAAACAGTTATTGCAGCCAACCTCGTCGGCGCAATCCCATCAGGACATTCCCTCACTGCTCCTGGGCCTTCCTTGATCCGGCTCCCCAGCTCTATGTATGTTTCATTTCCCCATGACCGGTTTTTGGGTGTTTATCAGGCATTGCGCCTCTTTAGGCAGTGGCGCCCGAGGCGTTGACATAGGCCCTCAGGGCCTTGACTGCATCGCCCTCGTGGCTCTTGAGCAGCTCCGTGGCCTTGGGCTTGGGCAGCTCGAGCTCCTCGACGAGAAGGGCGACGTCGGCAGCGTCAACCTTGACGGCGGCAGCAGCGGTCTTCTTGGGAGCAGCGCCGGAGCCGCCCAGCGACTTCATGGCCTTGCTGGCGGCGTCGGCATCGACGTTTTGCGAGCCGGCCGACTCATCGGCGTCGAGGCTGGCGAGGGCGGACGCGGCCTTGCGGTCCTCGGCCGACTTGGCGGTGGGCTGGGTCTCGTCTTCGGCGGACATTGTGACGCGCGGGTTTTTCGAGGGGCGTTGGTTCGTTGAGGAGGTAGATGTGTAGCCTTTTTTTTTCGCCTTTCAAGAACGAGTAAGTAGAGAATGCGTGGAGTTGAGGATGGCTGGCGCCCTTTCCCGAGGTGGGGTGTGGAGGGGTCCAATTGATGGAGGGGTAGCTGGTTTTTTTGTGGGCTGGGGTTGGAGCTGTGTAGGGTAAGCTGTTCGGACCTGGTATGGGTCATGGTGAAGCTACATCATGAGGCTAGACAAGGGCTTGAGGTGTATTTGTTGAGGGAAGGGCCGAATATAGATGGCCAATCTTTTGTGCTTTATTTTGGTCCTTTTCAGCCTTTCCTAGGGCCCCATAACAAACCTTCTCGCCTTCGATGGGATACCATTGAAGCAAAAGAAGCTGTCTAGTCAAGCTGCTGTATTTACATTGCCCCGCCCAATACTCCAACAGCACAATTCATTTAACCGACTGCCACATCTAAGCCCAATCAAACGAGCCCTCTAAACCTGCATAGATTCTTATTCTTAGCAGGATGTGGCGAAGCTTCACTCAGGTTCCATCTCACGTCTGACAGCTACACCACCTCTTCAAAACCAAGCTATTTCTGACTGCTCTGTGTAAAGCTGCGTCAGCGATACCAATACAACCATGATGCTTAATTTGCACAAAAATGAACCGAAACTGAAACTCTACCGATGTATTCTGCTAAATTATTCTAGAAAAAACACGCCACATCGCCTATTCACTAGCCACATATTCCCCCTCCCCCCCTGCGCCTAGCATCGGCTTTTTATTCGCCAATTGAAGCTTGGCCCCGTGTCATCCAAGGAAGGAAGGAAGGAAGGAAGCGGCGGACGGAATATGTTTGACCTTTGTTCACCGTGACTCACAAACAGCTCCCAGCGCTCATTTAATGTCCGACATTGGCTCACTACTTCCTGTCAATAACACTGTCCTTCTTCACAACACCAATCCTCACCATCTTTTTCTCTCCTGCCAGCTGGCTCCTCCCTTTTCTTTCCTCGCAGAGTAGAAAGAATATATCTGCGTGGCAGGTCCCACTCGGTTTCTGAGCTGCCCCTCAGTCGACCTCATTTTTGTCCTTCTCATTCTTGGGAACAAAAAAGAAGACCAAAAAAAAAGCGCTCAAGAATTCTATTTTGAACAATGTCGACTCAGCCCTGGAACCCTCAGTCTTGGAGGGAAAAGCCCATCAAGCAATCCCCGGCCTACGCGGAGCCTGAGAAGCTCGCTGCCGCCGTGGGAGAGCTTGCCCGCCTGCCGCCTCTGGTCCACCCGAACGAGATCATCGCCCTCAAGGCCCACCTTCGTGATGTCGCCCAGGGCAATGCTTTCTTGCTGCAGGGCGGCGACTGCGCCGAGCTGTTCGATTACTGCCAGCAGGGCCCTATCGAGTCTAAGATCAAGCTGCTGCTGCAGATGAGTGTGGTCCTCATTTGGGGCATGAACAAGCGCGTGGTGCGTATAGGTCGTATGGCTGGCCAGTATGCCAAGCCGCGCTCCAGTCCCACCGAGGTGGTCAATGGCAAGGAGATTCCCAGCTTCCGGGGCGACATCCTCAACGGCTTCCGTGTTGAGGATCGTGATATTGACCCTAACCGCCTGGTCAAGGCGTACCATCACTCAGCTGCCACGCTCAACTACATCCGCTCCGCCATTGCGTCTGGCATTGCGGATCTCCACCGCCCGCTCGACTGGGGCCTGGGCCACGTCCGCGACCCGGCTCTCAAGGCCAAGTACTCGACTATTGCCTCGAGCATCCAGCAGACGCTGCGCTTCCTTCAGACCATCAACGCCCGCCCCGGCGAGCTTGAATCGGTTGAGCTCTTCACCAGCCACGAAGGCCTCCTCCTCGAGTATGAGCAGGCCCTAACCCGGCTTCTGGAGAAGCCCGCCGCCGATGGGGGCCGCTATAGCCCCACTCCCGGCTCCGAGGGCAAGGAGTACTACGACACTTCGGCGCACTTTATCTGGATCGGCGACCGCACCCGCCAGCTCGACCACGCCCACGTCGAGTTCTTCCGCGGTATTGCCAACCCCATTGGCATCAAGGTTGGCCCCACGACGCCAACTTCAGACCTGCTGGACCTGCTGCGCACTCTCAACCCCTCGCGCGAGGTTGGCAAGATTACTCTTATCACTCGCTTCGGTGCTGGAAAAGTCCGCGAGTTGTTGCCCCAGCACATCCGCGCTGTCGAGGATTCCGAGTACAGGAAAATTTGCATCTGGCAGTGCGACCCTATGCACGGCAACGGCCTGTCGACGCCTGCCGGCATCAAGACGCGCCGCTTCAGTGACATCTACAGCGAGCTGCAGGAGACTCTGCGCATCCACAAGGAGGAGGGCAGTTACCTTGGTGGTGTGCATCTTGAGCTGACCGGCGATGCTGTTACTGAGTGTCTTGGTGGTAGTGAGGGCTTGGATGAGGACGACCTGTCGACAAACTACACCAGTTTCTGTGACCCAAGACTCAACGAGAAGCAAGCTCTGGAGCTCGCTTTCCTGATTGCTGACCACTACACCCAAGAGCAGAGCAAATTGAAGATATGAGCATGCATGGATAGACTTGAGTGGGTTGTCGAGTGATTTTAAATGGGCAGAAATACTTTGAACAGAATTAAAAAGCGATAATAAGGGAGACGGATAACAGGACTACAAAGCGTCATTGCGACGACATCATATTAGGAAATGTCTCAAGTGAATTAAACAGGTGCCTGCACACTCATTGAATCATCAATTCTTGTCATCATTCGCTTTTGACAGTATGTCGGATCTCTGCCCTAGACTCTCTGACGGCGCCCACCATAAGGCATATTTATGTCCCCAACACCACTTGAAACCTTTGGGTTCTGTGTCTTGCGCTTACTCCTCACATTGGCATGCTAACGATATCACATCCGGCTCCGATTGCCCCCGGCCCCACACCTTCACGCCAGGGTGATGGTCTGAGCAGCTTCAAACGCATCTCCCTTGTCGAGCTTCTGCCAGCCCTTGACACTTCCGGGCTCGACGCAGAGCATGTTCTTGTAACCATCCTTGGGAGTAAAGTCCTTGATGGAGTTGGCCTTTTCAATCCAGGGGTTCCAAACGACGACTTGGTCGAGGTTGTCGCGGACGATAGTGTAGCTGGGCTTGCCACCTTCGGAGATGACGACAGGTTCTGCGGGGCCCTTGGCGGGAGTGTAGACGCGATCAGTCTCGCTGGAGATGGTGACGGTGCCGGATTGAGTCTGCACGGACTGTCCGGCAACCTTGTCAATGTACTCAGAGTCCTCAAGACCAGTAACAGAAATGGCAGTGATGTCCTGAATAAGAGGTTAGCGCATCAATGAATAGAAATGGGAGCCCCCAGCTTACGTTGATCCTGAAGTATGTGTGTAGAAGGGTCTGGAACTCAAAGGACTCTTCGCCGTCGTTTGTAATTACAATGGTGGTGCTGAGGGATTTGGGATCGAGCGAAACGGAGTAGATGATGCTAAACTTGTAGGGCCAGAGGGCCTTGACCTCCTCGGCGAGGTTGTCCGAGGAAAGACCAAAGTCGAGCTTGATGCTGGAGGAGGAGCCCTCGCTGGTGGAGCGACCGAGGAACTCCCAACGGGAGATGCGGGCAAGACCATGCTGAGGGAGCTTGGAGGTGGCTTCGTGGCCGGACGATTGGCCAAAGACCTAAATACACGGCGGTTGGACATTGGCGAATGATGATGGGGGAGATAAGTGACGTACTGGGAAGACAATGGGGATGCCACCGCGGACGGCGGCGGAGCCATCGAGCTTGGCGCTCTCGCTCAGCCAGAGCTTCTCGTTGCCAGAGGCATCCTTCCAGCTGAGCACAGTGGCGCCGTGCAGGAGAACTTCGACAGACTCGCCGGTGGGCAGAGTGGCCGAAACGCGTGACTTGTCGTGGGTGATGTCGACGGTAGGCTGCGGAGGGGCGGCGGGGGTGGACGCCAGAGCGGAGGGCTTGTTAGGACGATCAACCATGTTGGGTGGTAGGCCTGTGTGGTGGTGGTTGGTGGTCAGAGGTTGAGAGAAGCTTGGTATTGGCGCGCGCGACGACGACGGGGGGGAGAAGCAGCAAGGTGGGAAAAGGAGGAAGTGATTACGAGAGGAGCGATGAATTATTAAGGAATTGTTAATGGCAGAGGAGCTTTGGAGCTGCTGAGTTGGATGGATGGAGCGGGAGAGCAACGAGACGAGGGGAGCGAGGTGGGGGCGGGGGAGAGGGGCCAACAGGTAGGTACATTAGGTACTGTAGGTAGGCACCACCTAGAAGAGATGCTGCAACCGAGCGAGCAGGTACCTGCAAGCAGCAGCAGCGAGCTTGTTTTGGAGTGGTGGGGTTGTGTTGGCGCAGCGAGAAACAGCAGCCAGCAGGAATTTATTTACCCGATTGTCTTGAGTGCTCCGGGAATTGAATCCAGAAACGCCGAGGAGGAACAGCAATGTCTTGTGTGTCTTGTATTGATTGATTCTTGCCACTTCTTGGTTGCATTCGCATGCCCTGCTTGCGGTAGTGGTAGCGGTGATGGTGATGGTGATGGTGATGGTGATGGATGCACCCTTCTTCGTCACCCATCATGGCGGGGTAACAAAAAAAAAAAAAAAAAAAAAAAGAGCTACGGCCACCGTTGTTGATTCGGAAATACGCCCACTGAAAGGGACACTTTGAAACGAAAAGAGAACAACGGACCTTTGGTTTCCCCCCAATAAAGACGCAGAAAACCAACCCATGCTAGTTAGTGCCCGTCCCCGGGCTGCAATCCCCCGTTATCACATCCCATGTCTGGGATGTCTTTTCTTGCCCGGCCCTCGCCGGGATGGCATTCACGCTGCCCGCTTACTGCTCTGCGTCACAGCAACGCGACCCCAATGGGGTAACGCTCCCTACTAAGGTTGTTTCCGAGGCCGTCTCATAGGCCTGGTGGCGGTATGGGAGCTGCAACGGACACTGCCTGAAACACGTCTCAGATTTTGGTTGCGACACCAACACCCGCCACCAACACTGCCATCGCAACCAACCCATTGAAGACGTTCACATCAGGTGACGCCGATTCTTTCTCTCTCTATCACCTTCTTTCATGCAGTTTCGCTATATGCTAATGACTGAATGCTTTTGAACTCAGCCAAGAGTTATCATCATGCATTGCGAGGACGGGATCAAGCATGGATCATGCATTTAATTTAATTTGATGAATTGGTCTACCTAGCCACGCGCCCTGAATTACATAGACTCCTTATGTTCATTATTCCTTCAAAATGTCTCCATTTCCGTTAGAAAACATCATCCTTACCCCTTACATCAAATGCCTTGCTTTAAAATGAACCCTTCGCCCCAGCGTTCCCGCCGGTTGTCGCCCAGGCTCCACTTTAGATATGGTTGCCGATGCTGCTCAGCCAAAATAATAATAATCTGACGCTCCATCTTCTCGAGGAACATGGCTAAAATGAACTCCGACACTAGCAAGCCTGTGAACCACCGCAGAAGGGTATTGGTTCAATTTGTCGCATATGATTCGCGTCAAATTAGGGAGTGGCTCTGGAACCCTGGATATCATTTCGACTATACGATCCATGTGACCCTCGAAAGCCTCCATATTTGTGGCTGTAGACAGCGTGCCCCGAAATGTAATCGATTCAATCGAAGCAGGAAGCACGTCGGCCATGGTTGGCTCCTCAGCCGTTGGCCTGACAGTGCCTATCATGGAAATGTGAACAGTGAGGTGCCTGAGAGCGATAAATGGCCTGAAATCTGGCACAGGTCTTGATATCGAGAATGCGTAGCGGGTGTGGAGTCGGAGGCAGGTGAGCGATTGCTGATGTCTCCTGAGGCATGCTAAAACATCCGTCATATTGCAGATCTGTTCGGGTTCTCCCAGGATCTCGTCGTTCTCCAGATCTAGCAAATCAGTCGATTCATAATTTTTCCAGTGCATAGGCACCCCGTTCCTGTACAAAAAGACTCTGTCACGAGGACGACCACCTCTTGCGCCGATTGAGATTTGGGACTCATAGAGAAAGGTCTGCAGTTGACCAGTGCACATCGAAAAGAGGTACCTGACTTGCTGAAGCGATAGCCATGCGGCCTTAATCTCGAGTTCTTTGAGTTTTGGCAAAGGGGGTATGCGATACATGATATCTATCCCAGTGAGGCTGAGCGTCTCGAGGTTGGTTGCGAATGTAAGTAGCGTGGGGGCCCAGGAATATATCTCAAGCCTCTTGATGGGGATTTCAGAAATACCGAGAGCTCGCAGGGCTGGCGGATGAAAATGAGACATGTCGACGGTATCTTGTAAGTGGAGAGATTCGAGTCTGGGCAGAGACCCGACGAGCAGGGTGAAGAGTTCGCCCATCAACCACTCCTGCAATACTTCGGGCCGGGCCCTCCTTGGTAACCTCGTTCGAGTAGGCCCGTCGTCCAAGAACGACCTCAGCAATGTCTGAAATTCCGGAGGCCATTCCTCATCATCCTGGAGGCGCCCTCTCCAGGATCTGCAGAGATCCCGGCTCTGAGCTTGCGCAGCCTGCCTGGATACCGTCCCGACGAGAGAAGCTGGGATAGGATCGTCGGGAAGAAACACAATGCGATCAATTTTGATGATCTTGACTACGCGAGCCAGGTCGCGACGCTCCATCACGGTGCGTATGAAAGGGACCAGTAGACACTCCTCCTCCGAAGCTGAGAAGACATGGAAGAGCACTTCTTGCGCCACGGGCCGAATCCTGCGCGAGAGAAGGCATAGCGCGTGGAGAATTTGCAACCGAGTGTAAACCGGACGACCATACGTTAGAAAGCAATGGGTCCCGTCTATGAGCGGAGTGGGTGGCTGAGGCTGAGGCTGGTCTGGACAGCAGTGTGGGCAAAAGTAGCAGAATATTTGCTGCAGGATTTCGGTGGGCAGATGCTCAAGTGTAACTCGAGGGGCTCTCAACGCCGGCGCCTGGCGGGCGGGCGGGCGAGTTGAGCGACGGCGCTTCATGGCTGATACATTTGGGCGAACGATGGTGTATAGTGTTGGAAGGAGGTTGCTCTGGGGCACAAGGCAAGTGGGAGCTCTTTTTCAGGCAGACGCAGCCACAGCGCGCGTGATTGTTTGTCGTACAGATGCAGTCTGCCCTGCCGCCCTGCAGCCGCCCATTGGGCAGAGAACCTCACCGCCCTGTATTTGCGTGAATGGATTAATTAATTTCTGACGTAGCCGATGTCATTGTGCTACCTCGCTTGTTGCCTTGGTTTACAAACTGTAGTGAAGTGAGTGTAATGCACCTGCTCGTCTTTTGGCGTTATCTGTTCGACCTCCATTCAAGCTGGTCTTGCGTGATTACCGAGCGAAGATGAGAATTAAAAATTGAATAAGTGCACGAGAAATTAAATGTACTGAGGACCATGTACTCAGCTCGTATAAATCGAGGCAGAAAATGATATCTTGTAGTATCTAGCGCTAATGCAGCGCAGTTCCCAAACTAGCCTGCGGGGGATGACACTGTGACTAAAGCTTAATCCTTGTCTACACTGCAATGCTTCTTTTCTTTTCTTTCTTTCTTTTATCTTTTCAAGCGTGTGCTCCGCATCGGAATCAGTCATTTTCTGATAGTCTAAGTGTTGCTAGATCCGCCTCCATCACCCAAACAGTGGGCAGCGCTGGTGCGTACGAAAGAGCTTATATCGCACCTGTATTCCGACCTTGAATATCAAACATATAAATTCTTTTAGCCCGGAATTCTTCTTAGAATATGGTACGCGGTGAGCCCCTAAGAAAGTGTCTCTTTCAAAATTGTAGATACCCCCGCAAGGCAAAGTGACACAAACCCCATTATTCCATTACCATTATCTTCACCAAGCCGCGTTGGCAATAGCTATTGTTCGTTCCAATCTATTTATCCGCTATTCTATCATTGAACGCACTGCTAGCCCGAGATTCGGGCTTATGCACGTCATCTGATATGATTGGCCCAGTGTGTTGTCACTATTGTGGGTGGTTTGTTGATAGGTTGCATCAGACCGTATGAAGAAAGCTTCTTCCAACGTTCCCATAACGTCTTCTACCCCGTTAGTACAACTGCAATTGTTTCATAAGATTGATGTAATTTGAGCTTGTTCCTATCTTAAAGGAGCAAATGCATCGCAAATGTTTCTATGAGCTATTTTATTTGTAAACAATTTTCACCAAACCTACCGGGATATCCAAATGCTTTCTTTAGGTTAAAGCGGGGCAAGCCCGAATGCCGCAACTTCCTCACTGTCACTACAATGCCGAATAGTCCATGCCAGAGCCGCAAAAATAGGTGGAACAAACAAAGCTCCAAACGATGAGACTCCGAAATTTGAGACATGCAATGAGGCATTTTACTGCATAATGTCTCTCGCATCAGGGCCATGGTTGGACAGAAATGTCCATAAGAGACATGTGACATGGCAATCAGTGACACTGCCTCAGCTGCACTGGATCACGAGCGAGACTGCTCAGACAATCGCACCATGGCGTTATAGCGTCCCACCAGAGGATGCAATTTTCTGGTCTTGGCCTCGCCGAAGCGTGCTCACGTAGCACCGCCAAGTCCACGTATCGATGGGTTGGGCTGCGATCCAGGGGCCAATCGCGATGTTGCGAATCCTGAAAATGCCCGACAGGCGCTTAAGATGCCCACATACGAGCCCCATGTCTCAAGAGAAATACCCGAAGGTAAGCACTGCTGGTCTGTCGTGTATCCAAGGGGTTGTCAGCAGCGGTGTGCTGATGAAGCGGATGAGATGTGGTTTGTCATGTCTGAGTTAATAGAAGTGTCGAAGAAACAAATAACAGGCAACAAATGGATCAAACAAACAGATTGATTCTGGTTGCTTGTGAGTTTATTTAACCTAGTTTGTCTCGTCCGTATGTCAAGCCTATGGTTGGAAGCTTCATCCTGTGTCATAGTCCATCACCAGATCTATGATGCTGATGTTATCAATCACCCTCTCGTCTGACGAAACGAACCCCTGGAAACATTTCCAGGATGTGTTTTCCAAGATTCTCCTACTTTTTCCGATTGTGGCACATCTGCTCATCTGTCGGCCCATCTGTCTGTCGGCTTTCGGCAATGTCACCATTGCCGATGGCCTCACAGACGCAAACCCGGCCTGTTTTGGGGTGTTTTTTTTTCTTCCGCCGAAGGCTTCCATCTCGCCAAGTCGGCGTTCAGTGACCGTGTCACGTCTCGCTCACAATAGCCCGAATACCAACGCAGAGGTGTGTGGAACGTGCCATTCGGCAAACCCCTGGTTTTGTCTTCGCCGACAAGTTTTCTGTTTGACAGAACACAGCGCCATGTTTCAAGTATGGCGAATGACCTCTGATGGCTCGTCTAATTCGCCTACTTCTAGGCCTTTCTCGCCCAGGTTTCCAGAGGCTCCCATCAACTCCAACTCCTCCTCAACTGCTCTGACAAAGAGTGATGATGTTCCCAAACCCATGCTTCCATCAAGGATACTACTCTCCTCAACCTTTTGGCATGACTTGCGCTGTACCGGGGGGCACCTGTCACCAAGAGCGTAAGAGACGGGGCGAGAGGATCGTCTCTGAGTTCTGTTACTTCCACGCGTGCCAGCGCATTGTTGACGGGAGACCTTGCCCCAGAGTCAAGTGTCGCCATGAATCTTTTTGCGTCGAGCGTGAGTACAACCCATATTGATATCGTGAATCTAAGAGATGCTAACAAAGAAAGACACGAGTTGCTCCGCAATCGACAACGGTATAAGGTGCACTCGAAAACCCAAGGATGGAATCAGCGGGGCCTACATGTTTTGCTCAGAGATTCGTGAGTTTCCTTTTCATGCCACCCTCTCATCTAGTTACCAGCTGATAATTCGTGACTAGATTTGTGCATGTACACCGACTGCGAGAAACAGCGAGTTCGTCAGCATGGTGAGGATCTGCAGTTTTGCAATGACCACCGCTGCGAGTTCGGCAATTGCAAAGACCCCAAGGACCGCGGCAGCTTCTGCCGAGCTCATACCTGCGAAGAATTTCACTGCACCTCTTTCGTGCCCGGGGATTCTGAGCGCTTCTGCGATCGCCACCGACGATGCCAGAAGCCCCTGTGCTCGCGCTTCAGTCACGTTCGCGAAAACGGATTTTCGTCGCCTTTCTGCGGCGCGCACTTTTGTGAGTTCCCTGATTGCTCCGAGGAGAGGGAGGGAGACGCATATTGTCTGAAGCACACATGTGGCGAATCTGGGTGCCTGAGAGGGCTTCATGCATCTAGCGGTCGGTTCTGTAAGGATCATGAATGCAAGACCGGGGGCTGCGATATGCAGAAGATTGGGAGAAGGTTTTGCCCTTACCACGAGTGCATTTTTGATGGATGCGATCTGGAGGCAGGTTCTAATCGCTATTGCGATGGCCATCAACGATGTGTCAGGGATGGTCGGGAACAGCGAGGACCGGGCCTGGGCAACGCAAACTACGTTCTCTACGAGCAAGGTAGGAGCTCCTTCACTACCAAGCGAGTCTTCTATTTTACTAATCATACTGTAGGCTACGATGGATACTACCAAAGTTCCAGAAATCAGGCAGGGTACAGCCACTTCACCAGAGGAGAGGCAGGTCACGATCACCGCCTCTGCAAGATTAGAAGCTGCCAAGGAGCTAGAGTGTCTTCTTCCGACTGCTGCCTGCAGCACACCTGCGTGGTCGCAGAGTGCAACCGGATGAGGATTCCAGGCTCACAGCATGTCGAGGTACTCTTCTGTGAGAGGCACATTTGCCAGCGGACGGGGTGCTGGAACCAAGTCCTGGAGGACTCACACTTGTGCTCTAGACACCTTGGTGGATGTCAGCCTCGTACGTGCGATTTTGGAATGGAATTTGACGAGAATGGACATCCATGGCAACGAATGGAGGCACCCTCGTGGGATAGGCATCGTCGAGAGGAGTGTCAGGGACGGCAGGGATGGAGAGGTGTGCGAACAGATTGGGGAGTGTGGGGAATCAACCATTAGAAGCCCATGGAACTATTTGGGCTAAGATTTGTGAAGGTTTCCTTGTAACGTCACAATGTTGACAAGGCTGGCAGCTATTACATAGTCCTAGATGTTGTAGTTGAGGTCAATTCAGGCATCAATATGAATCAATGACAAACCTGGGCATTCGTCATCATGTTGCCACTTTCCAAGCTACAGCCGTCTATGCCACGGCCCATCGCGTATCCTATCATGTGTGTGCTTCAGCTGGGGGCCAAACTCACAGCTTGGAGGGCAGGAAAGGCAAGACGAGGCAAGGCCAGGCTGGGGCTGAAGTGTAGACCTGACGTGGGAGGCCTTCTCACAGTGTGCACAGAAGGGCTGTGCTTATGTAGGATGCCTTCCATCCACTTGGCTGAGTTGCCGCGGGCACACTCGAAGTCAAAGGCCGTTTAAAGTGGCCTGGGCGTGTTGGTGGTGCACGCCATGTGGTGGTGAAACAAGCGAGGCTGCATAAACGGCGGTCGATACAAAGAGTCGGGTGGGCGCATGGATCAAAGCATAGTCGACCGAGTCAGACCGAAATAGACGTCAAAGGACAGCTTTGGCAATGACATCTCAACTCGGGCCAACCTGGGTCATCTCGGGTGGGCTTCATGGGGGAGGGGGAGGGGGGGCTAGCTTACCATCTCACCGGTCATGGAGCCAAGACCGGCGGGCAGTGTTAGTGCTGGTGCTGCTGCAAGGGTCCCGTGGGAAGTGTGGTCTAGCCCGGTCCGGTCCGGCCTTTTGGGAAATATGGTAGGACGAGCTGAAGTGTAGCTGAAGGCGGCGAAGATGGACATCGATGGAGGGTGGTGGAGGGAATAAGCGGGAGGCCGCTGGTAGAGATGCCTATCTGCATGTGGCGGGTGATGTCACCGTCTGGATAGCACTGTCTAGTGTCCTTGGGCGGGTTACAGGTTCACGTGTAGGTGTGGGTAGGCCGTCTAAGCCGAACCCATCGCGCACTGTGGCACCTCTCCTGGTCGCTTGACCCTTGACCACCATCCCACCCTGTGCACCTGCCCACCATCTCGTCGCAACCATACAACCATACGCATGGCTCATCTGCCAGGCTTTGCCGGACGGGTATGTAGGCACAATCACTCGCAGCAAGCACGGCCTCGCGGTTCGCCAAATGCATCATGGTGGCCTCGGGCTCTACCGACCGAATGCACCTCTCCCGAGCCAATCTCGTCGTGACGGTGCCTCGCCCGCCGTGATGATGGCGCCTACCGCTGCTTATACTTGCATCTAGCCGCGAATAGCTCCCTTTCGGCAACATCCAAACTTATGCAGGGGGAGAGCGCGCATTTTCCCGGCCGGATGAGGATCGCTCGCGCCTGCGACAAAGGCAGCTGCTGATTCTTTTGTCTGGCTTCCCGCCCTGAAAATCCAACCTTCTAGCAAGGCTCAGACTCTCACTTCCTTTGTCTGCCTCTTTTTTTTTCTTCCTATGGCTTCCCCTCGGAATGACCTCTTTCATGAGACATGGAGGGCCACGCGCGCCTCGCACCCGCGTCCACTTACCTACCTACCTAACCCATCCCACCACCAAATTTGGCACTCTCAGCCAACATCACTCACTCTGCTGCTGCTATGTCTGTCCCACCCTCCCCCTAGCCGCGCCTTACCGGCGGCCCTTCGTACACTTCCCATCGCGGCCCCCATCGCGGCGGCCCTCCGTAATGACTCTTTTCTCCAAAAACCCGGAGCCCAGCCACGACCAACATGGTGTCTTGACTGTCCTAGTTCCACTTTGGGAACCATCTGCCCCAGCCTCGTGCGTCTACTTTTTCCCATTTGCCTGCCACATGGTGAGAGCGTAGTCCTGCCATTTTTATGCCAGTACCTGGCTTCGAGCTCTTTAATATTGAGGTCCCGCTCACGTTTGAGCCACAGCCGCGTTGCTTATACTCAGTGACAGCATCTTTCACCTTCTTTGATCACCTGCAAACGCTTAGTGCCTTTGAATACATCATTCTTTCGCTTATATATCTATACTGAGACATTCCTCCCCCCCAGGTCATCAGCATCAATACTAGCAAGCGTAAGCTCTCCAGGTCACACATTACTTGATAGCCCCAGTTCCCCCTTCTATTATACTGTCTGCTCTCTTGGTGTTTTCTTTCAAACACAACACATAAACCCTCCCCTCCATCGCTACCTCTTTTGTCTTTTTGTCTTTGAGCTCCGACTCTCTCTTTCGATCAAAGATCGACAACCCCCTAAACTTCGAAGAACACTCCATCAACTCCGTTACAATGTCCCGTCGCTGCTACGTTGAGACCGACGCCGACGGCCGGCCACAGTTTGTTACTGTGAAGCGTTCCCGATCCTACCATCACCACAAAAACCACTGCGACTACTATCGAGTCAGCAAAGAGGAATGGAAGGCTATTGCGGAACAGAACCGTCTCCTATCGGAGGCCAACGAGGCCTTCAACGCCCAGAACGAAACCCTCCGGGCGAATCTCTCCATCTCAGAGGCCGAAACATACCGCTTGACCAACAATGTTATTCCAAAGCTCGAGGGAGAGATTGTTGCCCTCCGCTGCGGCCACGATGTCAGCCACCGACACCACCACCATGACTCTGGCAAGCTCCGACACCGACTTTCCAAGCTCGAGAAGGAGAACAAGGTCCTCAGCGATGAAAATACAGACTTGCGGTGGCGGCTTCAGGAGCTGTCCAAACAGGTAGACCAGGGGGCCAACCGACGAGTTTCGGAGCTCAAGGTCGAGATCGTGTACTGGAAGGACCAGCACCGGTTCTGGAAGAGCAAGTTTGAGGATCTCCAGAGCCGCTACCACAGCATGCGCAGCGTCCTGGATACCAAGTCGGAGAAGGTTGTGGCGTTTGAGGACATTCTCAAACGGAACCGAATCCTTGTATAATCGCGCCGCTTTCTCTTTCCGCTCGGGCTTCCATTTGTCTCCCTCATGGTTATGACTTCCTACGGCTTTGTTAGTTTTCTTTGATGAACACGACAACTAGTCTCAGTGTTCGCCAACATGGATCACAGTCTGGGTTCCGCACCTGATCCAAGCTTCGTCTCTTTTATAAAGCGGCAGGTTTAGATTTCTCATGTAAGAGACCTTCCTTTCGTTCTCACAGACCATCCAGCTAATGCATCTATCTAGATGAATGTTTTCGTAGAGGTGGAAGTTATCTATTATTAGGTTATCAAGTTAGCTCAGCCTTGTTGACATGAGTGCTTCTTTTTGTTTTTTTATTTCGCATCATGTCTTTTCGAGGCTCTATTTTTTAGTATTACGAATGTTACGAATAATTCCCATAGTCAGATCCTCTTGCGTGCCAGGCTGGAGCGCTAAGCGGGATTCAATAAAGCAAACGATTTACGCGTGAGCTAAAACGCGGGACCAAACACATCGTGACACAACCGAAAATAGTTAACTGTGCACATCATACCCGCGTGGGGATTCATTGTGGTAAAAATTGGGGGCGCGTGATGCAGTCGCGTCGTGTGTCAGGAGTTTGGGACGGGCGAGCGATCAGGGGGTCATGTGAAACAGTTACAGGCACCATGTTGATAGGCACCTCAAGCCCGGGGGAGCAACGAGGCCAGCGCCCCCCCCTCATGGTGCTAGCCATGGTCTCAATGGCTTCAGACATTACCCACGAATAGGACATTCCAAACCCGCAGCAACAGCTCCGGGATAGACAGTTGCGAAACAGGCGCGATTACGTGGAAGATGTGGCGGGTTGCAACGTGCCCCGTCCGGCGCAAGATGATGATCGGACGCGAGTTTTTCCAGACGCCAATAGACTTTCAAGGCCAATGAAAAACGTACGTTCCAGCATCATTCTTCCTTTGAGATGACAAGGTGGTAACTGGCCCGGGTTGCCCCAGGGGTCCAATAGTGACCTGAGATCGGGGGGGCAAACGCTGGGTAAATTCGCTGTCCCGGGGCCGAATGTAACGGAACGTGGAAGGGGAATCATCAGGGTCTGAGTATAGTTTTTTCTTCATCTTGGCCTAATAAAATTGCCAAGTAGAGGCTAATCTAGCCGTTCCGCAGCTGGAGGGAAGAGAAGCGGCATTGCAGGATACAGAGAAGGCAGTAACAGCCTGACGTCACGGGAGCTAAATACAGCTCCCGACGAGTGATTTCGCTGATCAGAACGTGCATCCAGCGCAGACTCCTCCAAGACGGGCGCTCGCAATGACGCAGGCACCCCGGCTCAAGTGCCGTATCGAGGAGGGGTTATCCTGGGCGAGGAGCCGTTAAAGTTGCCGCCCAATTTGACTTCGGCTTCGAACGCGTTTTCCCAGCCAAGAGACCGTGCTGGCGTGTTGCCGTTGAATTTAGTGGCGGGTTATACGCCAGGCTCTGGAGCAATCCGGGGTCTTTTTCCTTTGTAAGTGATAAGACAGAGCGGCTGTGAGGTTCAAGACTTTGGGTGTGCGTGGGATGATGTGCAGGGACTGTTTTGGGTGGGGATCACCCTCAACCCTGTGCTCTGTGCTTGGGAAGTCGGAAAGACAAACATTTTGCTACGATGAAAAAAGTGAGAGCCCGGGAATACGGGTCTGAAGCTGTTTCACACCAGTGTAAAAGCTCTTAGCGAGCATTTTGACGATTCACACACCCCGGCACAATGAGAAATTCGGTTAGCGTGCCTTTTTGGAGCCGCAGAGTCGAATGTAAATGGCATCCATTGCGGCAGGACGATACCTGCAGGTCAGAGTTTGACGTCAAACGCCGGCAGAACTCCACTGGCTAGTTGGCTTCTGTTGGGTTAATAAATGTGCGGGCCCAGTAGCTGCCAGTTGGTGATTGATAGATCACATGGAAAAGAAACTAGGACGTAACGGTTTCACACCCCATCCAAGTCTGATGATCGACATGGACAGCGGGCTTACCATCCATGAAACGAGCAAGATTTACATCCAATCCAAGTCTGCCAGCATCAGAAAAAGGGGATATGCCACAAAGAATGTATCAGACAAACAATCGGATTAGATTCACACTTTTTGGGTTCAATCGTGTGATCGGATCTTCCTCGTAGTTTGGATGTTTCAGTGACAGGTATGCCGAGACGACCGTGAACAAGATCAGGAAAAGAGGCGGCAGTCCCCAAAAAGGGGTCTCGGTTTTTACGACTGGGCGAACAACAGCTGATTCGACTCGCGTCATCAGGGAGAGCCAAGTATCGCGACCATCATGCGCAAGCCGGGAGGCAAAGTCGGGTGTCGGCAAGAGGGCAAGATCGACATCAATCTGTTACAAGATAGTGAAGGATTTGAAGTGGAGGGAGTGGGTGCAGCATTTAGAGTGGGTTTCAAGTGGGCGCAAACGCTTTCCTGAGACAGCAAGAACGGCACGTCATTGTGCTGGAGGGCCATTCTTATCAATTTGTCGAGAGTACAAGGACAGGAAATGCCTGCTAGCGCTGGCGTGATGAAAAGGCCCAAACAACAGCAAAAGGGGAGGGATCCAACCGAAAAACGGATGCGCACTTCGTGTACTTGGCGAACTACGAAGACTGCAACTTTTGCTTCTGGTTCGGAAATTTATTCATGGGATGCGTCTTGGGCCACAGTGGGCAGGGGTCCATCTGCCGAGGAGGAAATGACGAAGTGCGGCCGGGTACCAAGGCAAAACACACACAACAATCTCACCGTTGCAAAACGGCGAGGCAAAACACCAGATGAACCGTCAACCTCTGGACGGGCTCCCTTAGTCACGCGAGTAGTCGGTAGAAAGCTAAGTCAGTGGCTGGCATGAGTAACAAGGCGACGGGAAAGCCGTTGACGGGAAAAGCGGGGAGGAAACAAGCTATCTCAATAGCTCCGAATTGGCCAGCTTCCCCAGCGCCACAAACCCACTACAAGCCGTCTTCCAGCAAGCTCCAGCCCACGCTCGTATACTCACCCGCACGCTCAGCTATCACGAGGGCACGGGCGTTGCGAGACTGCTATAGCACACTCACGCATCAGGACACAGATGCAGGAACAGGCACAGGCACCCAGGCACAGGCACCCAGGCACCAAGCCTACACTTCCCCGGGTGTAACTTTGCTCGGCACTGGCCTTGCCCTCTTCCGTCAGGGCGGCCCATCTTGGCTCGCTCCACTATGACATCGACTGAAGTTGAAGCCTTTGACGGGGTTATGGCGGGCACAGTGTTAGCAGATGTGGTATCGTCACTGCTGTGTGGTCCCCGGAGCCTGCATTCCTTGGGATCTTCGACGAGCTGGTGTCCGCGTATGTTCCGGAGAGAGACTCGCTCCAGCTTCTGGCCTTCATGCTGGCGCGGCTACACGTATGCATGGCACCCTCCACGTCGCACCACGGGCAGCACACCCAGACCCCGTGGAGCCTATCACTTCAACTCCCAAGGCCAAAGTCCTCCTCAAGCCCTGTCAACTACATCTCCACCCGGGCGTGGCTCGTTCCCCTCCCCGTCTTCATCCCACGACATGCCTGCACCATACACATCGTCCTCTTGCTCTGGCTCTTCTTCCCCCCCCCCTCCTCTTCCGTTCCGACTGTGTATTAACCGTATCCCTGTTCATAGCCTACGTATTGAGCCCCAATTCACAGATCCGTTCGTTTCCATGTGCCGCTCCACCCATATCCCGCCATGTCCCCATGGCCTTAAAGACCCTTCGAACCCATCCATTGACCCCCGCCTGTAACTCAATCTAGACGGCTTTTGACTCCTATTTTTTTCCTTCCTCTCTCTTCATATGTGATCGCGTTTCTTTTCCCCTGGCACCGGCCCCCGCCCACGTCTCCGCTCTTCGACCGTCCCTCCACCTCGACGGCAGCAAGACGTTTGTGTGCTGCGTTTCATCCCTCCTCCATTCTCACCACTTCTGGCGGTGGCCATCAAGAAGACCATTGGTGGTGGTTATTTCTTGGGCCAGTCTTATTTTTATATACACTCCTTGTTCTCTCATTTGTTCCGGTTCTTCTCACCCCTCGGGAGGGTTCAATTCGTCATGTTGCTCTCATCATCGCCCCAGCGGCGAATTTTGTTCATCACCATTATCTCCATGCTTCTACTAGTAATTTTCCTTTACTCACCATCCGTAGATACAGTGAGTCCAGTTATGTGGTCATGCATTCCCATTCACTAACCGATGTCCTTTTCACCACCAGGAGCGCATCAACAGTTTCATGCCAGGACAGGGCGCAGCTAAGCCCAGTCCATTGGCCGCAGCAGACGCAATTGCACAAAAGCCAGCCGCAAATCCTGCAGAGCCTATAAATCCTACCAACGGTGACGCTGGCAAAACCAACTCCGAAGCGCCCACTATTCCCGAGCTGCCAACTTCAAAATTCCACTACTTGATCCCCGCGAGTAATCCCAATCGCCGATTATGCTTCAATTTAGTTTCCAGCGCCATCAACCGATATCCCGTGCCACAATTGATGGGGTGGAATGGAACCGGGCTCCTCAACGCTGCCACTACCCACCTCGCAAAGCTGCACGCAATCCAACGCTACCTTCACAGACTACCAGCAACCGAAGATGACGATATTGCCCTTGTGGTCGACGGCTACGATATTATCATACAGCTTCCAGCCGAAATTATGCTCAAACGCTACTTCAAGGTTCTTGATGCTGAGAATGCCAGAAACGCCGCGCGCTGGAACATAACAATTGACGAGCTCTGGGGCAAAGGACTCCAAACGACGCTCTTCTTCGGTCCCGACAAGGTCTGCTGGCCAATTGACTGGCGTGCTCCTCGCTGCTGGGCCATCCCCGACTCGACACTTGCTCCCGACGCATTTGGCCCCAAGACGAACAATGGCCAGATGGTTTTCCTAATTCCCAAGTGGCTCAACTCCGGTACCCTTATGGGTCCCGTCAAGGATATGCGCGCCTACATCGACGCTGCTTTGTACGAGGTATTGAACAGCTACGATCTGACGTATGAGCATCGTGAGTCGGATCAATACTACCTGTCCAATGTGTGGGGTCGCCAGGAATACTTTCGATCCAAGAGAATGTTCAATGGAGCCGAGATTAAGGGCGGCCCTCATGATCGCTACACTCCGACCGTCTATGACACGAGCGCCGAGGTGGAATTTCACGTTGGAGTCGACTACGAGTCGTCCATTTTCCAAACCAAGGCCGGTTATGAGCCGTTCGTCGATTGGATGCAGTACAGCGACACCAGCCCCAACGGTGCACCGAGTACTATGATGGACAAGGATATGTTTGAGCAGGGAGCAGATTTTAGGCCTTTTGCGATCGAGATGCCCGATGACGTTAAGAAGACGCTAAGCAACATGTACGACGAAATTCCGGAAGCACACCCCGGCTCGACATCCGTCGATTGGATCAACAGCGTTGTTTTGGGGACCAACTTTATCACGAAGCACATATGGGCCCTATGGCACGTTACCGGAGATAAGAACGTGATTGAGGATCAGTACACCAAATTTTGGTTCTACCCGTATGCTCGATCGCTTCTCAGAGCCACCATGAAGAAGCTGCAGTCAAGCAACCGCATTTCCGAGGAGCCCATTGGTGGCCGCCATTGGGTCTACAAGACGATATACCCACACGTCGATTCCCTCCAGGATGAGTTGGGCGGCGCTTGGTCAGATGAACATGGCGGCAAATGGCTCAACTACCAGGCTCTCTGCGGCGAGTGGGAGGAGGATATCCTAGGAGGAGAAGTGGTGGAGTGAATGACGCACCAATGCAGTCCGAATCACCCCTGCGGATTATCATAAATGAATTTACCAAATGAGGCGCAGGATGAAAAGCCTCCGGTGGATCCACCGCGTAACCACTCCACAACATGTATATGAAGAAAGATATCAGGAGAACGTCCCAGTAACCCAGGAGACAGAACATCCACGCCCCAGTACTGTACAACATAAGTCAACCACCGCTGATTCAAGGAGAGTCATGGAGCAATTCGGAGCTTCTACCTGCTGGTTCTCGAAAAGGCTACTCGCCGAAGCGACAACTCGCAACCTATACCCAGCATAATGCAGTTAGATGCTTCATTTTTTTTTCTCGTTTTGAAAGGCGTTGGGGCGTTCAATTGGCGGTCAAATAAAAATGCAAAAGTGCCTTTGTTTCATTGTAACCAACAACAAGGTCCAGTACTATTTAAAAGAGGAGAAAGGATTGGTTATACGAGAGCCCTTGGCAGGCGGCGCAACTTCGCCAAGATACATAGACAAAATTCGGAAATAAACCAGATATCTGTTACGCCATCACTTACTTATCGCTGTGAAAGTTACCAAAGGCCGGAACCTTGACCGCTACGTTGTTTGTTAGCTTAATATAGTGGTGCGGCGGTCCTTTTGATCCGGCCATAAGGGCGAGACATTCTGCAATTACACCAATATAAACTAGTCGCAATCAGCACGCTCAGACAACTAATAAGGCCCGATATACTGAACCAAACTAATAGGTGCCATGTGGAGATGATGGGGCTCATAGTAGGGGATCAAGAGACATCTATCCACCTATAAAGCCAGTGACATGGAATCAGACAATGAAGACAGGTCTTTTCATCAGTTATCTACGGTCCGATAGACATGAACACCAGGGGCGCAAGACGATCTCCTTTGGCATACCTCAAGTCACACAGCTCCAACCGAGCACGCACCCACAACCACTCCACGCAGCAACGCATGTCGCGCCATGCAGGTTCAAATCAGACACAGAAGCGGGCCACTGACTCATAAAACTTTGGGTAGTTTTAAAACATGTTTTAATTCCTTTCTCTCTTTTTTTATAAAAAAAAAAGCCACTGCCCAAATCCCAACTCTTTCCTTCTAACACGCTGAGGTATCTGATGAAACTAAAACACCATGAAACACCAGGAAAATGACAACTCGGCTAAGTATATATATACGTCCAGGCTCAATAATTTATACTTTGCAATGCCTTCAACATGAACAAATTAAAACAAAAACACACAGATTTACAACGCCATTTTACACCTGCTCGGCAGCATCGAGATCCGCGAGCGGCACGTATGCAGCAGCGCCGTCGTTGGCGCGTCTTCTGCGACCAAATCTCTCGCGGAACCAACCCACGATGCCGCGGCCGCTCATCCAGCGCAGACCGCCCTTGGTGTCGGCCTCGTCCATCCAGCGGGGACGCTTCCAGAACTTGAGGAGTAGACTGCTGACGACAACGCTGACACTGCTGCAGGCCATGGCGAAACCGGCCATCATGGGGTGCATGTGGAAGCCGAAGGGGAGGAAGAAGCCCATGGCGATGGGCAGGCCGACAATGTTGTACATGCACGCCCACGCGAGGTTCATCTTGATGCGGCGGACGATGGTGCGCGAGAGGTGAAGGGCTGCGGGGACGTCCATGAGGTCTGTCGGGCGCATCAGCACCACATCAGCCGCCTCCATGGCCACGTCGGTACCGCTGGCCATGGCAATACCAACATCGGCGGTGGCGAGCGCAGGTGAATCGTTGATGCCATCACCAACCATGCCGACAACCTCACCCTGGGCCTGGATCTCCTTGAGAATCGCCTGCTTCTGGTCAGGGCTGACACCGGCAAACACATCTTCGGGCGCGATGCCCACGGCACTGGCAACAGCGAGAGCCGTAGACCTCTGATCACCAGTCACAATGGCAGTCTTGATGCCCATCGTATGGAGAACCGAGATTGCTGCTGCAGCTCCCTCCTTGATCGAGTCGGCCAAGCACATGTGACCGGTGTACTTGCCATCGATGGCAACAAAGATGTTTGTGGTTCCAGAAGCAGGGGACTTGGAAGCAGCCTTGCTTGCGCCAGAGTTGAGATGCTCCGAGGCCTCGACAGCCTCCTCGGGAATATGGACACCATTGTCTCGTAGGTAAGCAACATTTCCAATGAGAACCCGATAACGGGTGCGCTCAGCAGAGGTAGCAGGCTCAACCACTGCGTTGACTCCCTTTCCGACAGCGGCCTTGAAGTCTCCGACGCTGCCCTCAATGGTTCCTTCGGAACCCAGGTCCAGTTCACGACGAGCGGCAGCCAAGATGGCCTTGCCAATAGGGTGCTCACTGCCCATCTCCGCGAGTCCAACAATTGTCCACCAGAGACGTCGGCGCCACTCATTATCCTGCCACATCATCTCGAGGTTCATCTCGGCAACAGTCATCTTGCCGTAGGTAATGGTACCGGTCTTGTCCAGAACAATCTTGGTGACCTTGGTGAATCGCTCGAGCGCCACACCACCCTTGATTAGAATACCATTCTCGGCACCCACACCCGTACCGACCATGACGGCAGTCGGGGTAGCCAAACCGAGGGCACAGGGACAGGCAAATACAATGACAGAAATGCAGAGCTTCACACACACCATGATCTTGCCGCCACTAGCGGCCTTGAGGAAGATCATGGGAGGGTTAGCCAACACGTGGCTCAGAACCATCCAACCAAGGAAGGTGATGAGTCCGAGAACAAGAATGGTAGGGACAAAGTAACCAGCCAATGTGTCGGCAAGTTGTTGGATTGGCGCCCGAGTGGTCTGCGCATCCTGGACCAGCTTGACGATTTGGCTGAGCTGTGTATCTCGTCCAGCACGGGTAACTCGGAAGTCGACTCGACCATCACCGTTTACAGTACCGCCAATTACGCTATCGCCCATTTTCTTCTGAACGGGCATGGCCTCGCCTGTAACCATACTCTCATCAATGTACGTCTCACCGCGGAGAAGAATTCCATCCGCAGGAAGCTTGTCACCAGGTCGGATGACAACAATGTCGCCAACCTGCAACAGCTCGGTGGGGATAATCTTTTCCTCGTATGCTGAACCGCCCATTCCAGATTCTGCAGGGGCCTTGTTGTCAATCTCCTTGGAGTTTTCCCAACGTTCAGTAGCCTTCTCAACCGCAATAGGATCAGCGTAGATAGTCGCCATTGATGGGGCCAGTGACATGAGGCGGGAGAGTGCCTTTGAGGTCTGACCTTTGGCGCGGTTCTCCAAGAAGCGACCAAGGGTGATGAAAGTAATCAACATGGTGCTGGTGTCAAAGATAGTGCCAGGTGCCGTGTGAGGAGGCACGACGATTGACACCACCATTGCAAGCACACTGAAAAAGAAGGCGCACGATGTGCCAAGGATGACAAGGACATCCATAGTAGGCGATCCATGCTTAATTGACTTCCAGGCCGAAATGTAAAACCGCTTACCAATGCCGAATTGAACAGGCATGGTAAGAACGAGGCAAATGACATCGCCAAGATATAAACCGGGTATCAACTGAAAACTGTTCAAGTCCAACTTCTTGGAGCACATGGGGAAAACCATGCCAATGAAAAACACGGGGATCGCAAAGGCCAATGACGTGCGGAAGGCCGTACGCCATTCGTTAATCTCTCTCGTCTTAGCCAGGGATTCCAGCTGCGCATTATTGTCCTCGCTGTCTGCAATGAGGGCATTGAGACCCTGGGCCTCGACAGCCTCGACAATACCCCGCAGGCCAATGACATCGGGTTGGTGGGTAACTGTAAGCCGCGACGAAGCCAGATTAATCGTCGCTGAGTCAATGCCGGGCAGAGCGCGCAGTGCGGTCTCCAAAGCTTCTGCCACAGCCGCATCGGACACACCGTAGATTTTGAATTGTGCCGTTGACGACCCACCCAGGAGGTCGCCGGTGAATTGAGTGGACAAAACTTTGGCATCGAAACCGCGGTCTTCGATGGTTTCAACAATGTCGTCAGGGGAGAGTTTCGTAATATCGTGTGTGAGCACGGCCCGCTCCGCAAGCAAGCTGATATTGAATTTGATCACACCGTCCACTCCTTTAAATCCTCCCTCCACAGCGGAAGTACAAGCTCCGCATGTCATTCCCTCAATAGCCACTGTTGTGGTAGCAACATTGCTCGTGGGATCCGCAGCTTTTGCCGCATTTGCTGCCTTGACTGAATCAACAATAGAGGCGTCAAATCCTCGGTCTTCGATAATCTCTGCAATTTCCTCGGGCGAAAGCAGCGTCGGGTCGTGTTCGACAATTGCTCGCTCAGACAGCAGCGAAATGCTAAAGCTCTTGACTCCGGGCACATCCTTGAAGCCGCTCTCGACGGCCGAGGTGCAGGCGCCGCAGGTCATGCCCTCGATGGCCACCGTGGTGGTGACGGTTCCATCGTCCTTCTGAGAATCGGGAAATCGGTCGACGGCAGGGCTCGGGAGGTCGGTGGAGAGGACTTCGGCGTCGAAACCGCGATCTTCAATAATCTCTTGAACTTGCTCAGCGCTAACAAGCTGGGGGTCGTGCATGACGACTGCGCGCTCCATGACGAGGCTGACCGAGACGTTTCCGACACCTTCGACGCCTTTGAAGCCAGCTTCAACAGCGGAGGTACATGCGCCGCAGCTGTCGCAAGAATATATACGTTAGTCACATCGTCAATCCACGGCCAGCGACAGCCCTGCAGACCCGCGCGGATCCTCGGAGGTGCTCGGCCAAGCCGGAGAAGAATTCAGTGGGTACTCACGTCATGCCTTCCACGCGCAAGGTGGTGGTGGCCATGTGGACACTTTTGGGAGCCGCCAGAGCAGCGTTTTCAGCATCCCCCGAGGGGATCTGTACGTACGAAGGGGCCATGGCAGCCGTAGCCCTCGATGTTCGCAGCGGAGCTGTGGGCGGGCGGTCTGACCTGATCGCGGGGGCCGGTGGTTTTTAGTCGATCACTCGCTACGATTCAGTGCGCATGTCGTGGAAATTGTGGCGGCACGAATAGCTGGAATGGCGGCAGCGCAACCAGGCCGCTCGTCACTAAGAACAGAAGGGAAATAGCGGGATCGAGTATTAAAGAAAAAAAAAGCTTGGGCGTCTGCGAGGAAATGGCGTAGCGGGCCCAGCGAAGTCCGGCTTCTCGGAGGGGCAGGTCGTGGCGATGGTGGTGCCAAGTTAATAATCAAGACTGGGAGGTAAAAAAGAAAAGGCGTTGGTCAGCGGGCGAGTCGTCGTCGGAGTCGGGGAGAAAACTAAAACCAGGGTGTGATGAGATGAGACGGAGGTGCATCTCGGCTGTGCTGATATCACTCACCGGCTGCGAATGCGAATAGGGCTTGGCTAACAGCGCAACTCTGGACGAATGCCTCAAAAGCGACCTCGGAACGAACAATTACGGGGTGCCGCCGGTTTGATCAGCAAGGGGCCCGTCGCAGCCGCCGAGCTCTAACAGGGGGCTCCCGTTGGTGGGATTTATCCTCTGAGGGCCAGAGAATCCAGTGACTCGGTGCGAAACGTCGTCGCAGAACAGTGGAGCGGGACAAAGGGACTGGTGCTGAGGTGCGCAGGTTTGCGACGGACAAAGAAACTTTAGGGAAAAGAAAGGAGTTGGGACACTCAGGAGTTTAAGGCGTTGCTTCTTTGGTTTCTGCGCGTCGTGGACGATTCGTAGGCAATGGGTCCCGATGGCAACCCTGCGACGCTATTGATGCTGCCGGCGCCGCCAGAGGGGGGCGCTGGGACCGCTCGCTCTCACTGCGGCGCGCGGGAATTGGAGAGATGCGTCGTATGTCCGCAGCTCTGTCGCGCGGAACTCTCCAGCGACCGGGCGGAATCTGCGTCGTACAGCTTGCGATTGGTTCACCTTGCAGCTTACAGACCCGTTGTTGCGGCCGTAATGGGCAATGAAGTTGGTGACCACGGTGGGCGGCACAGGCGACATGAAAGAGGCTCAGCCCGCAGTGGGGAATATTGAAAAGCGAATGGATATCAGCCAACTGCGCCAGCTGCTGAGGTGTGATTGCTGCAACCATCCAGTGTGACTCCATCCGCCGGCAGCTCGCTGATATATGTTTCTGGCTTTTGTTCTTATCACATAGGCACAGTCACGGACTGCCAGCTTCCGCACCTCGCCGCAAACCAACCAAGCCGGTGGCGCCATTTCTTGCTTCTGAAGGCGCGACTGTCGATCTCGACGCCTTCAACCTGTGCGTCGCTGACCTGCTGGATTTGCCGCGAGGCCATTGGTACATTCACCTCAACCCGGCAGTTGACCACTCGGCTTTTTTATCCTAGAACGCAGCCCACTGCGTCTCGCAATTGATGGTGTCTCAAACTCTCGTGCTTAGTTCCCCTTTGTGCAATCACTATGCCATTGTCTGCTTAGGGCGCATCTGACCGTCAATTTGTAAGCGCATTGCGCCATGTGAGCACATTGTGCCATCTGGCCAGTTTAGTGAGATCAGATGGTATTTTGGGCACTTCAAAAAAGTCCCTGGCCCGGATCTCATCTAATTCCGGGGTTTGGCGCGCGGCCAAGTTATCGGGCGCTCGCGCATGGGCTGAAGTCAGGGATACATGGGTACTCCAGATTATGTTCGCTAGTAGTACGTCAGCAGCGGCTGAGTTCGTATTCCTGAGCCCTTTACCCCTTCCCCGTGTCCTTTTTTTTTCCTGCCGTCGGCGCTTTATTAATTGTTTTTTTGGGTGGGCTAAACTCGATCCAAAATCTCATTCCCGTTGATCTGCCGGCTTTGCAATCTTGCGATGGATCCTATAGACCTCAAGCCCCTGCATCGGTCATGCCAGTTCGCGTAGAGACAACCCAAAAAAAAACACGGATGAGCTCCTCCGAATACATAAATTCGCCAGCGCGTCGTATCGATACAAGGTACCCGGACGAGAATACGGCGTGATATTCATTCAACGCCTGTAAGAATATACTGCAATGCTACAACGCTAATGCACCACTGTCCTCGTTTACGCATTCCACGCGACTGGCATATCAGCCTGAATAACACCCGAAACTATGCAGGTTCTACGGGACTTCTTCTTTGGCAGCATTAGTCAGTTGTTGAGAACCGTTATCGCGAGCCTTATGACATACAGGTCTTGGTCTTGATCAAAAACCACCCAGTTCGTGCTTGTTGATTCGGTGACTCCCATCGGATATCATTGGTCCATACCCCGGGTCCTTGGATGCCCTGTATCTTTATCTTGTTTTTATTTTTAGCTTAATAGCTTTGAATCATCACACATGTAAAATGCTCAATCCCTGTGCGATGCAAGTGTTAATGACAGGCCAGCGTTGTTTCGGTGTAGCTATGTCGTGTAGCTATGTCGTGAACTCCCACACCATGGAGTAAGATTTGAGAAATATACTGTAGTTCACACAGTAAAAATTGAAATAAGCATACAAGATCTGGACAGGCAACAAATAGTTTCAAAGACAAACTACAAGAAACATGAGCCTTCACTCAAGAACACCCACCAACAGTGTAGGGTAGGCACACTTCCCATTCAGGTACCCCACGATCACCATCGTCTGCCCCACACAGCAGGCTACCGTAGCCCCGCCACAGCTTGCCTGCCTCACCAGCCTCACAGCCAAACAAACCTCATCTCAACTCTGGGCTCGCCTTCTGATCTCGAAGCTCGTCCCTCTGCATTCCGCATCGTCAGCTGTGCTGCCGTTTCCGGGTGCAACACGAGCCTACCGAAAATTCGCAGAAGCTTGTCTCCTTCAGCCCCTGCACGCACCATACGCAACTCTCCTCCGTCCCGTGTGCACCCCCCGCGAGGTGGCTCGCCTCACCTCTAACCACAATGGAGCAGACAAAGGCTCTCAACGCCCTCGAGGTACGTTTCTTGTGTGCAAAACCTGCCCACAGATAGAATCTAACTCCATTCAGCCCTTCCTGGCGCTCTCCAAGTCGGCCACCTCGCCCCGTGCTGCTGCTGATCTCGTCATTCGAGCCACCTCGGCCCCAAACACCTTTCTCTTCGCCGAGCTCCTTGAAACGCCCGCCGTCCAGTCCCTCTCCCAGTCCCCCGATTATGCCTCACATCTCAAACTCCTCCAAATATTCTCCCATGGCACCTATGATACATATCGCAACACGCAGGGCCTCCCCCCGCTCGTCGATGCCCAGGCACGCAAGCTCCGCCAACTATCCCTCCTAACGCTGGCCCGCGACCGCCAGAACCTCTCATACGACTCCCTCCAGGCGGCTCTTGACCTGTCCGACGTCCGCGACCTCGAGGCCTTAGTCATCTCTGCCGTCTACGCTGGCCTGCTTCACGCCACCCTCGACCCCGCCCGCGCCGCCGTGCAGGTCACCAGTGTTGCGCCCCTCCGCGATCTTCATCCGGGGGCCATCCCTGAAATGGTCTCGGCCCTGAAGAATTGGAGCGGCAGGTGCATTTCGACGCTTGATGATATCGAGTCTCAGATCAAGGAAATTCGTTCTGTGGCAGCAACTCGACAGCGAGAGCAGCGGGCTGCCGACGAGAAGCTGCTGCAGCTGATGAATGATGTGCAAGACAATAGAAAGTACGAGACGGTGGGCTTGACGCAGCAGATGCTTGCCCGGCGAGCGTTGAACAAGCGGTCCGTTATGGACGTGACCACCTTGGTAGACAGCGAGAGCATGGATGTGGACGAGCCGGAGGAGCGGGCTAACAAGCGCAAGATGTGATTGGCATCTGCTACACGCGGATTTGATAGACTCTTAAAAACTGTATCACGATGAATCACGAATGTAATTAGACGACATAACGCCCATTTTGCTAGCCTCAATTAGTTCAGAGTGCCACCGCCTCTCATCCACGCTTTCCTCCAAACAGCCCAAAAATGGCTATGAAAAAAACAAACAAGTATAGCTGGTAGCTTCGAGATGTGAAGTCGAAGCTCCGAGTCGAGTGAGTAGTCTACATGCAAGCGCTAGATGGTATAACAAAAATCTCAACAATCCGACGCCTAACCCGCAAGAAAAGAAAGTAAAATATCCTCCTCGCCATATTTTCTCTGGTTTCATTGCCAAACTCAGCTCTCAACAAATCATGACGGTCATGAATTATGCCCTCTTACCCATCTCACAGAGATTCAGCTGTAAAAGTGACAATCCAGGCAGCCAGCAACGGCCCGCATACTTTTTGGCCACACTTCAAGACCGATTACCTGCTCACAGGCGTTTGCCAGGAACCAGGATGAAGAGAATGCAGAGGCCGGCATCGATGAGCATAGTCACGGCCAGCACCATGGCAGCTCGTTTGGCCAATAGCGAACGCACGTACGGCTCACGAATGCGGTTAAAGTTAAACGGAGTGTACTCGCTGTAGCCGACCAAGGCCATGATGGGGTCGAGAGAGTATTGGTAAGATGAGAGGAAGTAGACGCCAATGGTGAATGGGAAAATGAGCTGCATCAAGTTAGTACTCATGTCTAAATAGGACCAGTGAGATGACTTACCCAACAGCGTGTTTGACGAGAGTAGTCGAGGAAGATGAGGACGAAACCAGTCCAGAAAGCTCCAAACATGGCGATGAGACCAATGATAAGTCTCATGATGAGAGTAGGAGGAATGAGATTGCCCAGAGCTTTCATTCTCAAGAAACCAGGGAACGCATCTCGTTCCATGGCCTGGAAAACATAGTCCTTGGCAACGTCGAATACCTCCGGATCATCACGTCCATATTCCTCAATAGCCGTGGTGACATCCTGGGTGATAGATCCAGGAAGAGTAATTTCTCGCTCAGCTCCAGGCATCAAGAAGGTGTAGAGAATCTTCTCTGCTGAGGCACGAATGTCTTGGCGGGCGACAGTGTGAGCTGGAGAGTTGGAGTCGGTGGTAATATCGTGCGAGTTGCTAAACTGGGGGCTGGGTCGAACACCAGAAGCACTCTGAGGGGAGTCGTGACTTTGGTCCTCGCGGAGGAAGGCAGACAGTTGGTTATCCTGGTTCTTTTCCTTCTCCGTCGCGTACATCGAGGGGCCCGCCGCTCGAGGTTCTAAGTCGCCAATATTCTCCAGGATGGTCGATGATCGCTTTGAGCCAGACTTGTCCATATCGGGAGTTCCAATCAAAACTGATCGTCGGAGTTCGCGAACATAGTGACGGCACAAAGACATGTGCTGTGCCACATCGAGCCTGTGAAAACGTCAGTTTCTGCATCGCGCTACGACGCCTTTTTCGCAGAACGTACCAGAAATCGAGGTAGTCTACGGATCGTTGCTGATCTCGCATGTAAATGTAAAAGGAAAAGAGATCAACCGGAGGCAGCGTGCGCCGACTCAGAACCTCGAATAGCGTAGGAAGTCGGTTTCTCGACAGGTCGGGCTGAGGCGACGGAGTCGCCTCGGTGATGGGTTGATGGTCGGCCATTTTGCACTGCAGAATTCCGGGTTGAAAGTCGAACGAATGTGGTCAAGATGTTGATGAAGAAAGAAAGACGAGGTTTTTTTCGGTGTTTTGATGCGAGAGAACAAACGCCAACGGTAGCGCCACTACAGTGACGATGCGTTGTTCATGCAAACTCCCCCTGGATTCAATGCCAGGACTATCCCTCCGGGCGCGGCTGGCACAGATGTTTCTCCTCGTAATCCCGAGCCCTATAATCGAAGAAAAAAGAGCGGAGAGGCGCGGGAGGAGAAGCTGGCGGTACCTTGCCGTCGGGGCCGTTGGATTGCTGTCGCTGGAATGGGGGTGACGAGGAGCTTCGCGGTAAACAGCCCAGACGACGTGGATCTAATCAAACTCGTTCAATGCTCCAGTTGCGTTTCTTCGAGGTTGCATGTGGGTCTCCGAACGCGCTTCACGTGACGAAGTTTGCGGGTCGCCCTAGCTGCGCCCTATTGGCTCGCTACCCCCACCCACGAACGTGCCTGCCCTACGCACAAAGATTTGAAATTTGGTATTCGACATCAACCATCTCCTCCATCGCCAACCGACCAGACGAGCCGCAGGTACGAGCACCCCGACAATTCTCCTCCTTTGCCAGACTCCCTCTGCAAATACAAGAGCCGCCAGCACCAGCGCTCTCGACATTGCCGCTTTCCGGAAATTCCAGACACTGACAGCCCGCGCACAGCCATGTCGTCCAAGAAGACCCAGCGTTCCGCCATTGCGGACGTCGTTGCCCGCGAGTACACCATTCACATGCACAAGCGCGTACGTAGCCTCTAAAGAGCGCCCGATATCAATGGGTTTAATTCCTGGACGAGACACTGACAGAAATGCAGTTGCACGGTGTCACTTTCAAGAAGCGTGCTCCCCGTGCTATCAAGGAGATCAAGAGCTTCGCTGAGCAGGCCATGGTACGAACTCCCTGGATATATCTGCCCGATTGCGAGAGCCCGGAGCAGAATATTTATAAACAAAAAAAAATAAAAATAATGCTAACCTGCCATTAGGGTACCTCCGATGTCCGCATCGACCCCCAGCTCAACAAGAAGGTCTGGGAGCAGGGTGTCAAGGGTGTCCCCTACCGCCTCCGTGTGCGAATTTCCCGACGACGAAACGACGAGGAGGGTGCCAAGGAGAAGCTCTACAGCTACGTTCAGGCTGTCAACGTCAAGGACCCCAAGGGCCTCCCCACGGTCATTGTTGAGGAATAAGTAAAAGTTTCTCTTGGGAACAGGTTCTAGGGTGGCATGGCTTTCGGAGTTGCATTCGGCATTCTAGCTTTTTCACGCTGAAAATACAGAGGGAAATGTGATACAAGCTTGAAAAAAAAGCCAACAACAAAATTTTATTCGGTGTCTCGGCGTGATGCGGTCTGGACAAGTCATCTGTGTGGAAAGTAGCGGTCGTGGATTTTATGAGTTGTCGATAGGTTTCACCATCGACTACAGTCTGTTGACTCTGACCCAAAGGATATCATCCCTCGTTGCCCAGTTGGGGAAATACCATGCAATCCCGTATTCCTACCGAGGTACCGAAACAAGCCATGCCCCCCAAGACTCCATTTCTCCTATACAATTAAACAATGCATGTAACTCCCAAATCACCTCGCCCTTACTCGTCCTCAATGTCCTGGTGACGTCCTAGCACCTTCTTCTTGAACTCCTCCTGATCCTTGTCCCAAAGCTCCGCGGCCTCACCGTTTAGTGGGGATGCGCTAGTGTTTTGTTAGCATTTTTACTACAATGACAGCGATCAAGCGATTGGGATTGCTCACTTGTTGGGCTCGCCGAGCAAGCTCTGTAGACTTAGGAGAACAGTCTGGATGTTGTAGGCGGCGGTCCACTTGTCCTTGAGAATGTCCAAGCAGATGCGGCCAGAGAAGTCGACATTGGGGTGGTAGATGGGTGTCTTATAGAGGACGGTAGGGGGTGCGTAGGGGTAGTTTGAGGGGAAAGCGAAGCTCAGCTTGAGTGTGAGGCCGGCGTAAGGAGTGTCGTCGGGGCCCTCGATGGTGGCGGTCCAGGACATGAGGTCACCATCAGCAGAAGGGAAAGCCGATACACCTGGTGCGGGCGAGGTCATGAGCTGCATAAGCTCGGTTTGTAGCCTGGTCCATGTCAGCTACTGGGCCTCATCACGACTGATAAACGTATTATGCTGACGAACCTCTTTGTGGTGCTCTGAGAGTCAGGCTTGCGGCCAGCGCCGGCCTTGGAGTTTTGGTTGTCTTCCGTGTAATCCATTGGGAATGATGTAGCCAATATGCCAGTTGACAAGGACGAAATATGCAAGCCTTGGTGATACTTGTAAAGCAAACTAGCCAAGAAGCGATTGTTGCTGGTACAGTCTCTCGGACAAGCGGCGGTGGAGGTGTATGTACACAAGAGGGATACGCAAGCGGCAAGAGGCGAGAGGCGAGGCGGGAGTGGTGGGGGTGATGTATAGAGAGAAGGAGACAGTGGTGGTGAGGAGTAATGGAAAGGGAGAAGGGGTCCGAAGGGTTTTCAAAGCCAAAAATGTCAACGCGACTACTGTCTTGTTTAGGCTTCGGGTTGCGACAAGAGGGCGAAATCGCGAAAGTGGGATGAGAGGCGTGGCAGCCGGAGCCAGAAGGGCTCGAGTGTTTACCGCAGCAACGAACACCAAACTGGCGCTGCCTCCGGCCAATGGACCCCCGGGATGTCCAGGGGCGGTGAAACGTGGGGCCGCCACCGCCGCGACCGTCCACCAGCGTCACTGGCCACTGCAGCATTTTTTTCTAGGGCTGTTTAGTGGGATGAAGGCCTTATTTTTGCTAGCCCCTTCAGGGGGGAGGGGGACGGTTCGTCTAGTTCCTTGGGAGACGAAGGCCAACAAACGGCTTTACGCGGGAGGACGCGCCCAACGCGACCGCTCGAGTTTACCAACATTCACGGTTGTATGTGAACCAACCAGACTGCTTGCTGCTTGCTGTTTGCCTTTTGCCTCGACCTGCATAATCGATCCCTCAGCCAAGGCCAGGATTGCCCTTTGGCAGAGATATTACCACTCCGCCATGGTACGTCGTGTTTTCTTTTCCCCACGTTCAGGGTAATTATGGCCGCCGGGGGTCATGCCGGCTGTGCGACTCCGTGCACTCCATGTCCATCCTCTCGCCTCGCCATGACCCTCTTTTTCTTTGCCTCTGTCTCTCTGATCGTCATGACCTCTGGCTAAATCCCAATTCTTTGAAATGTCACAGTCGCAGCTAGACCCTCTCCCGCGGGATCTTCCCTTTCGCATCATTTCCAAAACCGTTGGTCGTGGTGCCTACGCATCGTCAGTCACACTCTCACACCTCACTTAGTCTCAGTCTTGTCGACGGTGTGACTAGTGTATCATGTGAAAACTAAAATTTATCTTCTTTTGCTGACACGGCACTTACAGAATTAAAAAAGCCATCCCTCTTGATGCTCAGGAGCCCATTTTTGCAGTGAAGCTTATCCACAAAGGTTATGCTACGAAACATGGCCGTATTTCATCCAAGCAGCTGGCCATGGAGGTCTCGCTGCATTCTCACATTGGCCAGCACCCCAACATTATAGAATGGTTTGCCTCTGGTGAAGACTCCATCTGGCGATGGATTGCTATGGAATACGCTGAGGGTGGTGATCTCTTCGACAAGATTGAGGCCGATGTTGGCGTCCGAGAGGACATTGCCCAGCTCTACTTTGTACAGCTTGTCAGCGGCGTGAGCTTCATGCACTCTAAAGGTGTCGCCCACCGTGATCTAAAGCCAGAGAACATTCTTCTCTCACAGGATGGTTCCTTGAAGCTTGCCGATTTTGGCATGGCCACCATGTTTGAGTATAAAGGCCAGCGAAAACTTAGCTCGACTCTCTGCGGCAGTCCCCCATATATTGCCCCTGAGATTCTCGCCTGTGGCCGTGCAGACAAGAAATCGCCCAATGCTGCCAAGTATTCACCCGACTTGGTCGATGTATGGTCATGCGGTGTTATTCTATTCGTTTTGCTTGTCGGCAACACACCCTGGGATGAGCCATCGCAGAGCAGCTGGGAGTTTCAAGAGTACGTCCGCAACTCTGGCCGCAGCTCCGACGCCCTGTGGGAGAGAGTCCCATCTGAAGCTCTCTCCCTGCTTCGTGGAATGATGAGCATCGATTCTGAGAAGCGTTTCGGGTTTGCTCAAGTCCGCCAGCATCCTTGGTATACTCGCCACAACGCTCTTCTCTCCGCTGACGGACGAGTTACCGACCCCATCAACCTCGCCACACAGATGCTGGAGAATCTACGCATCGACTTTAGCCAGCAACCCACGTCCCAGCCGCCCTCAAGCGACAGCATGGACGTGGACACTGGCCTTAATGCTGGCCGCTTCTCCTCCACACAGCCCGAGGTTCCTATTGCTGACCACGACTGGGATTTCGAACGCCCGGCTCTTCGCTCAATGGCTGCCCCGGCTTCATCTCTACCTTCCCGTGCTCAGGATGCCAGGCGCATGCTGCTGAGCTCCCTTGCTGATGAGCCCTCCATGTCCCAATTCTCCCACACGCCGGGACCGTCCATGTCCCTTACCCAGCAGGCACGCCGTTTCCGCGACATCTGCCCTCCTGAGTCCCTCACTCGCTTCTTCTCTGCCGTACCACCCACCCACATTGTTCAAATGCTGAGCGATGCTTTGCACCACCTCAATGTGCCCCTTGCTCCAGTTTCCCCGAACCTCTACAGCCATACCATTGCTACAATCAAGGTGAAGGCTGTGGACGGTCGTCAACAGAGCCTCCACGGCGAGATTCAGATTGACAAGCAGCCGCTTCCCGATGGCACTGAGGTGCTCGATGTGCGTTTCGTCAAGATCAAGGGCGATCCTCTCGAATGGCGCCGCTTCTTCAAAAAGGTTGTTGTATTGTGCAAGGACGGCGTCTATGTCCCAGAGGCTTAGAAAGGGAGGGGACTGTTTGTTCGTGTAAAGCAGAGCGCCGCTAGAGACCTAGATGTTTGAGACTTAGATTTATTACTGTATCACTATAATATAATATGGCGCATGATGCTATCGGTTTGCAGCGCTTATTCTTCCCAACGCGCAATCCTTATCCGACGTTTTTAGATACATACTCTGAGTCCGAATCCTTGGAATCTTCCACCGTGTTTTAAGATTTCTGTAATGCCAAAATCAAAGGGCAGGATACCTTCTTCCTGGATTGCGCCGCCCAAAAACATGCGCGTATCACAACTGTCCTCCTGATTCAACTCCCCTGATGGGATTTGGACAACCTCGGGCTGACTATTTTCAAGTATCCTAGTTTACTGAAAGGCTTGGATAACATCTTGAACAGCGCTCTCGGCCACTCCCATAAGTGCTTCTGGCGTGCTGCTTCATTCGAACATGTCGTTAACTGGGGTTTCAATCCGAGGGCGCATGCACTTCCGAAGCTCCCTAGGGGTGAGAAGATCTAGCCTATCCATGATATCTTCATTTATATGCAGATTTTCGAATCATGTTTTGGGAGGAAATCTTGATCTTTTAAAATTTAGTACAAGGCCATTTAAGTGGGACAAGGTACTTACATGGCGAGGGAATCGGCTCCTCGCGTGGGAATAGGATTCTGTATACTTCGATCCACTTTTGATTTTCGGATAATTTCACTTTCATATTTCTTCTTAAACGAAGCTGTCATTCTTGGTTTTCATCGATGCCCTCCTGGCTGATCTGAGCTTGAATTTGGCAGACTTCTGCTCTCTGATGCTCAGAGAGTCGAACTTTGGACCTAAAACCCTGCTGGCAACGATTACATCGATATCTTGGCAGACTGCGTCGACGGTATATATGCTCTCTTTCAGATATGTATCAGCGGGAGCTTAGTTGTGTAAGATGCAGAAACACAGTTGACTCTGTGGACAGTTGGCCATCCTGGCCAGCAACAGGTCCTCCACTCGGAACCCTGATATCTTTTTGGATCGTGTTTTAAGAATGGGCATGAAAATCTAGTCGATGGATTTAGGGTATCCAATTTTCGCCTCCGGAAGCGAGGTTGCTGACTATCGTCATCGTTGTCTCTCACTCTCAAAGGAATCTCTGGGACGTTTGCTAACCGGCTGAATTGCCGATGATTGGCATCGCTGGCCGCTCATTGGACTCCAATTCGAGAAACTCGAAGCAGGAGAACAAGACCTTGAGCTCACCAAAATTTCAAGCCCATGCTCTAACAAGGTATCCAGAATTGCCGTTAAAGTGTGAGAGTCAGTAGATGCTTCGAAAGCAGGCCCGCATTGACTAGCTACATCTCCGGAGGCGTCTTTGAGGGGTGTTCCCTTAGATATAGATAACAAGAGTTATCGGCTAGAAGGGTCATCCATACTCTTGTCTAGGTCATCTTAAGGCATTTTGGCAACCTTGTCAGCCATAGCTGCAGTTGGCGCTGCTTGTGAGTTGTTTTCATGCATCCCATCTAAAAATATGAATCGGAATTTTGAATGTGATGGAGTTTATGGGAAAAAAAAAGAACCACGGACGAATCTGACATGAAGATTTCATCTATGCTGACGTACATGCGCGCTAATAATTGGAGGAGCTGCCCTTCGATGTCATTGGCCAAGAGAGCATGTCGCTCATCAGAACCGACAATAACCCTAGATAGATGATCTGGGTTGGGAATGGTCAATAGTTGAAATGAGTATTTGCTATATTGTTGCTATCTTTTACGCCGCAACACCAGAACGCCGAAAGATGCCGGTTTGTTTTCTTCTACTCAGCCTGTGACGCCGCTTCGTTTGGTTGCTCGTTCCATTCAAACTCTATGATCGCATTAACGAGCCAACTCATGTTAAGCTCAAGGGGGTAAACGTACTTTGACGGCACATTGGACATTGGCCCCTGGCCGCGTCTTGCTTGATCCATTCTAGAATGCAATGCTAAAAGTTGGCATAAGTCAGCAATTTGAAAGCGGGCAATGCGGATAGTGCGAGTGATCGGCACAGACCATATGGAAGTTGTGACCGCATTTTCCCGATACTAGGAGGGATATATTAGCATGTGAAAATCAATATGGCCTGATGTTTGACAGCGGTCGCCATGAACAGGCACTTACACAGGCTGCAATCATCGCCGGGGTACTTGCACGTCGGACACGTGCCGTCGAAGTGAACCTGGCAAATACCACAGACGTCATCCTCGGGAATGTCCCATCGCCAGGTGGCGACCGTGTTCCATTTCTTGATGGTGACCTTCATGTCGGGCTGGTTAATGCGGGGGGGAGCTGGCGCAGCCGGGGTGGGAGAGAAGAGTAAGGATCACGAACTTTAGCACTTGCGATAGTTGGGTTGGGAGGAATGTGCGGCGCGTCACAAGCCGGAGCGGCGCTTGTGCAATCTAGGCTGCATTGGCTCCCCTGTGCCAGCGCCGGGCTTGTTCAGTGACCTCATGCGCTGGAAAGCGTCCACTGAGAGTGCGTGGCAGCCCACCCAGGCTCATGCTGTGGGCGCGCCCGGTCCGCTAGACCGCTGATTAACCGCCTGCCAACCGTCACAACGGGCTGATAGACTCAATGCAACGGGTTGCAGCGCCTGGCTTTGTCGGCTGGTCCAAGCTTTACCGCCCAGCAGCTTCCAGTTTTGACGCCAACTTCGCCCGCTCTGTTATCATCAAATCCCACGAGGGCCCCGTCCCGTCAAATTCGTCAAATTCAAACCCGCTCTTCCCGCCCCGGCTCCTCTCCCTCCGAGGAATGCGGACTCAGAAGCAGCAGCAAGGTCTCAGCTGTCTATAATTTTGCGCCTGGCCCTGCTTCGTGTTATCGATTGCCCGCTAAATCCCACTGCGCCGGTCGATCTACGACTCACTCGTACGAGCATTGAGTCCTTTCCTCCTCCACCTCCGCGCCGTTGCTCTCCTCGCACCACCCGCCCCCCTCCTCCACAATGGCCTCTGTCGCCTTCTGCCGCCCGATGAGGGCCGGCTTCCGCCAATTCGGCTCCAAACCTTTCCGAACAGTCTTTCTCACCCGGAGGAACCTCTCATCCTACATCGTTAGCCCGAAAGAACTCAACGAAGCCCTCAGCAAGAACCCCCCGTCGCCGATTAACACCGACCCTCGAGTGATTCCCCTCTGCGCCTCTTGGTTCCTCCCCAACGATGGGCGAACAGGAATCCAAACCTTCCGGGAGCAGCGAATCCCCAAGGCCCGTTTCTTTGACCTGGACAAGGTCATTGACAAGCGCAGCCCCTACCCTCACATGCTACCCGACGCCAAGGGTTTCGCCGCTGCGATGAGCGAATTAGGCATCCGAAAAGAGGACACAGTTGTTGTGTACGACACAAAGGAGTTGGGAATCTTTAGTGCACCCCGTGTGGGTTGGACGTTGAAGGTGTTTGGCCACAACAACGTGCATATCCTCAACAACTTTAAGCTGTGGGTGGAAGAGGGACTCCCCACCGAGTCGGGAGAGCTGTACAGCGTTGAGTGCTGTCCTTACCCGATTCCTGCCGTGGAAAACAACCGGGTGGCTAGTTTCGAGGATGTTAAGCAAATTGCTCAAGATTACAACAAGGAGGGTGCTGAGGGTGTCCAGATCCTTGATGCACGACCTCTTGGCAGATTTACTGGCGAGGCCCCCGAGCCTCGAGAGGGTCTTTCCTCAGGACATATACCCGGCTCTGTCAGCATTCCTTTCAATGCCGTCCTGGACCCCGAGACTAAGGCCTTCCTCCCCCGCGACCAGCTCAAGAAGCTGTTTGAGGAGAAGGGAGTGGACCCCAACAAGCCTATAATTTCCACCTGTGGTACCGGTGTAACAGCCTGTGTTATTGAGACTGCTCTAGAGGAGGCAGGTTTTGGGACTCCTGAGTCTCGCAGAGTCTATGATGGAAGCTGGACGTGAGTGAATTGCCCCACTTTACAAATCGAATCAAACTAACTGGATGACAGGGAATGGGCGCAACGAGTGAGTCCTGAAGAAAACTTAATCCTCAAGTCGGCAAAGCAATAAGGAGTTGTGAACCGGTGTTGAAGAGGGCGAGCGAAGGAAGAGTTGAGTTGCGATACCCTCTTAATGAAGCCTGGCGTTTTCAGGCGTGTACGAACATCCATCTCGTGATTCGAGTCTAGCATGGCTTCCTGGAACGCCTGCAAACGGAGACACGCATGTTTTTGGCAGTCATCTAGAATCCCCACACTTTTGCATAGTTAAGGTATATAGCTACGAATCAATCGACCGGTGGAACCCGAATGCTTCAGTTTGGCCATTGAGTGATTGTTTCTTGTATAATTGGAGAAGCTAAAAAATATTAGACCCTTGGACAGAACATCAATTCTTGTCGGAAAGCCCAATTGTGGATAGGAACTGATTCTCTGTTGATTGCGCGAAATATACAGGATAATGATATATCCCCCTCATTTCCCAAGGTAACATTTCCGATTTGCTTTGTCCACTTGCATCATTCGCATTGCTTGTCTTACTCCGACGGCGGCATCGGAAGCTTGCCGTTTGATGTGTGGCTAATGACACTTGTGGCGCTGACAGGCGCTGTGGCTACCCCTCCAAAAAGGTCACCCAACCCTGGCTGCCAAGGCGAGCACTAGCGCTGGCGCAGCCCACAAATTGAATCTTTTTGCCTGACCAGGCACACATTAGGGCTCGGCTAACCCAAGCACACTCGTAGAAATTCCCAGGACCCCGCCAGCGAAAAAGTTCCTAGTAACGCCCAACGCCGACAACACCACAACCTCCCCATACCTTTTGCGCAGACACCTTTCGACGGTACCCCCCCAGCGCAACAATCAAAATGGCTGACCGAGGAGCTTCTCGCGGCGGTGGTTTCGGATCCCGAGGTGGTGACCGTGGCCGTGGTCGTGGCCGTGGCCGTGGTCGTCGTGGCGGCAAGAACGAGGAGAAGGAGTGGCAGCCCGTCACCAAGCTTGGCCGATTGGTCAAGGCCGGCAAGATTAACAGCATGGAGGAGATCTACCTGCACTCCCTGCCCATCAAGGAGTTCCAGATTGTCGACTTCTTCCTGCCCAAGCTCAAGGATGAGGTTATGAAGGTGCGCAGCGACCCCTGGCTTATACGCCTCAAAGAATTGGAGGCAACTGACCAAGAATCGCAAAACTACAGATCAAGCCCGTCCAGAAGCAGACCCGTGCCGGCCAGCGAACCCGATTCAAGGCCATTGTCATCATTGGTGACTCCGAGGGCCACGTCGGTCTCGGTATCAAGACTTCCAAGGAAGTCGCTACTGCTATCCGTGCCGCCATCATCATCGCTAAGCTCAGCGTCATCCCCGTCCGACGAGGTTACTGGGGTACCAACCTCGGTGCTCCCCACTCTCTGCCCTGCAAGGAGTCCGGAAAGTGCGGTTCCGTCACTGTCCGTGTATGTATCCCCCCGAAATAATTCACCCCTGTGAAAATCGAACGAGAACCAAAAGAAGGGAAAAAAAGCTAACGCGGCGACAATAGCTCATCCCCGCCCCCCGTGGTACTGGCCTCGTTGCCTCCCCCGCCGTTAAGCGATTCCTCCAGCTTGCTGGTGTCGAGGATGCTTACACTTCTTCGGCTGGTTCGACCAAGACCCTCGAGAACACCCTCAAGGCTACCTTCGTGGCCGTGTCCAACACCTACGGCTTCCTGACCCCCAACCTCTGGAAGGAGACCAAGTTGATCAGGAGTCCCCTGGACGAGTTCGCGGATACCCTGCGGGAGGGTAAGCGTTACTAGAGGGCTGGAAACGGTGCGCGGAGTCACGATACATTGTGTTTCATTGCATGGTTGGCCGGTTAGGACATCAGATTTGAGGCTATGAAAATAATGGCTTAGGTCTGAATGAAAATTAAATCCTTCAGTTACGTTCAAAAAGAGAAATACCATGGTTTCAGTGAAGAGACGAGAAAGAAATGCGAGTCAATTGGGGCGTGATTAACATACACAAATATGGCCATAGCCTGACGCTGATAGGCCAATCAAGGAAAATAAACCAGCACACTAACACGAATATCCTAGCACCAATTGACAAAAAAAAAACAAAAAACCAATGAAACCAGGCCTTTATTCTTCGTCAGGGCTTGCAAAACGCAAGGTAAGTCGCGATTCGGCATTTTGCGCCTTGTTTGTGCCCTTTGTTGGCTTGACTAGGGTTGGACGAGGGTCCTTTGACAGGGACATGAATCGGTTCTGGCCCTGTTCATTGGCTCCTGGTTCCTTGATTGGGACTTCCTTGGACACATTCTGATCCTCTCCTTGATCTTCATCCATCCCCATGGGCTCATCTTGGTTCTCTTCCGATGAGTCGCTTGCTTCTGAGGAAGAGGAGTCGGATGAGACCGAGGAGCTGGCATCCTTGCTCTTGGGGATATGGCGGGGGTCAACTTTGGGCAAGGCCGTGGGATCATGCTCTGGTTCCTGTCGGGAGAAGAGCCCCATGAATGTCCTTGGTTTTGGCTTTGGCTCGAAACCTGAATTGTGGTATTTTTGGTTAATTAGCTGGCTTTTGAATGTGTTGCGTCGGGTGTCGACTTACGTTGTCTGATCAAGTCCTCGAACCTCTTCTGCTGGAGAGGTGTGTCGCCTTTCCAGTATTCTGTGACCCCTGGCTTGAAGCGCCGGCGTCCAACATCCGGATCCGAGTACGGTATCTCCACCTCTCTGGCAATCTCCGGTGGGAGCTGGTGAGTATATGTTGACTCCGGCCTTGTAGGAGTTGGTGGCGGCGGCGGCGGCTGAGTCGATGCCGTGGGAGCTGCGGGGGGCTCGTTTCCTCCCTTCTTTGGCCCAGAGGACTTGATATTGGCCTGTGTCTCTTCGCTCTGTAGGTGCAGCGGCCAGCGGTTTATGTCCCAAAAGCGAGGCGCCTTCGGTGTTCGGTCGGGATGGGCAAACGACCATACTGGCTCTCTCCTGCGTACCTTGGCCGTCTTCCCGTCTGCACCCTGTATCTCAAAGACACGCACGGGGTGTATAAGGCTCTTGTTCTCGTAGGCCTCTCGCACCAGACCTTTGCGAAGGAGGTGCCGCGTCTCGCTGTACGAGGCGTCCGGGTAGTAGTCGAGCTTGAGGTCGCCCCATGTCTTTTTATACGCCTCGGGCTCCGCTGCGTACACGATGTCGCGGTAGTCGGGCGTCACACGATCGTATCCCTTTTGGTTTGGATTTTTGTTCGGGTTGTTTGGGCGCTTCAAAGCGTTGTCATGCCAGTAACTCGTGGTGGTGCGGATAAAGTCACGGTTAGCTTTCTTGAGCTCCGGTGTGAGCCTCTCCTGGTTCTGCCTGTGCTTTTTCTTGAGGTTGCGTATTGTCTTTCCCAGGCGGTAGCCCAGGCAGCAGAGCAAGTTGTGAGTTCGGGGTTTGTCCAAAGCGCCGCTGACAGTCCCGTTGAAGCAGTCATCCCAGTCGCAAACGTTTTCCAGCTTGGGCATCCCGACAGTGTATTGACCAAAGTCCTCGGTTTTCGGAATACTGACATCAGTGGAAATGGTGTCGATGGACATGGTCTCATCTTGATCATTGGGTTCGTTTTGGGGCTCGTCAATCATCATTTGAGGCTCGTTGTCCCAGTTGAACCATTGGATCCGATCCTCAGGGTGATGTGTTAATATAGGCCGAGCAACCGTTGGCTCACCACTCTTGTCGAGGTCAACACTGTATTCAATTAGTTCTGGTTCATGATGTATTTGAGTCGACATACCGAAGTCCTCCGTACTCCTCCATCAGCTTGGCATACTTGACAGCTTCTTCGATTGTAAACCTGTGCCGCTGCACTGGGCCTTCAACCGCCAAGTTTAATTCGCTGACAAACTCATCCAGAGTGACGGGTTTGGTATCCCGAAAAAGAGCATCAGGACTAATATCATCCATCATGGCATCGACTCGAATGGAAAACAAATCGAACAACCGATCAGGGGGAGGCTCTTCAAACTCCAACATGGTTTGGTTTACCGAATCTTCCCCAACATAGATCAACCACATCTTCTCTTCGGGACGTAGGTTTACGAGCTTCCCAGAGTCATCAAACTCGTTCGCGCGGAATTTCAGACTTGAAGGCACAGCATCATCCTGCAGCCCGCACTCGACATAATGGAGCACATCTGTGAGGAGACTTCTCGGAGCCCTCAACTGAGCTCTCTTGAGACGTTGATGAATGATCCTGGTATGTTTTAGCTGCAAGTATACATCCTTCATCTTGATGTCCATAAAGTCATGCACAATTGGCCCCTTGTAGTTTTGCGGAATTGGCATAACTGGTTCCTCTCGGTGGAATCGCTGCCTCTCTCCATATGCGTCTTTGATCGCGTGTGGGCGCACCCACTCGGCCCAGTATTTGTCGGCCTCGACAAAGTTCTTGTGAGCCATGGTGTAAGCGAACGGATCGCGTGCGGCCTTTTCGGGCACATCTTTGACCGTCATAGGGGTGAAGATGATGCTGGGCTCCTTATCCGGCAACCTCGGTAGCGGCAGCACAAGAGTCCGCCATGTGTTGCACGCCAGGCGGTTCTCGCCATTGTCAATAAAATTGAGCGATTGTTGTAAAGCCGCTCGTCGAATCCCGCGGAATCGAGAAAACGACTTGAGAGACTCGATTGATGGTCTATCGACATTCGGGGACAGATCGTCCTGAGGAACACTGAAGGGATTATTGGCCAACACGTTGGTAGTGAACTGAATTCCGGCCTGAATGCATTTGTCGTAGCTCCTGCTTTCCAGCTGAGCCATGTTCAAGTTTTGATCCTCAATCTTCAAGGTCGTATCGCTGCCTCTTAAAGGATGCGGTCTTGTACCCCGATGAGCCCAAAACTCTCGAAGATCGGACGCGAATGGCGTGAGAAATTTGACCAAGCTGGACTCAGGAATATTGTAATGAATATCGTGTGCTGGTAGCACTTCGTTGAGGAGCAGCAATCGCTCCCTCATGTCGTCCTCAGACCGATCGATTGTGACGATGGAACCCGGTATTGGCGGCAGCCTCTTGCTTGTAGTCGGTACCGTGTTTGGAAAATCGAGAATGAGCTCCCGATGTCCGTAGTGGTATTGCTCAAACAGCCAATGCCCATGGAGCAGTTGGGCCGCTCGGTGCAAATCCGCGCCCCAGTCCTCGCCTTTGTAGTTCATCACGAGATATGACAGGTACTCAGCGATTTGAGCGTACTTTTGCGCCCAGTTGGTGGTGCGGTCGATGTCTTCGTCGCAGAGAAACTTGTTAATGTACGAGAGCTGAATCTTTGGCGCCTCAACCTTCCAGCCCTTGTAGCTGTGGAGATTCTGGTCGCCAAAAGTGTCAACACCTTGAGTCTCGTTGGGCTCATCTTGGGATAGTTGTTTGCGCCAATCCTTATAACGAGTTTCATCGATGGCATCATTGTTCTTGTATAGCTTTTTCAGACGATTGATGGCTTCGACATCCGGGCTCGATTCTTTGGAGCTAAGGGGATGGTTCTCATACTCGCCGCTGAAATCGGGTTCAGGGTTGCTCGAGGCACTTTGCTCCTGGATACGTGGCTGAGTGTCTGAGATGGGCGAATCGTCAAGCACTATATCCTCTTGGCTTCCGGTGAGTCTCAGAACTGGTACGTCTGCGGGTTGAGATGGCCTGGATGCTTGAGTCCGCCCTGCTTGTAAGATTGTGTTTATAGTGCGCGCTACTTTGAGATTCCCTTGAGCTTTGTTTAGTCAGTCCCCGTTAATAGTGAGACGGGCAACTTACGATTATCTGGTTGGGCCTCTTCAACGGCCGTTGGTATGGGCTGGTCAAATTTGCTCATAAGCGGATTGCTGTAAGGACGAATTGGAGCCTTTCCTTTATCTGAATGCAAGTTAGCACTTATTTTTAAGTGGAGTTCATAGTATGCTTACCGGTGCCTAGGTCGTTTAGAAAAAGATGAGTATCTCCGAAGAGCTTGATCATGACGCGCTTGACATCTGGGTGCTGTCTCAGAGCACTACCTAAGACACGCTTTTCAAGGGACTCATCCAGTTGCAAGAAGAATCGCTCATAATCCCTGTCCTGGTAGAAGCGCAGAAGCGCTTTCCGCACGTTGAGTGGGAGATCCTCAAACACTACGTGGAAGCAGTCGGCGACCTCATCTGATTTAATTAACATCGATGGAAGGATCGGTATGAGCGCAAACTTACCAAGCAATTTTTCCGTATTCTTGCCGGCTCCGCTCTCACTGTCGGAATCATTCCCAGCAACAGGCTCCACCTGAGAAGCTGGGCGACTCGAATGGGCGTTATCATCCATAGTGTGTAAGACTACGAGAAATGACACAGGTGTAGAAAGGAGGAAGAAGGAATTGCCAAAATCAAGTAGATAAAGACGGACGATTCATAATACTTTTCCAATTGTAACCGATGGGATCAAACAACGACCTAGACGGGAAAACACGCCGATTAACAATAAAGAAACCCTCCTCGTAGAGCCCTTCGCGCCCTAAGTAGAAGCTGAACGCGTCCAAACACGACCACCTCGTGACACCGCCATGATAGAACAAAGAATTAGACCAGCCACCCCATCAAGCGGTCGTTGCATTAGATAGAAATTTGAAATGCACGGCCCCTTTGATACCAAGCCTCTGGGCAAGTCTTTGTTCGTAGTACCAGCAAGCGTTGTCATGGGAAACGTGTAGAAAATTTTGCTGTAGGACATGCTTGTTTGCAGATTTTCATGTTTGGCGCTCATCAACCGACATAATGATAATAGACACGGCAAGCAGCAGTAATCAATCACAATCCGACGAAGAAGTCCCAGCCAACAAGCATCCTGAAGCGCATGTACAACAGCCAAGATCAGATGCTGCATGGCGCCCAGGCAGAGGCCTTGAAAATGCAGAGTACAATCTTGGTCGGTGGGGGAGTCAGCAACCACCCGAGACGGACATGCCAAGGAGGGACTCTCCGGCTCAGGCGACGGAACAGCCTGTTGCGGGGATGATGGCTTCGGTGCGACCAGTATTTACGCAAGGCAATCCCCAGGCTGGGAACTCTGAGCGCTGGGAACCGCCGCTTGCAGTGGGGGCACCTCTTGGGGAAGGGTTAAGCCGTCTAGAGGAGGCCGACAGGCAAGTGTTGCAATGGGAGGCTATTCTTGCAAATGCTCGCGAGACCTAACCGCATGCAGATCTATCTCCTTTTGAACGGCAACTTGAAAGGGTCAGGCAAGAACGAAATAAGATGGAAGAATGTGAGGAGAACACAATGCCAGTGTGAGATGCCGTATTCTAAAAATGTTGCGACCGGTACTAATTGGGTAGAGAGGAACTAGAGTCTACGAAGAGCGAGAGGATAGAGGAGCGTATTTTGGTACTGAAAAGGGCATTGGGAAGAAGCACTTCTCAGGCTGCTCAAGTTAATATCCAGGCTGCCATTTCTGGCTACGAAAATGGGCAGATTCTCTGCTGGGATAAATGGACCTTGATTTATGCTGGTCTTGTCGTGGATTACTGCCCTACTTACCAATCATTCACACTTGACCGGGATGAAAGGCTTGATGAGTACTTTAGGAAGTACGGCGAAGGCTGGCTTTGGTTTGAGTCACCTCTGGCTCCAAAGGACGACACTTCGCCAGCGCATCTCCTCGCCGCGACGTGGGCGCACCCATCAAATAAACGAAGCAACATCTGGAGCGGCTGGGCCAATGGATGGAACATTACCATGGGCTTCCGGCGTGTGAGGGCCTTTCACAGCCGGCTGAATCAATCGGATGGCGCAAAGCTGAAAAACCGTGACGGTGAGGAGTCGGCTAAGCTGGCCACACCTGAAGGCAAGAATCTTTGCTACCCACCCAAAAGCTCCAAACATGTTGATTCGTCCAAAGAGCACGTGGGAGCATCGCAGTGGATGGCCCATGATGATCCAGATGGGCCGCGATGCTTCTTTCTGATGCACCTTGATAGCGGTGCCAGCGTTCCATCCTTACACCAAACAGACTTGGCGTTGCTCGGTATTGATCCGAGCACGTACCCGCCACAGACTGAAATCGAAATGGTTACGGCATCAGGTAAGATACAAAGTCCGCTGTATGAGATGCGCGTCGACGTGTGCAAGCACAACGGCCAAACATTGGTTGAGAGGGAAGCAGTGTGGCCACAAGAGCGGCCAGAGCTTGGCGGCATCGTGCCAGTATCCATCATGCCGGGCACCGATGCACCCTTCAAAGGCGACAGCGGGGCTCTCGCAACCGAGCTGCTGGAGGAGATGCGGATACGGGGCGACGGTGTGAGCGAAAAAGCCTTGGCGAGCAGAAAAAAGAGCATGCTTGAGACGAGGCTGTCTGGGATGCTGCCATTCCAAGTATGCTACTCTGCAGGCGCGCCGGGGATGAACCTCTGGTTTGGGGAAGACCGTCGAGATGTGCTCGGTGCGGACCGCATGCCGGGCCAGAGACGGCATGAATTCCACAAGGCAGTCCTGTCGCAGCAGGCCCCGGAGAGCGTGGAGTTGGCGGAGCGGCCGCACCTCGTCGTCTTCGAACACGAGCTGGGGCCGGGCAGGAGACTACGCGACGCCGATGTTGCGGGTCGGCCGGGGGCTAGTGTCACTACGCTCATCAACGGAGCGGAATTCGAGTCCATGCTTGTGGAGCCACGGCGCCTGTCTCGGGGCAGCGTGCAGGGGCGCAAGAGGATGCGGCATGATGATGAGATACCGACAGAGCGGCACAAGAGGTTTCAGAAATCGCTGGAAGAGGCCCAGGACAGCTGCGACATAGGTCGGACAGAAGCTGGCGTTGATGGGACAACGCTGGGGCGAGGATGATCCCTGGGTTCTGAGCCATGAAACGACGCCGTTACTGGGAGAGATCAACGTTGGTCATGGACGGGACGAGTAGGTGGCTGGGTGGTATTGCATAGGCGAGGATTCCGCTCCAGCCCCTGGGATTGCGGAGAGGAAGGAGGGCTAGGGTTGATAGATTTCTGGTAATTGACTGTGTGGATGATGCATGCATGTATGCCATGTACTTGGGTGTTGAAATGGCGTGCACATGTCATCATTTCGTCGCCTTCTTGCCTTGACCACAACGTTCGTTTCATGAGTGGCTTAGTCGAAGCTCGGAAACGAAAGTGTGGCTGATGCCCTCGAGATGGGCAGTTTGTCGACGCTCGACTGGGCGAGTTACGCACCCTGGTGGCGTAGTTCAGCTGAGTTAGGGATCGACCTTACATGGGAGGCATTCGTATTGTATCGGGCTGCGCTGCGCCCAGCCAGGGGACGGGAGTCAAAGTCCCGTATTGTGCAGTTCTGGGGCATTGAGTTTCCTGTGAAGCTAAATCCTAAGTTCAATTCACGACATGTGTCGAGTCGACGGCGACAGCGCACACTTGGGGCCACAGGTTCAATATGCGACCAATCTCACCAGCCACAGATGGCGGTCGAGATGGGAGCCCTCCGGGACCCCATCGGCGCTTGATGGGGCGGTAGGTGTAGGGCTCTGAGGCGGAGAGAACCCCTGTCAGCGGAGGAGCCTCCGCAAAGCGTCTAGGTAGACGGATGCAGTAATTGTGCTGACTGTGCCAATTCTCGCGGGATCAGGGTCGCTGTCTTAATCCCCCGTGTGCCGAGCGCCGCTGCCGTCGCGGGATCCAGATGGGAGAAATGCCATGTACATGGAGCGCCGGTTCACCAGGTTAGACGTCATCCGCCCGCTGCTCACCGTGTGCGCCGCTGGCTTAGGGCATGGCACTGCTTGAAGCGTGGCCGGTCAGCAGTGAATAAGATGATCAGCTGGTTGTGCTTGATGCCCACAGAAAAAAGGCGGCTCGAATGCACTATGGTAGGGGGGCTTGACTCCATCGGCCAGCGGATGGATGATATGGGGCTAGGACGCATCCAGCGTACGAGATCAGCGTCCATCCCGACGGAGACACCACTGCGGAACTTGTCCAAGAGCGTCATAGGTTGGGCTGACAGCCTGCTACTGTTGCACAAGAGAGAGAAAGCAAGTGCTTGGAAAACAAGAGGCTTGCTGCTGTTATTGTTGCACCAGAGCCTGCTACTGGTGGGTGCGAAGGCGTGACCGACATGCACCTGCGCAACTCAGGTATTGTTCTGGGTGACGCAGCCTGGTGCGCGTGTTTCGGTTCGCCCTCAACGACTCAGCGGGTTCGTTGCTCGTTCTCGCTCTCCTCGTCACAGTCACAGCCATGGCTCATGGATCGTGACCCTGTAACCGCGCGTGTGAGATGGGTCCAAAGCGTCCGGGCCTGTGCTGACTCTGCCTTACGGCCACAGATTAACCCCCACCAAGGCGGCTGTTTGTTGTGCGTTCCGGCCCCCAAAGGCTCCGGGGCTAGCGACATTGAGTACTCCTCCGCAGGGCTCTAGTGATGCGGACCGCCAACAGCCAACAATAAACAGCCAGCAGCCACAGCCAACAGGGGCGACAGGCTCTGTTTACCCAGGCACTACTACCTTAACTACTCGGCAGTCTACGGTGGACTCGGGCTGGCGGGTACGGTACCTCTTAATACACAGCAGGGTACCCGTTTGCATTTACCACGCAGCGAGTAGGAGAACGTAGGGCCCAGGACCCAGGACCCAGAACCCCAGGACCCAGAACAACCCCCAGGCCCAGGCCGTAGCTTACCTGTTAGTAGGCATACACCAGTGAGCACCCAACCTCAGCCCTCTCGCGCTCTCTCTCTCGCTGGCCCTGGGCCAACCTGTGATCCATCCCACATCCTTTTTCCCTTCCCTTCCTCTCCACCAACACGACTTTTTCTCCTCGCGACACCTTGCTTCTCTTTGCTCCGTCGCCGTCGCTGCCTGCCCGTCTGACGCCCTGTGATGCTGCTCCGGCCTGTCGTCCTCTCTCGCGTGCGACTCTCTCGATACCCCACCTCCGCCTTGGCGATTCCCCGACCGCAGTGACCGACCGCACGCCGCCTGTCCCGCCCACACAGACACATACATACACTGACGCAGACGCCTTCTGCGCCATCACGCCTCAACCTCGAATTCATGACCGCCGCATCCCCTGCTGAACGCCCCTGGCTCCGGCTCCGGCACTGGCACAAGCTGTAGCTCGTCCTCGCCATCGCCATCGCTTTCACGGCCGCAGACGCCCCCCCACTTCCTGATTGACCATCTGCTCTCGCGACTCTGAACCAAGCTCCCCTCCGGCCCCGACCTCAACTCCGAATCTCCTCCCCGTTCCGCCATGTCGGTGCCCGCCAGCGTGAGGGTCTCTGGCCCTCCGAACAGCAGCTTCCTCGTGGGCTATCCCGGCATTTCAGCGACTCTGGTACGTCCGGCCTGTGACATCTTGCCGTGGTTATTGTGCTGGGCACACCATGCTGACATTTCCCGATCCTCTAGCCGCGCATCGAAGGCAAGGTCGAAATCCGCCCCGGACAAGGCTTCTCCATGCCCGTTTCTGTATCCCTCGTGAGGATATGCTTACAACGCCGCGAATCCATCCATCCCGACGCCGACAGCCTCGCCAAGCGACACTTGGGAACCCCCAGGCGAGAGACGACGGATGTTGTGGGCAAGGAATTGCTTCTGTTCCGCTGCGCATCCGGCAAGGAGGCAGAAAAGGTCATTGCCATGGACCTACCTTTTGTCCTTTTCATCCCATACGGCCGCGGCGGAGAGGAAACGAACCGAAGAATACCTCCCGCATCCCTACAACTCCCTAGCAGAACTGCCGAGACATACTACGAACTCGTCGTCACCGTTCAGCAAGGCCACAGCAACCAGTACAAATACAGCTTCCCTATGCCTCTACAACGTTACGATACCCTCTCCACCTTTGGCATGTATAATAAACCCGAATCTAAACTTGTCACGGCCGACAACATTGTCCACCTGGGCATCAACCTGCCCCGATGGAGCTACGGCCCGAGTGACCCCATTACTGTTTATATCAAACTATCACCAAACGCGGACTGGATGTCCAAAGCGAAGCGAGTCACGATTGACAAAATTACCCTCGTAATCGAAGAGGAAATAACATATAACCCGGAAGGCGACGAGCCCACCAAGAAGGTCAACAAGATCTCAAAACAAGTTCAAGTGGTCAAAACCAAGATGCCCGAAGCCGGATACGCTACCAACGTCGGCCTCTGCTTCCCGTCAAAAGACCTCCGAGACCCCGAAGGCATTATCAAACGAGGGAAGCCTCACTTCCCTCTCTACGAAGTCACCTCGTTCACAACCACCTCGACCCTCTACAAGATTGAGTTTTATCTCAACATCAAGGTACGGCGGAGAACGCTTTGATTCGGTTGCCACCGGCTAACTTTCTTTCCCAGGTCCAACTGAGTGGTGCGAGAGACGTGAACCTTCGACAACCCATTGTCATCTGCCCGCTTGATCAGCAAGGCTGCAAGGAGGAGATGGATGCTATTGAACAATCAGCCAAGGATGCGTCGCATGTAGACCCCGGCAACCCCATGTTGCCGGCGCGCAGCATTATTCTGGCCAACGACCGCGATTCATTACGGGCTTTAGGGTTATGCATGGTGGGCGGACAGAAGAAGCCATTTATCGAATGAAGAAAGACGAGAGACATTAAGATGGTTACGACGCCGGCCTCGGCCACTACACGCCCTCGGCGATGACGAAAACGCCCACAAGGATGGAGAGACATCCAGCGCGCCGCTTCGGGAGCGCCTCCCATGTGACAAGACTGCAACGTCTGCATGGAACAACCTTCCTGGATGGAAGGAACTGTCTGAATCGCCCGCCAGAACAGGGAGAGCAGAATACGGAATGTTTGATGAATTTCAGGGGTTTAGCAAAGGGGTGTACGGACTAGCAGTATATGGGCATGATTCAAGGCGTTCCGGAAGGATAGGGGGCGCAAGCACAGGCAGTGGGCAAGTGCACGGCAGCGAGGAAACGAACGAACGACTAGTCGGCGAATGCTACCAGGCAACGCCCGATATGCGGAACGGAAATGTTTTTTTGAATGAATTGAAGCGGGCGGCTGTGTGGGTGGAGGCATGCAGAAATGATTTACGAGAGACCTGGCCATCTCCAAGCACATATCTGGGTCTGACACTAGCAAATCGCATCGTGGTCCTCTCTCTAGCGGACTCGTTCCTCTGTAGGCAGAGGCCAAGAATAGATAAAGTGTCAAATCGGTTGCCGACAGCCCAATTGCCGAGTGTTCCAGACAAATAGAAATGCAAAGTGGAAACGGAGATGGGGGAGGCACGAGTGTGGATGCTCTACGACGAAATGACGGCAGCGGCAGCGATTGAGTTGCAATCCGACAGTCCGGGCCTTGATAGTCGCCGCGAGCCGCGTATCACACCCATCCATGCCTCCCTCGGGGCAGCCAACGACTGCCGTTCCGAAAACTCCGAAGGCCATGGGGGGGAGGCAATGGCACCTCTCTTCTCTGTCCCTTTCCTGCCTGTCAGGCCCCGACTGCAATTGGTAAAAGCTGACGGTTGGGTAGGCATAGGCTTTAAACACGCAATCCCCCCAGACTATTCGCCGCCCAGGGGAGGGGAGGGGAGGCCGCAAACGCAGGCCCTAGCTCGTGACGTTCTGAGCTGCGCTGTGCTGTGTGCTGCATGTCATGGCCACTCAGCCCCATTGACGCGGCCCTCCCCTCCCTCCCCGCCAGAGAAGCTCTCGACGCTGCCCATCCGACTGGCTGTCCTGCAGCGTTGGCCGAGGGCGGGGAGACAATGCTTTCCCTCGCAAGCGGCGTTGAATGGTCGAGAGCAAGAGCGAGGGGGGATGGGAGCAGCTGAAAGAAAAAGGCAGTTCTCATCGTCCGCCACACCGCGCGGCGAGCTTGTTTGTGCATCATGGTTCTTATGAGAAGTCTTGGCTTTTTTTTAACATGGTCTGACCTGGGGAAACCCCCAAACTGCCACCCAGCAAGTGCAGTCAGAGCTCAGAGCCTGCTGCAGCACCTTTCGCAGAAGCAAGTAACGGAACGATATTCCGCGGATAGCGAGCTTTATCTTGACGGCATGTTCCCGCCTAGCCCTGCAAGATTGTCAACTAAAAGGCGGGCATAATGGGGAAGGGTGTTATAGCTCTTTTTTTTTTTTTTTCGCTGGTCCCGCAGTTTCTAAAAAGAGAAGTGTTTCATGCCTCGATCGATGGGAGGAGACAGGGAAGCTCGATGAGCCCTATGCTGGCCAATTAATGGGCCAAAAGGGAAACCAGTCTGTGCGGGGAGTGGATCGGCGACTGGGGTTGAATTGGATGGGTTGCATTTCATTGCGACGCTCGGGGGGGGGGGGGGGGGAGAAAGCTTCAACGCTGCTGCTTGGTTCCAAGAGGTGGGAGAGAGGGCGAACGAGATGGTGGCGACATGGAACCCACAGGCGAGCAAAGAAATCGACGCTATGCACGGGTTGCTAGATTGGGCCCCTTGCTCTGAAGAGATGCTGTCTCCGATATGTGTCAGACTGCGCACTCATCGTATCATCGGCGGGTAGCAAGGTGATGCTCGATCCGGGTGTATCGCTGTGGGCCGCCGCATCGAGGAACGGTCGGCTCGTACGCAGCAGACTGATGGGGCAATGGCGGTGGGGACCACAAATGGCAAAATACCTTTCATCGATGGGCCCTTTTTTTTTTTTCCAAGCAAAAGGGATGCCATCCCGGCTCGTCGACGTGATGGATGGATGAATGGTGTGCGGCACAATAGAAACACGCCGTGCGCAGTCTCCATCTCGGCATCATGTGCTCTCTTCTCTCTCTGCGTTGAGCATGACAAACACCCTCGCCCTCAGTAAGGCAACCAACTCCTGGCCAAAAGTATTAGGACCTTGTTCCATAGTCGCCACATCAGGGTAGCGAAGGGAGGGGGAGGGGAAGAGGGTAACCATGTCGTGACCATGATGGTTGCACACTCGTCTCCATACTAACGTATTGAGTAGACGTCGTAATAAGAATCGAAGGAGAAAAAAAATGAATCGCACAAATTATTTTATTCTTCTTCGAGGATGTATGCTGTTTAAAAAGCCTGCACCCATGAATTGATAAATATACTCGACTTGGCCTCGGGTCTTGTTCCCCGTCACCCACACACACACACACACACACACACACATACGTTGTCGTATCCAATCTGTGTGCGCCCATACACCTAGAACATATAAAGTAATAAGACGAAAGTCTGACAACGCCACATGCCGCCGCGTAGAACATATACATGTAATACACTAAGCATAAATACATAGCAAGTCCAAATTGGTAAAAAAAAAAGCTTGGCGCTTTATATAGTAATGCCTAAGCCATGGTTATTTTTAGAAGGTGCAGAAAATGGAGCTGTGAACGAGATCCCAAGGACAGCACGATACGCGTATACCAATTTGAAGATGAAGCGCTGGTAAATAGTTTCACTTCCCCCCCAATCTTAATTCTATGCCGAAATGATGCAAAAAAGAAAGGCGCCCTGGCACCTTGCTTGCATCAATTCAAGCGTTGGAAGTCTGCGACAAGGTAACCTGTGTCTCTAGTTCCTGCGCCTAGCACCGACAGCAATGCGCCTGGTTAAGCAAAGTTCCGAGCGATCATGCTTGATCTGTGACACCTAGATCTTGGATCCTCCTAGTATTTCATGGGTGTCAATCCAAGGTCATCACCGTGTTCCGAAGATACCTGCATCTTTGACTCTGGTTCTGACCCAGTGACACATTACGCACATAGTCATCATTATGAGTAGTCAGCTGGCTATCCATCTAGAACAGTCTCCTTCGATCTAGCCTGAGCAATCTGAATCAATTGGTAGAGATCACTGATCATCAAACCGTTGGATCATGGTAGGTGGCATGCGAAACATGATTGTCGCGTACTATCGGCCGCTCCTTCGGGATATTGGCGGTGCTTGGCGCAAGATTGAGTTCCAAGCTAGATTTATAAGCATGGGCCATACTAATGACCGCATGAACTATTTATCCATGCCCAATGAAGGACATAATCCGATGCCCGTATTCGAGCTCGATTATTGTAGGGTTAGGGTTAGGGTTATGTGTTTACAGTGTCAGATATCTACCATCAACTAGCAGCATCACTCCCGTCACGTATTGGCTAGCGGCGCTACATAGAAACACTGCAGGATCAGCAATATCTGCTGTGACCCCCTATCTCCCAGCCGGAAAGCGACTGACCCCTGTATCGCGCTCTGGCTTAATGCTAGTGTTCCCAAGGAGGCATGTTAGCTGCACTCTCCTCATCTCCATATAAAAGACGCACATGTCGGTAGCAATATATCAGGGCGCAACTGTATTGACTTAGATGTTGAACTTTGCCCACTCGTTTCTCAGCACCTTGGTCAGTTGGGTAACGGCTGCTTTGGAGACAGCGTAGGGTGCTAGAATATCGTCTCCGACAAAGCTGTCGATAGAAGCCAAGTTTACAATCTCGCCTGTTCTTCGGGGAATAATATGTCGACCAGCTGACTGACACATAAAAACAAGGCCTTTTGGCTGATGTCGATAAACCTGCGCAGCATTAGCCTGATACGAAGGATAAGGGTTATCCCCTTGGACTTATTCGAGAATACGCTATCCCACTCCGCTTCAGTGACTGAAGCTGCTTCATTTCTTTTTAGGAGTCCACCGCAGTTGACGAGGATATCGATGGTTCTGCCCATGGCATCCAAGGCCTTTTGAAAGACACTCTTAACATCATCCATATTGGTGAGATCGCGCGATACAACCTCCACCTTGGCACCTTTCGCTTGAATAGCTTCCACAGTTTCTGTAATTCTGACATTTCTCTGAGCAGTACAGAGGGATGCTCCAGCATTAGCCAGGGCATGTGCCATTGCAGCGCCAATTCCCAGAGAACCGCCCGTGACCAGGGCATTTCTCCCCTTGAGAGAAAATATATCAAGGTCTGGGACTGTAGGCGCTTGTGCTGATTCAAGAGGGGCTGTTTTGAATGCATAATACGACTTAGGCAAGACGAAATCCCCAGTCCAAGTGTGGTCGGGGGATGTGGGTGTGATACCGGCACCAGGAGAGGAAGATCGCTATTATACACGCTTGACATTTATCACGTAGGCGAATTGTATTCACCTGACAAATGCAGTGTGTCTTTAGTCATCAAATCATTCAACGCAAGGGAAAGTGTCTTCTGGTGCATATGTCATAATTAGCCCGCTCTGGCCTCAGCCTATCCTATGTTTGCAGGCTGGCAGAGCCACTGCATCACCTTGAGATTTTAAACTTAACGAAGTAACCTTATTCCTATTTATGCGGCCCCAAGATGAATACCATTTACTTCTAGGTTAAAAAACAAGCGGTAGGCTCAACCGGGTGATCCAGGAACCGGGCCACAGAGGTGGCATACAAATAGTCTTCAACAATAGGTTTGGTCGTGAAAATCTTACTGCCCTGACCAAAAGAACAAATAGCTTAATCCAAAGATGAATACCATGCGTTTCGATTCTTGGAAAGATTGAGAAGGCCGACTATCCAACCAATGGGGCCATTCAAATTCTACCCAACGAAACATTCCATAATACAATACGGGATGCTTCGGGTTCTTTTCATCAAAACTCAGATTTTCGAGCTGAATATCACGGTATCGTTGCCGGGCGGTAGAGAGACGACGGTTTCGTAGCCGAAACAATCCTTAACCCCTCAAGGGACATTCGTAGGGTTGGACCAGCTGCCTATTTTTGCCTATTTTTGCCTATTTGAGTAAGGCTGAAGAAGCTCAAAGGTGTTGCTGAATAAGGTAATGACTTTCCACAAGTTATGCTATTAAAATATAGAATGATATAGGCTAAGACATGTCCAATCGCATACTCCCCCCATTGCCTAGTCTAGTGCTAGAACCCACGCATTGTGCTTGAGGTTTTTCCTCCGTGGCTACTTCCGGACTACGTTCAGCGCCCTGCCATTATGGTATTGAGTATTAGTTGCTCAAAGTCCAAAACTTAACATTGGAGGCTGATACATTACTCCTTTCAACCCTAAGCGATATGGGATGCGTGAGGCCATTAGAGAGAAAGTGACCCCGTTGCATCTCCAGGCGCACATCGAGATGCACTCAACCCTGGCGCCAACGTGACCAGGTGGAACCCCCTCCAGCCAGGGCTCCGGATCTCGATCCGAGAACCGAGCCTGCAGAGTGAGCACCTTGGCGGTAAAAACCCGGGATGCAACATGCCCCAGTATGCTCCATCTCTAGAACTTGTCCGCGGCTAGAGAACCCCCGCAACTCTCTGTGAACCATCATGCTTCCTGACGCTGAAGTGGTTATGCTATAAACAGCTCCCAGAGACAACAAATTGGTCGGTTTCAATCTTCTCCAACATCATACTCAATCACGACAATCATATTCCAGAGACAGCTCATGCACACCGGAAACAATTCTCTTTAGCAAATAGACTAGTACACAATTATGTATTCCCTGCACCGGGTATATCAAGCAGCCCCCAAGTCCAAACACCACCCACTCCATTCCGTAGAGTTCCAGTCTGAATACCCACCCATAGTCCATCTTTCCCCTTAACCTCGTAGGTGTGCCTCAAACCGGCCTCCCAGAAAAGAACACACAAAAGAAACAGAAAAAGGAAAGAAACCACAAGAAACTAATTCATTCTAGTGTGAAACCAGCTGGCCAAGACTTTCCCGTCAAAGCCCTCAATTTTTTGGTTCGGCCTTCATCTCTCAGTGTTGATTCTCATCGCTATTTTGCGAAGCCCATCACCTTCCTTCTCCCAAATTGTACAAACAAGGAGGAAATAAAACAACGGTCAAGAAGGAAAAAACAGACAGGAGAAATGGATGTGCAAAAAAAAGAAAAAGTTTTTGAGCCAAATGAGGGGGGGGTTAAGGTTGCGCTGAGCAATTCGACTGGGTGTTGGAGCAGCGTTGAAGCAGCTCTAAACGCCTTGCCAACAGTCGATGGTGTGTGTATGATGGCTTGAAGCTGTTATACATATGCCCGTTATTGGTGGCTGTAGCGTATCCGCGTCATTAATGGAGACGAGTCCCAAAAAAAAAAAAAAAATTCAATAGTCGGCAACTTTTGGTGGTTTGCAGTAGCAACAAAACCTTCATGGCTCATTCTAGAAGAATGAAGGCTTGGTGAGAACGCGATATTCGACGTAGTCCTCGCCATCGATGCTGATGATGGTGCCCTGTGAAACCAATTTGCCCATAAAAGGGCCAGTAGACTTTCGCTCGTACTTGACACCGCCGTAAATCTTGGCGTCCTCTGCACCAGCCTTGACCCGGAGGCTTTCCTGTCGAGCCCAAACCTTATTCAGGCGCTGCATCTCCTCCGACTCGTGGAATCGCATTCTACCATTAGTAGTAACGGGAGGAATGGCGGCAGCAGCAGCATTCGCGGCTTCTGCGGCAGCAGCGGCGGCCCGTTCTCTGTTGGCAGCATGTCTGTCAGCGCGACCCTGGGCAGCCTCGGCGCGGGCAATCTCGCGGCGGGCAAGTGAGTTGGTGCGCTCGACAGCGTCAACGCTATGCACTCTGTTCACAGTAGGGCGAGGTTCGACGGGAGTGGAGTCGGGAAGTGGCTGTCGAGCCGGTCGATTCTCCGTCCTAGCTTCGACGCGGCGGCTCTGACGTAACTCGTGACCGCCGAATCCAGGACGTGATGACTGATCGCCCTGCTCAGCAGGTGGCTCTGGAGCAATGGCAGGATAGGCCGGGGCGATAAGAGGGTTGACGGCCTTGTAGCCAGTTCCCGCGCGGGCTTGAGCCTCCAGAACTGCCTTGCCTTCATTTGCGGGTCGCTCGTCAGGGATTTCGCCGTGATCGAGCTGCCACTGTCGGACTCGGCAATACTCCTTAATCTCAAGTCTTTGAAGAGGCTTGAGATGGTCCTCGAACTCCACTTCCTCATACTGAATCCACAAAGCGCCTGCTCCGATGGGGAAGTTGCCATCGACGAAGCGGCCATCGCGGGTCTCTCGAACCAGCTTTACGCGGAACATGTCGTTCTGGCCCAAGATTCCGTACACGGCGTGGCGATCCTTGGGGTCAGCCTCGCTAGATCCCTTCCAGTAACCCAAGAGAATGCGCGTAGGTCGTGTTCCAGGGAGAGGATCAATTGGTTGCCGCATGCCCTGTGATGCCATGGGCATCTGGGTTGCTGGCGACTCCTGAGGGACGCCGTTAGCTGGGGCAGGGTTGATGGTTGCGAAGCCGCCACTAACCCTTCTTCTCTTAGCATCAGGTCGAGGGGTGCCAAGATGCTCGGGCATGTCGACTCCATAAGCAATCAGTGGCGGGTTGGGGTTGTTTTCGTTAATAGGGTTCAGCTTCACGCGGCGGATAGCCTCCTTGACGGCGGCTCTTTCCGCAGCTTTGCGCTCCTCGTCTGAGTCCTCGTACTGATCTGATCGGATCCTCACATATTCCTTTACCTGGTAGTGGTCCAAACCAACCAGGTGCTTTGAGAAGACAACACGCTCAAAGGTGACCCAGCTTCCACCGGGTCCTGGTGGGAGAGGATAGTCATTCGCCACCGATTCACCGGCAGTGTTGATGGGCTGGATACGGGTGCGTAGACGATCTCGAACATCGATGAAGCCAATAACTGCATGCTTGGAGAACTCGTCAGGCGCTGGTGAGTCTCGCCAATATCCAAGGACAACTCCCTTCACGCCGCTCAGGCTGTTCCGGGAACCCTTGACTCTGGGGTCTGGAGGAGGCGACTTGTCATCAGTCACGCTCTTTGGGATTTCAATCTTGCTCTCGCTTAGATCATTAAAAAGGGAAGTGCGTTTCCGCTTGGGGTAATGGGAAACGACGGGCTCCTCGTCCGCATCCCCCATGACTTCGTCTTCCCGATCCGACGCGACGCGACCCATTGATTTCCGGTCACCGTTGCGGTTTCCCACGACAATCTCGTCCTCGGGCTCGTTAAACTCGGCACCAGATGGAGAGTGAACACTGCTACCGGGCTCACTGAGTTCGCTTTCAGGGTCGGCGTCTCCAAGCGACGACTTGTGCCCGTTGCCGTTAATATGTCTGAAGTTGCTTTGTTAGTCTCACCTAAATGAACCGGGTGGGGAAGGGGGCAAAAACAGGGTGGTGGGCTGGAAGGGGTTGGCGGTAAAACAAAAGCGATTGTCTCGATTTGAGCGTCGCCAGAGCCAACCGCAGCGAGATTGGTTCTATCCGAAATCACTCGATCGGACCAAACAGGCACATACAATGAATGTTATGTAAAGTGAAATGCGTAGTGTGGAGAGGGAAGTCCGCAACTAGGGTGGTTGCTGAGATTGGGGGCTGAAACAAGGCTGAAAGAAGAAAGGTGCGTTTGTGATAGGGAGAAGTGGGAATGCAAAGTCCCCCAAGAGGACAGAGTTTTTTTTAGGGCTGTCGCTGAAAGTAAATCAAGAGGGTATGCGGAAATCTAAAGGCAAGGGAGAGATGTGGGAACCGACCCCCAGGAGGTTGTAGCTCGTTGCACAACTGTCGGCAGATAGGCTTCAAACGAGCAAAGGCTAGTGTGGGTGGCAGGGTGATTCCCAAGCGGCTGAGGTGACACTCGTTGTGAAAAGCGGGTTGGAGGAGTTGCAGCTTTGAGTTGGGAAGTTCCGGTGCCGCGGTGACGCACTCGGAATGATGCGCAAACTTCAAGGTTGCCGCGAGAGAGGGGAAGTGGTGAGAAGAGACGAAGAAGAAGCAACTGGAACTGGTAGGAAGGTAGTAGGGCAAGGGTATGGGAAAGAATTGCCCGAAATGGCCGAAACGGAACAAGACAATTGGTGCCAGTTGTCAGCCGAATGGCAGCGCTGCAATGAACGACTGCCAGATGGGCGCCGCTTGGGACAGAATCGTCGATTTGACGGATGCAGTGAATAAGAGCCGGCTTGGACCAGACGGGGACGCGAGACAGCTCCAGGGCTTTGGGCATTGAAGTGCGACAGAGGGGAGACGCCAGCCAAGTCAGGTGCGGTGTGAAGGACGTTGGCAAATGGGGATATGCCAGCTAGACACCTAGTCCCCTGCACAAGAAAGCCACGCCACTGACGGGGACGCGACGACAGAGTGCAGTGCCATCGGATGGCATCGCAGCGCAATGCAACGGGAAGGGGGGTCGGGGCGGGGGAGGAAGGGGGCGACAGCCAAACAGGATGGGTAACGGCAGGCAAAGAACAACTCAAACTTACTTGGGCGATGAGGTTGCCGCGGATGGTTTACCAGAGTCTCTTGATGGCTCCGGCGCGGTTGTCTTCGCGGCGGGTTGCGCAGGGGAAGGTGCGCGATCTTGCGAGACTGGGGCCGAAGTAGACGCAGAGGCACCAGGGGACGGCACGGCGGCCTTGGAATCGGCAGAGGGCCTTGCAGGATCGGCGGCAGCAGAGGACGAGGAAGTTTGCGCGGGTTCCGTCGCCGACTTTGCGGCAGAAGCGGACGCCGAGGTTGATGGAGGAGGAGCCTGCGCAGACTCGGGGGTTCGAGCCGGAGTTGTAGAGGCCGGCTTTGCTGGGGCTGACGTGGGAGCAGCAGATGCTGAGGGCGCTGGCGATATTGGCTCAGGTGGCGCAACCGGCGCCCTGGCCTTGTCGGCCTCGACGCTATCCATGGTGCGAAATAGAGATAGGGGGGAAGGCAATAGGGATGTGTGAAGGTGATGGGGAGGTCAGTTGCCAACAGTTGAAGAGGTTTTTGATGGGTTGGTTCCCACGCGTTTTTCCCGGGACGGCGTGTTATGCGTCTGAGGCGAGCAGCGTGTAAGGTAAGGGTAGTTGGCGGAAGGAAAGGAAGGAAGCAGAAAGGCCCGGGCGTTGGGCGCGGGAAACAGGAATGGACAAGGCAGACGGAGACGCTGGTTGGTCGAGGATAGGGATTTCTGGAATCTGGGAGCCGGGGCCCAGGGCTAAAAGCAATAAGCGCAATCCCAATCCAACTTGGCAACCCTGGGCGGAAAGAGGCTAAAGAGGTTTATCGGAGGGGGCTTGGTTGCAGGGTGTGCGGCCAGAATTAGGTTGGGGGAAGGGGAATTGGAAAGGGAAAAAAAAAGGGACAAGAAGATGGGGCGAAAAGGAAAAACAGCCAGGATGGGGGTGTGTGGTTAATTGAGGTGGGCGCGTGAGATGTGGTTGATGGCTGTGGATGTGGATAATACTTACTACAGGTAGTTGCAAAAGGAAGAAGCGAGGAGCAGCGAAGGAAACCAAGAGACGCGGCCGAGAGAGGGAAGGGAAATGGGTTACGGGAGAATAAAGGGGGGTGTGTGGGGGGGCGTGTTATGTGAGAGTGTGGCAAGGAGAGAGAGCCAAGTGGAAGGCTGCGAAGACTGAAGCGAAGCGCAGCAGCGCGAACAGAGGGAAATTTTTTCGGTGGTGGGAAGTGCGAGAGATTACGGAGAGAATGTGAGATGGGTGAGCAGGGGGGGAATGAGAGGTGAGAAACGTGTTTTAGTTGTCCAAGGGAGAGGACCTCTCTGATCAGTTGACTCCCACCAATGCTCGATTGGTTACCTCAACCCTCCTCCAAAAGGTACGCTGCGCTAGGTATCCGTACATATGCTAAGGTGCAAATAACTAATAATAATTGGTTTGCTTTGGCAAGTCAACCTTGCCTGAACCGCCTCTTTTTTTTTTTGTACCCCGGTACCTCGGGGCCAGTGGGCGCTGGTTGATAGGGCCGCATTTTTTTTTTCTTCTTATTTTTTGATTCATTGTTACGCCCACCACTCACACGCGCACACACGGCAATGTCATACCTAAAGATGCGCGACGCTACAGTAGGCGCTGCATCCATCCACAGCTGCATCACTGACATATCGCACGCATTCGTAGTTGCCTTCTGGGTTTCTTGGCCAAGTATTTCTCGGGCTTCCTTCTTCCACTGGGTCAGTCTAGGCCAAGCGCACATAAACCCACACAGCCTGTTCAATCCCCCGACCTCGTTCTTCATTCTGGCTCGCATATTCCCTCTCTTTCTTCCTCTCTCTCTCTCTCTCTCCCCTCACAACACGCTCGAGCGAAACACGACGCGCACGGAACATTGCGAGGCGCTCGCCAACCCACCTCGGCGACCCCCCTGTCATGGTTGCTTGAGATAAGGTGTCGGCGACACACGCAATGGGTCGACTCAACTCTAAAAGCCGTCCATTTAACGTGCCCAAAAACTTTGACTTTGTGTCTTGCTGTCGACAATTACCTTTGAGAGGCAAACGCGAGCCATGAAAACGCGGGACGCATTAGTCGGCAATTAGCACTGGTTGGTTCCTTGTCACCGCCATTTTTTGCCCCCCTCCCAGAGGGCTGGCTGGGCCTTTGCAGCAGGATCAACAACCGGATCGGATACTGTACAGGTTTCCCAGCTCCTACTAGGCGCCGCTGGCTGAACTGAGTGACCCAACCCAACACACCCCCTAGTACTTTATTGCGAATTGCGTGCGTGCGCCAAGCTCCAGCTGGGTTGAGAGCGACAGTGATGACACGACTTGTCTCTCATAGGACGGACCCGTCATGCTCTGGATTGTGTCCCCGCAAACCAGATGGCTCTCTTGGTCAGGTTCCGGCTTCATGAGCAGGCAATGTCGCAACCTGGCCGCGGTCATTCGCACGCCATCCAGGCCCTGTGTGCGACGCTGAACTAGAAACGGTGGTTTGAAGCAACCAGGACTCAAGAATCAGGAATCAAATGCAGCATAGTCCAGCCATGTGCCGATTAATACATGATGATGACATGGCCGCCCTCTGTGACGCCAATCATCAACATCATCCGGTCAGCCCCAGAAAAGAGGCGCGGCCAATGTCATGGCAATCTCTCACAACACTTCCAAAACATCCGGTTACTAGGAGCACGCCCCATAATTACCCATGCACGCCATTATTTACAATGTTAGGACGCGGTTAAGTAAAAAAAATCTTTTTTTTTTACCACGAGGAGCAATACTCGCACGCGCCTCGCTTTTCTCTCTTCAGCTTGCATCCCTTGATTCGCTTATCCCAGAAAGGTCAAGAACGCGAAACGTACTGCCCAGGTAGGAGCAGAGCAACGCAAGAGAGTCTATCTTTGGTTTGTCATGGAGGGTTATCCTTGACCCTCGTCAATGCTTGCTATTGTTGAATTGACACGTCTCCCGACAACTAAACCCCCCCTGGCCATGCACAGCCCTCAAAGGGGATCGAGCAATGAAGTGCCGGGACTGGCAGCCGTCGGCTGTTTGCCAAAAAGCTTCTCGGAACTATTTGAAACCCGTGAATAAAAGGTGATGGTGAGTGAAGCCCGTGGGGGTGCGATTCGCGCCATCACTGGTGGCAAGGGGGGCGCGCACACGGCTCGTGAAAGGGAAGGGGAAAAAAAAAAATATGGCTCCACGTTCCTATTTGTGCCCGTGTGCGCCGCCTTTCAGTGAGAAATTGGGTGATTTGCCCAGTTGGTTTCTGACTCCCCGTATTCCGCCAGATTTGGGATGCAAGTGCTTACGCACAGTGCAATCCTGCTGTCTGATGGTACCGAGGTGCGGTACGCAAAGTCCCGGCCCAGCGAAACTCAAACTGCACGCTGTAAATCCCGGGGCTGCTTGCATCATAGCTGGTAAATCACACCGTGTCGGTCAGTTTACGTCTACTCGCATCTTGCATATCGCATCGCATTTCTCCCCGCAATCTTGCAGTCTCACGCAAGCAGGCGAAACCAAAAAGCCCTTGTGCTGTGTTACCATGACAAACCAAGTCCGAGGCAACAAACGCACACACGAACGAAAAGGGCAACAAAAAAAATATAACCCATGCAGAGGGAAACCTCCCCAGGGCCGCAAGCCCAAGCCCGAGTCCAAGCCCAGGCATGTGAGCCATGACTCGTCGCCGAAATCAAGCACCGTCGCGCTAGGTCTCAGGATCAGATGTCGAGTTTCCAGTTTCGCCAACAAGTCGCGGTTCTGCGGGTCCCGTATCGGCCCATCCTCTTCTTGGAGCCCTTGGGATCCGGCCCCCCACCCGCCAGCCCAAATAGTTCTGTATCTGGTACGGAGTCGCAAAGTCGCGAACAATCACGCACCGTCGGGCAGCTTGGGTTGGCCTGAGGCGCACTTGTGCCCCCCTCCAGTGCTGGTTGGTTGGTTGTTGGCTGCCAGTCCATGTCCAGAGCTCATCTCGATTGGGGGCCCCGAGTCCCCCAAGTCCAAGAGCTACTTTCGCGCTTCTGGGTGCAAATGGGAACCATCTAGTCCACCCCTGCAAGCTTAGTTTGCGGCCGACCAAAACGGCAACAACCCTTTCAGCTCGCCTCTGTTGACACTGTGATAAGGTAGTTGAACAATGACCAGTCGGGTCAGCGTGCCGCTCGCCGAGTCTGCGTCGTATCGTCCAGTTGTTGGCCGCCCTTACCGTCAGTGTTGAGACAAGCCACCATCCTGTGCCCAATGCTAATGCAATGCCGCGATCGCTTCTGTCAACATGCATTGATTTCCGTTGCATCGTCTGCTTTCTGTCTCTCAAGCTTGTGCAACGAGGCGCACCCGACTTGCGTCAAATTAATTCCCTCAACAAAGTCCAAGCTCTTGGGTTGAAAAAAAAAAAAAAAAAAAAAAAACCTATCTATTGCCTTAATGTACTTAGCCGCGGCCTCTGCTGGGTCTCGTCCGAGAAAAATAAATTAAACCCCCAAGCAGCGTAAAAGCAGGAGGCCCGACGAAGGGGGGCATGAAAAAAAAAAAGTCTACAAGCAAACTGCAGGCCATGTGTGTGTTACCGACAAAAGAGACTTGGGCCGCTAGAAACGCGCCGAGTTTTCACCATGTCTCGTCCTTTTACGGCCTTCGTGTCACCGAATCTGACACCTGAGAAATGACCAGCAAACCAACGCAGAGACTTGTGAAACGTTTTCCCGGTCGCACCTAGTCGCAACTTGGCCCAGCCCAGGTCCCCTCAAATCTAGAGCCCTGCCTACGTATGCACTGTATGCCCGTGCGAAAAGCAAGTATTGAATCCAAAGCAAGCAAGCGAGTCGTAAGATGGCTTGTATGCATCCTGTAACTCTGAAATAAAATTCTCTCCTTTTTTTTTTAAGTTTCGCATAGGTACTTTGTTTATTTATTGTGCACCAGCTTGTTCCCTTGATCACGGGCGGGTGCTGCAGCAGCAGCAGCAGCATGAGAACATAATTCGACATGGATCAGAACCCTGCAACGGGAGGAAGAGGGAGAGGGAGCAAATCTGTTGGGCACCCAGGCTGAAAGAAAATCGGCTGGTTCTGCGCAATTGAAACGTTTCTAGTTCAGGAGACGGCTGATGGGATTGCACGAAACAGAGGCTGCATCTGCCTGTTGGTCGTATGAGTTGAAGGATCAGCTATACGTCTTGTAACTCGGACACGTAATCTCAGCCGGAACTGCACAACTCCTGCCGTGAATAATCGTATATCATATCATAACTTTTGATCGTAGTCCCGTTGTCGTTGTTTGTTTGTTCTATTTGATACAGCATTATGCGCCTCGTCCTCGTCCGCCTCGTCCGCCTCGCCCGCGGCCCCGTCCTCCTCCTCGGCCTCTGCCGCCTCCGCGACTAGTTTTCTTGCCTCCCCTGCCTCTGCCTCTGTTGTCAAACCTCTCAAACAGCTGCTCCTCTCCAAAGGCCCCTTCTCCAAACCTCATAAAGTTCACCAGGCCGTGGTCCACCACCGCCACGAGCACGTTGCGGTGTCCGTGTTTGAGGCGCTGGTACATGCGGCCGGGGCCCTTCCACGCCTCGTTGTTGGGGGGGTCGTGGGGAGTTGACTCCAGCAAGGCTGTGATCTGGTCGAGGGACGGCACGCATGACTCATTTGCGTCAACCACGGCAACGCGGAAGTCGGGTGGCGGGGGGTTCCTCTTGGAGAACGGGCCGCCGCCTGCTTTCCATACATGGAAGAAGACCTTGAAAGGATCCTCGGGTGCATGCGCTTCCGAAGGCGTAGGCAGCGGCTTGTGGCGCGGAAGAATGGCAAGCTGCTCGTAGATGGGCCGATAGGCACGATACAGTCCCGGTTGCACAAGAGGCCCGAAAGGCTGCTGCTGCTGCTGCCTTGGCCGCGCGTCCCGGCTGACGAAGGAGAATAGCCACTCCCACAGCGTCTTGGCGGACGTTGCAGTTGCAGTCGTTATTGATGATGTTGTTTGGGAGGGTGATGGTGGTGTCCGAAGCACATAGAAGCCTGACCTCTTCAAGTGTGCGTATACTTGGTACCTGGGAAGTGAGATTTTGCCCCTCTCACCATCCTGGCCGATGAGTAGTGAATAGGCAGCCTCGAGACTGAGCGGCAGTCCCGAGTCATAGTCGTCCGGGCCTTGGCTGACAAGTTCGCTTGCTTCATCTGCCTTGGGGAGTAGCTCCCCCAGTCCCCTGCTAGGCCACCACATGTCAACGGTCCCGCGCTCAACCACGTAGAGGGCCTCCTCTGGCAGCAGCCAAAGCCGCCCAGCGCCGGCTCGCTCAATCTTAGATGACACAGCCCGCCCAATGTCCTTTTGCCAGTTTCCCTTGTCATGCTCCATGGCCACGACACGATCTTGTAGTAATAGACTTTCCTGGTCGCCAGGTTGCTCAAAGTCACTCCACGAGTCTGGAAAATACCATCCCCGCACCCATACCTCTTCTCGGTGTATTCTCGTATAGCCCAGGACATTATCCAGGACGTTGCGGCTTGCCTCTAGCAGGTTGTCTTGCGCTCGTGTTCCATGCGACTCGAAATCCTTCTCGCCCTTCCGGATTGCTTTGCTCGAAACGCCTGCCTTGTCGAACATGGACATGAATAGCTTATAGTCCATGCCATCCTCTTCAGCCTCTTCGGTGACCGCCGCACCATTTTTGTTCGCTAGCCCTTCCACATTTGGGTTCTCGTCGTCGTCGAAAGCCATGGTTGGGATGTTTTCGGATAAAGTATTGGATCCGTGGAAATCGCCCTGCTTTTTAAAAGGCCCAGGGAGCCATGCCGTATCGTGTCGTGCTCAATTCGGGGGATGTTGAAGAGTCATGCTTGCTAGGAAATCTGATGCGAGGCTGCGAACGAAGCCTTGTTGCCCCACCATCTTTGGCGGGGTCCGGATGGATGGCTACTTGGATCGCATACCCGTTGCAGGTTAGCAACAATCGAGGTGATTTGGCCGAGTGGTTAAGGCGCTGTGTTTAGGTTTAGGTTCTAAACCAATAACGATCCGCAGTGGGAAACCGCGCAGGTTCGAACCCTGCAGTCACCAAATGTGTTTCTTTTTTGCTTCAGTCTCATATTCAATTCCATATCTCTATCCTCGGGCTTGGTCTTTATTTGTTTTATTTTTTATTTTATTTTTCTCTTTTTTGCGTCTCACTTCCCGTTCGTGTATGTACTGCCACTCTGGTTCTCACAATATTTGATTCTACACCTGCCATTATCTCATAACCTAATGCGATACTGGAAAGACGAGAATTGATAACAGAATTACATGGGTAATACCATACTGCCAGGTTTCAGTTTCCATGAACAGTGAGTGTATTGGCGACGTCGTTAATTACGACTGTTCATTTTGCTACACTTTGATTCTCGCCAAGTCAGTTCCAACAACCCATGTGCATGCATCAAATGTTTTGTCTGGTTGCCTTTGATTGTACATGTGAATCGTTGAATTCAACAAAAGTTCCATATACTATGGAAGGCCCGATTTATGACTGTGTGGTTTCATAAGAGATGCATCTCAAGCGACTCTTCCAGGCCAATATCAATCTAAAGTCCTGCATCCCGTAAAACACCCAATATCTATCGTCAGATCATCAGATCATGATGTCTTCGTGCACCGGGATAGACTTGTGCTCTGTGGCTTGCAGGGATTATCAACGGTCGCCAATTAGCCCAGGCGCCATGTGTCACAATGACATCGATCTGCCAGGGTTTTATCACTGCCAACCTACCCGAGGCCAGAAATTCCCCGCTACATGGATCTTTGTCCAAAAAACTAGTGTCATAAATGCAGCGCTTTGCAGCGGAGATGAAGATCGTCGGCGAAATGACTGATGGCAGCCGTGAACAATATGGCCGAGACAATTGTGGGGGGAGGAGAGAGGCAAGCCCATCACCTCATAGATCGTAATCGAGATGGAGTGATTGATGGCACTGGAACTTTCCACCTATCGACCAGGATCTAGAAGAGTGAAAAAAAAAACAAAGAAAGAGCTTTAAGAAGTTTTTTTTTTTCTTTTTTTTTTTTTTTTTTTTTCCCACGTGTTGGACCGCGCCCCCCTTTGCGATTCCCAAGCAACCATCGTCACGCACTCAGGTAACGCCCGCGAGCGTCGATCGAGTCCAGGGTATGCGAAATGAGACGTGTCGCATAGATTGGTTAGCAACCTGTGAGAGAATTTATTGTGTTTCTCTGCGCACGGAAATTATCAAGCTTGAAGTTGGACCCGAAAAACAGTTGTTCGAACTATAACCGCATAGGATTGTGTTAGAGTATGCATTCAAGGTCGAACACTCATGTCCACATAATTATTCAAAGGTTAGTGAAGTATTTGCAATTGAGTAGCGGAGTTATCACAAGATGGCTTGACACAAAATAAAATCAGAAATTTAATCAACACAAGCCTCTGTAACAATAAAAAAAATAATAATGATAAATTCCAGTCAGTTATCTATTTTATAGGAATTGCAAACTAAATATTAGAACGAATTGGTCTAGGGTAGCACAGTAAAGTGGCATCGAAATTTTGGCTTGCGGCTTTCTTAAGATATTAGCTTCTACTCAAAGCAAGATGCATCTGGATTGCTAAAAAAAAAAACATTAAATTCAGCCATTTGCCGAGTGATAATGAACATCAATCGCAGTTGGAGATTCGTATATTCGTTATTATATTAGCTGAACCGGTCACGCTTCTCATTGTTACTGTTATTGCAGTTGTCAAACCTCATGCTTTTATTCCCGCTTCTAATGTTTTTCTCTTTTACTATTTTTTTCTTCTGGATTTGATATCAAAACTGATTAACTGTCTCCCTCAGTCTTCTTTTCGGCTGCCTCCTCAGCTTCCTTAGCTTCCTTAGCCTCTTTGGCCTCCTTCTCCGCGTCCTCCTCATAACCCTCAACCTTCATATCCTTAAGACCGAACTCTTCCTCCTCCTCATCTGTTCGGGTGTAGTTCTCTCGCTTGATGCTGGGGTCGGTGGCGGGGGGGTCAACGAGAGTCTGGACGTAGCTGCTTGCGAAGGGGTCGGTCAGGATGACGGTGAAGTGCCTTTCGCCAGCGATGGCACTGTCGAGTCCTCCAAAGAACTCGTCCCATTGGGCCTTGTCGTCAGCGGAAACGGAGTCACCGCCCTGGCCAGAACCGTGGGCTTGGAAAATCTGGCTACGGAGATCGTCACGAACCTGAGTCAAGAGACCTTCAACGGTAGTGAAACGACCACCCAGGGTACCAGGTTGGACTTCAAGTCTGAGCTCCGGGCATTCGAGCTTGCAGGTCTCGCTCTTGAGAATGTCACGAGCAAGATCGATATCGCTCTTAACATCGAGAATAATCTTCTCTCCGAGCTCGGGAATCTCACCACCAGTCTTGACATCGTTGGAGCGGTACCCACAGGCCTCACAGACAGTCGACATAAGAACGACCTGCTTGAAGTGAGGAATATCCACCATCTTCATGTTGGTAGTGCAGGGGTGAGTGCATCCCGGGCAAGTTGCAGGGAAGCTGTACACCTCGTTGGGAATAATTTCACCGTCCTCAGTTAGGCCGGGGTTGTTGATTTCAGCGCCAGCGTTGGGGTCAGCACCTGAAAGGCCAAGAGCTGCGTTCTGCTCGGGGGTTCGGACATATTCGTGCTTCTCCCACTTGCCCACGCCATCCTTGAGATCCGGAGCGATAAACGAGTTTCCAGCGGGGTCGTCGATGAAGAGGCGGAATGGGAAAGACTCTCCGCGCAACATGGAACGGGCCTTGGCGATGACCTCGCCAACCTTGACGAAAACCTCAGGGGCCTGCTCCTTGCGCGCCTCCTGTCCCATCTCGAGATCCTCGACAACGGTGGTGAGGAGACCTTCGACATTTGTCAGCTGGCCACGACCAGCGGGAACCTCAAGATCGAGTTCGATAAATTTAACAGTGGCGGAATCAGACTTGACTACCTGACGGCCAAAGTCGGCCATGGAAGTCAAGCGCAGTTCATAGTATGTTCCCTTGGGCTGAAAGGTGCCCGCCGCTTGGATCTCGTTGTTCTGGGTGTGACAGTTCTCGCAAGAAAACGACATGATGACAATTTCGCGGAAGTAGGGGATCGAGGTCAAAAGCATGCGGGTAATTCCCTATAGATTTGGTCAGCGCCTTCCTAGAAAGATGAGCGCAAAGATGCTCGCGACTCACATTCTTGCCGCAGTTCATGCAGAGTGACTCAATCTCCTCGACGGGAGGACGGTCCTCCTCCTCATTTTGGGCTCCATTTTCGGTCACAAGGCCGTTAACCTTGTCGCCGATCGCCTCAAAAAACTGCTGTGAGGTTTGCTTGTTTGTTTCTTCGGTCGCCATTTCTGTAGTTGGGTGTTGATGGTTGGGATGAGGAGGGGCGGATTTCGTGGTGCGCCGATGGAGGGGCACTGAAATTTTTGGAGGGGCAACTTTTTTTGGCGGTTCCGCGTTATGTCATGCTTTTGGGCGCTGGTGGGTGGGCACTCGCAGGCGGGAGCAGACGCTAGAACCTTCGCGGTTGCACTGCGTGACAGTAAGCAAAAAATAGTGTCGCCGGCTGACTCTTTGTCTTGAGGGAGTAACATGAGCCGTTGATTTGCTCGGCCCGGATCATTTCATAAAGTTGGCGAGGCTGAGAGGGTTTGCGGTTTGTTTCTGTTGCCCCGATAACAAAGCCTGCAGTCCTGCTTTGCGATTCTTGGCTCGCTTTTTGCTGCTGGCATTTGCCGTGGGTTTCGGGGGCACTGGCTTCTCAGTTCTGGCTGGTGGTCTGGTTTTGAGTCGGGTGGCAGACCCTGAGGGCGGGAGTATGATCTTCGTGTCTCTTTCGCAGTTGGAGCAGTGCATCACCTTGTAGGGTGCACCCCTGGGTGTTGGGGTGGCCTGCGAGGTCGCAGCCTTGCCACGTTTACGTGAAGAGGTGCGCGGACCGGGCTTGACCGTCTTCCAGTTGATAGGGGGGACATTGATAAGTCCACAGCCACCGCAGGAATGTTGCCGTTGAATGTCGGTTTGAACAACACCGTGCTCGTAGAGAAGTCGGTTTCGATTGCTCATGAGATGAGCCGAAGTGTCAGGTGCTGTCATGCGGAGAAGATGCGCGGCATTGGTGAGATATTCTGCCGTTCCAGGCAGGTCTTCAAGTGCCATATTTCCAATGAGATGGTCGTAATTGGCGCCCAATCTCACAACTCGTGGTTTCTGATTGTGATAAGTTGGGGTGATGAAAGAAGTCGGTATGAGTTTTGGAGCTTCAACCTTGACGGCACAGACACTGAGCCACATCGAATGTGGCTTGTTTAAAGTGGTTGTGGCTTAGCAGCCCTCAACCACCTTGAGAAGTGGGCTCTATGCTCTTTCTTGGTAAGCTTAGGATGGCAATCAAGTTCCAAATCAGACAATACCAAGTGATCAAAAGGATCCCCTTTTCTCGAATCGGATGGCTTGAACTAAAAATTCTAAACAGCCTAGTTTTTAAGCCCGACGAATATTCCACTTGATATCGGTAATGCTCACTTCCTCGCCCGCTTTATCATCATAGTCAAACCATTCGCCCTCTTCCAACTCAACGCCTGTAAATTTGGACCCAGAATCAACGCCTTCCGCCAACCATTCTCCCTAGATTTTTTGGTTAGAATCGGTATCGATAGAATTAATGATTAACTAACCTCTGCCTTAAACTCCACGAATTCTAAGCCACGACAGTCAAACTCGATGATCTTCTGGGGTTTCGCGGGCTCAGTCTGTTCATATGGAACTGGTGCTGTCTTGAACGTCGCAGATGACTCTCGCTGTAAGCACGTTAGCTAATAAATGATTAAAACGACCCAGAGAGTACGACCTTGCAGTTCTTGCATCTCCAAACAAAGTTGGCCTCGCCACGGCTTCCACTGATCTCGTTGGTTTCCTGAAGTCTGTCAATGGTTGATCGTAGTAATTTCATAGCTAGAATTGACGCACAAACCGGTTGGCTCCGATATAATTCTCATGAATTTCGCGACAGGAAGTACATTGGACCTTGAACATGTACCAGAATGGGTTCTCTTGGGAGTCATTTGGCCGCAGGTTGGTGACCCTGGATTGATGCTGGTTAGAATAACTTAGGGAAGATTTTGGACATCACTCCTATGCATACCCTGTCAACTCAGCTGTAAGCTCAAGAGCAAACATTTTTACCAAAGTGGAACCGGAGTCTAAGGGAATGCAACTTGGGCGCGGATTTGTATCTGCGAAGAGCTGTCAGAGTAAAAAGCAGCTTGTGCCCAAGGCCTGTACGATGTGGTGCAAGTGACGCATGGTGGGGTTGAAGTGGGGGGTGAGAATAGCAGCCCACATTGGGAATGAGAAAAACACGTGACGGGTAATCGTACCACCAACGACTGGTCAATTTCTCGTCTGAGCTCCGCGAAACACCTCAATTGATGGCCCGTTATCGACGCCAACAGCCCAATCACCAAGCAATGTCCTAGCGACATAGGATTTCAGGCAATGCAGTCCCTCTGGTCGAGAGCCGGTCAGGCTCATCGTTGCGGCTGCAGGGTCTGCGAGACTGCTGTCAGCACCCTCGGCCGACGGGTTACCACGGCCGCCGTACGACCGCGAAAACCGACCTTTGCCGAAATCTTTACGGCGGCCTATAGCTCGCTTTTTGCGAGTGCGGCAGTCTTCGACGCCATTAGAAAAGAAGATCGAAGACAGGATCTGGATCGCCAATTGGACGATGCTCGCCGTGAGCTTGCCGAAATCCAACAGCTCCGGACACTCGAAACGAAGCGAATCACCGAGGGCCTCGACAATGACCACCCGGAATTGACTCCCGATCAAATGGATGAACTATGGGCAAGCTTGAAAGCGATATATACCGGGCGTCCGTTCATGAAGGAGATACATAGGCCAGTGACATTGAGGGTGTCCGAGTTGATAACGCGATTGCAAGAAACCCACTACCACACCGTTGACGATGCAACGATTCAAGGATTGAGACACACGGATTATGAGCGTCTTGAGCGTGCGATAATGGAAGAGGAATCTGACTCGCGCCTTACGCAAAGAACCCCCAAAACCCGTCAACAATTGCATAATGACTCGAGGACGATGATACATCTGGTCCGCCAACTCCTCGAACGTGCCGAGGCAAGCGACAATTCGACTTCCCCCAGCCCGAGCTTCGAGGAGGCTTGTTTACTGGCCTCTGCCAGGAAGTCATTGTACACTTTCGATTCAATTGATCCCGCGGGGGCTAAGAAGAACAAGCGCAAGTTGAATCGGCGACTTCGCGAGATTCTCAACACCCCACAGCCGAACCTCAGGGAAATGGTCGGCAAGATCTGCTACAACTTACTCATCGCTGCCCATCCCGCAGATATGCATACTTACAACACCCTGATTGTTGCATTCGACAAAGCTGGACATAAAAACCTGGCCGAGTCACTAGTCAACTCGTTCTTCTACTATCGTCGCTTGAATCCTACCCCTTCTACCTTTGTCGCCATCCTCAACCATTACAAGACTTCAAACAACCATGGAAAATTTCTGCGTGCAATTGCTTGCCTGACTGGTCTTGATACACAGACAGGGGCTAAAATCGGACGCAGACATGTGCGAGATGTTGAAGAACAACAGACATCAAAAGAGTGGGTGCAGGGCAAAGGCATGACACGCACGGGCGATTGGATCTGGAAACATGCCCCTTTGAACCAAAACTTGGTGGAAACGATTCTAAATGGTCTCCTCCATTTCAAACTATTCGACCAGGCTGCCACGTTTTTCGTTGCTTGCATGAAGGCTAAGGTTTCACTAAGCACGAATATCGTCAGGCAACTTTTCGACGAATGCATCTTGGCCTTGGACTGGAGGGCAGCCTTACGTCTAGTACGTGGCTTCACAAACTTCCAGTCCGGATTTCCCATGATGGTGCTTCGCCAAGAGGACAGTGCTCCATACCTTATCGACCGACTCCGCGTTCTCGTGGATATCTGCGGTCTCAACAGCCAGACAAACTCCAAGTCTATGTTGACCAACCTGGGCATTTCGAGCGTCAAGTTTGGTCGGTTTATGGAGACTCTTTCCCGAGCTGATGCCACTTCGGAACTGGACTTGGGCCCTCACAGTGCGCGCTCTGAGCTTGACGAGATGACTGCCTCATCAAAAAGCAGACTTCTCCAGATTGAGAGTCTATGGAAGGAACATGCCTTGGCACAAAGGACCACACAGTCAATCGAGAGCAAACTTCTATACCCAGACTTCTCTATTGAATTCCGAACCTCAATGGCCCGGCACATTGCAGAGTCTGCCCAGCAGTACTCGGTGGAGCTCAGTCAGGATTTCGTCCAGCTACTCTCGCAAAGACTCGAGATTAGCGGGATGCGAGAAACACTAGAAGCGTGCAAGCAATTCCAGGCCTCGATGAAATCAGCCAGCGAGGATAGCTCAACGCTAGAAACCGACCTGGACATGGTTGGTCAGCGAACGGTAGATGAGGAGGAAAGTCGAGCGCCACAAAGCGACGAGCGCTCAGCATTAACACTAAAGGAGCCGGGCATTTCAGTTACGGGACAACGGAGAGGCACCCAGTCAAGACCGTTGAAGGCCAGACCGATGAGGGCGTTGGCGTGGCCAGTGCCTGGTCAGCGACCGGCTTATTCGGCGCGAAGCCAGCTGGTTTGAGTTAGGATAGACGGTGAAGGTGGCATTAGAAGGGGCATTTTTTATTTTATTTTAGAACAGCGATGTTACATATGAGACATTACCTTAGCTTTACTTGTTATATCATACCATTTGGGGGGGGCGTTTTTGCAGACGCTTTTGTCGTAAGAATAAAGTTGGTTGCAACCGTCCCGACACGACTCAGCGGCAGCATTCCGTAAACCGGGTCGAGGACCCTGGACTCGTCTGGCGCAAGCTATCAGATGGTGTCGCTGCTAGTATGTCATGTGGGTTGATGGATCCGCCCTTGGGCCCGCCACCAACCCAGGGGCACACACGAGGATGGGGATTCGGACTCGTGACCTCGGTAGAGAATATTGCGAGTGAGACAGAAATAAAAAATGAGACACGGGGAGGCATCGGTCGGTGACGTCTGCCGCGGGCGCGCACCGGTGCCGGCGTGGGATGGCGATAGTGATGGGCGTATCCCTGGCGAGAAAGCGGAGAGGAATTGGCAAGCGACACAAGGCAATTGGCAATGGGCAAATGGGCGGTCAGGCGACGGAGTCACTGCGGAGCATTCGAGAGAGTCGCTCAAGGGCGACGACGTGTCGGGGGCAGAGCGTTTTTTTGCAATCAGGACCGAGGAAGCCGTATCAAACGGGGTCAAGAAGCACCCAGACTCTCGGTTCAATGCCGTCGAGTGGACGAAATGCATCGGCTGGCCAGTCACGAGGCCCAGCGGCTCCACGGTCGCCAATGGACGGCGAGAAGTGGACGGACGGTGTCTAGGGCGACACCCCTCCGTTGCCGCGCTGGGCCACAGCAACGGTGCCGACGGCCACGGGGGGAAAGGCCGCTGAAATCTCGCCAACCGTCCGCCAGAGGCGCGGCAGACAGTGGTGAAGAACTGGGGACAAGAGCCGCCAGTGGAGCTGGCGCAACCCCCCACATGGAACCATCGCCGCCTTCACAATCCAGTCAACAAGTGCGCTGAAGCCAGTGCCGATGCCGACGTTGGCAGGTATTTTCTTATTTCCCCATCGAGGCCCTGCCCGTTCATCCCTCTCGTCTCATCTCACCTCATCCGTCTCCTCCCTCCTCATGGAGCGCGCCGCCAATTCTTCCCTGTTCATCGCCTCCACCGCCTCCTCCTCCTGAGCGCGCCAGCATAGCCAGACGCATACCCACGACTGACAGCTTTGCGCTTTGCCACCAGCCTGCACCTCCAAAGTAACCGGGTGTAGGCCTGTTCGTGGCAGCTCGTGGCAGCTGACGGCTCGTCTGTCTTTTTCAGGGCTGTTTTTATCGCTAATTGACGCGGAAAAGCACTATCTGTTCTGCTGTCACATCTCACTCGCACCCGCTCGCCTTCGCTCCTATCAACCCCCTTTGGTCTTTGTCTTTTTGGTTCGACCTTTTTGGAAAAGGGTAAAGCCATCTATCCATCCGCAGCCTCGGACTACCACGCACCCCACCCACTCTTGCTCTCACTCGACACAGAATATCCCTCTCCCGGCTTTGGTCGCCAGTGCGTGGTCGCCATGAAATTTGGCAGAAAGTAGGTTTCCCGCCCGTGAAAGCCCGCCCAGGCCAGATAGACTAATGCGCGCCTAGCCTCCCGCGAAACCAGGTCCCCGAGTGGGCGGCCTCGTACATCAACTACAAGGGCCTCAAGAAACTCGTAAAGGCCGCTGCTGAAAAGGCCAGGAATGGTGAAAACGTGGATCCTGCAGGTGGGCGGCTTCCTCGACTCTCCGTCGGGCCCTGAGCCTCTCCCCTAACTCCCCAATCCAGAATTCTTTTTCGTTCTTGATCGCAACCTTGAGAATGTCGACTCTTTTTACAACAAGAAACTCTCCGACGCCTGCCGCCGGCTCAATCTTCTCTACAACCGCTACGGCAGAGCTCCCGATGTTGCCGCAACCCTTGACCAGGACGAGATCGAAGAGATCATGGGCGCCCTCCTCGAGCTGAGGAGCCAGCTACGAAACTTGCAATGGTTCGGTGAGATTAACCGCAGAGGATTCGTCAAGATTACAAAGAAGCTAGACAAGAAGGTTCCCGACACTGTAACTCAGCACAGATACATCTCGACAAAGGTTGACCCCAAGCCGTTCGCCAAGGAGGCTAACACGGCCAGGTTACTCTCTGAGATCAACAAGTGGTTGTCTGTACTTGCTGATGCCCAGAACTTTGACGATGCCATGTCTGACCACTCAACTCGCTCTCTGGGACGGGCGTCGACAAAGGCCATGCTTAACCTACCTCAGGCGCAGCTAGACTTGCTCGACCAGGCCGTTCGCAACGATGACGTTGCGACGCTGAAGGCAGGTCTGGATGAGAACAATGTTGCTGCCGAGGAAGGCTCGCAGGTTCTCTTATTAAATCTTCTTCAACGTTCAATCTCCACCCGTTCCAAGGCATGCATCACATTCCTTCTTGAGAACATCAAGAGCCTTGACGAGCCTGACGATATCAACGGCCGAAATTGTCTCCATCGGCTCGTTATACATATCGGTCGCACAAAGTCCTCGCCTGAGGACCAGGACTCCCAAAAATATCCGGTACCGGCCGGTGCAGAATTTAGTAACAAGCATCTGCAGCCTTCCGTCTCGACGTTGACCCCGCTCAAGGCCCTCAATACCAACGAGACGAAACTTCTCGGTCACGAGGACGAGGTTGTCCAGCTGTTCACCTATCTCCTGGAGCAGCTGCGCCCTGAGCAGCGAGTCGCGCTCAAGACCAAGGACTCTTTTGGCCGAATTCCTCTTCACTACGCGGCCCAATTCGGGTTCGTCGTGGTTTGCCAGATAATCATGTCCAAGATGCAGGAGTGGGACCAATTCCACGTCAAAGATGGAATCGACACCCCTGAGTGGCAGGACAATGACGGATTTGCGCCCCTGCACCTGAGCGTCGTCGGCGGTCACCCTCTGACTACCCGAGCTCTCCTTAAGGGCGAGAACTGGGAAGGCAGCAGCGAGGCCAAGGCAGAGATTCGAAAGACAATCTCGACGTCGGGTGCTGTTCTGGCTCTTGCCACCAAGTGCAATTACAGCACCATCGTTCAGATGCTTGTGGATGCAGGAGTCAACCTCAACTGGACTGACAAGTCCAACGAAACTGCACTCCACGTGGCTGCTCGGTTTGGCCACGACGAGTGTGCTCGAGTGATTCTGAAGGGCAACGGATCCCAGAAGGCTGATCTCGAGGTTACGGAGAATACATATGCCTGGACCCCGCTTCACGTGGCTGCTGTGGACGGAAAACTTTCCGTGGCTCAGCTTCTTGTCGAAGCCGGGGCAGATGTGTCGCGTTTGGACTCTTCCGGCTGGACCGCACGAGAGCACGCAGCCCTCAGAGGCCATGTCGAAATTGCTAGACTCCTCGCGGTTCATACCACAGAGCAGGAGGAGCCGCCCGTCCGGCCAGTTGACACGCTGCAGCCAACTCCTTCTGAGAGCTCATCCATCGAGGGACGTCGCTCTAATGGCGCGAACGGAAACCCTCGACCGGCAGAGCCTGTCAAGAGCTTTGGTCATCGATATCTGACCGAGGACAGCCTTGTCCTCGTCTCTCTCGGATCCATGGATATGCGAAAGAGCATTGAGCCCGTCCACTTGGACCGTGTGCCGCTCGCCGAAGCACACAACACTCAGCTCGATACTGCACTATCTATTGTGGTGACGGCCCAGGGGGCGCAAGGCGAGCCTACAATCATCGATCTTCCTGTCCACGAGAACGTCGCCACAGAGCCCGTTGTTTTCACAACGAAGGACGCGACCAAGGTGAAGCTGCTCTTTGACATTGTGCCAACCTACTCGGGCAGCGAGAAGAACAAGATTGGCCGCGGCGTTGCTCTGTTGTCATCGGTCAAGCCCACGCTGGGGTCCCGCCGAATGAATCTCCAGGGAGATGTGTGCGTCCCAATCATGTCCAGCAACCTTGATGTGATCGGAACCGTCAACTTCAACTTCTTGGTGATTACTCCATTCCACCACCCCAACATGGAGGTTACATCACGACAGACCTACTGGAAGAAGCTGGATTCGACCATGGTTATCGGTCACCGTGGCCTTGGAAAGAACCTCACATCCAACAAGTCGCTCCAGCTGGGCGAAAATACGTTGCCCTCGTTTATCGCAGCCGCCAACTTGGGAGCTCAATACGTAGAGTTTGACGTGCAGCTGACCAAGGATCACGTCCCCGTCATCTACCACGACTTCCTGGTGAGCGAGACAGGAATTGACGCTCCCGTCCACACGTTGACGCTGGAGCAATTTCTTCACATCAACCCCGATTCTCAGCGGTCTCCAAACCATGCGGATGTCGCCAAGTCCAAGGTCAACGGCGAGAACGGTTCACGGGCACGAAGCAACAGCTTCACGCCTCAGCGGTCACAGTCTATGGGCTTTGCCGGAAGCGGGCGGGCCGACATGGACGAGCGCATGAAGCACACGAGGGATTTCAAATCCAAGGGCTTCAAGGCCAACTCTCGAGGCAACTTCATCCAGGCACCGTTTGCTACCCTAGAGGACCTGTTCCGCAGGCTGCCGGAGCACATCGGTTTCAACATTGAAATGAAGTACCCTATGCTCCACGAGAGCGAGGAACACGAGATGGACACGTACGCAGTGGAGCTGAACTCATTCTGCGACACGGTGCTATCCAAGGTGTACGATTTGGCAGGAGAGCGACACATCATCTTCAGCTCATTCAACCCAGACATCTGTCTCTGCCTCAGTTTCAAGCAGCCATCTATTCCCATCCTCTTCCTCACCGACGCAGGCTGCTCGGACGTGTGCGACATTCGAGCGTCGTCACTGCAGGAAGCCATCCGGTTCGCTAGCCGTTGGAACCTGCTTGGCATAGTGTCCGCTGCGGAGCCGTTAATCAACAGCCCGCGGCTTGTAAAGGTCGTCAAGGAGAACGGATTGGTCTGCGTCAGTTACGGCGTCCTCAACAATGATCCGATTCTGGTGCAGGTGAGTGTCTATTTGGCCGTCCCCCCCTAGTCTCGTTTGGCTTTTTTTTTGAGTTCACGGCTGTCTTTCGGTACATCAGCAGATGAGAAGATAGGCTAACAGGTGCAACAGCGGCAAGTGAAGCAGGGCATCGATGCTGTCATCGTTGACAGTGTCTTGGCCATCCGAAAAGGGCTTACGAGTGCGGAGCCGGCGGCCAACGGCGACGGAAACGGGGCGCCTCTGGAGGAGATGGCTAGACTGAAGGTCAACGGCACTGACGGGAGCGCTGAAGTCAGCTCTTGAGCAATGTGGATTAGGATCGACGCTGAGGGTACTACGTTTACGGTGTATCAAAGGATGGAGCAACATGAGCCGACACGACGAGATTGGGCAGCACCACAAAGACCAGAAACGTGTAATCTCCTGTATTTCTTTTTCTTTCACTTCTACCCGCTTCAACAGTTTTCTCTCTCACATAACTACATAGTTCAACAATGTAGTAGGTAGGGCAGGGAAGCTAGGGATGCAGAGTAACTCCGGAGAGACTCCCTTCACCAACACCCACCACCATCATCAGCTTTCGGGGGCGGGAAACACATTTTGTCATGGTTACGACATAGGACTTTGTTCGCGTAGCTGAGAAAACAAGAGGGCTAAAACCAGAATGGGGATTTTGACTTGGGAATTGTCTCAGTCTCCCCACAAGCCCCCTCAGCCCAGAAAAAAGAAAAAAAAAGGAAGAGAAAAAAGAACACGCGATGCAACTTGTGTGGCCAATGGATTTGATTTTCCCTTGTGTCTAGTATGCTGACGGAAGCCGCAATTCTCTAATTTTCCTCTTCCCCAACTGCCTCGGCCATTGGTGCGGAGAAACACTGCGGATCCGTAGTGCCTCGAGTTGTTTCTTTTTCCTCGAGTTTGCCCGTTTCCGAAGCCAAACAGCTGACAGGAAGAGTGTGTGTACGAGTAAGTATGTGAGTGTGTGAGTGAGTGTAAATGAGAGAGAGGGGGAGAGTGAGTGAGCGGGAGAGAGGGAGAGAGGGGGAACTCGGCCGTTTGGCCTGTTTCTCTCGCCATCCCTCGCTCCGTACTTTACCGCCCCCTTTGTTTCTTTTTTTCTCTTGCGGTTCTCATATATCATCACAGATCCTGCAGCGTCACGGATCCCGCAGCGTCACGGATGGGAGGTGTCATTTCTGCGCGCGTGCGTCCTCCCGCAGGCATGTGAACAGAAGCGGATGCGCCTGTGTCAATCCAAATCATTTACCGCCCCTCGAACTGGTTCCTCCCCGACGCGCGCGCCCCCCCTTTCCTACTACTACTACTACTACAGTGGGAACAATGAGATTGATTGACAGCGCCTCGCAGTGAGAGGCCGAGAGGAGAAGGGAAAGGGAGGGGGGGTTTGAGAAGAAACATGACGCTGTCATACTCGTACGATATCTGCATCTCGTCGGAAACGCAAAATTGCAGAAACCCTCGTGGGGTGGGCTTGCATCTGGCCGTTCCTTGATGAGAACTTTTCTTCTTTCTTTTCTTTTTTTGTCTTCGTATCTTGTTTTGTTTTGTTTGGTTTGTGTATGCCCAATATTTTTTACAATGCATCACATTTTTAAAAATCCCCGGTCTCTTTTTTTCCTTTTTATTATTCGCATTCTTTGCCGCCCTAGGTAAGAAGGCCCCCTCCTCGTTTAAGCTTGAGAGCGGCGCAGACGATTTGCGACCTCCCCACCCACCCGCCCGCCGTTTTTTTACTGGGCCATTGGGGGTTGTTGTCTATTTCTTTTTATTTTTATTTGACGATGATGCAGGATCTTTTGAAACGGGGGAACGAAATATGATGTATAGAAAATGAATATATCCAAAATTGAGGTGGCGAAACAAAACGAAAATTTTTTATTACTATTGTTTTTTTTTTGTTACCCTTGTCTGGTTGATCTGATCATGCAGGTTCTTCGCCGTTCGTGTCTCTGCAGGATCGACATGATTGAGATCTAAGCGGTAGGTAGCATTGCACACAACGAACCCAGGGTTTCATCACATATCAATCAGCGTCAAGTTGCATACAACGTACATACGTACCTACATGCATGTACCTTGTGTATGTATGTCCATTTGGGTTTCGACATATGATTCTCCCTCTCATGACTTTACCTTTAGGGTTTTTTTTCTTTTTCGTCTCCTTACTGTCCATTTTTGGAAATACCAAATGTCTTGTCCCTTTTTTTTTTTTTTTGTATTTCCCTTTCTTTACACGGGCTTCTTCTCATCTTGTCTCTTTCCTCATTGACTCCAAATAGGAAAGCGGAGAGGGGTGGGGGAGGGTTGGTGCGTCTGATGACGAAGGAGGCTAGTTTACTAAGTTGTTGTTTGTATTACAAGTCTGTGTTCTTTGTGTGCGGGTGTGTGTGTGTGTGTGTCTGGGGCCGGCCTGTATGAGATATACGAGCCTTGTACCTGGTTTTCAAACCGGTGAGAAGCAAAAAAAATGTTTTACGACGCAAAAAAAAAAAAAAAGCTAAGGTAAGGTAAGGTCGTAATTGGAATCAGTTTAATTTAAATTTCAAACCAATATACGATGAGGTCGCCGGCCGCAAATTCTTGGCAAAAAAAAAAAACAATGCTATAATGGAACGCGGAAACAAACTTTGGGCGCCAACATTGTTTAGTTTGCAACGCTGGTGATGTACCCCAGTGGTTTGTCCCACGCGCGCGCCCCCTTTCTCTTTTGGTTCGACCGTTGAACATGGGCGCGCGCAATACAAAAAAAACAAAAAACAAGAAAAAAAGGCGCTGCATCAGTGTTTCCTCCCCTCTTTTTTGAATTTGTTTTTTTTCTATTGCGTGTGATAGCCGACACAACCCAATATGCACTGCCCCCGGTCATAATAATAAATAACAAATAACAAAGTTTCCAAAAAATAGAGATGTGATGTCAAGGGGGGCAAATGCCGAGGCTAGTCAACCTTGAAGGATTGGCAAGTGGTTCCCTCTGGAGTTGGAGTTGGTGATGGGATCAGAGTTAGGTGCATGTATAAGTGGCCAGGACCAGGGTCGGGATTGGACATGAATCGCGAATCGATTCAACGCTGCATCTTGCTTCGCAGTAGCGTTTGAGCTGATAAGAACCGCAGGGCCCAAGGGTACCGTCCATTCCGATGTGTATCATTTCTTTCCTTGTTGTCTCTTCCCTTGGTCCAAATTGCAAAACAGGTCCGACACACCCCTACTGCGACTAAGACTATGACGAGCCTCCTCCCGCAATATATCGATGCGGCGTGATGCGGCGTGGTGCGTGCTCCATCTACGGTGCCCCATTTACGGCGAGCCCCCTAGGGCTCATACGTTACATTCATCTCATCGGCGATTTTTTTGACACTTTTTTTTTTCTGTTGAAGGGAACCCTGGCGGCCCACGGACAAGGGGCGGGCGTCGGAAGGAAGGGCGGGACAGGATTTGTTTCGCTGGCTGGCCAGACGGGCCAACAGGCCCAAAGGCTGCTCCAGATGCGTCCAAAAGGGGCGGCGTAGAGGCAATGAACACAGAGGTAGCGTCATAGAACGTCGACAGAATAGGGAACAATAAGCAAATCCGGCCAAGCAGCCGAAAAGAGACGCGGCACGCAACAAGCAGCAGCACCACCACCACCACCAGCTGTCAAGAGGTTGCACCTCGACAGCCAGCTAGGTCCCAAACACCAGGGAGCCCGGTCTGTCAAGGCACAACCGTGTTGACGTGCCGGGACACGTTTCATTGGGCCTGTGGAAGGGGTATCCTCGCCTCAAGGCAAATCGGAAAACGGGCAGACAGAGAGGGACCAGGTTGCGTGCGTGCGTGCCTCCCTCCACCGAGTCATCACGGTGAGGAAGCAACAAAGTATATTCCCATGTAAGTAAGGAGAGGGAGCTGCGCGAGTAGGGAGGCGTGCGTGAGGTGTGTTGCTGTCTCCGGAAACGGTCTTCTAGCCCGTAATGTTGCGCCCGCTCCGTGGCCGCAGCATTGAGGACCTGAATCAAGAGCTTGATACCGGGAACGAGGGCCCGAAGAGGCAGTGCTCCAGAAGGCGTCGGTCAGGCAAACGAGGAGCTGGACTGCCTCAACGAGCATGTTTCCGTCTTGCAGAATCCCTTACTCCCGCCCCCGGCTGTTTATCAAACCGCAGGGGATGGAATGGGATGTGGAGGGGGGAAAGGACCTTTCCCGTCACGAGAAGGGGGGGGGGGGGGGGCGCACAGCAGGTGCAGCTGCTGGGGCGAGCGAGAGAGAGGGGACCACCTCCACTGAGGAGTGACGGAGGCGGCAGCTATTGAGCTCGTCATGGATGTTGGATGGCGACAGAGGGGAGCAGCCGCGGCGGCGGCGAGAGAGAGACAGAGACAAAGACAGAGAGAGGGGGGCGCTCTACTCGGTTTGGAAAACAAGGCCACTTCGGGGCCCTGGCCAAGGCACCGTTGCAAGTCGACGGAACCGGGGGTGGCTATCCGAGGCTCAGACGCGGGACTAGGGCCAGGCCTGGAATACACGTCGCAAATTAGTTTGATCCCATAGTTGGCAGCCAGTATAATAGCCAACCGCCTAGTATCGCCATAGTCGACACGAGGCAGTGAGTTGTTTTCGCCTGCCCGTTGGTCACGTCACCTCGCCCTGGTTGGTCCGTTGGTTGGTCATGGTGACTGCCGAGGGAAGAGAGAGAGAGATAAAATGGCGGCGGCGGTGGCTAGCAGCGGTTCCGCGGCTGAGAGGGATTGAGGAGCCGCAGGCCAGCAGCAGCGTATGCGGCGTATGTGTGAGGATGCGTGTGTACATGTGTGTACGTGTGTGTGTGTGTGTGTGTGTGTGTGTGTGTGTGTGACAAGGAAAGGTTGGGCGGCTGCCGGTAACTGGTCCCCGCGCCGCGGATGGAGGAGCCTTGTTTCTGCGGCTGCCGCAATGCAAGCCCTGTGCCTGTGAGGAGGGGGGGCCCCTAAAAAGAGGCCAGAAGAAGAGGCCAGCTCGGGATGGGATTAGGTTGAGGGAAGGGAAGGGAAGGGAGAAGGGGGAGGGGAGGCTTGGAAACGGCACTACGAATGATGTTGATGGTCACCTGTCAGGTCATAGCAGCACAGGGTCCCTGGTGCGCAATCGTCAAGCAGGACCATACCATGGCCCATAGGGGACCATTAGAGAAGGGGGATAGGCGACAAGGTTCGAACAGGTATACGGTAGCCATCAGCTAATGCGCAAAGGGCCTTTTTACGAAGCCAGTACACACGCGCGCATACATGATGCTAACTAGTAAGTAAGTAGCTCCCAGCGAGCACGCAGCGCAGCTTCAGCGCAGGCTAGCTAACCCCGGTGAACGAGGGGAGAGGGGGGGGGGGGGGGGGCAGAAAGGCAAGGAGGAGGGTGCGGAGCAGGGCCTCACGTCCCCTAGCCCGCCTTCCCTGCTGCTAACCCCTTCCCTAGCTCGCTGCAGTGTAACAGAAATGCAGACATAGTAAGAGATCCGCGGCCGGGATAATCTTGCATCAAGGTGGAGGTGGAGGTTGCAAGTGGAGGAGGGAGAGTTCACTTGTGTACTGTAGGTAGGCTTGGCCTGCTTGCTCTAACCATGTGTTTCTTCTTCTTCTTCCTTTTCTGAGGCGGAGGTCGGTCCCACAAAGCAGCTGGGCTTATAGCATCATCGCAAGTGAGGGGCGTAAAAAAAAAAAATAAAAAAAAAAAAAAAAAAATAAAAAAAAAAGCTGCCTCGTATACATACTATACTCCAGAATGCCATTCGAGAGGTGCCCCTCTTTTCAGGGCTGTTTTGCTTTTTTCTGTTCCCTTGTAACTGGGGGTTGGATGTGACAACCAGGGATGATCAGGCTGAGCAGCGGAGCGCGTTTAACATGAATTGCAGCAACAAGAAGAAGTAAAAAAATACGACCAACCTAATATCAAGGAAGAGGCGTTGTTACTCTTCTCCATTCGTGCGCAGAATTGCCCAACGAGTGGAGAATCCCTCAAAAGGATTGATGCTAAGCAGGGAGATAGATTGTGAGAAGGAGGGGGCGTGGCCTTTGGTCTTGGTCCATTCATTGCCTGCCTCTGCGTCGTACTATCTTTGCCTCTCCTCTCTCTTCTCAACTGCATGCGTGACGTTCTGGTGTCGATTAAATGGCTCGGTGCAAGATAACCCAACCCTGTTAGGCTGAGCAAAGCACGGGGCAGTAGAGGGCACAATTGGAACACGCGAAGCCAAAGGAAACAAACCACAACCAAGGGAAAAAAAAAAAGACGGGATCCAAACAATCGGAATGCCGGTGAGCCCCGTCACTTGTCACTTTTTTTTTTGTGTTCTCTCTTGCTTGGGGGCGGTGTGGCGGCCGCTCAACGAGATGGAACAGCCAGATCCAAGGGCTTGGTGGGATGGAGGGGGAAAAGGACGCCATTCACAACCCCTCTGCCGCCGCCCCCCCCCCTCCCTCCCTCTCATCGTCCTCTCACACCGATGGCCCATCTCAAGGGAGGGAAAATAAAAGGGCTCATGATGACGGTGAGAGAGAAAGAGAGATAGACTATGTCATGAGGGCTTCAGGATGCGCACCCCCCCTCCCCCCTCTCCCGCCCCCCATCATCCTCCGCAACATGCGGTGTCGACTTTGATCCGCGTCGAGAGATCTGCGTCACAAAGTACCGTGACTCCATCCCCATGTACCACCACCACACAGTACCACCCACACCCCCCCTTTCAGCTGTAAATGAAAAACAAAAAGGAAAAAAAAAATCTCACTCTGTCCTACCCTACACACCCCGCTTGCCACGCTGCCACGCAAAACACCGCATCCATTCATCTCACATAGATGCATCGGGATTTAGAGTTGTGACTCGAGGACCGCCGCCGCCGCCCCTCCCCCCCTCTTCCTACATGCGCAACGTTGATCAAACCAAACGCCCGCATCTTTTCTTTTTCCTTCCTGCGCTTTCTCATCCTCGGCGTGATATTCTTCCCTCTTCGGGATTCGGCTCGCCTAATCGAGCCTGTGGGCATACCACCTTGGATCAGGAGCCGCGACATGGCGTTGAGCCAAGCACACGCGCATCCACTCTTTTTTTTAATGGTGTGTTACTTTGCGAGCAGGGTCCAGCATAGCAAGACAACAACAACACAAAAAAAAAAAAAAAGAAACAGAATCTCAAAGACATATGATGGCTTGGCTCCGGAGGCGTTTTGTAATTGACCAGTGAAACTCTCCGGTGCTTGCTCCGCGACAGCTCCCGTTGGACAATTCACGGGCAGTACTTTGGGGATCGACTACCCGTCATGGTGATTTGGCGGATGGGCCTCCGAAAGAGCAGAAACAAGCATCAATTGACGATATGGAATGTACCTTGTGACAATTCCCCCCACGAAAAAAAAAAATTCAATTCAACAAATAAAATCAAACAAAGTAAAATAACAAAAGTACAATGAAAATTCACTTACTCGTCCACCGCCTCGCTTCGACATGTCATCCCCGTCTAATCTGCCCTTCACCGTCACAGCAGCAGCGGCGCCATGTCACCCTTTGGGCCACACACAGTAGGGCCCTCCTCTACCTGCAATGTTGCACGCAAGGGAGAGAGGGCAGGATTGGCTCCATGGAAGCAGCAGCAGCAGACAAACTTGGCGGGGGGGTGGGCAGCATCTCTCTCTCTCTCTCTCTCTCCCTCTCTATCTCTCTCTCCCTTCCTCCCCTCCCTCCAAAACGGGACTTAGCACCAAGCAAAGTGCGTGCATAGGAGCGTGAAAAACAAAGTTGACAGAACCAGTCGCAGCGAGATGCGGTGCGGTGCGGCACCGGTGCGGGTGCGGGTAAACGGTACGGAACGATACGGGAAAGTCGTTTTTTTCTTCTTCTTTCTTGTTCTCTTTTTGGCTTTCTTGTTTTCCCTTTGCTTTTCAGACAAGTCGCAACGCCCCTCCTCGCACGCTCGCTTACATGCTTTTTTTTTGTTCTTTCTTTTCTTTTTCTCTTTTTCATGTATGTTTTTTTATTTTGGGGGTGCAAGTGTGTGTGTGTGTGTGTGCCCGCGCGCGTGTGTGCACACATGTGCTTCTGTTTCGTTCCAACCACAGAGATACGTAGCAGTGCAGCAATGGCCATGTAAGTCGCAGGGTTTCTCATGGCCATGCGTAAAGGCCGCGTGCATCCCGCAAATCCACAATCTAGCTAATCCATTTGCCGACATGCCGGGAGACGTCAAATCTGAGATCTGAGAGGATTTGCTTTTTTTTGCCCTTTTCGTGCGCCCACACTTCATCTCACTCTGGCAGTTGAGCTCAATTGTTTCGCGGGGTTCCACTCACACCCGCCAATCGACTGCCACCTGACCGTGCATAGGGTGACATTCTGGGCTGCTTTTCTTTTTCTTCCATTTCATGCTCCATGTTCCATACATATGCATGTGGTTTTGTTTTTTTGTGTTCCACCCACGCTTCCTTCTTCCACCTCGCTTCCACGCCGTCTTTTCTTTTTTCTTCCCTTCCCTATCCTTCTCCCTCGTTTCTAAAAAGTGTCTCGCCTTTGCTTTTTTTCTTTGCTTCTCATCCTTGCTTTCGCAGCCAACCCCCCCTCCACCATGCCTTGCCATGATTGCCCATGGCTCTCCTCATTCGCTGTCCCTCGCCACCCCTCCCCCTCCCCCTCCCCAAGCAATCCGCAACTGACATGTCTCAAGTGACATGTGCGTGACGTGCGGCTGGCCCACGAGGGTTGCACGACGTGACACTGAGACAGGGCAGGCAACTGGGTTGAAAAAGAAGAAACAACATCAGAGACATACATATTGTGTGTTTTTTTTTTTCTTTCGAGGCCAGAAGCCTGTGGAAACGCACGCCCCTCCTTCTACCGTACCCTCTCCTCTTCTGAAAAGAAAAAAAAAAAAAGAAAAAAAAGCAATCTGTGAGCTACAGAGAGTCGTACGAAACCTGCCGGAGAAAAACCCAGAACATACATCATCAGACACTGATTGATAGTCGGTGGCTGCCGATGGAGCGTGGCCGGAGCTTCTCGCTCGGTCGCTAGAAGGAAGCCATCGCCAGCGCGCTTCCGTGGCACGTCGATCCCCTTCCGCTTTCATGACCCCCATTCGGCCAGACCGAGACCTTTTCATGAAACCATTCCTGCATCGTAAACCGCCAGACCTGGCTCCCCCTCATGCCTTCTCCAGTGTCGACTTTGCTTTTTTGCCCTGTTCTTACCGCGAAGCTATTCCCAAATTTCTTGCATCGACGTTTTCCAGAGCCCGGACTGCCCGAGACGAGACTCCTCATGAGACAGAAAATGAAGCCCACCTCGGAATTTATTCCCTGGACCTCGTGGTCGTCATTGTCGATCCCACGTTTCCTGCCCGTGATGCCATTCCCACTGGTCCTTATCGCCCTCGCCGGCCATCCCGAAACCCTTCATGAGACAATCCCACCAGAGGCCACATGGAGATTTACGTCCCCTCTCCCACGTTTACCGTACCGTAGTTCATGTCCCACGGGCTTACGGCAGCTGCTGCACGTGGCTCGTGGCCCCAGCTGCCGATCTCACTAGGTTTTCCTTTTGATGCTATTCCCACCTCCAACACCACCACCTCCGAGTACCTACCTCCCCAGATTCACCATCCCACCGTGTAAGACAGCCACATGGCAATCTTTGTTTATCCGCATGCATCCCATCTCACTCTTTTTTTTCTCCCGCGATGAATTGCTTTTTCTTGTCATTCTATGACCCTTCCATATCTCGGGCTGCCCGAAACACGCATCTTCTTCGCGTATTCCACCGTGCCGCCGTCATCTTCTGCTTCCCCAGACCGGACTGCCCGAAACGGGTTCTTCTCTAAGACACTTGCATGATCTCTCAGAGGTCATATGACATCGCCAGCAACTGCACAATTGGCATTTCCCACCGTTCGTGGACCCAGTAAGCACGTCACTCTACTCCACCGCCCCCCCTTTCTTCGTCTGATTCTTTGCTTTTTTTAAAATCTCAATCGCTGTTTCGCTGATGGCCTCTGCAGAAAACGGCTGCCCACCGTATTCCAATTTCCACTGCAGCTACCCTGTACGTACAAGCAATCTTCATTCGAAGAAAAAAAAAAGGGACCCTTGTTTCAGTCGGCATGGTGAGACTTTGTTGCCAGGGCAGTCCACCGGTCTGCTAGGGGTGCATCCAGTGTTTTCTAAGTGGCTGCCCACGCCGCAGGTGCATGACTCGCTGGCTACCTTGCCCAAGAACTTTTTTTTCGTGCAGCAAGTCCACCCGCTAGCTTTGTAGTCCAGGGGCCAGCAACGGGGGAGGACTGCGAAGCCTCTGGGCCAGATCTAGTCTCGGCCGATTGCTCGAGGGTCTCCAACCTCCGATCGCTGGCCGGATGGCTGGCAAGCGCATCCAGACAACCCCCCCTTTCGTCTGAGGAGGGTGACTTGGCATGGTGGTACATTGTGAGCGACTCAGGCTACGGCGTTAACAGTAGCGCGCCGTCAAGGGTCCCCGTGGTGGCTAACGGGCTCCGCAATATGTTGGTATCATCTTGATCAAGTCTTCTCCATATTATCTTGTCCATGTACGTAGTCGGTTCAACTTGGCAGACAGCATCATCTGCGCCAAGTGCGGGCACGCTAGTTGACCAGCCCGCCGCGCAGGAAATTTTTCTTCGGATGACATTCCGCCCGCGGCTTGGGCCTAGGCTGGTCGATGTACCTGTTCATGTGCCTTTGCAGCTTTGGTGGTGGTGCCCTCTGGCGGCCTTGTGGTGCGCCATGTATTCGGCAGCATTAAGCAGCATGAAAGTCACCGTCCAAAGTTAATCATGGTAATCGCCTGTGCCTGCATGCCACCGCGTTCCCAAGCCCGGGGAAATTGGCGACTAGGCCTGATATCAAGGCTTCTGGTAAGAAAGAGGCGCCGCGTTCCTGAAAGCACAGGTCGCCGAGAGACCTCTGGCTGCGCGCTTGACTTGCCGTGGCCACTTGCTCTGTTGTCAAATGTAAGCCCAAATGTGCTGCCTTGTGGGTTGTGGCTGCGCATAAAGCTGATTTCCCGCTCGGCGGCGGCGTCAGCACCGGCTCCAGCGCCAATGCTATCCAGCTAGGCGGTGGTGGGTGGCCCGCCACTGTCAATCTGCTACATTGTGTACCTCGTACTGGTGGAAGCCTCCCAGATTCCATTTTGTCCGGCCAGGCTTGATGGCTTGAGATGAAGATGGGATTTTGGAAGAGAGGGGGGGAGGGGGGCTCGACTAACCACTTCGCCACGAATAGTCGGTGACGGACGTGTCCCCCTGCGGACCGCCCCTCGACGGACCGCACCCTATGGTCAACCACCCGGCCGATCCCCGTTTACGCCGCCTTAGTTGCGCTCCGGCTGGCGACCGGCCCCGACACCTGACTGGCGATGGCGACCTTACCTGTTTTTTTTCCTTTGGGTTGAAAGTGAGCCGCCGTCTTGTGGGGTAGAAATCTCCGAAAATGAACGGAGCCCAAGTGCTGTTGCCGGGAGCCTCCATAGAAAGTTGGCGATGAGCTCATCTCATCTTCCTTCTCAGCCTGCTGCATGGCATTTGACATGAATGTTAGTTGACTACGATGGAGAACTGATGGAGTATTTCGTTGTCGTACAGGAGCAGCACCACCAAGCGTGCCGTTGGGATGAATTTGCTCCAACGTACCTAACGCCCATGGTTCGCGCCAGCCCACTATTTGCCAAGCTAGGGAATGACCCCCCTACCAAGTCGATGCAATGCGAATGACTATCGACGCCTTCACTTATCGGAGATTTCCCCCTCGCAACGTGAAGCACTCAAGTGCATGCATTCATTCTGTAGTCCGCAGATCACGGACTCACCGATACATGCAGGGCTTGGTAGCTTAACTGTACCAAAACATTCTAGGTCCCCTCCTCAGCTGTCGCATAAAGGCGCCGAAGAAAACGTGATGGCGTAGCTGGGGGACGGGCGTGCTAGACGTTATGATGCCGGGGTCGTCGATCACCCACCGCCGATCCTCATGCCTTGGCCCTCTTGTTGTCTGTGGGCATGTATATCTGCCGCTCGTATGTCTGTCAATTTCTGTAAGTATGCATGTCGGAGACAATACCCGGTCTTTGTCGCCGTCCGTGTTGAAGACGTAATTTTGACCTGCATGGACAGTATCAAATAACTCATCCTCATGCTCATCATTTGAACGCTGGCGTGTACTTTTCTTTGCAGATGGCGATCCCAGGGACCCCTACCCGACCCGAGATGCGTCCGGGCCACCCAGGGTCCATTGCGTTTTCAACCGTCAATCAGAGTAGAAAAAGGAAGAGGAAAAAGAAAGCACAAAAGTGACGTCTCGAATCTCTGAGATGACACCTCCAAATAGGCAACTATGCCATCACCCTCAGTCCATTGGTAGCTGTACACGGATGAGTCCTTCATGCAAAAGCGCACTGGGCATCATGCGGTTGCTGGTCTTGGGCACATGTCACATTGTGTTTCGTGCGCCCGGGAACTGCCGTTGAACCTGGCACAGTGAAGCACCGCATCACTTATCACAAAGGCATCTATCTCGCATCCCGGCCTATTCAATCCCAACCCCGCCTTGCAGGAGGCGGGAGTTGATGTCCTGGGGAATTAGGTGCAGTCGTCATCTGAAGTAGTCGCTGTTGGGGGGGCCGGCGTGGAAATCGCGGCAGCCGGCCGATCAAGCAAGCTACTTCATGCTCCCCTGGCAGCTTATCCCACCGCTCTTCTGTCATGAACCGCTCAGAAGCGGGACAAGCGGGTCGCCTCCACCTGCCACGACGGCTTTGACCAGTCGTTCGACTCAACTCTGTGGCTGTCGCAGAATTCAGGGCGCCCTTCTGGATGACCCTTCATGTTCCTACCGTAGCCAACAGGTAGTCTGATGCAAGCCTGGCCTCATGCATATCGATAGTCGAATTGCGGTACCTGAGTGGGTTTGTCATGTCGCTAGGTGCGGTGAAACCTCATCGTCACGCAGGGTTTCATAAACCTTGCCTGGGAAGAGGGAAAAAGGAACATGGTACGGGCCAAAATAGGAATATGATAGTGAAGCGCAATAAACGCACCAGGATAGATTGAATCAGCGCTGTGTGGTCCTTTTTTTTTTTTTTTTTTTTTGGTTTAAAATGAATGGAGCAGACCCGCCATTGTCGCCTGTCCTGGATGGGAGAGACCACTTTCTGGATGCGGAAGAGTTTGCCTCTGTCACCGGTTAAAACGCAGGGAGCCCCGGCGACGATCTTGGCGACTCAGTTCCCTTGCTGGCGTGGGTGGCTGATATTCTGAGCAGGGCCCCAGCCCATCAGCAGACTAGAGGCAAGGAACCTAGACAAAGAAAGAAAGAAAAAAAAAGCCGCCCGATGATGAGTTTATTGCCCGATAAGCACTAGCTGGATATGGCGTCGTTTGTGGCGGGTGGCCACCCCCAGAAGTGGGAGCAAGCCATGGCGCACTTGTGTAGTCATCGTCTCAACGGGTGCAGAGGTACTTGACAGCCTTGTGGACGTTTAGGGGAAATTGGGCGTTAATGCGATACCCCACTAGGCCTTTCTCGATCTTAGGTCTGGGGAATTGCCACTGGCGAGAAGAACGGACCAGGCTGAGGTCAAACGCCTTGCCTCATTTCCATACTGCAGCCATCCCATAGGCCAGCTGCTTCACCCCTGAACCTGGAACAGCCCGTGATCGTAAGGCCGTCCAGGGATCTTCCTGGAACACCGTTTCAGATCCTGCATGCAGTATTTGACGGAAAAAAAAAATAGATGGACCTGGAATGACAGGTCAGCAGTCATCAAGTTGAATTGGAATAGCTTCAAGTCATGAGCCTCATTGTTGCAGCGTGCCAACCTGATGCGGAGCTGAAACGGGCACAAGGCCTGGGGACGAAAGCATGCAGTTGGCAGTGTGAGATCTGCACCAACAGCTGCAGCTGTTCACCCTGAATTAATTGATCAAATGGTACCATGACGGCGAGGGAGCGCGCCTGGGCCCGAGGTTGGTGATGCCCTCAATACGATGGGTGATATCATACAGAATTAAACGATTTATTATCTTTTCATACGGGCCGAATCGTGAAACAATACGAGGACTAGACGAGAAAACCTTAATCGTTTTCTCAGGCATCGCCCAAGATACAGATCGTATCGTCATGGCAAGAAACGAACGGATAGGAGGCTGGCCTGTGTCCCTAACCCAGGAACCAGATCCTTAGCAGGGCTGGACATCCGTGCCCCTGCGAGGAAACAGTTCCGCTACCCCCTCTGAGATTACCCCGCGCTGCTGCTGGCTGTCGTCTGACACCCACTTGAATCCTAGCCCGTAAATGTATAAGCCGCTTCATCGAGCGAAAAGATGGACAAAATTAGACAGGGACTGCCCTGCGGGGCGATTGTGGCCTGACGGAAATCTATCTTTGTCACAGGGTCTTGTTTCCAGGGCTGGCCAATAGGGTTGCTCTGCCGTGAAAACCACAAACCGGTCAACGACTCCGATATTGTTTCTCTTTATATTCGGGTGGGGAAAGTGACATGCGCATGACAAGGCCGTACTGGACGGCCGCGATTGATTTCGGTTGGGGCAAAAACCCTTACTGCCGCGGCGCATTAAATGGAGCAATGCCGGTGAGGTTGTTGGTCATCTGCCTCAGGCCCGTGGCTGAGCAGCCGTTGTGCCGCGCCGTCTCCCGCTGTACTTGGAGTCAAGCTTGTGTGTGGCGGGCCATCTTCCGCAGCTCTTTGTGGATTGGGTAGTTCGTTGGGAAAGCCGATTGTCGGCGGGGCCTGGTTGAGATTTCCACGGCCGAGTCAATTCCGATTTGGGTGGTCGCTTAAAACCTTACTTTTTGTTAGGTTTATGAGACTATGCCCAACGACACACAAGATGTCGCATTAAATCGGGCAATATAGAGAGTGCCGCCGAGTCAACGTACAGAAATTAATTGGCAGCATCCATCATGCCATTATTGATGAAGCCTTAAGCTTCCCGTCTAGAACCGCCCGTGTGGCGGGCCAGGCTAGTTGCTGAGGAAAGTCCGACCCCGGCAATGAACAGTCAGGCCGCGGTGGGCGGCCGTCAGTAGCGCAAGACTCGGACGATCCGGGCTCAAGCTAAGCTTGAAGAGGTCTGGTGTCTGCGCCGTGGGAGGTTGCTCGGACAGGGCGATCAAGTTTCTGGAGGGCGAGAGCCGTCTGATTCCGATTGGTTTGTGGTTTACCTAGGTGGAAAGAAGTGGGATCGCACGTGGCAGCCGTTGCCAAAAATTGACCACTGTTTGAGCTGGTCTCAGGTCAGATCATTGTGGAACCCGTGCTGACGAAACACTGGATGTCGTGAAGGCTTGCAGGTTAGTTTGGAGTAGACCAAGATAATACATGCCTTACCTAGTTCTTACTCTCACAAGAAAAAAAACGACCGAGCAGTAGAAACATCTAGCAGCGGCCCATCTGCGGAGAAAACTTGGGGAATCTGCAGAGCAACAAGGTAGTGAGGCATTGGTCCGGCCCATCATCCGACCAATGCTCGGCGCACTGGTGAGTTGAGGAGCGTTGCTTTCTGCTGGTCCACTTCCCGCCCGCGAGGTCGGTGGTTCGCGGAGATAATGCCGTGAGGCAAGTGATGTTGCTGCATTAGGAAGTGCCGAAGTACGTTTTTCGACGAGGGATCCCTGATGGCGCCTCTAGATAGTCTAGTACATAGGCATGGTCATGGGTTCGAGATAGAGTAGTGAAGTTTTGAAGCAGTGCATTTTGACAGACGTTGAGATTTGCAGTAGGGCTGCCTGGCCTCAGGCACCCGACCCCACTGGGCAAGCTAGCAGCCAGAGCAAAGTTCGTTGAGCCTGTCGTGCTGCGCCAATTAACACCACACAGCGATGGCGCCAAGGCACCTGTTCAAACGCCTGTGATGGGGGCAATGAGACGCAATAGTGCAGAGGATGGAGTTGCTCGACACAGGGAGAAGCGCTAGTGCCGGGATGGCCCATCCGTACGATGTCACGGAAAAATTCCATCCTCCATGGGTGGGTTTTACAACGCTGTGCGAGCTGGTTGATCAGAGGCCCTGAGGGCGACCCTGGCCAGTCGCAGCTGTCAGTAGCAGTAAATATCCGACAACATGAACCTTTGAGTGAAGCAGGCCCGGCTGGACCGGAACAGCCAAGGCACTTTTTTTTGTGTTTGAAGCGAACGTGAGGCTGATCTCCATACGAAGGCACGAAATAGATGACTTGATCCCCGCGAAGTGAATTTGGGTAGTTGCCGATCAGCTTATGCCGCCCTCCGAACGCCGGCCGCGTCGTATTGTAGATTGCTGATCATGGCAGGCCACCGCGGGGGTTACAGGCACCGGCCCTGGGCAGGATGCACATCGCCCACCGGGGATCCATCGGCCTCACTCCTCCACAGCGCCCTCGTCTGCCCTGCTCAGGGCCAACACGGCGTTGGAGGAAGAGTCGGGACGAGTCCCTGCACTCCCCGTTGCCCGCTGCACAATGCACTGCCCAAGGCACAGTCGTAGGTGTGGACCCGCACCACGCGCATTCCCGGCACGAAGGAGTTGGCGTTGGCTGTTAGCAGCAGCGCATCGTCTAGCAGCGCAGCCTGACATGGGACAAACTGAAGCCCAACAAAGTCATCCCATGGCCCATGTGCCCTCAAAGGCGCCGATGGCGCACCGCGATTGCGCTCAGGGCAAGATCTTGGCTGGGACCCATGCAAGCGATTGTTGCATTAAGGTTGGAGATTGCGGGATGCATGTCGGCAGTACTGTTGTGTTCAGCACCCAGGAACTACGAGCGCAATGTGATCCGACGTTTGTCAAACCAGGAACTATCACGAAATGGCTAGTCTGATACCGGAATGGGCAATCTCACTCGTCCGCAACTGTCTGCCCGCGCATCAGAGGCTAGCTGGCAACGGTTTTTTGTTCTTGCACTTCTCGGAGTAGCGGCTTCGGGGACTCCACTCGCAACAGCCGGTGATAAGACGGTAAAAAGTCTGTGCAAGGCGGGCAATAAACCTCGAGACGCGGGCGAGGATGAAATGCGTTTCTCAAGTGTAAACATATCCACCATGCTAGTGTCTTCGGAATCAGAAGTCAAAGTCCCGCAGCGCCAAATCACAGGGATATCCATGATTGAGAACCATGGCAACGATGATACGTTGCGTCGAAAGGAAACACGGCTACGCGTTAATGTTTCGTAGCGTCAACGTTGTCAACACGATGTTTTTTTAGGTGTTGAGGGCAGCGCGTTAGGCAGCGGGCGCGGCATCTGGGGGTGGGAAGGCTGTCAGGCCCATCGTACGATTGGCGGCTCTCCTCCATCCAGGGCGAGCTTGCGAGCACCTGGAAAGATGACCACCAGCATCCAGTAAGGGCAGCGCGAAGCGCGACGATGCAGGGTTCAAACCCGCTACCACGTGTAGTGTCATCCCTGGTTGTAGATTTGGGGCAGGGGCCTGGGCTGATCTTTCGGCACTCGCCCAAGACCAGAGCCTAGCATCGCCATCACACGCCTCTGCGATCTAGCATCGATGCTAAACAAGGAAGCCAAGGGGATGAAATCGACGTTATTCTGCGGACCGGAATAGAGCCGACGCGAGTGTGGGGGCTTGCACTGGTGCTGGTTTCAGCGGCCGTGTTCCCCTCTTTCTCCGTGTTTAGATGTTGTTTCCTAAAGCTCAAGAACTGGTGGCAACCGTAATTTAGCTGGGGCAGACAAGTTCCATATGATGCAAGTGCAAGGGATCGCTCATCAGAATGATGGACGCGGCAATGGTCCGGAGTCAAGGTAATGATGATAGTCCCTGCGTTGAGGCATCATCCCTGCGCCTCGCAGCTTGTCAGTGCTTGAAGGGCGTCGACTATAGGCCGTTCTAATCTGATATAGGTGCACTTGAGCTGGATGGTCTAGCCACCCCGCTGAGTTCGCTTTGACATGACCTTTGGCTGCCACGTGAGAGATTGTCGTCGTGGGTTCTCTGCCAAACGCTGGATGACAAGATCACCATCGCCCCCGCTCCGCCCTGACGCGTGAGGTTAGGAAAGAGATCCCAGATGCTCTCCCCTCGCAAAGGACCGAGCAGCACGCAACCTCAGTGGTTCGGGATCCTCTGCGAAACCCACTTTCTGAGATTTTCATCACTGTGCACAATGTGGCGCCGTCGCGTCAGCACCTGGGAACGAGGAAACGGAACAAACCGGGGCTTTGCATGTTGCGTGGGTTGATGATTAATTGCGGTGCTAATCACCGTTGGGCTCGACATGATCAAAATAACATCATGCTCTTCAGCCCGGCAGGTGCAGTCCTGAGTTCTGGCTAGCTGATTCACAATCCAAAAATAACATTCAGACCTACTACTGTTACAGCCGGTCAGTGCTGGCGAGTTTGAAGGGGGACGGTGGCGTCGGGATGCAGGTGAGAGGCGCATGGGGGGGATGTGGCTGGGCAGGCTAGAGAGGGCTGAGGCTCTGTGGCCTTGAGGCTGGGAGGCTGGAGGACTCACGTCAACGTGATTGCCCCCCCGATCGATACGTTTGAAGTTGTGGAGGCGGCCGCGTGAAACATTGGATCTATGGGAAGTTCAGGATATGGAACAGGATGGGGGGGAGGCTAGTGGCAGCCGGGGGTTCCCGCACCAACAGTGATCACTGTCCAGCACAAGGTGCAATCAGATGGCTCCCCACCTGGAATGCAACGTGGAGTCACCCAATGCCCACTTTGAGCCATTGGCCAAGGGAATGTATGTGCATGAGAGAGTTCTGGCTGTACGGAATACATTGCATGACGGAAACGGGGATCCGTTGATTGATTCATGAACCAACCTGGAGCCCTCTGCTGGCCCAATCCAAAGTTGATAGGGTTTGAACATCTTTGAAGGGATGTGCCTGCGGCACTCGGCAGGCAAGGTCAAAGTACCGGAACAGGGGTCATGATTGGCCTGGCCGACCAGGGGGGCGAAGGGCAAGCTTGGAGGAGAGCCCAAGTCAGGAACGGCAAGGTGACAATCGGCCGGGACGGACCAGGGTGTGTGGATGGGCGTGGTAGACTCGGTGGAGATCGGCGGATACACCTCTGGGTCAGAGCATGTCTCTGTGTGTTAGTTCTCTCTCATCTGCTGGCTTGGAGCTTTCACCGGGGCATATGGTCCTCACAACGGCCTCAGTGGGTTTCTTGGCCAGGTTGGTGTCGAAAGAGTGGCACTCTGTCCATCCGCTCGTCACAATGGCTGGCTTGACCATTTGCCTGAGCGTGGAGATCATGAGATTTGCGACGAGCAGTAGATGAATGAATGGACCTCTGTGATTGCCATTATGGATCTTCATAAGCATGGGCTGAATAAGGGCCCTTAATTCATAAGTACAAGCCGGGTCTAGGGTGGGTGAAGGCCTTTGTCTACCCGAGGTGGAATTTTGATCCGGTGCGTAATTGCACGTCATCGAGCTTCATTGCCCATGGCGATGGGACATGGGAATGAGTTAAGATGAATTGATGCCGTACGCCGGCCCGTTCTTCCTGCCACAGTTCAGGCTAACCGCAAGCCCGCGATATAAGTTGGGTACTAGAAGCAAATGGAGATGCCGATGATGGTGGCATTGCGTTCGATAGAGCCGCCAGCGTGGAGATAAATGACTTGATATCGAGACCATGCTTAGACAACGGATACGCCGGCCGCTCACCTCACTGACGCCATTAGACTCAGATGAAAGGCTGGGAGATCAGGTCAAGCGCCCTAAGGTGAGTTATCCGTAGGTGGGGTGCGCTCCACGAAGGTGCAGACCGGCCTGGGCGGTGGTGGACGGTCGTAGAGGGAAGCCTATCTCAAGCGGGAAACTTGCCTTAGGTAAGGTACGGACGACAATGTACGTACCTTTTACACCGGTGGGCAGACGGTGACGGCGAGTTTGTACCTACCGCGTCGAGAATAATTGATGGCTCATACACAGTGATATTACCTACCACTAGGTGCGCACGCGTTATGGGACGCTGTCCCGCAGGCTTCAAAAGATCTTTCCCTAGCAAGAGACATCCTATGCGGCGGCGGGACGTACTTTTGTTTCTGGTCGCCATGGAACAGCGCGTCGTCTCTTCTCCCGTGGCCATGTTGGTGAAGGGGGAACGGTGGGATGGGATCTGACGTGCACGGAGTGAGGCGAATGTCCAGCACAACCAAGACAATGCTAGAAGGAAAAACAGGCCAGCAGAGACGTACTGGGGTCTCTGGGGCAGAACACACCTCTTCCATGAGAGGCTCACTCTCCTCGAGAGAAGCTTCGCTCGGGACGTTGGAGTTGGCTGGTTGGGAGGATGAAGTCCACCTCCACTTGGTGTCCTGGCCTCACCCCAACCAACGCCTGCGCACACCACTTCTGAGCCACACCACCCACCAGTTCACCACGCCGCCCCCCCTGGCACGCTGGAAGGAAAAACAGAGACAGAATGCAGAAGCAGAGACGGTCAACGGAGCACCTAGGTAACTACCTACCTCAGAACTCAGACCGGACAGGAGAGGAGACAAGCAGCTAGAGGGTTGGCGCATGCATGCATGCAGCAGTGTCCTCAGCCTTCCGGGCGTCTCAGCGGGTCCAAAACGCACCCCTTCGAAGCACCACGCTCGGCTCCTCGTACCCTGCCTAGCTGCTCTCCAGTTGGACCCCAGCGAACACACTGTGTCGAATGTCTCTCTCAGTCCTGTTCGTTCCTTTTTTTGCTTCCATCGCGTGTCGCCTTGCCCGCGCAACCACGCAGCAGCAGCGGTGATGTGTGCAGTGCCCGAGACCTCACGACCCTTAGCCCCACGACGGCGTTGTCGCAGAGGGGGGTGGCGACAGAGTGACCTCTGGCATAATATGAATTGCTTTGGTGGTTTGTCGATGCACCAGTCCAGACAGACACCACTGCCGCCGCGCAGCTCTCCTTCATTGCGTTGGAACTCACCACACAGCTCAGGCTACGCCAGGCGCTACGACGCTGGGGGACCGCTATTCCAGATTGTCTACCCCTTGGCCCTTTGACGTACCTAACAAGAGGTAGTGCCCGCCCCGTCTCCATCCCGTCCATCCCATGTCCACACCCAACTGTACTACACCATGCACTACGCCCACTATAACGCCGCCCACCATGCTACGCCCACTACACCAAGCCTGCCTCCCCTACCAACCCGCCAGCTCCCTGTCCATCCATGCCATGCCCTTGTCCACCATCACTTTGGCCCTACCTCTCCGCTCTCCCCCTCGCTCCGCTCAGTCTTCCTCACTTGCCTCTCCCCTGCCTACAGTGCTACACTGCAGTACATGGCTCTAGTATGCCTCTCGCTCCCCCTCATCATTTTGCTCTCACAGCACCCTGGTCTGCCATGGGCCGTCGAGTCTGAGCGACGACGTCTTTGCTGCTCCCGCTTCCAAGTTTGAAGCCCCACTGACACCCGCTATAGCAGACTCCCCCCCCTGCACTTTTGTCTTTACCTGCTGCGTGGCTCCTCTTCTGGCCCCGGCTCTCCTCCTTCACGTCGTCCATCTCCTGCCACACACCCAACGCCCACGCCAGACACCCACACACCCTCTCTCCCACGCCCTCCCGTCCACACACGCCTACAACTAAGAACCAGTGCAACATCGTGCCCGTTCGCCGCTTGCTCCCTGGCCCCCGTCCCAGTCCATTTTTGCATCTCCTCCCCTGGTCCTGGCCGATATCACACAACGTTCCCCAGCCCTTACCCTTCTGATCCCTGTCGAGCCTGATCAAAGGCCCAGAACCCACTCACCTCATTGATATCTCCCGTGCTCTCCCCAGCTCAACTCTTGACACTCATCCCGGTTTGACCCCAATCGACTTAATCGGCCCTCCTCCACCTCATTGAGCACAGGTCAACTGCACAGGACACCTCGATTGCGCCCATTGCCTCGACTGTCTAATATTAAAAAGCTATCTCTCCTCTACCCTCATCCTCCTCCTCATCCTCTTCAAGCTCACAACTGCCCTTCGGCTTCGACTTCATCCTCACTCTTCTCCATCTTGATCGTCATTGCTTTCTTCCAAAGCTACTTAATACTCCTTCATCCCTTTCTCTTTACTCTAATTCTTCCCCTCTGCTCTCATCCCCATTATAAGTCACCTTGATCCAGACTTGGGTTGACATAATTCCATTATCCATCGCTTCACATATTTGTTCACACTCAGCTGTGTCGATACTTGAAAGCCCACACCACCGCCTCCGAAGCCGCACATTGCTTCCTCTGCAGAGCCGACTCTCCACAAAGGATTGTGTCCGTTGTATCATCCGCCTCACTCACCGAGGATAATCGAGTCAATTTTCTGGCCAGCAGGTTCTTGGCCTCGACAAGCCGGATATAACACGATCTCATCTTCGTCATCGCTTTCGACCTGTCCCTTGAGGCTTAGCATGCTCTTGTTGGAAAATTAAGACTTCACGAACTATCCGATACCCACGCAACTCAACCCATTCGACCTTACGCTTTCAAGACGCTGCACCCACTCAGCAACCACTCAACCACTCAACAACAACACACTCACCTTACAATCTTTCGCAATGGAACTTCTTGAGCTTGTCGAGAATGAGCCCACTGCTCGCCCTTTCCAGTGCGACTGGCAATCATGCACCAAGGTTTGTCGAGCGTCTCATATCTTTGAATATTCGAGGCTGACTTTCTCAACACAGAGCTTCAACCGCAAGTCTGACCTTCAGAGACACTACCGAATCCACACGAATGAGCGACCCTACTCTTGCACCACTCCTGGCTGCGGCAAGAGCTTCATCCAGCGAAGCGCCCTCACCGTTCACATTCGAACCCACACTGGCGAGAAACCTCACCAGTGCCAGCACATCGGCTGCGGCAAGCGCTTCTCTGACGTGAGTTGTTTGTAAATCAAAACACATCCCAGCCACTGACCTGTTTCATATAGTCTTCCAGTCTTGCTCGCCACCGACGAATTCACACCGGCAAGCGCCCTTACAAGTGTGGCCACAATGGCTGCTTGAAGAGGTGAGCACTATCTTGGCATGAGCCGACGGGCTTTGGCTAACGAGACTCTGTAGCTTCTGCAGGAAGACCACCATGGTCAAGCACCAGCGCCGCTCCCACCAGCAAGGAATGAACCCCAACGACATTCTGGATGACTGCTCCTCGGACTCGGACTCTGATGAGCCCCCTTCCACTCCTCAGACCTCTGCGATGACCTGGTCTCCTCAGGACATGATCCCCGTCAACTCGTCGATGACCCAGGGATCTCTGCACCGCGCCAATTCCTTCCCCGAGTTCGGACAGCAAATGCATGGCTACCCGATGCACCACCACCAGCACCAACAGTACGTTGGCCGCCACACCATCCCTTCCAGCGTCCCCGCCGACTACCACCCGCAAAGCGTCGCCGAGCAGCAGGCTGGCATGCACATGCTGCACCGAACCGCCAGCATCCCCCGACAGGCCTACTACGTTACCGACCAGAGCAACCCTGGCATCGCCACCATGACCACCAACCCCATGCAGCCCCAGTACCAGCTTGCCCAGCAGCAGGTTGAGCGATCGTCGATGGAGATGCCCTACTCGACCTCCGGCATGGCCACTTCCATCCAGAGCAGCCCCAGCGCCTTCTCCGCTGCCTCTGTCCAGAGCCCATTGATGCAGGATGGCTTTTACCCTCACCAACAGCAGCAGCCTTCCTACACTCTTCAGGCGGCGTCGCCAGTCGATTCTCACCACAGCCTGCCTTCTTATACCCAGCCAATGCACCAGGCCATGGGCCAAGCGCAGCAGACCGTCACTTCCCAGGCCCAGCAGAACCAGACCCCGACGACTGACAGCTACCACCACCCTACTTCTCAGCAGGACGACCATTGGTCTCAGTACCAGCCCCCGATGGAAGTGACCACCATCGGCCAACTGCCCGCTTACGGTACCGGCGTCTACGACCTGTGCGGTCCCAAGATCGAGTTCGACGACCCTACCATGCAACTGCCCAGCAGCAGACTTGAGAGCATGTAAAAAGAAGTTGCTTAAGAGTGTACCATAGAGGCATAAAAGCATTTGGTGTTGGTTTCTCGATCGCGCCTATCACTGTATCAATATCATACCCGGGCTGGACCAGACAGATATTACCCTGTTGTTTTATTTATTTTTCTTTCTTTTTCATTGGATATACCCATCGGGATATACAGAACCAAGTGTCTGCGGGCAACTCGTCGACAGGAGGGTATTGGCCTCGTTCCCCGTATTGGATGGGATCGGATCCCATTCCCGAGTCGGAAGCATCTCTTGGCGTTCTTTGGTCTGCTACGCAAGTCTTGGTTGTTAAAAGACGGGCCGGATTTCCTGTTTCTTCTGTGGCTGCGCCTGAGTACCGCACACGTTGGCTTGGGTTTCAGTTGGTGTTTTGACGGGTTTCTTCTTGATTTTACGCATTATGATTCCCCTTTCCTTTGAACCATCATATGCGCAAGCGCATCCTGTTTTCACTGTTCATGTTTTGTCGCTTGATATGGTTCTGAGTTTGGTTTCCTTCTGTTGTCAATCTCTCTTTTATATATGGGTGATCACGGTTCTATCTCAATGGTGGATTGGTGGGGGAAAGGAGGAGGGGGAAGACAGGAAACGGCATTGCGACGGCCATTTATTGAGCAGGTTTTTAAGAGGAGGGTCGTGGAAGCAAGGACGGATGGTTGTGGAAAAATACCCCAAAGAGGATTGATAGAGGTGGGACGAGAGACGAATACATGGCCACGAAAACCCCCGCAGGTCTGGGCAACGAGGCGAAACGTGTATCTTGGACGATATTAATGAGGGCCATGTGGAATGTAATCTAGCCATAATGGTGGATAGGATAGGCCTCTTGCGATAGTATAATTGTTTGCTTTAACCAAAATTCTCCTTCCAAATTGTCTGTGTTGGTGTAATTAAACGAGGACAATCAAACGAACAGTACAAGATCACTTCGACAGAGTTGCGAGGCTCTTGATTCGTTACCTGCGCATTGGTCATTGAAGATGCAGCAGCCAGACTTGGACGACGCAGATAATCGAAGCAAATGGAATCATGACTTACACCATCTAACGACCCCCACAGCCCAGCTTCGGGGCCAATTGAAACGGGTGCTAATGACCTCACTACGGCGGGGACCGGAACATCTGGCCACCGAGGGGGCGGATGACTCAGCAAAAGCCCCGAACAGGAAAAGTCGTCTCGTGATGCCGACTTGCGGACCAGAGTGGCAAGCAAGCTAGCGATATTCCCAACAACCCGGTGGTGCCTGCGCGCAATTCATCATGATGAGTGCAGCCAGGTAGACTGTTTCAACAGCTCTTTCTCGCAAATTTACTGGCTTCATCCTATCCTGCACCCGACGTCCCTGAATCTCTCCAACGAGCCTCTGCCAACTGATCCGACGGCATTGAAGACCTGATCATTCAGCCTCTTCGCGTCATCGGCCGGCCGGCTGGCCGCCCTCTCCCATTTGTCCCGCTCCTGCGAAACGGCTCTTGAGATACTTGGACCATAAATCGAATCATCCATCATGGCGCCCAACGCCATGGCGCTGCCGGTACGACTCACCGGGAGCATCCGGCCTTCAATTCGGACAAGACTGACTGACACTCGGTTATAGAATATGGCAGCGGTTACGACCGAGCTCTGGTCTTCAATCGCCAACACCATGATTGTGCCTTGGAAGAGTTCGACGAACGCAATCTCTACTCGATCCCGCAACCAGACAGTCGCCCCCCAGACCCCCGCCGAGTCGCAAAAGGCACAACATGTGAGTCGTTGGGATCAACACGTGCGCGACAATGGAGCTGATAGCTTGCCCCAGGTTTCTGGGTCTCGACTGCCTGACTTCCTTCGGGATGCAAATCTTGGTGCAGCGAGGCCTCTTGTCCGGTTCAATGCTGTGGCTCCCGCAACTGTCGAAACGACTGTCGCAAATCTGACCCGGGTTGGGCTCCACGCTGCAAACCCGGTTCTGCGACGTCCTCATTTCCAAGCTACCGTCTCTTCGTCTTCATCTCTTCTCCGCCCATTCATGCGATCTGCCCCCGGTGTTCTCTCCTCTCGAAGCATCTCTACGTTCCGCACGTTCAATTCCCAACAAAGAGGCTTCGGCACATCCAATGGAATTTCTCGTAACCAGCTTGCCTCGCTCGAAGAAACTGCAAACAGGAATCCTGGCAATGCAAATGCCCAAAATGCATTCTACCAACTCCTTCTCCGAGCCAACATGCCCGCTATTCTTGTTGAACGATACCAGTCCGGTCGATTCGCCACCAGCCCTGCCACCGAAGATGCTTACCGCAAGGCCCTTGGGATGCTTGGTGCTGGTGCTCCCAACGCCTCGAACCCTGCTGCTGCTGGCCCGTACGCCAAGAGCCAATGGCCAACCTACGAGCAAGCCGTTGGAAATGCTGCTATCGCTGGAGCTGGAATCGCTGGTAACGGAATGGGCCACAAAGGTGAACCCATCCACGTCATCGTACAAGAATCCACTCGCTCTGTTGTTTTCCGCTGGTTCAAGTTCTTGGCAACTTTCGTTGTCGTCACCTATCTTTGCTTCGCTGCTGTCACAATTTTGATTGAGACTCTGAGCACTTTCCGTCGTGGACCTGGCGCTAAGCAGGATTCTGAGGTCAAGGCTGAAAAGCAGAACACCAGGTTCAACGATGTCCACGGTTGCGATGAGGCTAAGGAAGAACTTCAGGAAGTTGTTGAATTCCTCAAGAACCCCGAAAAGTTTACCGATCTCGGTGCCAAGCTGCCCAAGGGTGTTCTCTTGGTTGGACCCCCTGGAACTGGAAAGACGCTTCTTGCACGAGCCGTTGCTGGTGAAGCCGGTGTGCCCTTCTTTTACATGTCTGGTAGTGAGTTCGATGAGATTTTTGTTGGTGTTGGAGCCAAGCGAGTCCGTGAGCTTTTCGCCGCAGCCAAGTCAAAGTCTCCCGCGATTGTCTTCATCGACGAGTTGGATGCCATAGGCGGCAAGCGCAACCCTCGAGACCAAGCCCACGCCAAGCAGACACTCAATCAGCTTCTCACTGAACTCGACGGATTTGATCAAGAGACCAAAATCATCATCATTGGCGCTACTAACCTGCCTAAGATGCTTGACAAGGCCCTTACTCGCCCTGGACGCTTCGACCGACACGTCAATGTTGATTTGCCTGATGTCCGTGGTCGCATCGCCATCCTGAAGCACCACGCGAAGAAGATCAAGGTCGCTCCTGATGTCGACTTGGAAGCCATTGCTGCTCGTTGCCCTGGACGCTCCGGTGCGGAACTTGAGAATATGCTCAACGTTGCTGCTCTTCGAGCTAGTCGCGCCAAGGCAAAGCTTGTCTCTAAGCAAGATATGGATTGGGCATTTGACCGCGTGACAATGGGTTCTGAGAGGAAATCAATGGTTGTCACCGAGAAGGAGAAGGAGATGACCGCCTACCACGAGGCTGGCCATGCCCTTGTTCAACTCTTTGACAAGGAAAGCTCAAGCACTCTCTACAAGGTTACCATCCTTCCCAAGGGCCCTTCATTGGGCCACACCGCCCAACTTCCCCAGATGGATAAGTATTCCTACACCGCTGCTGAGTACATGTCAAATATTCGCGTGTTGCTCGGAGGCAAGATGGCTGAGGAGATGCGATACGGTGACGACAAAGTGACCTCTGGAGTCTCATCGGTAAGTAGCCTTGTTGCGTTTCCGCTGTGCACAACCAAGACTGACATGGTATCATTAGGATCTCGAACGAGCCACTGATCTGAGCTTCATGATGGTTACTCTTTTTGGCATGTCTAGCACGCTTGGTCCTGTTGAGTATGGTCGACGATATGAAAACCTTAGCTCAGCGACCAAGGCTGCGATTGAGGGCGAAGTCCAGAAGACGCTGAGAAAATCGTACGAGGACGTCAGAACGCTTCTCACCGAGAAGCGCAAGGAGCTTGATCTCCTAGCCAAGGCACTTGTCCAGTATGAAACTCTGGACAAGTCTGAGGTTGAAAAGGTCATCCGAGGCGAATCTCTGCCCGGCCGTATCATCACTCCCAAGGGGCCCCTAACCCTACCTATTCCCGCTGAAACCCCTCAGCCTCCGGGTCTTGGCGGAGTGACGCAGCCCCAGACACCACCACCTCCTCCCCCTGCTGCTGCTGACACCTCAAACACCAACAATTGAGGCGGTGGCCAACATTACTGTATGCTTGGGCCTGAATATTAGCAAAGGCCTTGTCTGGTTTGGCACTAGAATGGTGCAACCTGATCAGTGATGGATGATCTATTTGAGCATGTCTTTTTGGAGTTGTTTTAAATGGATTGGCATTACCCACGATGCGCTTCCCATCAATAGCCCTCCGAGCGCGGATGAAAAAGCCACGCTTATGGAATGATGCCAAGGGCATAGAAGAAATTAACAAAGTGAAGGTTCCGCTTGGCCGCACGGAAAACGCGGGCCGAGTCGGTTGGGCCATATCAGCGGTGGTTTAACGTCTGGTTTGGGCCTGTGTATGTATAAACAAACCCTCTCGGCGATAAAACTCCAATTGTAATATTTGTTTTGTATGGCATATCTAAACAATGAATGACCTCATATCCAATCATGTATTCTATTACCGGATTTGCTGCAGCTCCAGGAACTCCACTCGTAAAAACTCCGATTTCCAAATGTAGACTGCTGATTAATAATGGCGTATATGACGCCCTTGGAGATAAGCCTATGTCCGTCTGGCTATGTTGCAAACCCCAAAACTTAATGACGAAAGCGGGGCAATGCCAGCATGCAGGCAAAGTATTTAACGACCTTCAATGTCAATGATATGGTGACAATTTTTCTTTCTCCAGCTCAATTGTCTATATCCAAGTCCTCGTTTTGGATTCTTCGACGCCGTACTCCTTGATTTTGTATAGTAACCGCCCCGCCTACAATCATGACCAAGATCCTTCTCACAGGTGAGTGAACCCTCAGGTTCCCCAAGACCTATTACATGTCGTATTCAGACTTCTCACTATTGTGCAGGTGGTTCTGGCTTCATTGCCGGTGAGTGATATTCTCTACGATGAGCAGCGGCGTTTTCATAAATGCCAAGATGCATTGGCAATGGATGAGCTATCCATATTCAAATATGCCCTTATCCTGCTTTACCAGCTACTGACCGCGTCTGCTGCTGTAGCCCACACACTCGAGCAGCTTCTCGAGAAAGATTATTCCGTCGTCACCACTGTCCGATCCGGGGACAAGGCACAGAAGATTCGTGATGCTCACAAGGACAAGGTGGATGCTGGGAAACTCGAGGTTCTCATTGTCCCAGATATTGCCCAGGAGGGCGCCTTTGACGAGGTTGCCAAGACGCCCGGCATTGATGTCGTGCTGCACACTGCGAGCCCGTTCCACTTCAATATCAGTAAGCGGTTTCACTACGTCAAGGTATTCTTGTGACGAATCAGCGCTGACAAGTGACAAAGCGGATCCAAAGAAAGACCTTATCGACCCGGCCGTCATTGGAACCACGGGCATCCTCAAGGCACTCCACGCGTCGGCTCCCTCCGTAAAGAGAGTCGTCATTACTTCATCCTTTGCCTCCATCCTGGACGAGGACAAGCTCACCGACCCATCCACCACCTTTACGGAATCCTCTTGGAACCCAGTCCGCCTCGAGGACATCCACCGATCTCCCGCCACCGCGTACCGAGCATCCAAGAAGCTCGCCGAGCGCGCCGCCTGGGATTTTGTCGCCGAGGCCAAGCCGTCATTTGACCTCGTCACCATCTGCCCGCCCCTCGTCCTCGGCCCCGTCGTCCACCACCTCGCCACGCTCGACAGCATCAACACCTCCAACGAGCGCGTCGTGAATCTGCTGCGCGGCTTCTGGAAGGACGGCATCCCTCCGACCACGCCCGTGCCCCTGTGGGTCGACGTGCGAGACGCTGCGACGGCGCATGTGCGAGCTGTCGAGAACCCGTCCGCCGGCGGGCGCCGCCTGTTCACCAACGCAGGCTGGTTCAGCAACCGTGAAATTGTAGATATCGTCCGTCAAAAGTTCCCCGAGTTTGGCGACAAGATTCCCGGCCCGGAGGTGGCCGGCGGCGAGCTCCCCCCCGAGGATAAGATCTTCAAGTTCAACAACGATGAGACGAACAAGATCCTTGGAATTGAGTGGATCACGCTGGAAAAGAGCGTCACGGACTTGGTCAAGTCGCTCAAGGAGCATGGCATCTAAAATACAAGAGATGTAAAAATAAATTGCTAAGCAGATGTAAAAATGTGACGATCAAATTGGCTCAATACCCCACGCGCCGTGTTCCCCGAAAATGAGACCTGTGTTGTTGAAGACGAATAAAGTATTCCAGTCAAGCTATTCCAACTACCGGCATAAAAGAGTTGGAATTGGCAGATGAATCCCTAGTGGGTGGCAAGAGTAGCCGCAGCAATAGCGGTGGTAGGTTCGTGCATTTGGTCCATGGTCTTGGTGTGGAGTTGGCAATGATATATAGATCTGGCTATTCTTGATATAAGAAATACAAAGGAAAAGAATCCCCGAGTCCATAAATCGTTAAAACAAGAATTTATCTCGTCGTGCATCCAAACCCACGACACTGTCTCCTTGTATCTTCTTCTCCCTCCCTACCCGTAGCAAATGAGACATTACAAGTAGTATATAACTTATGGCAAATTTTTTCAGACAAAAAAAAAGGCTTTTTTCTTTCCGCCCCCTTTTTTCCCCCATTATACATATATCATCTTTTTTTTTTCAAGCTTTGTTCGCGGCAAAGGGGGGAGGGGGGAGAGGAATCTTTGCTTTATTCCAATCGGTTCAGTTCTTCGACCATCTGGTAGATGGTTTTCCCTGCTTGGCCGCGAGGCCGCACCTTTCAGTATCTCTGCACGAGCAAAAAACAAAAAAAGGAAAAAAAGAAATTTCACCAGCTGTTTCGCTGGGAACGGGAGGAGCTACCAGTGAGTCTGTGATCTCCTATCTCGGGGGTAAGTACCGAGTCCTGCGACGGGTTGCCCAGCGTCTGGCTGGGGATGTGCATCGTCTGGCGCTTCCGCGGCGGCGTGTCGGGCCGGCTCGAGTACGAGTAGTTTGTCTCGGAGGGCGTGGGCGCGCGCTCGCGCATCGACGCGGGCAGCGGCCGGACGAGCTCCGAGAGGCTCAGGGCGTGGTGCGCCGGGTTTCGGGGCGGCGGCACGGGCGTGGCCCGCCCGGACTCGACGAGGACGGCCGTCTCGTTGTGAGCGTCGCTTCGGGGGGGCGCCAGCGTGGCGGCGGCGGCTGGGGAACTGAGCACGGGGGATGCCAGCGGCGACGAGTTCAGCAGCTCGGAGCTGAGTAAAGAGGGCATGCGCCCGCCCGAAGACGCGGCCGCGGGCGAGCTCGACGCAGGAGAGGTGTAGGTCGGCGAGTTCAGCGTCGACGAGTGCGATAATACTGAGGTGCCTAGCGCCGGAGGAGCTGTGATGGGAGGATTAAAGGTAGGTGTAGACATGGCCAAAGAAACATCCAGGGTTGGAGATGCACTCAAATGTAAACTTGCATGTCCCTCCTGCTGAACCTCCTTCTCGCTCGGCACCGCCGCAAGCTTGCTTTCCTTGGACGGGTCGCTCACTCGCTTCATCATGAGGGACTCGTGCCTCGGCGACAACTTGTAGTGGGTTGGGGAGTAAACCGGCGATTCTGGGAAGTTAGGTATGTCTCGATCGGAGCCCTCGTCCACCTCCCCTGTGGGCTCCAGGTGCTTGAGAGGCGGGAGGAGTCGGCGTTCTCGCAACCGGGCTGGGGGCGTCATGGCCACGGGAAACTGGGATACCGGCCGCGAGACCGTTTTGGTCCCCGTCGACGGCGGGGATATGAATTTCTCCCCGAGCTTCTTCGCTTTTCGGCGCTTTCGTTCTCGACATAGGCACCATATTAGTGCACATATAATCATGCAGGCGACAAAGGCACCTAGACCAATCGTGACCTTGATGCCTCGGGTCAATCCCTCGGGGCGCCAGATTTCTGCTTCGTTGGCATCCGCAGTTACCATGGATGTGTTTAACGGGTTATAATAATACGAGTCTGTTTTGGTTGGCTCGTTCGATCCAGCTCCAGCTGTGTTTGATGAAGTGGCAATCGCGGTTGTGTGCTCGGTTTTCGCTGCTTTTGCTGATTTCGTTGCGTCTGGAGTTGACGTCTCTTCAGGAGAAACAATATCGTTGATGCCGGTAGGTTTCCTATTTTTCCCCTTCTTTTGTCGGCACTGTTGGCTATTCTCACTTCCGGTTTCTGAAGCCTGGCCACAAGTGTAGGCCCCAGCAGGAGGTCCTGGGTCTGTTATTGACTGATAGCCCATGCTATACTGATTTAGCAATTTTTTAAGCCATGTATGAGAGGGTGTGAAAATTTACCTGTGACAAGAACTTATGATCCAATTCACGTTGGCTGGCGACTGTCAGGTCATTTCGTCTTGATCAGGGCAAAGAAAACTCACGATCTCGGCCACTCTGATCCAGGTGGTTTACACCACAGAGCTGAGCATCGCAGCAATAGAGGCCAGCAAAGGGATTACTGCCGCCCTCATCGCTTGCGAGTTTCTGGCATAACTGATCAAACTCTTCGTTGTTGGGTGTCATCTGCTTCAAGAAATTCTCCCCGCAGCTGGAGATGCAGTCTGCGGCGTCCTTGACGCCCGTGGCAAGGTAGCCCCAAGCATGATTGGCACAATCACCTGTATCGTTCGCCATACCGGATCTTGAATCAGCTAGAGGAGCTATGGCTCCTTGACTTGGGTATCTTGGAGACAATCCAGAGGGAGAAGGACGGGCTAAAGGACATGTCCGGTGAGGAGATTGGATCAAGGTCTCAGATATGAGCCCAGAATTCGAAACAGAGGGCCGATATATTACACAACTCGAGGCCTCAAGGAGGAATAACGAAAGCGGCAGCATGCGGACAAAACCAAATGCTAATTCAAAGCGTGAAGGGGGGGAAAGGTAGAGTGATGGAGTGCTGATAAACGGCTCCGCCTCATTCACGGCACGGCGCCACGGGCTAATAAGCCTAATCCGTCGTGTTTCCACACCTTAATGGTCGTAAAACACATATTTCAGGCCGTAAGAGGATAGAGGTGGGGAAATTCTGTACGGCGGAACGGGTAGCAAGCATGGTAGTAGGCCGGCGGTTACACTTCCCCTGCAGCCACCCGAGTTTAATGAGAATAGTCTCATGCTGTGCTGGCAAAAAAAAGGACGCCTCAGTCTTCTGCATTGGGAATGTATTGTGGGTAGCTGGAAAACTCTTGAACTCTTTGGACCTAGCGAAGCTGAGATGAGAACGCAGAGTTTGAAATGTGCGCGGATTTTGGACGCATCCGGTCTGCTAGCTGTCTAAATGTTTCTCTCGTGGTGAAATATAAACTTAATGTTATCGCCGACGAAGAAAAGTGGTCAGCCGAGGCGAAGCCGGTTTCAGAAAAGACTTTCATGGCGGCCACCCCGCGGGTGTGATGATTTGTGATGGATTTAGCCAGGCCGCGTCCATGAGAGATTGATAGGGAAAATACTGTTGAAGTCTATGCGTATAAGTGAGTATAATTTGAAGCCGTTTTTGGCTATTACCGGTTAGTCCAGGGCAGGATGGACACTTGTGTCGGGACCAAGATAGGCCAGTCCACGGCGTTTAGGACGAAAACGGTAACCCGGGGTTTCCTCCAATGCGGCCTATATGCTCGGCCGTATAATTCTGTCCTTTTATGAATTAAGTTCCATATTCTCTTCGACAGCAGTAGTTCTCTTTAGCCTATCAATACTCGGAGATTAGGATATCAGCTTTGAGAGGTATGAATCCATATACCACTCTCAAGGGCGCTTTCAGCAGCCGCGATGAGGCCACCAAGGATGAAAGCATCACCCGCTCCGATAAAAATTCATAACGCGCGTTTGAATTATGCAATAGGAGGAAGATAGCCAGAGGTACCATTTCCACCCCCAACGCGGCAGTAATACTGCAAGAACAGATAAAAATCCCACAGCGCATCACGGTGTATGCAGGAACAGCCGTAAATATTCATGTTAGACATACCTAATAATTCCTTTGCCTATGATAAGATATTGTAAAAACTGGAGGTCTTATTCTTGATTCTATGTTGACCCTCAGGATGGGCATTCAATGTGATGTCCGACTTTGTCCTTATCCTGACATGTTGTGTCTCTGTTCCAAGATTGGAGGTTCCATATTCAGCGCTCATAATTCCGTTTCGGGTCCTGAATGTCTCATAGTCTCTTCTCTTGGTACCACGAGCCAATTACCCAAGCGAGTGTCAACACGAGGTCGCTGCCAATCACGCAAGCACGACTCGACGTCTGTCTACTATTTGCGAGACTGCCGGGCATCGGGCCTAATTTCTCAAATCAGCTATTGATGAAGCCTCATACTTTGCAATCTGAGATTTCTATGAACTTTTTATGAGGTGAGGATTTCAGCACAGATCAGACATTGGCTTGTTCTTGATCAACCCGGATGCGATTCAGTCAGCGCTGTCTTCGGCAGCAAATGGTTTCACAATCCATTCCTCCCTATGTCAACGGAACAGTCTAGACAGTCGGGAGTGCAGACCAAACACGATAGGAGACTGAGAACGGGCTGAGACAAAGGTCTCAGTCCAGAAACCCGGGAACGCCTACGGGGCCTCAATTCCGCATCAATTGTAACCCTAATGGGCAGAGTATTCAAACATGCAAAACTTGTCCCTACATAATTTACGACAATCGATCCAACATGCATATATGTGCATCTCATAAGCAAGGCACCTATCGCTTTTTATGTCCAAAATCTTACAAAGCCGAGCTAGTCATGTAGATGGAGAAAGCGAATAGGACAAACAACTGGATGCGACATGGCAGGTGGCCAACCACGGCCCGAACAAACAGTTGCCGATTTCAGCTACCGAGATGAGCCATTCATACATCGTAGCTGTATTTTCTGTACTTTGCGCATTTCCTATTCGCTCCGAATAAGATTAAGCTATGCCGAGACTCGGCAGGCTCAAAGCCTCACCGGAGCAGCACTGCTCGACGTTTCTGGCGCCAAAAAACCACACGCGTTGGGCTTTTAACTTTGCTGGAAATGTTTTCCTCTACCCATGAACGGGCCGCTCGCATCCGATGCAGCCGATGCCTTGCGGGGGCCGTTGATTGGGATGGTGATTTGCTTGTCCCCCATCTCCCCTGCTCAAGACTAGACCGGATCAGATGCACACGTACTAGGAAAGCCGGAGAGGCTCAAGTCCTGAAAATGGGAGAAACGCGGGGTTGGCTTTTCTGGTGTTGCAGTTCTCTAACTTGACAGCTAGCGTCATGGTGCTTGCTGGAGTAAGGGCCTCGGCATCCACCATGCGATGGGCTCCACACAATGTGCCGAAACCCCGAAGGGACAAAATACCATCGTAACTTGGGGCCCAGATCTCATGGCAATTATACCAAGAGAATGAAGAGAATCGCTTAACACAGGGGTCTTCACTAAGCTGTTTTTGGAACTTGTCCTATTGCGCTTGCACCACATCCCCGGCGTTCGTAGGGAGCGCTCGGCAGCCCACGAGTATGCCTTCAACGTCCCCAAAGGCACAAAGATCCAAGGGTTGGAAACGCCGTATTGCCAAAGTTAGTTGGCCGGTATTAGTATCGCAGACGAATTCAGTTACTTACTCGCACCAGGCCTGTGATTCATGCCGTCGGAAGAGGATCAAGTGCTGCGGGACCCGTCCAGCCTGCACGCAGTGCACCTCAACATCTCTCACTTGTCACTATTCCGATCACCTCAACGACCGAGCTTGTCATCAACCCGACAGGTACTGTTTCTAAAAAATGCTTCTTATTTACCGTAACGATATCAAAAATTGACTAATATGAGGATGCAGTGGGCGTTCCCGATCAAGAAATCAGAAACCCAGAGGCCACAACCATGTTCCCTCGGCAAATACTGATTCAGTACATGCTAGGCGGAACTCTGCCGAACATGAGGCTTCAGCAGGCCCAGCACGAACCCCAGAATCAGTAACACCACCAGCCAATGACAGCACTCGTCGAGCAACCATGGTAGCAGAAAACACGGGCGAGCTCAGATACTTTGGTATGAGCCCAAGCACCGATCTAATGACATGACTAATTTGTATAGGGCCCTCATCCAACATGTCAGTCTTGACACCTGATGGGCTTCAATGGATAGAGTCCCGCACCGCCGATGTCTCGCTGCGTCAACGGTTAGAGATGCCGTTGAAGGGAGCGGGAAGTTGGGCCGGGTGGACTCATCCCATGCTGCAGTCCCTGTGGCCAACCACGCTTTCAACTCCGTTACCGCCCTGGGAAGATACTCTGTCACTCGTCACTGAGTACCTAGAATACTACAACACGATACTTCCCATCTTCCATCCGCCAACTCTTATGGGCCAGCTCGGGCGTCAATATGCCCGTTCGGTCACGGCCGTCGAGGACCCGACCTTGTCCGTCGCGCTGAATGCAATACTCGCAGTGGCACTGAGAAGCAGAGCGCAAGATGGCTCTAACAGCCAGGAGCTCACCGACAGATCATGGGCATGTGCCAAGAATTCCCTCGAATCCGTCCTTGCTGTTCTTATGCGCAGCGTCAGTCTTTTGTCTGTCCAAGCCCTCTTAGTGCTGGCCTTCTTCTTCCAGGGAACACCAAATCCCCAGCCCTTCTTCTTCCTCACGTCAGCCGCCGTTCGATTATCTCACTCGGCTGGGCTGCATCGCACATTCGACCACCTCCCGCTGTCCGAAGTGGATCGCGAACAGAGACGTCGGGTGTTTTGGATTGCCCTTATATTGGACTCAAAGGCATCGACACGATGCGGGAGGCCTTTAGCCCAGCAAATTGACGATATCGGAATCCCCGCGCCGTTGGATTCACCCAAGGACAACCTGGGGATTATTGTCAACAGAGACGGCACGGCAGTTTTAAACACGCTCAACTCCGAAACTCGGTTCTACGTCATTGGGGCCAAGATCTATCAATCCATATTTACCGCCTCTTCGTCGGAAAAGTCCATTGGGACCCTTACGGCAGATACTCATAACCTAGGGGAAGAGTTGGAGGACTGGCGGCGCGTGGCTCTCCGAGGCGTGGACATGGACACAATATCAGACAAATGGGGCCAGAAGCTCACAGCCGTGATAAGTCCCTTGCTCGCCTACCACAGTTCCGTCATCACCGTGTACAGCGCGACGTGGCAGCGTCTCTTCAGCTCAATGAGAGGATTGGTCTCTGGTCAACGAGAACTAGATCGTTCTGCGACCAACTTTCCCAACACAGAAAAGTGTCTTCACGCAGCACACGAGATAATCAAAATCATTGGGCTTATTCCAAAGGAAAATCATTCATTCGCTTGGTAAGAATCTACGCCTAAGCTCCTCAATTATTTGCTAACTAAAAACAGGACGATAATACACTGTCCCATACAAGCTTTAATGCTCATATTCATCTGCATTCTCCAACAGCCATGCGATCCAAGCGTGGACACCCGGTTGCAGGCAATCAACGACGCCATGGATTTCATTTCGCAGCTGTCCAGCACGCAAGAAGACTCGTTTCTTCGACCGGTTTGGGCTGTCTGCCATGAACTGTCCCGAATTGCGCGCCTCGCCATCCAAAGAGGCTTGGTGAGGACAAGCAACGTCACGCCGGCGGGAGACGAGGAATCTGCCATTATTAACCCACATACTATCGAAAGCCTGATCATGGATTTTCCAAACTCCAACCAGCCCTCAGATACGCAAAGCTACCAATCCAATATGCGGTTCGCTCCATCAAACATGACCAATGTCCCTCCGCCCGATGTCAACGGAGCTTGGCTTCAGGATCCGGACGGCGCCAACTTTACGATGCATCAGCTCTACGGACTTCCGCTCCCATTCACGTGGAACTGGCAGGATCTTTCAAACGGTTTATTAGAAGATTTTGATTTTTCCTAAAAAAAAATATACAATCAAGCAACGTGGCGCCGTGCCCATTGACCGAGACGCGAGAAGAAAGCGCTTTCACCACACCGGCTGCGATCTCCCCCTCGACCCGGACGGAACCTGATACTCCAGCTTGGACTTTTCAAACTTGAACTGCGGCGCCAAGATGGTGATGTCGTCCTCGATCCCCCACTCCTTGCCAGACATCTTCTGGAAGTGGTCCGGGTTCTTGTACAGGTCCGGCCGGGCCTTTTGGATCGCCGCGTACGACTTGAACAGCAGCGTCTGCATCTCATCGTAGTGCCGCACGTGGAACCCCTCGTTGCGGGCTAGCAGGAACTTGGACTGCTCCTCGTTGTACTGGCCGAGCCGGTAGTACCAGATGTTGTACTGGGTCAAGCTGACGTCAACATCGAACGTCACGTCGCTCTTGGTGCGCTCAAACAGGGCCTGCATGATTGCTGCAGCGCCGACGAGGCCGGTTTGGTAGTCGGAGTTTGCTGCGCCTGTTAGCTACTGTTCGGTTTACGTGAGGTTGTCCAGTGCACTTACGCAAAAGGGGAACGACTGGCTCGTCGAGACCCATAAACTTTCCTTGCAGCCACGAGATGCCGACCAGGCAGTCGCTAATCTGCTGCCATCCGGATCTATACGTAAGAGGCCCCTTGAAACCGTAGCAGTTTTCCCTCGCATGGACCAGGCGCTGATTAATCTTTCTCAGAGTAGCAGAGTCAAAGCCGAGGCGATCCAAAACTCCGGGACGGTAGCCATCAATCAAAACATCAGCCCCCTCAACAAGCGTAGAAAACGTCTTCTTGCCCTCCTCCGTCTTCATATCAATGTTGGCATCTCTCTTCCCGGTGCTCAAGTCCAGCCACGTGACGGAAACATCTGGCAGCTTCTCGCTGGTAACCTTGATAACGTCGGCGCCCAAGACGGCCAGGATCTTGGAGATTACGGGGGCGGCAATGACGCGGGAGAAGTCAATGACCCTGATTCCGGCAAGGGGCCTGAATCCCGACGAAGAGTCCGTCTCGGGCCACGAGCTTCGAGGAGCCGGTACGCTCCTGCGGCTCCAAAGCGGTTCCGCGCCGATGATCTTTCCATGCTCCGATGCAAAGAACTCTTCGGGCGTCAGGCATGTGACGCCAGCCTGTCTCAATTCGTTGTTGGCCTTGTCCTCCAAGTAGTCAGCATCATACTGGGCGACCTTGTCGGCATAAATCTTGATGGCCTCCTCCCTAGTGACGTCTTGCTGCCCCACGCCAACCATTCCCATGGTTGCTTCCGCGTTCATGGAGCCATGGAGATGGTACCAGCGGCCGTCCTTGGTCTTGTACACATTGGTCGCTTCTTGGTTAATGGGCTTGTTCATGTCATAGAGGTCGCCCTTTTTTAATTCAGCCAGCAGGTGAGGGTGCTGGAGGAAGGATTGGCCATTTACGGCGGGGAGAAGAATAGACTCGAGGAACAGAGTCGCAACATCGCTGTCGAAACCTGTTTCAGCTTCTTTTTTTTTCTTTCTTGCTTTCCTTCGAATGGGCCGTGTAGATGGTATCGGAGACTCACGTGTTGACCTCAATGTCTTGGTAATCAATCCCATAACGATCCGAGGCAATAGCGCTAGCAGCTGCAGCCACGAGAGCTGACAACGAAGACGACGACTCTGTTATTTTGCACGGCGTAGGGATGAAAGGCTTTGGATCGCCGACAAATGTAATCTTCTTCGCAGCTTCAGAGAAGGAGGGTGGGAAGGCCAATCGCTCGTCGTTCAGGAGCTTCTCGTACAGAAAGCGTTTGCTTTCTTCTTGAACAGAATAGCCCTCCATTATTGCAAATGTCTAAAGAAGATTTTGTATTTTACTTTTCTCTTGCGGTTTCCTGTATTCCCTCTTGCACGCATCATTGTGTGAACCGGCCTCTTATATAGAACAAGCTAGCGGCGCCCGTCGGCACGCAGATGCCGCGGTTTGTCCAGTCAGATCTAGCTCACGAGACCATTTCCCGCCGTTCCTAATCAGGCTTGCAAGCAACGGTACTACAAACTCAACCTTTTTTTTTCTGCTAACCAGCGCGGCCGGCCGGAGTTTTGCGACTCCGCACCTCTTCTACGTCATAGCCGGAGTTTTGGGTGAAACAGAGTAGCGCACAAACACCAAAACTCCGGGCCGGGAACGCTACCCTAGAGTTTTTTGGCTCAACTCACCCGCACCACTTTGATGTAACAAGCGGATACGGAATTCCGGAACTCCTCTTTTTTTGTCCATTAAGGAAAGTGAGGCGGCGGAGGAGGAGTTTTGGGTTCGTGTAATGACGACAAGTCTCGCTTGGCTAGTATGGACGAGAAACCATACCCGGAACTATATAAGTGGTGGTGGGTATAGACGACAATGGGTTCGGTAAACTTAACGCAGATTTCCAGTTGACAGAAAAAAGGCCCCGTAACAAAATACACACACCCTGAGAAATAGATATGACTTCGTGGCGCCAAGGCGAGTTTGGAAAACGGCCCGTTCGCATTGCGAACTGCTCGGGCTATTGTGGTATGTCCTCATTCACTCTCCACCTTGATGCATAGCATCCCCGTCTGACAGCGAGCAAGGGGATCCGCCCATTGAGATGTTCAAACAAGCTACGCTTGGCGATGTCGATTTCATCACAGGGGATTATTTGGCAGGTGAGAGATGCTGCTTGTGCGGAATTGTCTAGTTTCTCACTCTTACTCCCACAGAGGTAAACATTGCCAAGAATGCAGAGGACTACTCACTGGGTCGCCACCCCGGCTACGAAGCATCGGCCTGGCAAGGCATTGAGATGACAATTGATGTCATAAACACCAAGCGCATCAAGATTGCCATCAATGGCGGCGCGCTCAACCCCAAGGGCCTGGCCGAGAAAGTCGCCGGGCTTGTCAAAGAAAAAGGCTACGACTTGTCCGTCGCCTACATCTCAGGCGACGACCTTTTACCCGAGGTCCGCAAACTCGTCTCGGCTAACAACCCCGCCTCTCTTCCCCATCTAGATTCCATCAACACAAACGTGGAGCCCCTGAAGGAAGCTCTCGCCTTTCTCGACGCAGATAATGACACCTCCGAGGCTGCATCGCGGGTTGTATCCGCCAACGCATACCTGGGCGCCCGGGGCATCCTAACAGCCTTCCAAAAAGGCGCCGACATTGTAATTGCGGGCCGCGTATCTGATGCTTCGCCCGTCATCGCCGCCGCGTGGTACTGGTGGTCTTGGAAAGAAACAGACTATGACCAGCTCGCAAGTGCACTGATCGCAGGTCACCTCATCGAGTGCTCGGCCTATGTGACGGGCGGGAACTTTGCGGGTTTCACAAACAAAAAGTACGGCGGCTGGGAGACGTTCGTGGACCCAGGATTTCCCATCGCTGAGGTGAATGGGGATGGATCCTGCGTGATAACGAAACACAACGGCACGGGGGGAGTGGTGGATGAGGACACTGTGAGGAGTCAGTTGCTCTATGAACTTCAAGGAAATGTCTACTTGCACAGCGACAGCAAGGCAGTGATAGATGATGTCAGGATAGAGCAGGTCGGAAAAGACAGGTAACATCTCCTTCTCCCAGTCAGCTCGTCCTGCTAACTTGGCATACGCCAGAGTTCGTGTCAGCGGTATCAGAGGGCTTCCACCTCCACCCACAACAAAACTGGCAATATTTTACAAAGCTGGCTTCGAATGTCAGTTGTTAGTCAACGCGGCCGGGTACGCATGGAGGGAGAAATGCGACCTGTTTGAGACGCAAGTAAGGTCTCGGTTGAGCAAGGAGAATCTGGAGCATTTCGATATTCTCGATTTTCAGCGGTAAGAGACACGCGCCTTCGTGATTGAAAAAAAAAAGAAGGGACATGACTGACATCCGCACAGAATCGGCGTCCCGGCACAGAACCCCTGGGATCAGAACAGCAGCACCATGTACATCCGGGTAATCGCTCAAGCCAAGTCTGCCTTGACGCTCCGAGGCCTCACAAAGGCTGTTTCTGACATTTCCCTCAAGCACTTCCATGGCAAGTGGGCAGCACATCGCAATATCTGGCTGAGATGCTAATGGGCCATAGGCTTCCACTCTGCGTTGGACATGCGCACGGCTATCCCTAAACCGTACATTGCATACTACCCTGCGCTCTGGGACCAGTCAGTGCTCAGGGAGACGGCTCGTTTCATAGATGTGTCCGGCCGAGTCGCCCCGTCCTATGTCGCCGGTCACCCTGGCGCCTACGAGCCTCTGGCCACACGGGAGAGCTACGACACGACGTCGCCGGCCGTGTTCCCTGGCCCGACGCGGACGGTTCGACTCGGCGACGTAGCTCTCGCACGATCGGGCGACAAGGGATCTAACCTCAATGTGGGAGTATACGTACAAACGGCGAAGCAGTGGGATTGGCTCCGGTCGTTTTTGGCTTCAGAAAGGATTCAGAACCTGCTCGGTGGAGATGCAGATCAGCGCTACAACATCGAGAGGGTAGAATTCCCGCACATCTTCGCCGTCCACTTCGTTGTCTATGGCATCCTTGGCCGCGGCGTGAGCAGCTCCACGAGGCTGGATGCTTTCGGGAAGGGATTTGCAGACTATCTCAGGGACAAGCACGTGGAGGTTCCTGTGGCCATCCTCGAGGGCTAAGGCATCATGGTCACCCGTCGAGTTTTTGAGTTCCGGATCGGGAGAGTTGGTGGATGAAACGGCATATTGAATTTAAGTTGGGATGATGGAGTCCCGAGCAGCCTCTCAGGTAATGAACGTTTGAGGTTTATTTCCTGACATGCGCTATGACTGGACTTTCGCCCGATTTGAGTTCCCGGACAAAGCATGACGTCGTTGCACCCTTGCAGCTCATTGCGAGCAAATAACTCTCACAGTGGTGTCACAATGTCGATCATGAGTGTAATATCCCATCCTACCTGCGATTGAGTGAACCGTAAATTGTTGCTCCGGTTTTGATTAATGTTCATTTCACATCTCACAATGCCCACCTACCCTGAAGAGAAGCATGCCAAACCCGGCAATGAGCTGTCACCTCCACGTGACATCGGCCCCCCCTGGGCCACCTGGGCCACACTGGCCGAGAGCCTCGGCCCCGGACGGACCCCCTCCCTTCTCTCCACATCCCGGCCCATAAGGCTGCCGAGAGCTTCTCTTACTAAGGGGCGGAGGATCAACAAGATGCTGAATTTCCTGGGTTCGCCATCTTACCGATAGATTTCTCTTTAGCTCAATCGCACCGACAATCGTCATAACAACCCCTCCCAATTCACCCCCGCGAGATCGGCCACGCTGGCCATCAGTGCTGAAGCCATGACCGACAACAGTGCCCAGAAACGCATCGACGCCCTGGGCAAGCAGCTCACCCAGCCTCTCCAGCCCATCAGCAAGGTGGCTCCCGGGTCTAGCTTACCGCGCGTCAGTGGCAAGGTCATTATTATCACAGGTGCGTATAGACCAATCCCTCCCTGATATCACGTCTTCCCGGTCTTCCTTGTCTGCCTCGCCAGCATCATCATCCTCTAACTTTTTTTTATTTCAAAATAAGGTGCCAATTCTCCACTGGGAATCGGTCGTGCCACCGCCCATCAGTTTGCTGAGAGCGGCGCACGAGCGCTCTACCTGTGCGATTATGATGGTACATATCTAGATGCCCACAAGGCGGAGATCGAGGCTGCCTATCCACAAACCGAAGTGCACCCCCGACGCTTTGATGCCGGCGATGAGGCCAGCGTCAAACAGGTTGTTGACGAAGCTCTTGCACAATACGGCCGCCTCGATGTCTTCTTCGCCAATGCTGGTATAGTCGGAAAGCACGTTGCATTCACGCAGTTCAAGGACGATGAGTTCATGTCGCTTCTCAAAACCAACACTTTGAGGTGGGTACTGTGTAATGTGTAGATTGTTCCCAGGCGAGCGAGGGTCCCATCTTTTTTCCCCCCCTCCTCATCGTCCGCAGGATCCACAAGATGGAACAAACCCCCACAAGCTACAAGCGAGCATCAGCTAAACAACCCTTTTTTGATCTGTCTAGTGTGTTCCTTGCCGCCAAGTATGCCGCTCCAGCCATGATGAAGACGAGTGCCGAGAAGCCCCAAGCTAGTGGAAGCATTATTGGTACCGCCTCCGTGGCAGGTCTTCGTTCGAATGCCGGCTCGACGCCCTACTCGGCGTCCAAGGCCGCCGTTGTCTCGCTGGCGCAGACCATATCCTATCAATTGGCCGGTACCGGTGTCCGCATCAACGCCATCTGCCCTGGACTCATCGAGACGGGCATGACAGCTTCCACCTACGAGGCTGCCCGAGCCAGGGGCACAGAGAAGAAGATCGGCCAGCTTAACCCACTCAAGCGCGGGGGTCATGCGGATGAGATTGCGCGGGTTGCGTTATTCCTGGGTAGCGATGAGAGCAGCTATGTAAACGGACAGGCATGGGCAGTCGACGGCGGATTAAGCGCCGGCCACCCTTTTGTGCCTGGCAAGCTCGGTTAAACAGTCCTGACTCTTGTTAGATTATAGGAGGTATCATTCACCTGCATTAGCGTACCATGTTTTGCTACTGAGTTGACTATTTCGTTGGTTGCCGATGCAAAAACGCTGGGCAGGACGTACGCGTCCACCCGTGCTTGGGAGCCTCATCTGCGTAATCATAGTCGCACCATGGAATCACGTATTTTCTCCAAGCGCTGTTGCAAGAATCCGTTAATCGACAAAAAAAAAAAACTCTCCGTAGCGCGAACAGGCTCATCTCTAACAAACAAGCTAGGGAACAGGGAACAGAAAAACGGAATTAGGGATAGGTGAGCTCAAGGATAAGATGATCGGTTAAGAATTGAAACACCAATCCCAGCGCATTTGCAAGCTGCATTTCTAGAGGATTCGCCATCAAGCGCTCCTGGGCTGTTCCAGACGTCTGCAACCCTGAGTTTTCTGAAACGGCAGAAACTGAAACTGATCCTGGCAGGGTTGGGAGAAAACATCAGGCTACATAAGGTGCCCGTTAAACATTGGTAGGTGGGTGAGAAGCCAGTGCCGCGTCATCAAGCCCACATGCCGACCGGGGGGGACCCTAAGAGCCACTACCGTCAGCTGCAACCACACACTCGATTCGTCCCCATCAACCCGAAACTAGAAACCATCGAAAAGCCACTCAAGAGATGTTCCGCCAAGCAGATGCCAGTGGATCCTGGGCACTGATCGCCAAAGGGGCCACTGGGGCCAGGGGAAGCGGATGATATGCTGATTTGAGCAATAGGCTTGGCCTGGCGGATGGAGCAGAGCACAGACAGCCGCAACATCGTCCTGCTTGTGAGTTACAGTGAAACTACCATGTCCACCATCATGACTAGGATACTGGCCATGTACAGTAGGATGGTTTGCTGTCACAGTAGCGGACTGGGACCAGGGAACAGGGACACGTCTAGAGCTTGGAACGGCGGTAGAAACGGCATTCGCCGCCAAGGCGGACATTGGTGAGCTCCAAAAAGGTATATATGAGGGTCGATCTCTGGCACATATCGAATTCAGATCAGCTTCGTCTCCATCGCCTTCTCTTTCATTTCAGACCCGGACTTCCAGTTGCAGGCCTTCTGTGATCCGTCAGTTGTACAGCAGCCCCTTCAAACATAAAAAGGAAAAAAGACCCTTTTCAACAACCCTCAACACTTATCAACACTCATTAACAACCTTGACAACTTTTGCAATGGCTGTCCTCTCTGTCCTTACTGTGGCTCTTGCCATCTCCTCTGGCGTCACTGCCAACCCTCTTTTCGGCTTCGGCGATAGCAGTGATAGCAGCTCTTTCACTCCTGGTGCTGGTGGATTTGGAGACTTCACTCCTGGAGCCGGTGGCTTCGGTGGCGGTGCTACCCCCAGTGCCGGCAGCCCCTTCGGTGACTTCACCCCCGGTGCTGGTTCTATTCCCACCGACATCGCCGGATTCGAGAAGCGCCATGAGGCCAGCGGCGACTTCACTCCCGGCCCCAAGCCCACCGGACCTCCCCCCAGCGGCTTCACTCCTGGTCCTGGCGGCTTTGGCGGTGCCTTCACTCCCGGTGGTGGTGCCTTCACCCCCAACGGCCCCGCTCCCACTGGCACCCCTCCTGCTGGCACTCCTCCTGCTGGCACTCCTCCCTCGGGTGCTGCTCCCACCGGTGCTCCTAGCAAGCGCTGGTGGATCTGGGGCCGTGCCGATGAGGATGACGAGGATGTCACCTCTGGCTCTCAGCCAACTCCCACCGGCCCTCCCTCCGGCGACTTCACGCCTGGTGCTGGCGGTGACTTCACTGCCCCTGCTGGCGGCCACTTCACCCCTGGTGCTGACTTCACTCCCGGTGCTGGTGGCTTCGGTGGCCACGGTCACCACACACCTGGTGCTGGCGGTTTCGGCGGCCACGGTCACCACACTCCTGGTGCTAGCGGTGAGTTCACCTTCACTGGTGCTCCCACCGGCGACTTCACTCCCCCTGGTGCCGCCCCCACCTCCTTCTTCACCCGAACCCGCTCTGCTAGCAACTAAGCGATCATCGGTGGTATTTGAGATGAGCGGTGTTATAGACTATAGACAGATGTGGTGGACCGATGTGTAGCGTGGAAAATATGGTGGAATGGGTTCCTGTATAATCCATGTTGAGAAGCTGGTCTTTCGAGCCTTCATATTGTATCTACTTCCATGGCGGCGTCCGTCGCTGTCAATTGAAAAATCTTGGCGATGACATCCTCTTTCCAGACCTTGTAATCAGCGCGTTTCGTTTCGCTGAGAAAATCGTACTTGTCTTGAAACATTGTGTCCGCTCGTTTGATCTGCATCTTGGGGATCGCCTCCTCATCCATCATGTCCACATCATCATCAACTTGAGTGCGCTGTGTTAGCTTGACGACATCAGAAATGCCCTGGTACCAATCTCCATTCAGCCAGCCTCGCTGGTTGACTTGGGTGACTGCGTCATCAAATTCCTTGGTCTTGATATTACTAAAACCAGCCCAAGCATCGTCATCTTCCAAGCCCCTATTCGTGACCTCCTGACGTGCACGGGCTAGCAAGGCAAGAATTTCCTTTCGTCGCGGAACATAACCATCTCGATCGATACCTTCCCCTGAGGTAAGAGCTTGGACACGCATGGTTACGTAGAAGTAGATGGCAGCGAACAATGCGGTGACATTTTGAAGTATCCATTCATCCTCTGTCCTTTGCCCGCCAGGCGCAACGATTGTCTCCATTCCAGCGATGATAGTGGGGGCCAGCTTCTTATGATTGGTCTCGTGGCAAACAAAGCGGATGGAGGGTTGGATCCAGGGGTGAAGGCCATTTTCAGATGTGACAGCCGATGTTTTGCTGGCAGATTTTGCCGGAGTGCCATTGGCAGTCTTTGACGGTGTTCGAAACGGTGCTAGACTCCTCTCCTTGGTCGGGGTCGCACGGGATGGCACTCGGGTTGCCGAAGCGGGCGAGCCTCCAAGATCTCTCAATTTTGTGCCTGGAGTGCGCGTTGTTCGTCCTGGTGTTCGGGGCGTGGATGCGGTCTTGGGCAAAATGTTGTCCAAGTGGGCGTACAATCGGTTGTAGATACGAGGGGGGATCGGTGGTCGGGGTTGGATTGGCGGAAGATCAAGAGTTATTTTCAGTCTAAAATAGTTAATTTCTATTCATTTGAACCCATTGAGGGTGAAGCGCGAGTATACCTGTCGCAAGCAATGTGTGCGCAAGCGTAGGGTCGCGCAATCTCTTCCTCAGCTTTCAGAGTGCTTGCACGGTTTCGGGACTGAGCGAGGAGGGATTCGGCGAGTTCTATGAGGGACTGAGGCAGATCCGTAGCATATGTCGGCATTAAGGATAGCAATGCCTGCTTAATCTGTTGTTGACTCATGGTTGCCGATGGGATCTCGAGCCTTGGCGTGTGTTGTTGACTTGGAGTTTAGGCAAGGTAGGTGGTATATCCGCAGTGAGGTCACCTAGCCAGAAATTATCAGTGAGCGCGCCTGTTAACGCGTAGCGGATGGCGGCTGTAGACGCCAAGTCACGGGGAGGCTGGGACGTGCTTTAGCGCTTTCGGGCGCTGCTACTCCGAACAGGGGTCCGAGAGACATGGGGAAAGCGAGGTCTAGACTTGGAGAGAAAGGAATCCTGTGCAAGGTTCTTCCTTCTGATCCTATCCGTAATGTGCTCATGTTTCATACCAAGGGCTGAAAATTGAATGACAATGCCATTATTGAATGAATAATTGTTCAGAAGACCCTTGCTGACAGCCTGTCAGTGGCATTCCAGACACTACAGTGCCCCTCCCACCACCGACTGCCACCCCGGCCACCCCAGCCTTCAGCAGCTCTAGCTCCCCGCCAAGCTTGTCTGGCCTAGGCGGTCGCTACCCCTGACACCCTCCACTACCATTACGACAGAGGCCACGAACAGGTTGAGTTTGATATCGCATCACTCCTATCTTCGAGACCAGCTTTCTGCTTCATCCTTTATTTGCCTCGCCTTGTCCCGACCGACCGCTCGAACTCGCTTGCTTGCTCGCGGCGACTCCAATTGCCTCTGTCAGACTCCCCATATCTAAACACAGCCACGCGAAAGATGCGCCCGGCTTTCCTCGGCATCGCCTTTGCGGGCCTCGTGGCCGCTCATGGCTCGCAAAAGCCCTTGGTCGACCCCAACGCAAACTGGATAACCAAGCACATGGCTGGTACGTTTGAATTATTGATCGAATTTTGGCTAGTATAGGCTTCTAACTGGTGCGCGCAGAGGAGCATCACATGGACAACTGGGACTCTGCAGCGTTCTTTACACTACACGATTTCAACGGCAACGGCCAGTGGGAAGGCTCCGAGCTTCAACGACTGTACGGTCTTATGGATGACTCCAACAAGGGAATGTCGCAAGCCCGAAAAAACGAGGTTCTCGATATCCTACTGCGCCTGCTCGATTTCAACCGAGACGGTATCGTTAGCCGCGGGGAGTGGCTCGACTTCAACGCTCAGGGCAAGACGCTCCCCGACCTGGGTACCGGCCCCGGACACCACGGCGATGACGAGTACGAATATGAAATTCACCACTGGGAAAAATACCACGATGAGAACACCAAGCTCGAAGACCTTACACATCCTGAGGATATCGAGCACTTTAAGAAGCACGAGGAGATGGAGCGGGAGGAGGAGCGCCTCGAGGCCCTCAATAAGGTGCCAATCGTCGAAGCCAACATTCCTCAAAAGTTCCGAAGACGTCAATAAACTGTACATAAACATTAGATTTCTGTCAGGGGGGGTTATATAGGGGTTGGGCGGGCGCGTATGATATCATGATGGATGACGATGTGTACTTGAATAATATTGCTATTGATAGCTAGCATTTTTAGTAACATGGACGTCAAAGACACAGTGCCAGACACCCGGCGCAAATGTCTTGACCAGTTCGACATGCTCAACTTTGGCTGTTTTTGCTTGCTCATCACCCACCCAACTCTGAAATCGCCGCTGGATCTCTTCTCCCCTTGCAGCCGTATCATTCACGCCCACGTTTTCATGGAGGTGCAGCCACGTCTCGGCTGACGGACCGCACATCTCCCACGTATCCTTCCAGGTGGACTCGCTTGTGGGCAGGAAGCCGCCATTGATATGTCGAATATCCCGGGCTGTGCCTTGGGCTTGTAAGGATTGGATTCTTCGTAGGGCTTCCTCGTTGCTCTCGAGAAACACAATTATCTGCTCCCCTCCGGCGACAATTTCTTCAACCGGGAGAAGCAAATCCTGGCCTTGAACAATTTTAACGCTCCACTTGTTGGCTTTTGCGCCTCGTCGTAGTCCCTCAACGCTCCAAGGGTTGATTTCCCAGCAGAGGACTCTCAGCCCTAGGCGCGCATAAGAAAAGACGAAATATCCGATACCCGCATATAGATCGACGGCCCAAGGCTTTTCAGAGGACCCAGAACCAAGCTGTTGAAGCGTTCTTGGGCCCATGTCAAGCAAACGTGCCTTCTCTTTGATGTTCCCGCGGCTGAACATTGTCCATCTCGGCGCCCAAGTTTGGAAGATGCCATTTTGCTTTGTTGATACCCAAAGGGACTGGTCAAAGTCAACATCCGTAATTGCGTCCGCGGCGACTTCGTCTGGGCCGAAATCTCCGTAAAGAATGCGGAGCCCACTGGGGCTTCTCAGGACATTCTCATCTTCAGCCCCTTCTTTGTGCAAAGGAATCCCTTCGTTTACAGCCAAATGTGTCAAATCCTCTTTAGATTGAACAGAGAGCTCCTTTAATATAAAAGACCAAAGAACAGAGGAGGTTTCCTGGCTGGCGACTCGCAGAGTTGCCGTCCAAATTTCGTTTGAGAAGCTGCCGGATGGAAGTAAGGCCATAGGCTCGTATATTGTGAAGCGTTTCGGTGCACTGTTGAAGAGCGCATCTTTCAAGTGTTCGTCAACTCCATCTTGTTGGAGTATAGTACTTAGCCAGGTTTGAACGGCTGATTGTATTGGGTTTGCCTTGGGGGCCTTAGGGGCCTTGGGTGGTTTCTGTTTAGGCATGATTGTGTGAGGTGAAAATTATGGAGTCTTTGTGTGGCGGGTCACTGCCAGTCAGCGACTAGAGTCACACGGTTCGAGTAGAAACATCACCATCCACTTTGCAGCACCCGGAGAAGTCAGGAGGTAAAGATAGGCCGTGTTGACACTCGCATGATTGTCGGAATGGACATTTGCGCCATTTAGATTTAGTGCGGAAAATCAATTGTCAACGATTCTACCCAAACAACCTTATCCCACTCAAGTTCACCTCGAGTCTGCGGGTATCTTGACCCTATGCTATTCTACATGTAACACCAAACCATTTCGTCCGTTACGTGTACGCCATCCTTCATCACAAGAAGTAGTCGCCAGGTCCCCTCCTGTTGGCGGGCACGTGTCTCTGGTCATCAGGCACAGCTGAAAAGATACTGAACTTGGGGTTCAAGTCCTTGTCCACAGCCATGATAGAAGCAACGTTTCCGCAGCGGTAACAGTAGTTGGGAGCCGACCAAACCGTCACAACAGAGTTCTCTGGGAAGTGATACTGTTCCTAGTCAGCGCCAATTGGAAAGGAAAGGGGATAAAAGTGGTTTATATACCTTGTAGCCTTCGTTGACAAGTTGGTGCGCTCGCGCAATAAGTTTAAGTCCGTTGACATGATTAAATTCCGTGGCTACCTTGTCGCCAAATAACCAGCCAGCACCACGCGGGCTGACAGCCCAGGTTTCGACGTCTTCCGGATCTGACCACACCAAATCACAAAAGGCGCCTTCATGGGGAATCTCTTGAGCTCGGGCGACCACGCGAATCTGGTCAATGGTCCTAATTTCGGGGCTCAAGCCTCCGTGGACACAAAGAATCTCGCCGTCAATGATGGCAGCAAGGACAAGGAAATCAAAGACGTGACAGCAGGCCTTCCATACCGATGCGTTGCCGTACTTTTGCTGACACTCCTCGTAGAATCCGTAAACCTGTGTAATTTGTCTCGACTCGTGGTTTCCGCGAACAAGAATGATGCGATCGGGATACCTGTGAAATTTGTAAGCAGTGAAACCAGACATCGCATGCCGCAGAGAACGTACTTGGCCTTTAGGCACATAAGTAAAGTAAAAGTCTCCAAACTAAAGTATCCTCGGTCGACGAAGTCTCCAAGGAAGATATAACGAGTTTCGGCGCTCTGACTTGAGGTGGCGGTTACACCAACTCCGGAGTCCAGTCTTTCCGCTATGGTCGCATCAGGATCCTCCTCTACGTTCTCAATCTCTGTCTCCTCAGCGCCCTCGGTTCCGCTCCCACTGGGGTTTTCGCCTGACGACTTTATCTTCTTTCTCAGCTTGGGGTTCGTAATTTCGGTGGGGGGCTCGATATCGTCGGAGGTGATTACATTTGTCGCAGTCTTCGGGGCCTGAACGTTGGATTCTCCTGGCATGCCACCGGACACTCGGAAAAGCTCGAGGAGATCGTAAAACTGCCCGTGGATATCGCCGCATACGGTGACGGGGGTGCAGACGGGCTGGATGTTGGATTCTGGGGGATCAGATCAGCGGCCCTGCTTGACAGGTCGAAGAGAGTAGAGCTCACCTTCCATCAAGATCTCCTTGACCTTCTCGCACAGCTCCTTCATCGCCCGCTCAGGAAGATAATGGCACTGCTTGGCCTCCTCGAGCCACTCATCGATGCCGGCATTGGGCCCCAGGTTAGCGGGGCCCGGACGAGGTACGTTGGAAGCCATTTCTATGGCATACCCCGTCGGATAGAGGGCAAGGTAAGACGCACACGGGGATATAACGAATATACCGGCCCGGCGATGCTGGGTGATGCAGCGTCCCTCAACCGCTCTGGCTGGGTCCTCGCGGAGTGACTGGGGGGTGGGTCTTTTGGAGATGGAGGGGTGCAGTCGTGAGACGCCGGGATATCTTCGGCACCCGCGAGTAACTTTGGCGTCCAGTCGTGTCTAGTATTGCTTTGTGGAAGTTTTCTAGTCTCTTCGAGTTGTCTTAAGATTAATCAATAAGTATTGTTGATCGTACCAGTGTCATATGCGTCTGTGAACGCTCTGAGCAAAATCCCCGACTGCGTCAGGACCGATTGCACGTGAGATATCCTCCATCTGGCTAATCGCATAATTCTCCCTGTTCGCCCCACCGCCGCTTGGCGGGGCATCGCACAAGCACAAGGCACGCGCTGCGACTCATCAAGCCTCATGAGGTTCTCGGGCATCTCAGTGCGCATTACAGGATTCAACGCCACAGCTGGCCATTTTTGCGGCATGCACAATGTCAACACAGTCTCCGCAAGTCCTGTCCCGTCGAGCTAATGGGGTTCTCCCTGCGCCCGCGGGCCAGGCCAATGAGCCGCTCAAGGTAGGGGTTCAGTGCGTTGCTCAAAACTCATGTCACTTTATCTGACCCATGCCAGGGCAAGGGATCGCACGAGAACACCGCGTCCAGCAAACCAGGGCGAGGAAGGGGTTCGAGTGGAAAGTCCGCAGACAACAGCAAGGTGGGAGGAACACATGTATTTGCTATAAATGACCCACCAACTAACCAGCCGCAGAATGCGACTGATGGTGACGCCCCCAAACCTACCAAGACAAAATCTCAAAATGAGGGCGAAAAACTTGTGATCCGTCGCCTTCCTCCGGGGATGACTGAGTCAGAGTTTCTCACTATTCTTGGGGGCGAATGGGGATTGGGGAAGGGAAAGGTCGATTGGTTCTCCTTTGCGCCTGGAAAGATTTCCAACGAGTATGCCTCACTCTCTCATGCAGGATATCTTCCTTCGCTAACGCGGGCTGTCAAGTCCATCAAAGCCATCGAGACCTGGCCGTGCCTACCTTCATCTTATGAAGAAGGATGATATTATGGCTCTCAACGACTCTGTCCGACTTGCGACATGGGAGGATGCAAAGAACAGTTTTAATAGCCCATCTCTTATCGGACCGCCTGTGGTTGAGTTTTCCATCTACAAGAAGGTCCCCAGCAACAAGAAGCGAACAGATGCGCGACAAGGTACCATCGACCAAGACCCGGAGTTCATGGCATTCCTGGAGGACCTCGCAAACCCAACACCTCCCAAGGAGCACACTGAGGCCGATGAGGCCGAAGATATCGCCAAAGCGGAGGTCAAGGTGACTACTACACCTTTGATCGAGTATCTCAAAGAGAAGAAGGCCAACAAGGCGAAGGAATCTTCGTCTTCAAAGGGTTCAAAGGGAGAATCCAAGGGAGGAAAGGGCAAAGGAGCTTCCAAGGACGATGAACCAACAAAGAAGAGAGGTAAAACCGAGAAGACCGAAAAGGTGGAAAAGGCGCCCAAAGAAACTGTCAAAATTCTCACCAAGAAGGCTGCCACCGAGCAAGCTGCAGCTGCAGCAAAGAATGTGGTTAGTCAAGCTAAGGAGTCGAGCGCTCAAGAAGCGCCCAAGAGTCGACGCGCTGGTATCGCCGCTGCTGCCCGAATTCTTCAACGTGATCTGGGCCTCAGCCCTGGCAGTGCACATAGGAAGGCACGCCAGGATGCTGCTAAGGCGGAAGCAGATGCCAAAGCTACGCCGACTAAAGAGCCCGCCGAGCCCGCGACTTCCGATCAGCCAGCATCGGCGTCCAAGACAACCGATACGCCTACTTCCACGCCCAAGGGTCGATCATCTGGCAACCCGACAGCAAAGACGCAGGCTCCAGGGCGCAGGAACCGTGGCGGGAAGAACTCTGAAAAGAACAAAACTGGAGAAAGCGGAACAACTCAGCCGTCGAGCGCTGCTAACCCTCCAGTCGTTCTCCTCAAGAAGAAGGCGGCCGACGCTGAGACCTCTCGACCATCAAGCCCCAGTCCAGCACAGGTTGCAAACCAAGGATCGGGCTCCAAGGGTGCTTCAGGAACATCCGGCGGTTCCAAGGGGAACTCGAACAACAAGGGTGGCGCTGCGCAAAAGAAACCCACCAGCGTCACACCCGACGCAACACGAGGGTTTGTCAAGCATGCTAATCCATCTCAGGGTGTCACCGAGGCTCTTCTCAAACAATCACTCGAAGTCTTTGGCACAATCACCTTTGTGGAGATTGATAAGCGCAAAGGTTTTGCCTATGTAGACTTTGCTGAACATGAAGGTTTAGTCAAGGCGGTCACGGCAAGTCCCATCACTGTGGCACAAGGCACTGTGCAGGTTTTAGAGCGCAAAGACAAGAAGCCCGCGAATGCGAATGCGAGTGCGACTCCCACATCGGGGACATCGACATCAACCGCGCCTGAGAAATCGTCAGGTCGAGGAAGACGTGGACGAGGCGGCGGTGGCAAGGGCAATACTACCAACAACCAGAATGCCACCCCCGCCACAGCGAATGGCGGTTGAGTGCATGCGAAAGGGGTGGGAACTTCTTTCTGAAACATGTCAGAGCATTAGTGCAATGTGAAGAAGATATGCCTACAAGATGGCGCCGCAAGCATCAGCCTGCTCCGAGCCGAATGTTGCTCGCGATGGACTCGGCCTACCAAGAAGAAGCGCACGCAATGCGACCAGCTGATTTAATCGGCACCATGCAGCCGCAATTCAGCGTCGGGCGGCGGTTTACTGGAGCATGGCACAGCAAACACGTCGAGCGTTATGGCTACGAGGTCAGATAGAATGAATGGGGCAACCCATAGCCCATGTTGGCTCTATGGCCAGTTGCCGAAATCGAGCCATGCGCGTCGCATTTGAGACAGAGAGATAGACAAGGGGAGAGCTGCGCATAGATAGTGAGTGAGTTATCAATCAAGAGTAAATACACTCAGACGACCGTTGCGTATTCTATCGCCCCCTTCACTTGACTTGGCCCAGCATATACAGCATTCGATAGTGCTTCAACTTGTGTGAGCGTGCGCGTTCCCACTCACAATTATTAATTCACAAAAAGAGCACCGCATTGAATGCAGGTACGGTTCAATGGCACGTAATCCGTCTCGTACTAGCAGCGGGAGCACCGATACACCGTTTGTCCACCGGTACCACACAAGCAAGCACAGACGAACAAGAGAGCTAAACAAGTCACGACCAACGACATGATTCCAAAAACCATGCAGCTAAGGAAGACACACAAAACAGCTAGAGACTTGACCGCTACGCCGGCCGCCAGTGTACATGCCCGGGCCGAGATACTTGTCCACGTCCTTGAACTCCAGCGTGGAACTGTTCATGAGCGTAACATACCACATCGGCGATCGCGGCCCGTATTTCATGGTGCAAATTTCCAACATCATCACAGCCAGGAGAATCATTCCGTTGACAAAAGTGCAATAGTACAGCCCCCACAGGGACACCCTGCGCGATGACGCTCTAGCCGGCGACGTCACAACTACGCCAGCCGACGTGAGTAACGCCAGGATATACATGGCGGCGGAAACCTTTTTGAACTGGAAAACCTTTTTGCGTTCGTTGTACAGCCGACGGCTTTTCCAGTTCGAGGACCCGTCGATGCCGTGGGTGCGTATAACCTCGGTCCATGACCCCATGGCATCCGTGTACATGTCACTATCGCCCAGTTCGGTTTTCAGTGAGTCCCTGACCATGGCCCCGAGAGAAAATGTTGCTAGAAATGCCATTTTGCAATGGTGGTTTGAATTGCAGAGCCCTACTCGCACCCACGTTAGCCTAAGGGAGCAGTTGCGTGCCGGGCGAAGACTGACCAGAGAGCCCTCAACAACATTCCTTTGGCAGTGTTGGGTTCTCAAAAGCTCCGTTGGAGCTTTTTGCGACAATCTCAATGGCAGCAGGTAGCTCTTTCTGCCGAAACTTGTCTAAATGAATCGAGCTCGTGGGGTCGGACATGCATCCTATGACGGCGATGAAGTTGACAATCAAAACCCATTGTCGAGCATGTCAGTGTTCAGGGGTGTCCAATTTAGAGTGACTAGATACCATGAAAATACATATTTGAATGGATGAAGATGTTATTTGCAAAACACGGCAAAAATCAGCCATTCTCTCCATGCGCGGCGGTTCTCTTTGAAACTCCACATCTCCGAACATAATGCTCGTGGAAGCCACATGGCCACATCTTGAGATTCGCGCTCGTTTACGAGTAGCAGGATTTAGTTGAGCTATAGTGGCGCTAGTTCAAAATAGCATTTTTTTTTCTTACTACAACCAGGTGCTGTAAGCCTATAATCAATTTAACTAGTTTGTGGGTTTTTAAATAAGAAATAAAAGGAAGAGAACACAATACCTTGGGGTATTTATTTTATCACGACAAACCCAGGTAGACGTCTTATTAGTCTTAGGAGATGAGGAATTCTTTCGATCCGAGACAGTGAATTGTTTCGCGATTCCAAACAATTAGCCTATTACCAGGCTGCTCGGCTTTAGGTTGAAATGGCCAAGTAATCCGCTGTTACTGATATTGTGGTGGGCATCTATCGTCACAACGTTCGTCGTACCTCGTCTCGCCAACACGAAAGCAACGAGTCACTCCCCTTTTCTCGAGGTGACTTCTCCCCATTAAATAACACACCACGAGATCATATCTTCACACACAGAAATAAATTCTCTCTCACCATTCTCATCATCTCCATCCCACCCAACCTCGGCCAGACGAGCCAAACCAACCCACATATTCCAACTCCAAGGTCACCAACTTCTGCAAGCCTCCTAAGCCAACAACACCCCCCAACCCTGTCCCAGCGGAAGCGAAAAAAAACCAGCTCCCGAATCCTTCATTCAGCCCCGAGATTAAAGGTGACCGCCGCGCCGCTTCACATCCGTTTCGATCCCCCCTTATCACTTCCCCCCTTCCTCCCTAGGGAAAAAAAAGAACAGCCACAGTTTCCCTCCGTCTTACCTTTTTACGAGCTCAGCGGGAAACGTACCCGAAAATGGATGCTCCTTCTTCGACAAGCGATGGCGTCTGACCTCCCTTGTCAGAGCGTCCTTCAACTCGACAACAAGGTGCGACACACTCTGAAGAATGCCAACTTTTTTTTTCCCTCCTTATTTCACTCAGGGTTTATCATTGGCCGCGGATAAGAGGACCAGTTGATAGGTCACACGAGGGTCTCATGGGGCCAAAATAGCCCGTTGGATTCCCCTTGCATCATCTTGTCCCTTTCTGACTTGATCGCCGCGACTCTGCTGGCAAGGTCGCAGCCCTAACGCCCATGTGGATGGACAACACCAAAGAGACGCATCATCCCCCCCTTCGTGCGTGACCCCCTCTCGGGATGCAACGGTGCATTAGTTTTCTTTTTTTTTTTTTAGACTCAGAGATTGGGTTGGGCCTGACATTTGTGCCAAGCTTTGAGGATTTTCTTCTTTAGCTCCTCCGCGATGCAGGTCCGCTCTCCCCCCTTGCGTCGACCCCATCATCACGACTCGGGTCATAGGTCGACCTCAAGCCCGTGTTTCACTTGTTTCTGGCACAAAGGCGCGCGGGAGGATCTGCATGAGACACAAGACACAAGGTGGCGGGCTTGGAAATTCGACATTGTTTTGAAATCTGACAATCCGATTAAGAAAAAGAAAAGAAGCTATCTGAAGTGTATGTAAAAAGACAAAGAAAAAAGGAAAGGAAAGAAAACTACACTACACTACACTACACTAAAACTAATAACAAAACGGCCAGCCGGCGGTCCTGTCCTAAAGCTGGTGGGAATCGATTCCCACGTCGGGTCCTTGGATCCCGAGCGACCAAAAGAAAAAAAGAAAAAAAGCACAAGTCTATCGTAGGTATTTCCTCCAACGTTCAGTCATTCCCGAAAAAGCAAAACAAGTCCGTTTCCAACCCTTGGGGTGCGTCCCACCCGAAAATTTTTGTATGCCCAACACCAATTGCGCCGGCCGAATTCCATCCCGTCCCGTGTCATCCACACATGCAAAAAAATACATGCCCTCTATGATGCCTTGCCTTGCCTGCCTTCGCTTTTCCATGCCATAACACACCACGCCCTAAGTCAATACATCCAATCCTATCATGACAACGTACATCACCACCACACCAAGAAAGAATCCCACAGTTATCGCCTCCCACTGAGCGAGGATCCTCGTCATCCTCGCCTTCGCATCACCCACCCACAACCACTCTCCCGCGCCCCTTCGTGCCGCCTTGAGCCCTGGAAGGCCGTCCATGCTGGTCACGTTCTTCTTCTGCTGGTACGCGAGCACCTCATTCTGCTCCACTTGCTTCTTCACCCACGCATCCAGAGTTGGCCGCTCTTCAAAAACTGACAGTTCGTCCACATTTCCTTGCACACCTTCCCGGAGTACAGCCTTGAGGGGCTTCTCCGACTCTCCCTCAGGCGAGTAGATGTCCTTCTTAATTCGGGGTACAGCAAACCCGCAGCTCGTCTGAACTTGAAACACGTCCGCGACGATGACAGCTCTGGCGCCATCAAACGCTGATCGCTTGCCTTGGGCGATGCGACGGACCAGGTCCGAAAACTCTGGCTGGTCCCATTCGATGACCCTGGATTTGCAAAACAAGCGAACAATGCGAGGTGAAGCGCCAAAACTCATAAACATGAGGCAGAGCCGACCGTTGTCATACGAGTGCGCAATTGTCTCGCACCCGGAGCCAGTGCGGTCAATGTAGGCACATTGGTTCGGCCCCAGGACGGCGAAATGAGCATCCGTCAACCCCTTGGGGGACACGTTAATGTGGGAACCAAGCGTCGGCGCCGAGCCCGTAAAGAAGACCGGCTGTCTCTGCACCCATTGGGCGAGGTCTGGTTCAATGGATGTATAGAGCTTCATTTGGAAGAGTCAATGCAGTGCAGGGGAGTCGCGGGTAGTGTGTCCAGGAAATTGGCCGTGAAGCTTTCCCGGGGTCTGAGCGGAATATATTAGGGTTGACAGTGCTGGAATGCCACTGCCAAGGCAACACCAGGTTGCCATCAAGAAGCGGGGAAATGACGCTTTTGTCGAGACCGGGGTCCGGGTTGCCGGATTATCCACCGGCTGGCTGTCATCCGATCGTCGGCGACGATAGGGAACAAATCCGAGTGGGTCCGCGAGAACCCAGCCCGGTGGTAATACCATGGATCTAACCATGGAAGGGGTATCAAATAGGATCAATCTTCTTTTGGGTATCATGTTAAAAAAGAGATGCATCGCATGAACACGCGGCAGCTTCTCGGCCGAAGCCGCCGCACTATCCATGACGCTTGGTCGTTGCTCGCATCGGGGCGAGCAACATTAGTTAGTGATAGGGTACGGGTGGTATGCACCGTCCTCAAACGTATCGTCGTCAAAGGCGCTGCTATCGCTGCTGAAGTGCGTAGCAGAGGTGACGACGCTGGCCGGGGTGCGGGGCACGTTGGAAAAGGTGGAAGAAGCGGCAGAGGGTGCCTTCACGCGACCTGTTATTACATGCGTGTAAGTGTCAATGTCACCAGTTGAGGGAGTTGAGAGATGCCAACCTCCAGGGCCCCAAGGCTCAATGAAGCTGGTTTGACGGTTGCCGTTGGCCGGACGCTCGTCAAACCGCTTGGACAGGCGCTCCTTGTCAGAGAGACGCTCCTTTTCGATCTTGGTCGTCTCCGTCTTTTCCTTCTCACGAGTGCGGCCACGATCTTCGCGCTCACGCTCGCGCTCACGCTCACGTTCCTCGCGGCGTCGCTCCTCACGACGCTCCTCACGACGTTCATCACGACGTTCATCACGGCGCTCTTCACGTTCACGATCACGTTCACGAAGGCGTTCCTCACGAGACTCACGGGGTTCACGGGACTCACGGGATTCACGAGACTCACGAGACTCACGCGACTCCTTCTTGCTGGAGGAAGAAACAGTGGACTTGGCCGAGGACTTGCTGGAAGCCTTGCTGGAAGCCTTGCTAGAAGGCCGCGAAGACGACTTGGTACGGTCAGGGATGGGAGCGGACAAGGGGCTGGTGATAGGGCTGGTGATAGGGCTGGTCAGGGCAGAGGAAATTGGCTGTGGGCTGATGGCATTGTATCGCATGGTGAGGTTCTCATGCTTGGCGTTGAGACCAATGAAGCGCTGCTCAATGTCATGGCGCTCGAACTCAAGGCGCTCGTTCTGGTCTTGAAGGCGCTCGGCCTGGTCCGAGAGGCGCTGGGTCTGGTCCGAAAGGCGCTGGTTCTCGCTGGTCAGGCGCCGAGACTCATCCTTGAGCTTCTCGTTCTCTTCCTTGAGGTTGCGGCTCTCATCCTTGGTGGCACGGCTTTCATCCTTGAGGGTCCGGAGCTCATCCTTAAGGGTCCGGAGTTCCTCCTTGGCTTCCTTGGCTGCGCGGGCTTCATCCTTGAGTTTACTCTTCTCCTCCTTCAGGATACGGATATCTTCCTTGAGAACATCGGCCTCGGAGCGGACACCGTCGAGCTGAGCCTTTTGTTCGCGGTAGGAGACGGCGCTGTCGTTGAGTTTCTGCTTGGCCTGCTCGAAGGCGGCCTTGAGCTTGTCCCTCTCGGCGGTGAGCTTGGTAAGTTCAGCGTTCGCCCTGTTTAGGTCATCGAGGAGTTTAGGGTCGTAGGCGGGATATGCATAGGTGGTGGTGGTAGAGTAGGTGTCAGTTTCGTATGCTTTGTCGGCAAGTGTAAGAGGGACATGTCGTCCGTGAGATGAGGCAGTCTGGGTATGACCGTGGCCACGACTGCTGAGGGAAACGGAAGTCCTCTTGCTAGAGTTGGAGGAGGCGGTGGACGCCGAGGACCTCTGGTGCAGCGGCATGGCGACAGCTGCGAGGGTTTTCCCGCAAGAAAACGACGATGTTGTGTTTACAGATGATTCGGTGTTGTCCTAAAACTGCGATGCAGCGCTGCCCAACGACACAGTGGTCTGGCAGGAGTAAGGCGGCGCGGACGAATTGCGACGGGCGCTCAGGCAGGCCTCAGGGAGGGGTGGGAGCGGGAGCGGGAGTTAGGCGAGCCAGAAGCGAATTTGGAGTGGTAGGGCGACAAGCGCAAAAATGGGGGGCAGCGGGTATATAAGGAAGAAGAGGGCTCAGCGCACAGCAATGACTCAGACTCGGTGAGCAGGCAGAGTTTTCCCTTGGATCGATGCGAAACGAGCCCACGGGAAAAAAAGAAGACAAGGGTTAAAAAAGCCCTTTGTGTGGGTGTGTGCGAGCAACGGGAAATGAGATCGGGCCGCAAGCCAAAAGGAAAAAAAATGTGTTTGGGTTGATTTTTATCAACTTTCGGGTGTGGGAGGGATGGAAAAAAAAAAAAGCCCGGCTGGAATGGGGAGGGGCGGAATGAAAAAAAAAAAAAAAAAAAAAAAAAAGGACAGGGAACAAAGAGGCGGGCAACACCGACTCTTTGACTTTCGACGAACGGACACGGTCAATCTAACGTCGAAACGCCTCGCGCATGAGGGAAGGGGGTTTTGTCCTTTTACTTGTTTCTCGGTTGGATGTGAGATGAGATGTTGGTGCGTGTGCGCTGGTGCTTTGTGCGTGTGCGCATCCTTGCTCTACTGTGTTTTGTCTGAATTTTTTTTTTTACCTTCTGCTGGCGGACCATGACGGCGATGACGAAGGAGTCACCGGCCTGGTAACTGATACCGCCTTCCGGCACGACGCCAGGAGGGTAACCCTTGGCTTAGCCCATGGCCTAGGCCGCGGATGGCCCATCTTTGGCCCCGGGGGAGTGGGCATTTTCCATTTTGCTGCTGCAGAATGGATCCCGGTGAGTGACGGACGAGGTATGGGGTACATCGATTGGACAGAGCAGGCAAATGGAAACTGGGTCGCGCGCACACACATCCCGGCGGTGCGGCGTTGCGCAAAGTCGAAAAAAGGCGTTGCGACGCCAACACCAATGCCCAAAGGTGAGGAGAGCTGCCCAATCCCACGTCTCAGCCGACTCCGCCTCCACTCTGCCTCCCTCCATCACCTTCCCCCTTGGACCGGGAACAGGTCCTTTGTTCAATTCCATTGGCTGCACTAGGGGCTGTGCAGCCCGCGAGGCAGAGGGAGGAAGCACAAATGCGCATAAAGGAGGGATGGCAGCAGGCAGCCAGTGGGTTCGGCCCCCAAAGTCGTCAACAACAACCGTCCAAATTGTCCACGCGCCTCTATTTTTGCGCTGCCTACAACGCCGTGTGGTGTGTGTCAATGAAGGGGGGATCGCCCTGGTCAGCAATGGTCCGCACGGTTCGGGAGGAGACGCTCGACTCGGAATAGAATCTTCCACAACTGCCAGATGAGGAGGGAAGGAGGGATGGAGGGAGGGTCGGCGCGTTTCCACGCCCGTCGGCTCGGGCCCATGCCGTGCCGTGGCCCTGCGCATTGTTCTGCCAGGTTATTATGCCCTCCCTTGGCCACACATTCCTCTCATCCCACAAGCCTAGGGAACTTTGGGACCGCACCGGTGGGAGCTTGGAAACAACTGGACGGCTCCAGAGCAAACAGCGCACAACACGGAGAACTACAAGGAAATGTCAGAGGGTGACTCATCTGCTGACAAGAACCCAGCGGTGCGTTGTCGACAGTTCAACACAATGCTTTTTGTGTTGCTCTCGCAGTTGTGCTTGCCGTTGCCAAAGCCCTCAGCACATGGGTGCTCGTTGGTTGAGGGTGTAACTCCCGTGGTGCGTGACCGGGCTGCTGTTGCAGGGGGGGCGAGGCGTTGCCCCCCTTGTTCAACCTGTCTTCTTTG